>CP136064.1:17686047-18886047 GCA_032622095.1 Siphonodentalium dalli
GTACAGCCATGCGAACTAACACGCGTTCAGTACATTACTCAGCATTTATAAAGACGGATAATGGTGAAAACAAGTGTACAGCCATGCGAACTAACACGCGTTCAGTACATTACTCAGCATTTATAAAGACGGATAATGGTGAAAACAAGTGTATACAGCCAAGCGAACTAACACGCGTTATGTACATTACTCAGCATTTATAAAGACGGATAATGGTGAAAACAAGTGTATACAGCCATGCGTACTAACACGCGTTCAGTACATTACTCAGCATTTATAAAGACGGGTAATGGTGAAAACAAGTATACAGCCAAGCGAACTAACACACGTTCAGTACATTACTCAGCATTTATAAAGACGGGTAATGGTTGAAAACAAGTATACAGCCAAGCGAACTAACACACGTTCAGTACATTACTCAGCATTTATAAAGACGGGTAATGGTGAAAACAAGTATACAGCCATGCGAACTAACACGCGTTATGTACATTACTCAGCATTTATAAAGACGTGTAATGGTGAAAACAAGTATACAGCCATGCGAACTAACACGCGTTATGTACATTACTCAGCATTTATAAAGACGGGTAATGGTGAAAACAAGTATACAGCCATGCGAACTAACACGCGTTCAGAACATTACCCAGCATTTATAAAGACGGGTAATGGTGAAAACAAGTATACAGCCATGCTAACTAACACGCGTTCTGTACATTACTCAGCATTTATAAAGACGGGTAATGGTTGAAAACAAGTATACAGCCATGCGAACTAACACGCGTTCAGTACATTACTCAGCATTTATAAAGACGGATAATGGTGAAAACAAGTATACAGCCATGCGAACTAACACGCGTTCAGTACATTACCCAGCATTTATAAAGACGGGTAATGGTGAAAACAAGTATACAGCCATGCTAACTAACACGCGTTCAGTACATTACTCAGCATTTATAAAGACGGGTAATGATTAAAAACAAGTATACAGCCATGCAAACTAACACACGTTCAGTACATTACTCAGCATTTATAAAGACGGGTAATGGTTAAAACAAGTATACAGCCATGCGAACTAACACGCGTTCAGTACATTACCCAGCATTTATAAAGACGGGTAATGGTGAAAACAAGTATACAGCCATGCGAACTAACACGCGTTCAGTACATTACTCAGCATTTATAAAGACGGATAATGGTGAAAACAAGTATACAGCCAAGCGAACTAACACGCGTTCTGTACATTACTCAGCATTTATAAAGACGGGTAATGGTGAAAACAAGTATACAGCCATGCGAACTAACACGCGTTCAGTACATTACTCAGCATTTATAAAGACGGGTAATGGTTAAAACAAGTATACAGCCAAGCGAACTAACACGCGTTCAGTACATTACCCAGCATTTATAAAGACGGGTAATGGTGAAAACAAGTATACAGCCAAGCGAACTAACACGCGTTCAGTACATTACTCAGCATTTATAAAGACGTGTAATGGTGAAAACAAGTATACAGCCAAGCGAACTAACACGCGTTCTGTACATTACTCAGCATTTATAAAGACGTGTAATGGTGAAAACAAGTATACAGCCATGCGAACTAACACGCGTTCAGTACATTACCCAGCATTTATAAAGACGTGTAATGGTGAAAACAAGTATACAGCCATGCTAACTAACACGCGTTCTGTACATTACTCAGCATTTATAAAGACGGATAATGGTGAAAACAAGTATACAGCCATGCGAACTAACACGCGTTCAGTACATTACCCAGCATTTATAAAGACGGATAATGGTGAAAACAAGTATACAGCCATGCAAACTAACACACGTTCAGTACATTACTCAGCATTTATAAAGACGGGTAATGGTTAAAAACAAGTATACAGCCATGCAAACTAACACACGTTCAGTACATTACTCAGCATTTATAAAGACGGGTAATGGGTGAAAACAAGTATACAGCCATGCTAACTAACACGCGTTCAGTACATTACTCAGTATTTATAAAGACGTGTAATGGTGAAAACAAGTATACAGCCATGCGAACTAACACGCGTTCAGTACATTACCCAGCATTTATAAAGACGGGTAATGGTTGAAAACAAGTATACAGCCAAGCTAACTAACACGCGTTCAGTACATTACTCAGCATTTATAAAGACGGGTAATGGTTAAAAACAAGTATACAGCCATGCGAACTAACACGCGTTCAGTACATTACCCAGCATTTATAAAGACGGGTAATGGTGAAAACAAGTATACAGCCATGCGAACTAACACGCGTTCAGTACATTACTCAGCATTTATAAAGACGGATAATGGTGAAAACAAGTATACAGCCATGTGAACTAACACGCGTTCAGTACATTACTCAGCATTTATAAAGACGGGTAATGGTTGAAAACAAGTATACAGCCATGCGAACTAACACGCGTTCAGTACATTACTCAGCATTTATAAAGACGGGTAATGGTTAAAAACAAGTATACAGCCATGCGAACTAACACGCGTTCAGTACATTACTCAGCATTTATAAAGACGGGTAATAGTGAAAACAAGTATACAGCCATGCGAACTAACACACGTTCAGTACATTACTCAGCATTTATAAAGACGGGTAATAGTGAAAACAAGTATACAGCCATGCGAACTAACACGCGTTCAGTACATTACCCAACATTTATAAAGACGGGTAATGGTGAAAACAAGTATACAGCCATGCAAACTAACACGCGTTCAGTACATTACTCAGCATTTATAAAGACGGGTAATGGTTAAAAACAAGTATACAGCCAAGCGAACTAACACGCGTTCAGTACATTACTCAGCATTTATAAAGACGGGTAATGGTGAAAACAAGTATACAGCCATGCGAACTAACACACGTTCAGTACATTACTCAGCATTTATAAAGACGGGTAATAGTGAAAACAAGTATACAGCCAAGCGTACTAACACGCGTTCAGTACATTACTCAGCATTTATAAAGACGGGTAATGGTGAAAACAAGTATACAGCCAAGCGAACTAACACGCGTTCAGTACATTACTCAGCATTTATAAAGACGTGTAATGGTGAAAACAAGTGTACAGCCATGCGAACTAACACGCGTTCAGTACATTACTCAGCATTTATAAAGACGGGTAATGGTTAAAAACAAGTATACAGCCAAGCGAACTAACACGCGTTCAGTATATTACTCAGCATTTATAAAGACGGGTAATGGTTGAAAACAAGTATACAGCCATGCTAACTAACACGCGTTATGTACATTACCCAGCATTTATAAAGACGGGTAATGGTTGAAAACAAGTATACAGCCATGCGAACTAACACGCGTTCAGTACATTACCCAGCATTTATAAAGACGGGTAATGGTTGAAAATAAGTATACAGCCAAGTGAACTAACACGCGTTCAGTACATTACTCAGCATTTATAAAGACGGATAATGGTTGAAAACAAGTATACAGCCAAGCGAACTAACACGCGTTCAGTACATTACTCAGCATTTATAAAGACGTGTAATGGTTAAAAACAAGTATACAGCCAAGCGAACTAACACGTGTTCAATACATTACTCAGCATTTATAAAGACGGGTAATGGTTGAAAACAAGTATACAGCCATGCGAACTAACACGCGTTCTGTACATTACTCAGCATTTATAAAGACGGATAATGGTTGAAAACAAGTATACAGCCATGCGAACTAACACGCGTTCAGTACATTACTCAGCATTTATAAAGACGGATAATGGTTGAAAACAAGTATACAGCCATGCGAACTAACACGCGTTCAGTACATTACTCAGCATTTATAAAGACGGATAATGGTTGAAAACAAGTATACAGCCATGCGAACTAACACGCGTTCAGTACATTACTCAGCATTTATAAAGACGGATAATGGTTGAAAACAAGTATACAGCCAAGCGAACTAACACGCGTTCAGTACATTACTCAGCATTTATAAAGACGTGTAATGGTTAAAAACAAGTATACAGCCAAGCGAACTAACACGTGTTCAATACATTACTCAGCATTTATAAAGACGGGTAATGGTTGAAAACAAGTATACAGCCATGCGAACTAACACGCGTTCAGTACATTACTCAGCATTTATAAAGACGGATAATGGTTGAAAACAAGTATACAGCCATGCGAACTAACACGCGTTCAGTACATTACTCAGCATTTATAAAGACGGATAATGGTTGAAAACAAGTATACAGCCAAGCGAACTAACACGCGTTCAGTACATTACTCAGCATTTATAAAGACGTGTAATGGTTAAAAACAAGTATACAGCCAAGCGAACTAACACGTGTTCAATACATTACTCAGCATTTATAAAGACGGGTAATGGTTGAAAACAAGTATACAGCCATGCGAACTAACACGCGTTCTGTACATTACTCAGCATTTATAAAGACGGATAATGGTTGAAAACAAGTATACAGCCATGCGAACTAACACGCGTTCAGTACATTACTCAGCATTTATAAAGACGGATAATGGTTGAAAACAAGTATACAGCCATGCGAACTAACACGCGTTCAGTACATTACTCAGCATTTATAAAGACGGATAATGGTTGAAAACAAGTATACAGCCATGCGAACTAACACGCGTTCAGTACATTACTCAGCATTTATAAAGACGGATAATGGTTGAAAACAAGTATACAGCCAAGCGAACTAACACGCGTTCAGTACATTACTCAGCATTTATAAAGACGTGTAATGGTTAAAAACAAGTATACAGCCAAGCGAACTAACACGTGTTCAATACATTACTCAGCATTTATAAAGACGGGTAATGGTTGAAAACAAGTATACAGCCATGCGAACTAACACGCGTTCTGTACATTACTCAGCATTTATAAAGACGGATAATGGTTGAAAACAAGTATACAGCCATGCGAACTAACACGCGTTCAGTACATTACTCAGCATTTATAAAGACGGGTAATGGTGAAAACAAGTATACAGCCAAGCGAACTAACACGCGTTCAGTACATTACCCAGCATTTATAAAGACGGGTAATGGTGAAAACAAGTATACAGCCAAGCGAACTAACACGCGTTCAGTACATTACCCAGCATTTATAAAGACGGGTTATGATGAAAACAAGTATACAGCCATGCTAACTAACACACGTTCAGTACATTACTCAGCATTTATAAAGACGGGTAATGGTGAAAACAAGTATACAGCCATGCGAACTAACACGCGTTCAGTACATTACTCAGCATTTATAAAGACGGGTAATGGTGAAAACAAGTATACAGCCATGCTAACTAACACGCGTTCAGTACATTACTCAGCATTTATAAAGACGGGTAATGGTGAAAACAAGTATACAGCCATGCGAACTAACACGCGTTCAGTACATTACTCAGCATTTATAAAGACGGGTAATGGTGAAAACAAGTATACAGCCATGCGAACTAACACGCGTTCAGTACATTACTCAGCATTTATAAAGACGTGTAATGGTGAAAACAAGTATACAGCCATGCGAACTAACACGCGTTCAGTACATTACTCAGCATTTATAAAGACGGGTAATGGTGAAAACAAGTATACAGCCATGCGAACTAACACGCGTTCAGTACATTACTCAGCATTTATAAAGACGGGTAATGGTTAAAAACAAGTATACAGCCAAGCGAACTAACACGCGTTCAGTACATTACTCAGCATTTATAAAGACGGGTAATGGTTAAAAACAAGTATACAGCCAAGCGAACTAACACGCGTTCAGTACATTACCCAGCATTTATAAAGACGGGTAATGGTGAAAACAAGTATACAGCCAAGCGAACTAACACGCGTTCAGTACATTACTCAGCATTTATAAAGACGGGTAATGGTGAAAACAAGTATACAGCCATGCGAACTAACACGCGTTCAGTACATTACCCAGCATTTATAAAGACGGGTAATGGGTGAAAACAAGTATACAGCCATGCGAACTAACACGTGTTCAGTACATTACTCAGCATTTATAAAGACGGGTAATGGGTGAAAACAAGTATACAGCCATGCGAACTAACACGCGTTCTGTACATTACCCAGCATTTATAAAGACGGGTAATGGTGAAAACAAGTATACAGCCATGCGAACTAACACGCGTTCAGTACATTACTCAGCATTTATAAAGACGTGTAATGGTGAAAACAAGTATACAGCCATGCGAACTAACACGCGTTCAGTACATTACTCAGCATTTATAAAGACGGGTAATGGTTAAAAACAAGTATACAGCCATGCGAACTAACACGCGTTCAGTACATTACTCAGCATTTATAAAGACGGGTAATGGTGAAAACAAGTATACAGCCAAGCTAACTAACACGCGTTCAGTACATTACTCAGCATTTATAAAGACGGGTAATGGTTAAAAACAAGTATACAGCCATGCGAACTAACACGCGTTCAGTACATTACACAGCATTTATAAAGACGGGTAATGGTTGAAAACAAGTATACAGCCAAGCGAACTAACACGCGTTCAGTACATTACCCAGCATTTATAAAGACGGGTAATGGTTAAAAACAAGTATACAGCCATGCGAACTAACACGCGTTCAGTACATTACCCAGCATTTATAAAGACGGGTAATGGTGAAAACAAGTATACAGCCATGCGAACTAACACGCGTTCAGTACATTACCCAGCATTTATAAAGACGGGTAATGGTTAAAAACAAGTATACAGCCATGCTAACTAACACGCGTTCTGTACATTACTCAGCATTTATAAAGACGGGTAATGGTGAAAACAAGTATACAGCCATGCTAACTAACACGCGTTCAGTACATTACTCAGTATTTATAAAGACGGGTAATGGTGAAAACAAGTATACAGCCATGCGAACTAACACGCGTTCAGTACATTACTCAGCATTTATAAAGACGGGTAATGGTGAAAACAAGTATACAGCCATGCGAACTAACACGCGTTCAGTACATTACTCAGCATTTATAAAGACGGGTAATGGTTAAAAACAAGTATACAGCCATGCGAACTAACACGCGTTCAGTACATTACCCAGCATTTATAAAGACGGGTAATGGTTAAAAACAAGTATACAGCCATGCGAACTAACACGCGTTCAGTACATTACCCAGCATTTATAAAGACGGGTAATGGTTAAAAACAAGTATACAGCCAAGCGAACTAACACGCGTTCTGTACATTACTCAGCATTTATAAAGACGGGTAATGATTAAAAACAAGTATACAGCCATGCGAACTAACACGCGTTCAGTACATTACCCAGCATTTATAAAGACGGGTAATGGTGAAAACAAGTATACAGCCATGCGAACTAACACGCGTTCAGTACATTACTCAGCATTTATAAAGACGGGTAATGGTGAAAACAAGTATACAGCCATGCTAACTAACACGCGTTCAGTACATTACCCAGCATTTATAAAGACGGGTAATGGTTGAAAACAAGTATACAGCCAGGCGAACTAACACGCGTTCAGTACATTACTCAGCATTTATAAAGACGTGTAATGGTTAAAACAAGTATACAGCCATGCGAACTAACACGCGTTCAGTACATTACTCAGCATTTATAAAGACGGATAATGGTGAAAACAAGTATACAGCCAGGCGAACTAACACGCGTTCAGTACATTACTCAGCATTTATAAAGACGGATAATGGTGAAAACAAGTATACAGCCAGGCGAACTAACACGCGTTCAGTACATTACCCAGCATTTATAAAGACGGGTAATGGTTAAAAACAAGTATACAGCCAAGCGAACTAACACGCGTTCAATACATTACTCAGCATTTATAAAGACGGGTAATGGTGAAAACAAGTATACAGCCAAGCGAACTAACACGCGTTCAGTACATTACCCAGCATTTATAAAGACGGGTAATGGTTAAAACAAGTATACAGCCAGGCGAACTAACACGCGTTCAGTACATTACTCAGCATTTATAAAGACGGGTAATGGTTAAAACAAGTATACAGCCAAGCGAACTAACACGCGTTCAGTACATTACTCAGCATTTATAAAGACGGGTAATGGTGAAAACAAGTATACAGCCATGCGAACTAACACGCGTTATGTACATTACTCAGCATTTATAAAGACGTGTAATGGTGAAAACAAGTATACAGCCATGCTAACTAACACGCGTTCAGTACATTACCCAGCATTTATAAAGACGTGTAATGGTGAAAACAAGTATACAGCCAAGCGAACTAACATGCGTTCAGTACATTACCCAGCATTTATAAAGACGGGTAATGGATGAAAACAAGTATACAGCCAAGCGAACTAACACGCGTTCAGTACATTACCCAGCCTTTATAAAGACGGGTAATGGTTAAAACAAGTATACAGCCATGCGAACTAACACGCGTTCAGTACATTACCCAGCATTTATAAAGACGGGTAATGGTTAAAACAAGTATACAGCCATGCGAACTAACACGCGTTCAGTACATTACTCAGCATTTATAAAGACGGATAATGGTTGAAAACAAGTATACAGCCATGCGAACTAACACGCGTTCAGTACATTACCCAGCATTTATAAAGACGGGTAATGGTTAAAACAAGTATACAGCCATGCGAACTAACACGCGTTCAGTACATTACCCAGCATTTATAAAGACGGGTAATGGTTAAAACAAGTATACAGCCATGCGAACTAACACGCGTTATGTACATTACTCAGCATTTATAAAGACGGGTAATGGTTAAAACAAGTATACAGCCATGCTAACTAACACGCGTTCAGTACATTACTCAGCATTTATAAAGACGGGTAATGGTTAAAACAAGTATACAGCCAAGCGAACTAACACGCGTTCAGTACATTACTCAGTATTTATAAAGACGTGTAATGGTGAAAACAAGTATACAGCCAAGCGAACTAACACGCGTTCTGTACATTACTCAGCATTTATAAAGACGGGTAATGGTTAAAACAAGTATACAGCCAAGCGAACTAACACGCGTTCAGTACATTACTCAGCATTTATAAAGACGGGTAATGGTGAAAACAAGTATACAGCCAAGCGAACTAACACGCGTTCTGTACATTACTCAGCATTTATAAAGACGGGTAATGGTTAAAACAAGTATACAGCCAAGCGAACTAACACGCGTTCAGTACATTACTCAGCATTTATAAAGACGGGTAATGGTTGAAAACAAGTATACAGCCATGCGAACTAACACGCGTTCAGTACATTACCCAGCATTTATAAAGACGGATAATGGTGAAAACAAGTATACAGCCAAGCGAACTAACACGCGTTCAGTACATTACCCAGCATTTATAAAGACGGGTAATGGTGAAAACAAGTATACAGCCATGAGAACTAACACGCGTTCAGTACATTACCCAGCATTTATAAAGACGGGTAATGGTGAAAACAAGTATACAGCCATGAGAACTAACACGCGTTCAGTACATTACCCAGCATTTATAAAGACGGGTAATGGTTAAAAACAAGTATACAGCCATGCGAACTAACACGCGTTCAGTACATTACTCAGCATTTATAAAGACGGGTAATGGTTAAAACAAGTATACAGCCATGCAAACTAACACGCGTTCAGTACATTACTCAGCATTTATAAAGACGGGTAATGGTTAAAAACAAGTATACAGCCATGCAAACTAACACGCGTTCAGTACATTACTCAGCATTTATAAAGACGGGTAATGGTTAAAACAAGTATACAGCCATGCAAACTAACACGCGTTCTGTACATTACTCAGCATTTATAAAGACGGGTAATGGTTAAAACAAGTATACAGCCATGCAAACTAACACGCGTTCAGTACATTACTCAGCATTTATAAAGACGGGTAATGGTTAAAACAAGTATACAGCCATGCAAACTAACACGCGTTCAGTACATTACTCAGCATTTATAAAGACGGGTAATGGTGAAAACAAGTATACAGCCATGAGAACTAACACGCGTTCAGTACATTACCCAGCATTTATAAAGACGGGTAATGGTGAAAACAAGTATACAGCCATGAGAACTAACACGCGTTCAGTACATTACCCAGCATTTATAAAGACGGGTAATGGTTAAAAACAAGTATACAGCCATGCGAACTAACACGCGTTCAGTACATTACTCAGCATTTATAAAGACGGGTAATGGTTAAAACAAGTATACAGCCATGCAAACTAACACGCGTTCAGTACATTACTCAGCATTTATAAAGACGGGTAATGGTGAAAACAAGTATACAGCCATGCGAACTAACACGCGTTCAGTACATTACTCAGCATTTATAAAGACGTGTAATGGTTAAAACAAGTATACAGCCAAGCGAACTAACACGCGTTCAGTACATTACTCAGCATTTATAAAGACGGGTAATGGTTAAAACAAGTATACAGCCAAGCGAACTAACACGCGTTCAGTACATTACTCAGCATTTATAAAGACGGGTAATGGTTAAAACAAGTATACAGCCAAGCGAACTAACACGCGTTCAGTACATTACTCAGCATTTATAAAGACGTGTAATGGTTAAAACAAGTATACAGCCAAGCGAACTAACACGCGTTCAGTACATTACTCAGCATTTATAAAGACGGGTAATGGTTAAAACAAGTATACAGCCAAGCGAACTAACACGCGTTCAGTACATTACCCAGCATTTATAAAGACGGATAATGGTGAAAACAAGTATACAGCCATGCGAACTAACACGCGTTCAGTACATTACTCAGCATTTATAAAGACGGGTAATGGTGAAAACAAGTGTACAGCCAAGCGAACTAACACGCGTTCAGTACATTACTCAGCATTTATAAAGACGGGTAATGGTGAAAACAAGTATACAGCCAAGCGAACTAACACGCGTTCAGTACATTACTCAGCATTTATAAAGACGGGTAATGGTGAAAACAAGTATACAGCCATGCGAACTAACACGCGTTCAGTACATTACTCAGCATTTATAAAGACGGATAATGGTTAAAAACAAGTATACAGCCAAGCGAACTAACACGCGTTCAGTACATTACTCAGCATTTATAAAGACGGATAATGGTTAAAAACAAGTATACAGCCATGCGAACTAACACGCGTTCAGTACATTACCCAGCATTTATAAAGACGGATAATGGTTAAAAACAAGTATACAGCCATGCGAACTAACATGCGTTCAGTACATTACTCAGCATTTATAAAGACGGATAATGGTGAAAACAAGTATACAGCCATGCGAACTAACACGCGTTCAGTACATTACTCAGCATTTATAAAGACGGATAATGGTGAAAACAAGTATACAGCCATGCGAACTAACACGCGTTCAGTACATTACTCAGCATTTATAAAGACGGGTAATGGTGAAAACAAGTATACAGCCATGCGAACTAACACGCGTTCAGTACATTACCCAGCATTTATAAAGACGTGTAATGGTGAAAACAAGTATACAGCCATGCGAACTAACACGCGTTCAGTACATTACCCAGCATTTATAAAGACGGGTAATGGTGAAAACAAGTGAACAGCCATGCGAACTAACACGCGTTCAGTACATTACCCAGCATTTATAAAGACGGGTAATGGTGAAAACAAGTATACAGCCATGCGAACTAACACGCGTTCAGTACATTACCCAGCATTTATAAAGACGGATAATGGTGAAAACAAGTATACAGCCATGCGAACTAACACGCGTTCAGTACATTACCCAGCATTTATAAAGACGGATAATGGTGAAAACAAGTATACAGCCAAGCGAACTAACACGCGTTATGTACATTACTCAGCATTTATAAAGACGGATAATGGTGAAAACAAGTATACAGCCATGCTAACTAACACGCGTTCAGTACATTACTCAGTATTTATAAAGACGGGTAATGGTGAAAACAAGTATACAGCCAAGCGAACTAACACGCGTTCAGTACATTACACAGCATTTATAAAGACGGATAATGGTTAAAAACAAGTATACAGCCATGCGAACTAACACGCGTTCAGTACATTACACAGCATTTATAAAGACGGATAATGGTGAAAACAAGTATACAGCCATGCGAACTAACACGCGTTATGTACATTACTCAGCATTTATAAAGACGGGTAATGGTGAAAACAAGTATACAGCCATGCGAACTAACACGCGTTCTGTACATTACCCAGCATTTATAAAGACGGGTAATGGGTGAAAACAAGTATACAGCCATGCGAACTAACACGCGTTCAGTACATTACTCAGCATTTATAAAGACGGGTAATGGTTAAAAACAAGTATACAGCCAAGCAAACTAACACGCGTTCAGTACATTACTCAGCATTTATAAAGACGTGTAATGGTGAAAACAAGTATACAGCCATGCTAACTAACACGCGTTCAGTACATTACTCAGCATTTATAAAGACGTGTAATGGTGAAAACAAGTATACAGCCATGCGAACTAACACGCGTTCAGTACATTACCCAGCATTTATAAAGACGGGTAATGGTTGAAAACAAGTATACAGCCATGCGAACTAACACGCGTTCAGTACATTACTCAGCATTTATAAAGACGGGTAATGGTTAAAACAAGTATACAGCCATGCGAACTAACACGCGTTCAGTACATTACTCAGTATTTATAAAGACGGGTAATGGTGAAAACAAGTATACAGCCATGCGAACTAACACGCGTTCTGTACATTACTCAGCATTTATAAAGACGGGTAATGGTGAAAACAAGTATACAGCCATGCTAACTAACACGCGTTCAGTACATTACCCAGCATTTATAAAGACGTGTAATGGTGAAAACAAGTATACAGCCATGCGAACTAACACGCGTTCAGTACATTACCCAGCATTTATAAAGACGGATAATGGTTAAAAACAAGTATACAGCCATGCTAACTAACACGCGTTCTGTACATTACTCAGCATTTATAAAGACGGGTAATGGTTGAAACAAGTATACAGCCATGCGAACTAACACGCGTTCAGTACATTACTCAGCATTTATAAAGACGTGTAATGGTGAAAACAAGTATACAGCCATGCGAACTAACACGCGTTCAGTACATTACTCAGCATTTATAAAGACGGATAATGGTGAAAACAAGTATACAGCCATGCGAACTAACACGCGTTCAGTACATTACTCAGCATTTATAAAGACGTGTAATGGTGAAAACAAGTATACAGCCAAGCGAACTAACACGCGTTCAGTACATTACTCAGTATTTATAAAGACGGATAATGGTGAAAACAAGTATACAGCCATGCGAACTAACGCGCGTTCAGTACATTACTCAGCATTTATAAAGACGGGTAATGGTGAAAACAAGTATACAGCCATGCGAACTAACACGCGTTCAGTACATTACTCAGCATTTATAAAGACGGGTAATGGTGAAAACAAGTATACAGCCATGCGAACTAACACGCGTTCAGTACATTACTCAGCATTTATAAAGACGGGTAATGGTTAAAACAAGTATACAGCCATGCGAACTAACACGCGTTCAGTACATTACTCAGCATTTATAAAGACGGGTAATGGTGAAAACAAGTATACAGCCATGCGAACTAACACGCGTTCAGTACATTACTCAGCATTTATAAAGACGGGTAATGGTGAAAACAAGTATACAGCCATGCGAACTAACACGCGTTCAGTACATTACTCAGCATTTATAAAGACGGGTAATGGTTAAAACAAGTATACAGCCATGCGAACTAACACGCGTTCAGTACATTACTCAGCATTTATAAAGACGGGTAATGGTGAAAACAAGTATACAGCCATGCGAACTAACACGCGTTCAGTACATTACTCAGCATTTATAAAGACGGGTAATGGTTGAAAACAAGTATACAGCCAGGCGAACTAACACGCGTTCAGTACATTACTCAGCATTTATAAAGACGGTTAATGGTGAAAACAAGTATACAGCCATGCGAACTAACACGCGTTCAGTACATTACTCAGCATTTATAAAGACGGGTAATGGTGAAAACAAGTATACAGCCATGCGAACTAACACGCGTTCAGTACATTACTCAGCATTTATAAAGACGGGTAATGGTTAAAACAAGTATACAGCCATGCGAACTAACACGCGTTCAGTACATTACTCAGCATTTATAAAGACGGGTAATGGTGAAAACAAGTATACAGCCATGCGAACTAACACGCGTTCAGTACATTACTCAGCATTTATAAAGACGGGTAATGGTGAAAACAAGTATACAGCCATGCGAACTAACACGCGTTCAGTACATTACTC
The DNA here is from genome assembly GCA_032622095.1 of Siphonodentalium dalli. Classification (NCBI taxonomy): domain Eukaryota; kingdom Metazoa; phylum Mollusca; class Scaphopoda; order Gadilida; family Siphonodentaliidae; genus Siphonodentalium; species Siphonodentalium dalli. The sequence goes on from CP136064.1 coordinate 17,700,331, forward strand.
AGCATTTATAAAGACGGGTAATGGTTAAAACAAGTATACAGCCATGCGAACTAACACGCGTTCAGTACATTACTCAGCATTTATAAAGACGGGTAATGGTGAAAACAAGTATACAGCCATGCGAACTAACACGCGTTCAGTACATTACTCAGCATTTATAAAGACGGGTAATGGTGAAAACAAGTATACAGCCATGCGAACTAACACGCGTTCAGTACATTACTCAGCATTTATAAAGACGGGTAATGGTGAAAACAAGTATACAGCCATGCGAACTAACACGCGTTCAGTACATTACTCAGCATTTATAAAGACGGGTAATGGTTAAAAACAAGTATACAGCCAAGCTAACTAACACGCGTTCAGTACATTACACAGCATTTATAAAGACGGGTAATGGTGAAAACAAGTATACAGCCATGCGAACTAACACGCGTTCAGTACATTACCCAGCATTTATAAAGACGGGTAATGGTGAAAACAAGTATACAGCCATGCGAACTAACACGCGTTCAATACATTACCCAGCATTTATAAAGACGGGTAATGGTGAAAACAAGTATACAGCCATGCGAACTAACACGCGTTCTGTACATTACCCAGCATTTATAAAGACGGGTAATGGTGAAAACAAGTATACAGCCATGCGAACTAACACGCGTTCTGTACATTACTCAGCATTTATAAAGACGGGTAATGGTGAAAACAAGTATACAGCCATGCGAACTAACACGCGTTCAGTACATTACTCAGCATTTATAAAGACGGGTAATGGTGAAAACAAGTATACAGCCATGCTAACTAACACGCGTTCAGTACATTACTCAGCATTTATAAAGACGGGTAATGGTGAAAACAAGTATACAGCCAAGCGAACTAACACGCGTTCAGTACATTACTCAGCATTTATAAAGACGGGTAATGGTGAAAACAAGTATACAGCCATGCGAACTAACACGCGTTCAGTACATTACCCAGCATTTATAAAGACGTGTAATGGTGAAAACAAGTATACAGCCATGCGAACTAACACGCGTTCAGTACATTACCCAGCATTTATAAAGACGGGTAATGGTTGAATACAAGTATACAGCCATGCGAACTAACACGCGTTCAGTACATTACTCAGCATTTATAAAGACGGGTAATGGTGAAAACAAGTATACAGCCATGCGAACTAACACGCGTTCAGTACATTACTCAGCATTTATAAAGGCGGATAATGGTGAAAACAAGTATACAGCCAAGCGAACTAACACGCGTTCAGTACATTACCCAGCATTTATAAAGACGGATAATGGTGAAAACAAGTATACAGCCATGCGAACTAACACGCGTTCAGTACATTACTCAGCATTTATAAAGACGGGTAATGGTGAAAACAAGTATACAGCCAAGCGAACTAACACACGTTCAGTACATTACCCAGCATTTATAAAGACGGATAATGGTGAAAACAAGTATACAGCCATGCTAACTAACACGCGTTCAGTACATTACCCAGCATTTATAAAGACGGGTAATGGTGAAAACAAGTATACAGCCAAGCGAACTAACACGCGTTCAGTACATTACTCAGCATTTATAAAGGCGGATAATGGTGAAAACAAGTATACAGCCAAGCGAACTAACACACGTTCAGTACATTACCCAGCATTTATAAAGACGGGTAATGGTTAAAAACAAGTGTACAGCCAAGCGAACTAACACGCGTTCAGTACATTACCCAGCATTTATAAAGACGTGTAATGGTGAAAACAAGTATACAGCCAAGCGAACTAACACGCGTTCAGTACATTACTCAGCATTTATAAAGACGGGTAATGGTTAAAAACAAGTATACAGCCATGCTAACTAACACACGTTCAGTACATTACCCAGCATTTATAAAGACGGGTAATGGTTAAAAACAAGTATACAGCCATGCGAACTAACACGCGTTCAGTACATTACTCAGCATTTATAAAGACGGGTAATGGTGAAAACAAGTATACAGCCAAGCGAACTAACACGCGTTCAGTACATTACTCAGCATTTATAAAGACGGGTAATGGTGAAAACAAGTATACAGCCAAGCGAACTAACACGCGTTCAGTACATTACCCAGCATTTATAAAGACGGATAATGGTGAAAACAAGTATACAGCCATGCTAACTAACACGCGTTCAGTACATTACTCAGCATTTATAAAGACGGGTAATGGTGAAAACAAGTATACAGCCATGCGAACTAACACGCGTTCAGTACATTACTCAGCATTTATAAAGACGGGTAATGGTGAAAACAAGTATACAGCCAAGCGAACTAACACGCGTTCTGTACATTACTCAGCATTTATAAAGACGGGTAATGGTTAAAAACAAGTATACAGCCATGCTAACTAACACGCGTTCAGTACATTACTCAACATTTATAAAGACGGGTAATGGTGAAAACAAGTATACAGCCAAGCGAACTAACACGCGTTCAGTACATTACCCAGCATTTATAAAGACGGATAATGGTGAAAACAAGTATACAGCCATGCTAACTAACACGCGTTCAGTACATTACTCAGCATTTATAAAGACGGGTAATGGTTAAAAACAAGTATACAGCCATGCTAACTAACACGCGTTCAGTACATTACTCAACATTTATAAAGACGGGTAATGGTGAAAACAAGTATACAGCCAAGCGAACTAACACGCGTTCAGTACATTACCCAGCATTTATAAAGACGGATAATGGTGAAAACAAGTATACAGCCAAGCGAACTAACACGCGTTCAGTACATTACCCAGCATTTATAAAGACGGATAATGGTGAAAACAAGTATACAGCCATGCGAACTAACACGCGTTCAGTACATTACTCAGCATTTATAAAGACGGGTAATGGTGAAAACAAGTATACAGCCAAGCGAACTAACACGCGTTCAGTACATTACTCAGCATTTATAAAGACGGGTAATGGTTAAAAACAAGTATACAGCCATGCGAACTAACACGCGTTCAGTACATTACTCAGCATTTATAAAGACGGGTAATGGTGAAAACAAGTATACAGCCATGCGAACTAACACGCGTTCAGTACATTACTCAGCATTTATAAAGACGGGTAATGGTGAAAACAAGTATACAGCCATGCGAACTAACACGCGTTATGTACATTACTCAGCATTTATAAAGACGGGTAATGGTGAAAACAAGTATACAGCCATGCGAACTAACACGCGTTCAGTACATTACCCAGCATTTATAAAGACGGGTAATGGTGAAAACAAGTATACAGCCATGCGAACTAACACGCGTTCAGTACATTACTCAGCATTTATAAAGACGGGTAATGGTGAAAACAAGTATACAGCCATGCGAACTAACACGCGTTCAGTACATTACTCAGCATTTATAAAGACGTGTAATGGTGAAAACAAGTATACAGCCAAGCGAACTAACACGCGTTCAGTACATTACTCAGCATTTATAAAGACGTGTAATGGTTAAAACAAGTATACAGCCATGCGAACTAACACGCGTTCAGTACATTACCCAGCATTTATAAAGACGGGTAATGGTTAAAAACAAGTATACAGCCATGCGAACTAACACGCGTTCAGTACATTACTCAGCATTTATAAAGACGTGTAATGGTGAAAACAAGTATACAGCCATGCTAACTAACACGCGTTCAGTACATTACTCAGCATTTATAAAGACGTGTAATGGTTAAAACAAGTATACAGCCAAGCGAACTAACACGCGTTCAGTACATTACTCAGCATTTATAAAGACGGGTAATGGTGAAAACAAGTATACAGCCATGCTAACTAACACGCGTTCAGTACATTACCCAGCATTTATAAAGACGGGTAATGGTGAAAAACAAGTATACAGCCATGCTAACTAACACGCGTTCAGTACATTACTCAGCATTTATAAAGACGGGTAATGGTGAAAACAAGTATACAGCCATGCGAACTAACACGCGTTCAGTACATTACCCAGCATTTATAAAGACGGGTAATGGTGAAAACAAGTATACAGCCATGCGAACTAACACGCGTTCAGTACATTACCCAGTATTTATAAAGACGGGTAATGGCTGAAAACAAGTATACAGCCATGCGAACTAACACGCGTTCAGTACATTACCCAGCATTTATAAAGACGGATAATGGTGAAAACAAGTATACAGCCATGCGAACTAACATGCGTTCAGTACATTACTCAGCATTTATAAAGACGGATAATGGTGAAAACAAGTATACAGCCATGCGAACTAACACGCGTTCTGTACATTACTCAGCATTTATAAAGACGGGTAATGGTGAAAACAAGTATACAGCCATGCGAACTAACACGCGTTCAGTACATTACTCAGCATTTATAAAGACGTGTAATGGTGAAAATAAGTATACAGCCATGCGAACTAACACGCGTTCAGTACATTACCCAGCATTTATAAAGACGTGTAATGGTGAAAAACAAGTATACAGCCATGCGAACTAACACGCGTTATGTACATTACTCAGCATTTATAAAGACGGATAATGGTGAAAACAAGTATAGAGCCATGCGAACTAACACGCGTTCAGTACATTACTCAGCATTTATAAAGACGGATAATGGTGAAAACAAGTATAGAGCCAAGCGAACTAACACGCGTTCAGAACATTACCCAGCATTTATAAAGACGTGTAATGGTGAAAACAAGTATACAGCCAAGCGAACTAACACGCGTTCAGTACATTACCCAGCATTTATAAAGACGGGTAATGGTGAAAACAAGTATACAGCCATGCGAACTAACACACGTTCAGTACATTACTCAGCATTTATAAAGACGGGTAATGGTGAAAACAAGTATACAGCCATGCTAACTAACACGCGTTCAGTACATTACCCAGCATTTATAAAGACGGGTAATGGTGAAAACAAGTATACAGCCATGCGAACTAACACGCGTTCAGTACATTACCCAGCATTTATAAAGACGGATAATGGTTAAAAACAAGTATACAGCCAAGCGAACTAACACGCGTTCAGTACATTACTCAGCATTTATAAAGACGGGTAATGGTTAAAACAAGTATACAGCCATGCGAACTAACACGCGTTCAGTACATTACTCAGCATTTATAAAGACGTGTAATGGTGAAAACAAGTATACAGCCATGCGAACTAACACGCGTTCAGTACATTACCCAGCATTTATAAAGACGTGTAATGGTGAAAACAAGTATACAGCCATGCTAACTAACACGCGTTATGTACATTACTCAGCATTTATAAAGACGTGTAATGGTGAAAACAAGTATACAGCCATGCTAACTAACACGTGTTCTGTACATTACTCAGCATTTATAAAGACGGGTAATGGTGAAAACAAGTATACAGCCATGCGAACTAACACGCGTTCAGTACATTACTCAGCATTTATAAAGACGTGTAATGGTGAAAACAAGTATACAGCCATGCGAACTAACACGCGTTCAGAACATTACCCAGCATTTATAAAGACGGGTAATGGTGAAAACAAGTATACAGCCATGCGAACTAACACGCGTTCAGTACATTACTCAGCATTTATAAAGACGGGTAATGGTGAAAACAAGTATACAGCCATGCGAACTAACACGCGTTCAGTACATTACCCAGCATTTATAAAGACGTGTAATGGTTGAAAACAAGTATACAGCCAAGCGAACTAACAAGCGTTCAGTACATTACTCAGCATTTATAAAGACGGGTAATGGTGAAAACAAGTATACAGCCATGCTAACTAACACGCGTTCAGTACATTACTCAGCATTTATAAAGACGGGTAATGGTGAAAACAAGTATACAGCCAAGCGAACTAACACGCGTTCAGTACATTACCCAGCATTTATAAAGACGGGTAATGGTGAAAACAAGTATACAGCCAAGCGAACTAACACGCGTTCAGTACATTACTCAGCATTTATAAAGACGGGTAATGGTGAAAACCAGTATACAGCCATGCGAACTAACACGCGTTCAGTACATTACCCAGCATTTATAAAGACGGGTAATGGTTGAAAACAAGTATACAGCCATGCTAACTAACACGCGTTCAGTACATTACTCAGCATTTATAAAGACGGATAATGGTGAAAACAAGTATACAGCCAAGCGAACTAACACGCGTTCAGTACATTACTCAGCATTTATAAAGACGGGTAATGGTGAAAACAAGTATACAGCCATGCGAACTAACACGCGTTCAGTACATTACCCAGCATTTATAAAGACGTGTAATGGTGAAAACAAGTATACAGCCATGCGAACTAACACGCGTTCAGTACATTACCCAGCATTTATAAAGACGGGTAATGGTGAAAATAAGTATACAGCCAAGCGAACTAACACGCGTTCAGTACATTACTCAGCATTTATAAAGACGGGTAATGGTTGAAAACAAGTATACAGCCAAGCGAACTAACACGCGTTCAGTACATTACCCAGCATTTATAAAGACGGGTAATGGTGAAAACAAGTATACAGCCATGCGAACTAACACGCGTTCAGTACATTACTCAGTATTTATAAAGACGGGTAATGGTTGAAAACAAGTATACAGCCAAGCGAACTAACACGCGTTCAGTACATTACTCAGCATTTATAAAGACGGGTAATGGTGAAAACAAGTATACAGCCATGCGAACTAACACGCGTTCAGTACATTACTCAGCATTTATAAAGACGGGTAATGGTGAAAACAAGTATACAGCCATGCGAACTAACACGCGTTCAGTACATTACTCAGCATTTATAAAGACGTGTAATGGTGAAAACAAGTATACAGCCATGCTAACTAACACGCGTTCAGTACATTACTCAGCATTTATAAAGACGGATAATGGTGAAAACAAGTATACAGCCATGCGAACTAACATGCGTTCAGTACATTACCCAGCATTTATAAAGACGGGTAATGGTGAAAACAAGTATACAGCCAAGCGAACTAACACGCGTTCAGTACATTACTCAGCATTTATAAAGACGGGTAATGGTGAAAACAAGTATACAGCCAAGCGAACTAACGCGCGTTCAGTACATTACTCAGCATTTATAAAGACGGGTAATGGTGAAAACAAGTATACAGCCAAGCGAACTAACACGCGTTCAGTACATTACTCAGCATTTATAAAGACGGGTAATGGTTAAAAACAAGTATACAGCCATGCGAACTAACACGCGTTCAGTACATTACACAGCATTTATAAAGACGGGTAATGGTGAAAACAAGTATACAGCCATGCGAACTAACACGCGTTCAGTACATTACTCAGCATTTATAAAGACGGGTAATGGTGAAAACAAGTATACAGCCAAGCGAACTAACACGCGTTCAGTACATTACCCAGTATTTATAAAGACGGGTAATGGTGAAAACAAGTATACAGCCAAGCGAACTAACACGCGTTCAGTACATTACCCAGTATTTATAAAGACGGGTAATGGTGAAAACAAGTATACAGCCATGCGAACTAACATGCGTTCAGTACATTACCCAGCATTTATAAAGACGGGTAATGGTGAAAACAAGTATACAGCCATGCTAACTAACACGCGTTCTGTACATTACTCAGCATTTATAAAGACGGGTAATGGTGAAAACAAGTATACAGCCAAGCGTACTAACACGCGTTCAGTACATTACTCAGCATTTATAAAGACGGGTAATGGTGAAAACAAGTATACAGCCAAGCGTACTAACACGCGTTCAGTACATTACTCAGCATTTATAAAGACGGATAATGGTGAAAACAAGTATACAGCCAAGCGAACTAACACGCGTTCAGTACATTACCCAGCATTTATAAAGACGGGTAATGGTGAAAACAAGTATACAGCCAAGCGAACTAACACGCGTTCAGTACATTACTCAGCATTTATAAAGACGGGTAATGGTGAAAACAAGTATACAGCCATGCGAACTAACACGCGTTATGTACATTACCCAGCATTTATAAAGACGGTTAATGGTGAAAACAAGTATACAGCCAAGCGAACTAACACGCGTTCAGTACATTACTCAGCATTTATAAAGACGGGTAATGGTGAAAACAAGTATACAGCCATGCGAACTAACACGCGTTCAGTACATTACTCAGCATTTATAAAGACGGGTAATGGTGAAAACAAGTATACAGCCATGCGTACTAACACGCGTTCAGTACATTACTCAGCATTTATAAAGACGGATAATGGTGAAAACAAGTATACAGCCATGCGAACTAACATGCGTTCAGTACATTACACAGCATTTATAAAGACGGGTAATGGTGAAAACAAGTATACAGCCAAGCGAACTAACACGCGTTCAGTACATTACCCAGCATTTATAAAGACGGGTAATGGTGAAAACAAGTATACAGCCATGCGAACTAACACGCGTTCAGTACATTACACAGCATTTATAAAGACGGGTAATGGTTGAAAACAAGTATACAGCCAAGCGAACTAACACGCGTTCAGTACATTACTCAGCATTTATAAAGACGGGTAATGGTGAAAACAAGTATACAGCCAAGCGAACTAACACGCGTTCAATACATTACTCAGCATTTATAAAGACGGATAATGGTGAAAACAAGTATACAGCCATGCGAACTAACACGCGTTCAGTACATTACTCAGCATTTATAAAGACGGGTAATGGTGAAAACAAGTATACAGCCAAGCGAACTAACACGCGTTCAGTACATTACTCAGCATTTATAAAGACGGGTAATGGTGAAAACAAGTATACAGCCATGCGAACTAACACGCGTTCAGTACATTACTCAGCATTTATAAAGACGGGTAATGGTGAAAACAAGTATACAGCCATGCGAACTAACACGCGTTCAGTACATTACTCAGCATTTATAAAGACGTGTAATGATGAAAACAAGTATACAGCCATGCGAACTAACACGCGTTCAGTACATTACTCAGCATTTATAAAGACGGGTAATGGTGAAAACAAGTATACAGCCATGCGAACTAACACGCGTTCAGTACATTACTCAGCATTTATAAAGACGTGTAATGATGAAAACAAGTATACAGCCATGCGAACTAACACGCGTTCAGTACATTACTCAGCATTTATAAAGACGGGTAATGGTGAAAACAAGTATACAGCCATGCGAACTAACACGCGTTCAGTACATTACCCAGCATTTATAAAGACGGGTAATGGTGAAAACAAGTATACAGCCATGCGAACTAACACGCGTTCAGTACATTACTCAGCATTTATAAAGACGGGTAATGGTGAAAACAAGTATACAGCCATGCGAACTAACACGCGTTCAGTACATTACTCAGCATTTATAAAGACGGGTAATGGTGAAAACAAGTATACAGCCATGCGAACTAACACGCGTTCAGTACATTACTCAGCATTTATAAAGACGGGTAATGGTGAAAACAAGTATACAGCCAAGCGAACTAACACGCGTTCAGTACATTACTCAGCATTTATAAAGACGGGTAATGGTGAAAACAAGTATACAGCCATGCGAACTAACACGCGTTCAGTACATTACTCAGCATTTATAAAGACGGGTAATGGTGAAAACAAGTATACAGCCATGCGAACTAACACGCGTTCAGTACATTACTCAGCATTTATAAAGACGTGTAATGATGAAAACAAGTATACAGCCATGCGAACTAACACGCGTTATGTACATTACTCAGCATTTATAAAGACGGGTAATGGTGAAAACAAGTATACAGCCATGCGAACTAACACGCGTTCAGTACATTACTCAGCATTTATAAAGACGTGTAATGGTTAAAAACAAGTATACAGCCATGCGAACTAACACGCGTTCAGTACATTACTCAGCATTTATAAAGACGTGTAATGGTGAAAACAAGTATACAGCCAAGCGAACTAACACGCGTTATGTACATTACTCAGCATTTATAAAGACGGATAATGGTGAAAACAAGTATACAGCCATGCTAACTAACACGCGTTCAGTACATTACTCAGCATTTATAAAGACGGGTAATGGTGAAAACAAGTATACAGCCATGCGAACTAACACGCGTTCAGTACATTACTCAGCATTTATAAAGACGGATAATGGTGAAAACAAGTATACAGCCATGCGAACTAACACGCGTTCAGTACATTACTCAGCATTTATAAAGACGTGTAATGGTGAAAACAAGTATACAGCCATGCGAACTAACACGCGTTATGTACATTACTCAGCATTTATAAAGACGTGTAATGGTGAAAACAAGTATACAGCCATGCGAACTAACACGCGTTATGTACATTACTCAGCATTTATAAAGACGGGTAATGGTGAAAACAAGTATACAGCCAAGCGAACTAACACGCGTTCAGTACATTACCCAGCATTTATAAAGACGGGTAATGGTTAAAAACAAGTATACAGCCAAGCGAACTAACACGCGTTCAGTACATTACTCAGCATTTATAAAGACGTGTAATGGTGAAAACAAGTATACAGCCAAGCGAACTAACACGCGTTCAGTACATTACCCAGCATTTATAAAGACGTGTAATGGTGAAAACAAGTATACAGCCATGCGAACTAACACGCGTTCAGTACATTACCCAGCATTTATAAAGACGTGTAATGGTTAAAACAAGTATACAGCCATGCGAACTAACACGCGTTCAGTACATTACTCAGCATTTATAAAGACGTGTAATGGTGAAAACAAGTATACAGCCATGCGAACTAACACGCGTTCAGTACATTACTCAGCATTTATAAAGACGGGTAATGGTTAAAAACAAGTATACAGCCATGCTAACTAACACACGTTCAGTACATTACTCAGCATTTATAAAGACGTGTAATGGTGAAAACAAGTATACAGCCAAGCGAACTAACACGCGTTCAGTACATTACCCAGCATTTATAAAGACGTGTAATGGTGAAAACAAGTATACAGCCAAGCGAACTAACACACGTTCAGTACATTACTCAGCATTTATAAAGACGTGTAATGGTGAAAACAAGTATACAGCCATGCGAACTAACACGCGTTCAATACATTACTCAGCATTTATAAAGACGTGTAATGGTGAAAACAAGTATACAGCCAAGCGAACTAACACGCGTTCAGTACATTACCCAGCATTTATAAAGACGGGTAATGGTTAAAAACAAGTATACAGCCATGCGAACTAACACGCGTTCAGTACATTACTCAGCATTTATAAAGACGTGTAATGGTGAAAACAAGTATACAGCCAAGCGAACTAACACGCGTTCAGTACATTACTCAGCATTTATAAAGACGTGTAATGGTGAAAACAAGTATACAGCCATGCGAACTAACACGCGTTCAGTACATTACTCAGCATTTATAAAGACGAGTAATGGTGAAAACAAGTATACAGCCAAGCGAACTAACACGCGTTCAGTACATTACTCAGCATTTATAAAGACGGGTAATGGTTAAAACAAGTATACAGCCATGCGAACTAACACGCGTTCAGTACATTACCCAGCATTTATAAAGACGTGTAATGGTGAAAACAAGTATACAGCCAAGCGAACTAACACGCGTTCAATACATTACTCAGCATTTATAAAGACGAGTAATGGTGAAAACAAGTATACAGCCAAGCGAACTAACACGCGTTCAATACATTACTCAGCATTTATAAAGACGGGTAATGGTGAAAACAAGTAAACAGCCATGCGAACTAACACGCGTTCAGTACATTACCCAGCATTTATAAAGACGTGTAATGGTGAAAACAAGTATACAGCCATGCGAACTAACACGCGTTCAGTACATTACTCAGCATTTATAAAGACGTGTAATGGTGAAAACAAGTATACAGCCAAGCGAACTAACACGCGTTCAATACATTACTCAGCATTTATAAAGACGAGTAATGGTGAAAACAAGTATACAGCCAAGCGAACTAACACGCGTTCAATACATTACTCAGCATTTATAAAGACGGGTAATGGTGAAAACAAGTAAACAGCCATGCGAACTAACACGCGTTCAGTACATTACCCAGCATTTATAAAGACGTGTAATGGTGAAAACAAGTATACAGCCATGCGAACTAACACGCGTTCAGTACATTACTCAGCATTTATAAAGACGGGTAATGGTGAAAACAAGTATACAGCCACGCGAACTAACACGCGTTCAGTACATTACTCAGCATTTATAAAGACGGGTAATGGTTGAAAACAAGTGTACAGCTAAGCTAACTAACACGCGTTCAGTACATTACCCAGCATTTATAAAGACGGGTAATGGTGAAAACAAGTATACAGCCAGGCGAACTAACACGCGTTCAGTACATTACTCAGCATTTATAAAGACGGGTAATGGTGAAAACAAGTATACAGCCATGCGAACTAACACGCGTTCAGTACATTACTCAGCATTTATAAAGACGGGTAATGGTGAAAACAAGTATACAGCCATGCGAACTAACACGCGTTATGTACATTACTCAGCATTTATAAAGACGGGTAATGGTGAAAACAAGTATACAGCCATGCGAACTAACACGCGTTCAGTACATTACTCAGCATTTATAAAGACGGGTAATGGTGAAAACAAGTATACAGCCATGCGAACTAACACGCGTTCAGTACATTACTCAGCATTTATAAAGACGGATAATGGTGAAAACAAGTATACAGCCATGCTAACTAACACGCGTTCAGTACATTACTCAGCATTTATAAAGACGGGTAATGGTGAAAACAAGTATACAGCCATGCGAACTAACACGCGTTCAGTACATTACTCAGCATTTATAAAGACGGTTAATGGTGAAAACAAGTATACAGCCATGCGAACTAACACGCGTTCAGTACATTACTCAGCATTTATAAAGACGGGTAATGGTGAAAACAAGTATACAGCCATGCGAACTAACATGCGTTCAGTACATTACCCAGCATTTATAAAGACGGCTAATGGTTGAAAACAAGTATACAGCCATGCGAACTAACACGCGTTCAGTACATTACTCAGCATTTATAAAGACGGGTAATGGTGAAAACAAGTATACAGCCATGCGAACTAACACGCGTTCAGTACATTACTCAGTATTTATAAAGACGGATAATGGTCGAAAACAAGTATACAGCCATGCGAACTAACACGCGTTCAGTACATTACTCAGCATTTATAAAGACGGGTAATGGTGAAAATAAGTATACAGCCATGCGAACTAACACGCGTTCAGTACATTACTCAGCATTTATAAAGACGGCTAATGGTGAAAACAAGTATACAGCCAAGCGAACTAACACGCGTTCAGTACATTACTCAGCATTTATAAAGACGGGTAATGGTGAAAACAAGTATACAGCCAAGCGAACTAACACGCGTTCAGTACATTACTCAGCATTTATAAAGACGGGTAATGGTGAAAACAAGTATACAGCCATGCGAACTAACACGCGTTCAGTACATTACTCAGCATTTATAAAGACGGGTAATGGTTAAAACAAGTATACAGCCATGCGAACTAACACGCGTTCTGTACATTACTCAGCATTTATAAAGACGGGTAATGGTGAAAACAAGTATACAGCCATGCGAACTAACACGCGTTCAGTACATTACTCAGCATTTATAAAGACGGGTAATGGTGAAAACAAGTATACAGCCATGCGAACTAACACGCGTTCAGTACATTACTCAGCATTTATAAAGACGGGTAATGGTTAAAACAAGTATACAGCCATGCGAACTAACACACGTTCAGTACATTACTCAGCATTTATAAAGACGGGTAATGGTTAAAACAAGTATACAGCCATGCGAACTAACACGCGTTCTGTACATTACTCAGCATTTATAAAGACGGGTAATGGTGAAAACAAGTATACAGCCAAGCGAACTAACACGCGTTCAGTACATTACCCAGCATTTATAAAGATGGGTAATGGTTGAAAACAAGTATACAGCCATGCGAACTAACACGCGTTCAGTACATTACCCAGCATTTATAAAGACGGGTAATGGTTGAAAACAAGTATACAGCCATGCGAACTAACACGCGTTCAGTACATTACTCAGCATTTATAAAGACGGGTAACACTGTAAAAAGGACTGTGTGGCAGCTTCCACACACTGACTGTGTGGATGCATTATCTGAACATAAATGTGTACACAATACACACATATGTGTGTATCACCCAATATCCACACATATATGTGTACATCACCACACATATTTGTATGTGACGTCGGTTTTTTTAAATTTCACGTGGTGGTCACGCGCGCGTCGTTGTTTCGTACAGGCTCACAGGCTGCCGTAAAGTGTACACATGGAGTCTTGTTGATTGTGGTGGATCTCGAAATTCGATATATTGGTCGGTCTCTTCGATTATTTCTATAGTTAAGGTAAGATTATATTTAAATTGGCAAGATATTCACCTTTGTGAGAATTTCCGTATCTATTTTGTATAAAACATGATTGAACGAAATAATAAACTTGATTTGGATTTTCTGATTCATCAATTCCCTGTCGCATAGTCATATATTTACATTTTAGAGTTGTGCGTTTATCTGGGTTTATCTGTTGTTTCTGTGGTCTATATGATACACATCTTTCCGAAGCACAAACCTGCTCGAAAATTGTCTTTATGTAAATTGACAAATTCAACTGTGTGGTGAAGACATTCACTGAACAAATGTGTGTTCATCACATACACACTATATATTATACAGCGTGCTTTAAACCAGAACCACAATTTTATTATTTTGCACGGTAAGGTTCTCATGTTGATAAAGTAACGACGTTTTTTGTGTTTATATGGAATGCAGATGAGAGGAAATATATACTGAGACCAGTGACGTGGCGACAGGGCGGATATTGGGAAGGGTGTGTCTATAACCCTATCCCAAACCTCGGTAAAATTTACTAAAAATTCCAACAGTTGGAAATTTCATGCCTGACGCAAAGTTACAAGTTTTACACCACATGCATTATAATAGGTTGAAATTATTCTCTTTGTTTGATTTTTCAACCAGTAATTAGTGGGAAATTTATAGTTTTTTTTAGACAAACAGTAGCATATTTTTCTACTTTTGGTAAAACAAAAATGGCCTCAAATGGCCATCGGGTGGAAGACTTCCATTTGGTTGGAAATTCTAATAGTTGGAAAGCTTGAGGTACCAATTGGAAAATTCAGAACGAGAGGGGGGTGTGCAAATATAATTCTACAAATATGGTTCAAGGGGGATGGTGGGGTGTACTTCGACATTTGAATGTGGACACCCCCCCCCCCCCCACCAACGGCGACCACTGAGCCGCGTCCATGAATGAGACTTGTGGCTGTCACTGAAATGCCCTAGTCTCATACTACGAAGTGACATGTGGCACCCGGAATCACACAAAATGTGTGAAATTGGTGTTTCAAATTAATTTAATTTCAATATGATGAGTATCACTGTTGCAATAAACCTTGAAATACCACAATGGACGAACAATGTACCGAGGGAAACAAATTGTTGGGTGGGTGGGTGGGGTATTTATTTGTCAATTATATTGGTGGTTTACCAAGACGATGTGAAAAATTAACATGCATAATTTGGCTCCTCTGCTATGTATAACTTGCGTACATTTGGTTACCGAGGGAGGGGCCCGGGGGGGGGGGGGGGTGATGTCGTATATATCTAATACATATGTAGCCACCGTTTGTGTCCAAAACTTTAAATTGTGAAGAATATTATGTCATTCAATAAATGTCATAGCAAATAATGAACTTAGAAATAATCTAAAATTATAAATACTGCAGAATAGTGAGATGTGTCATTAAAGTATTATTAGCATTTGGACTAAGTGACGTACATGGTGAAGAGTTATCGTTTATACTATAAAAAAAGGGTGGGGGGGCTATGAATGTATTGTGTTATATATAGCTACAATTCCTTATGTAAAATTGCAAATTTCCCGTGTCAAGATTGCGCTTAATGAGGCATCGATCTGGCCATATAGATAAAGTAAAATATATTTATAAATTGTCCGAACATTCATTATGTGAAGCTATAATGAGTAGTACATGTATATATTTAGTATCATTCAAAAACTATATTCCTTTCTGAAAATGCGCTCTTTAATGTATGAATTATAATACTGTTATAGATGTACATACAATGTATACTGTAAATAATATTCCCAATGGCATGTTATAAACAAAATAACTTCTCTGCTTACAGGTTCAATGGTGAAATCATGGCGGTCACGCGGTGTAACGTCGATGTAAATAACAAGATATGGACATGGCTGCCTTGGCAACGACGCAGATAAACTATAATCAACCAACCAAGAACCACGGTGGAATGTATGAGTTAGACACAAATTCCACAGTCAATGATTTTGGTATACATATGATGTCATGTGCTGTAATTTGGTTTCTGTGCAAGAGGCGATTACATTCAAAAAGACTATCCTCTTTGGAGCCCTTAATTTTCTTGTATAGTTCAAGGGATCTCAGAAAGCTTCAGTTAGTTTTAGAGCTTGTTCTTCTACACACGTGAGGGTGAGTCTGATGTAAGACAGCCAACCAGTAGCAATATATATGTATATATAGCAGAGACTGACTTTCCAATTGTTCAAATACATTCAAGTTGAAGGAAAATTCTAGTTATTGATGTGAAACCCATTAATGGAACTGAAACATGCACGCTTATAGTTTAAAGGATAACCAAAATATTACGTGAATGTGTTAAACGGCTGTTTGTTTTGTGTCTTTGTATTATTGAAATTAAAGACTATAGCTATACTATATCATTCGACAATCACGATTTCTGCTGTGTACACAAAAGAAGGCCGCGGACCCCCGGGATATGCATGTTTGCTGTTTGATAAGTTAATATTCGAAAACGTCCAGCGCAGCACGTCAATCATCAGTAGACTATAACATTTCATATGTATGGCGGGAAAAAAAGGTCCAACGATAGCCGAACTATATGTTTGGCCAATAAATATCGGTAAACACTCTTCGTTGAATATGATTTTTTTTTTGCAGGATTAGCAGCCTATTGTTTGGATCGACCACACACTTTTGTACACATGTAATGAACACATATGTGTTGTCTTGCCCAACAGCATTGTGTAATGGCGGTGAACACTATTGTTTGGATCAACCACACAAATGTGTACGCATGTGATTAACACATATGTGTAGTCTCGCCCAACAACATTGTGTACAATAACAATACAAACGTGTGTGGTAGCGGCGAACATATTGTTTCCTTAGTGCAAACATATTTGTGTCCATTCAACGAACAAATAAATGTGCTGGACCCAAACATCTTTGTGTGTGTCAACTACACAACTTTGTAGGTCAGTAACCACACATAAACTGTTCATCTGCATCTACACAATATTGTGCGCAACTTAGCACACATTTAATGTGTGCCTACAAAGAACAAGTTGTTTTGGTCGATCCACACAGTATGTTCGCCACCACCACACAACAGATGTGTGGTCATTTGCCACACAATTCACCACACAATGTTGTTGTCGATCAAATGGCTACACAAACTGTGTGGTAACTGTGTGGATCTACCACACAGTCGTTTTAAGAGTGAATGGTGAAAACAAGTATACAGCCAAGCGTACTAACACGCGTTCAGTACATTACTCAGCATTTATAAAGACGGGTAATGGGTGAAAACAAGTATACAGCCATGCGAACTAACACGCGTTCAGTACATTACTCAGCATTTATAAAGACGGGTAATGGTGAAAACAAGTATACAGCCAAGCGAACTAACACGCGTTCAGTACATTACTCAGCATTTATAAAGACGGGTAATGGTTGAAAACAAGTATACAGCCATGCGAACTAACACGCGTTCAGTACATTACCCAGCATTTATAAAGACGGGTAATGGTGAAAACAAGTATACAGCCATGCGAACTAACACGCGTTCAGTACATTACCCAGCATTTATAAAGACGGATAATGGTGAAAACAAGTATACAGCCATGCGAACTAACACGCGTTCAGTACATTACTCAGCATTTATATGTTTTATGGTTTATGGCAATTATGCCAAAGGGGATGTCAGGAATGATAACTTATTGGCAAGGTCCGCAAGCACCACACCGACACACCGAGCAGGCAGATAAAAACCCGCGTGATGCATCGACTGGTAACCGGAAGGCGTGAACCCACGGCTATCTAAAAGTCAACAAAAACAGTTAGGATAGTAGAACGGTTGATTATTCATCGGTTATGTGAAGTTTTAATTATGCGATAATAGTATAAGGCATATACATGTATATATTGAGTATACAGAGAAGTTACACACCCATAGTTACACAAATATAGATAAAGGTCATCGTAGCATGCATTGGATGAGTATATATACCTGTAGTTCCCGATAAATATAGTTAAAGGTCATCGTAGTGTGCATTGGATGAGAATATATACATGTAGGTCCCGATAAATATAGTTAAAGGTCATCGTAGTATATTAGATGTATGGATATTGTTTGCAAATTCCCAAATATATGTTTATGACGTATATTACCACATTTCCATCCATAGTTATGATGCATAGTAACCCTCCCCATTTATGTATGATGTATACGTCGCACATCTTACAGTTATAATGTATATCACTCCTTTCCCATTAGTTAAGTTCTATGTCAACATGTTAACGTGTATGTCAGATATGATAATTTGGGCAAACTATATATAGTTGAAGGTTATCGTCTCTTATTGGACGAGCAGTTACTCATAACATCGTTAAGGGTTATCGTTGCCTATAGGATGAAAATTGTTAGCAAATTCATAAATATATGGATAGAGTTAAATGGTTTCCATAGATGCATACATACAGCAACAGTTTATCGCTGTCAGATATTATATATTTTGATTTTATAAACCTTATTATAAATGGCACACCTTTTCTGGTGGTATGTTTATGTATATGTTTATTGTTATGCAGTGCTTGACTATCAGTATATCCTGATGGTTTTGGAGGAAAAATAAGTCCGTATTAAAATAAATAATAAATAAACACATCTTCATGCAACACAGCAGCCTCGGGTCAAAGGCCAAACATGCAGCAAGCATCCACACATCACACGACAACATGTCCATCTTACACTTGTCATGATAATTGATAAATAGGGCTGTTGTTAGTAAGTAATTCAATTACAAACCTATACATATGACATGGTGAACGTTCTTTACGTAGAGTATATAACAGTTATGTATATATATGGTATACATCGGTTGGAATTGTGTTCAAAGTTCCCATGCAAACAATTTGTTATCGTGATAGCAGACAAAAGCGTGGGCCATCCCACATACAGGTATACAATCAACATCCATACATTAAAAGGTTTGTTGGTTAACGGGTCCTGTTTCTAAAGTGGTGTTGACATGTGGAACTATGTAAACATGTCATATTTACTGTATTTGAGTGTTTATTTTTTTAGTGTTTATTTTTTGACTTATCGTACTAGCTTGATAACACAGAAGGAATCAATTGTTTGGAAAATGTTTACTAAGTCCGTTCCGAAATCATATTTTTGTACCGAAAGTTGGTCCTATAAAAAAATGTTTGGCCACAGCAGCTCATCAGGTACACCTCTGGTCTATAACAGATATAAAGCAATCTGTTATTTCATATATGGTTTCGGGAGTTAACAAGTATACAGCCATGCGAACTAACATACGTTCAGTACATTACTCAGCATTTATAAAGACGGGTAATGGTGAAAACAAGTATACAGCCATGCGAACTAACATACGTTCAGTACATTACTCAGCATTTATAAAGACGGGTAATGGTTGAAAACAAGTATACAGCCATGCGAACTAACATACGTTCAGTACATTACCCAGCATTTATAAAGACGGGTAATGGTTGAAAACAAGTATACAGCCATGCGAACTAACACACGTTCAGTACATTACTCAGCATTTATAAAGACGGATAATGGTGAAAACAAGTATACAGCCATGCGAACTAACACACGTTCAGTACATTACTCAGCATTTATAAAGACGTGTAATGGTTGAAAACAAGTATACAGCCATGCGAACTAACACGCGTTCAGTACATTACTCAGCATTTATAAAGACGGGTAATGGTTGAAAACAAGTATACGGCCATGCGAACTAACACGCGTTCAGTACATTACTCAGTATTTATAAAGACGGGTAATGGTGAAAACAAGTATACAGCCATGCGAACTAACACACGTTCAATACATTACTCAGCATTTATAAAGACGGGTAATGGTTGAAAAACAAGTATACAGCCATGCGAACTAACACACGTTCAGTACATTACCCAGCATTTATAAAGACGGGTAATGGGTGAAAACAAGTATACAGCCATGCGAACTAACACGCGTTCAGTACATTACTCAACATTTATAAAGACGGGTAATGGTGAAAACAAGTATACAGCCATGCGAACTAACACACGTTCAGTACATTACCCAGCATTTATAAAGACGTGTAATGGTGAAAACAAGTATACAGCCATGCGAACTAACACGCGTTCAGTACATTACCCAGCATTTATAAAGACGTGTAATGGTTGAAAACAAGTATACAGCCAAGCGAACTAACACGCGTTCAGTACATTACCCAGCATTTATAAAGACGGGTAATGGTTGAAAACAAGTGAACAGCCAAGCGACTGCATGGTCACCATTTTAAGATGCTGCGATGTTGGTTGATCTATCGCTAATATTTGTCGAATAAACCAGAAGCTATTTACAGACCGTTCGCGATCAAAATTCAATACTGATCTTTGTGCAACTAGTAGTAGGCCTATATAAGATATTTGCAATGATCAAGTGTTATCCGTCGCTTTATTCTGTATGAGTTTTCTGACACACTGTCGGGTGAGTGAGACCAGCCAAACAATACACGTACACCACTTATATCAAAGGGAACACCTATGTTACCGTTTAAACGCAGCAAATGTTTTACGTATACCCCGCATATGAACAGCTGTGGTCCATATATATATAGCACGTCACTGAGTCTTCTCATATTTTATTCAATGAATAGGTTTCATTATAGTTGAGTGCATAAGATCGCAGATAGGAGCACCACCATCAAATACTGGCCATATGGAGATGGACGCCATCTCAATATCTATGAGACTTAGAAATATGTTGAACCACAGTTCTAGATCATTCCGTTTGCTTGAATTACTGCTTTCGTTAAACATGCATTTAGTTTCAAGAGCCGATATATCGGAAACCGATGGATAATGACGACCAATCAATGATTTTAATGCAAAAATTCCGTGCGCAGTTTTAAGCTGCATTTCTTTTTTGTTCCGCTAGATGTTCGAGGATATCGCGACAGATAAGATATTATAGCAGCTTGCACGGGACAGATGTTAGTGATACTGGGCGGTTAACATGTCCTCGCGCAAATACGCACATAATCGACCTATGATGCCATGCTAAATTAACTCTGAATATAACTGCATGTCATTGCTAGGAGTGAACGTTTTAGACCCGACTTGGAGGCACCGTTCCATCTTTACAATGGGTTATAGTACACCAAATATAAAAAATTACACCCTCCTTGGTGTGCTGTCACTCACACTCAAGTCAGCATAAAATCACATCTGGCAGCTGAATGGTTGATTATTATTGGGATAAAATTAATGCTAAAACAAGAAAAAATCAAAGCCACCATGGAAATATTATACCTAGATGAATATTGATCCAGAGTGGGTGAAATAATTACCTGGCATTTAATGGGGGTATGTTTGAAAATTTAGTGATGAATATTTGTGCGGAATTCGGGTAGTGCAAAAGCGGTTAATTTAAAGACGGAAACGGACCTATTAATGTTTTTGGGTCATATTGGGTCCGAAGAGTCATTCTTCAAAATTGACTAGGTTAGAAAATTCCAGCATTCACAAGTATTCGAGCATAGCCCCGGACATTAACACTGTCGCCTATGGAGGATAAATTGGTGTACACTAACCAACGACTGGACGGCATTAGACATTCGGCAACCAAGTCCCCGTGCAGTAGCCGAGCATTATCACGATTATTGTCATTGTTCACAATACTGTTGATTGCTCACCCGACGCCTTGGTACATACCAAACTAACAAGGAGAGGCTTATATGTCGTTGACTGAGAATTAACTAAGTTAAAATTTGAATTTGCCCAAATGTCCAGCATACATGAAAATGTTACCTCTTGAAGAACCCAGTGATCATGTTATTTTTTGAAAAGTCGACCCTTCCCATGCAATTGGTGTTTATTTACATCACATCCTCGTGCAAATAGGTTCATAATCGGCCTAGAATATGTTCGTATTGGATTATTTAATTCTGAAATAAGCCCATAGTGTATGGAGCCCCGGAGGTGACATCCGATTTTTTTTGAAGTCGTGGCCACGAGAATAAAGTCGTGGCCACGAGAATATGAACTCGTGGCCACGAGAATAAAGTCGTGGCCAAGAGAATATGAAGTCATGGCCACGAGAATAAAGTCGTGGCCACGAGAATATGAACTCGTGGCCACGAGAATATGAAACTCGTGGCCACGAGAATAAAGTCGTGGCCAAGAGAATATGAAGTCATGGCCACGAGAATAAAGTCGTGGCCACGAGAATATGAACTCGTGGCCACGAGAATATGAAACTCGTGGCCACGAGAATAAAGTCGTGGCCACGAGAATAAAGTCGTGGCCACGAGAATATGAAGTGGCCACGACTTTCTTCTCGTGGAATATATGAACTCGTGGCCACGATAAAGTTGTGGCCACGAGAATATGAACTCGTGGCCACGAGAATAAATTCAATGAGAGTTTCCTGCCTAAAGAGAGCGATGCCGTATAGTCAATATGCCAATCCCAAATATGTTATCGTTTCCATTTTATATCATTGTCAGAATATGTTTCAGCATGGATGACAGAGACGAAGCTAGGTGGTCTATGTTTGACCAGCTTCAACATAATATGAGCATCACTCAGAAATAGGTGACATAATTTTGAGCAGAAAACATATTTCTATAAACTAAATTAAATTGAGCTGTTGTCGAATCATTAACCCTTTACCCAACAAACCGGCCAAAACCGGCCAAATAAAGCTTCAACAGCCTAAAATATCTTCGGTCTGTCTCAATAAAACCATACAAATATGGATATCATTGGAACCGGCTCCTTGACCACATTGTGATGGTTACAGTTATGCCCTGTGCCAATGCATTCTCTTATATATGCGAGTCGTGGCCACGAGAATATGAAACTCGTGGCGACGAGAATATGAAATCGTGGCCACGAGAATATGAACTCGTAACCACGAGAATATGAAGTCGTGGCCACGATAATATATGAAGGCGTGGCTGGAGACTTAGCCCGCATGCACAAAATTTACCCGCACTTTCAATGCAATAGGTATATTCTATATGCATGTCTAAGGTCCCGACGATCATTATGACACCGTACACAGTTTGTACCACCAACATTTTGGTATTGTTGGAATCTCAAGTTTCTCCTCTAGCTATACATTCAATATACTGACTCATAGAGTTACACATAGCGAATTATCCGGATGGGAGATTTATAGCCTGCAAGAAAATGACCCGCACTTGCGTGCCATTTATCATTTAAATGCACATGCATGCACATGGGCATGTAATGCGCCCCTATATATTATAGTGTCGGCCATGGTTCGCGCTGTCACTTGCCAAATTTGCCAATGGCAAAAATAATTTACATTTGGCAAAAAATATTTTCATTTGGCAAAAGTTTTGGCAAGTCACTTTTTAATTCCTCAAGAAAGTTGAAAAATATTGGTCAATTAATACGATTCATCTCAGGAAACTCTCACAATATAATTATATTAGTGGTGTTGTATAAGGTCTAGGAAAAGTTAACACCGTTTTAAGATGGAGTTAATCTGATATAATTAGTATTGATTGGTAAGGGATTACCCATATTTAGTGTGGTGGTGGTGTTTACATAGCTAATATCTTGTAATGTACCCTTCTGATGAAGCAACCATTCTACAATTTTATTGTTCACTGATTGGTTTATTGTTGTATGATAAACCACAAAATAAGAGTCAATGTTGCAGAAAATGTGGCAAATTATTTGGCAAAAGTAAATTTTGGTCCGACGGCGTATTGGGGCTAAATGGCGCTAAACACTCTCAATTTCAGTTCGTTGTGGACTCAATATGAGGCGATTCTACGCCGACTATAAACCTAAAACTAAAAGTAGCATAAGCCCGTAACGTCCTCATTGGTAGGAGAACAGGCTGTTATTCAAACGGACATGGCTCATTCGAACCTCCAAATTGTTTTTCTACGTAATTTGGAGCGACGGATATGATATGTCGATAAATAAACTATTGATATACCGGCTTCATATGCTCTGAAAAACACTTGCCAAAGTCACAGCAATTGTTCAGCCATTTACAACTGTTCAGACAAACGCTCTTTATTGCCGGAACGCTCTTTTCTGTTCCATGTCGCGTAAATGGCTGTTTGTGTTTGGGACACAAACACCGTATTAACAGTTGTATTTTTCATTACTTCGATGCGTCTTTTTGGATTACATAATGCTCGTAGAAAGGTATTTAAGATATTTATCAACCTATTTCGATACTGACAAAAATTCAAAAGCGAATAATATTATGTGTATTTTGGAGCCCATGTGGCTTTAAGCGTGTAGCCACTCACGGTATCATTATTACTAAGTCACGTTATTACAAGTTTCAACGCAATTTGACTTCCACATTTAATGATATCCTCAAAAATCCATTCGTGGGCGTATACTAAATGATTATATTTGGTATTAAAGCAACATATCATTGTGCACATGTGTTCGTGTTGGAACTAAATATTCATATAGGTTCACGATGGACTTATTTGATTCTGAAATAAGCCCAAGTGGACTTATACCCGTATTGTTTTAAGCGCGGACCACAATGAAAACACGCTATAAAGAGCGTACTTCTGGTAAGTCGATTTGGGTTGATATAGAGCGTAATTCAGAATCAAATAATGCCGATATTGGCTTATTTGTGTTTTTGAGATAACTTCAATGTGCGCTTATTTTGAACCGCGGTATGTGAGAAATGCGAACATTACAATGTAGAATGTGAGGCTTAAACATGGAATATGGAAGGAAATATAAGATAGGTTGATAAATACACAAATGACCTTGATTAAATGACCTTGATTAAATGACCTTGATATACCGACTTTTATGCTCTAAATATACTCTCCATGGTCAACCATTTTCCAGCTGTTTCATATTTTTCGTACAGAAGTGAAATAAACGCTCTTTATTTCTACCATATCAGGAATAGATTAACACGGAACGCTTTTTCTGTTTTGTGTGTGACCCAAACATCGTGTTCAAAGTTGTATTTGACTTCAATGCGTCTTTCCGCGACTTATATTCTCATAGAAAGGTATTTATCCAAGTATTTATCGACCTATTGCGATACCGGGAACAATTCAAAAGCGAATATTATGATGATAATTATGGAACGCAAACTACCAAGTGGCTTTAAACCGTGAAGTACATGTACCTTTAAATACCAACCTGTTATGAATATTTCCAACACTGTTGCTCATTATTTTGTGTTGCGAGATCAATCAGACTGTATCGTCTGCTTGGCCATTTCCCAGATAAGACCTCACGCGCATTGACGTTTATGAAATACGACTCATGTTATGGCCTCTTGACATTTGGATGGCCCTCTCACATGGGTATGATTTATTTTCGTTGTGCGACTCTGGTGATACCTTTTATTTATATGTGACCGTCATATCAAAACTAGTCGTAAGCAGAAAAATATTTTATTTCAGTTATGTGCTGCATTTTGTAGAGTGTGATAGGAGCTTTACATAGGTCGCACACTTAATGTGTTGTTGCGGTCCAAAGTTATAGGATTTTTAATGTCAGTATAAACCGATTCCAGAGATAATCAGAGATAATCGCATTTAAAGACGAACAAATTAGCTAAATTCTTAATAATTATAGACATTTATATGTCCAATTTATAAAAGCACATTAATAGACACAAACTTCACTTTATGCGACTTTATGTCGACAGAGTATAACTATATACAAATGTGTCCAAATTTTTTTCCATTTGTTTTTATATTTTACTCAGTATTAGAAATCCCGACTTACGGCTAGTTTTGATTTTGCGGGTCACAATTATTTATTTGTAGCCTTGGGTCGTATTCTTCATTTCCAGTTTAAACATCCGAGATTAAACATGGGTCAAACCAACAGTTGCGGCCAGGCTAAACCCTGTCTAAGTGGTAAACCCTCTCTAAGTGGTAAACCCTCTCTAAGTGGTAAACCCTCTCTAAGTGGTAAACCCTATCTAAGTGGTAAACCCTATCTAAGTGGTAAACCCTCTCTAAGTGGTAAACCCTCTCTAAGTGGTAAACCCTCTCTAAGTGGTAAACCCTGTCTAAGTGGTAAACCTTGTCTAAGTGGTAAACCCTCTCTAAGTGGTAAACCCTCTCTAAGTGGTAAACCCTCTCTAAGTGGTAAACCCTGTCTAAGTGGTAAACCCTCTCTAAGTGGTAAACCCTCTCTAAGTGGTAAACCCTCTCTAAGTGGTAAACCCTCTCTAAGTGGTAAACCCTGTCTAAGTGGTAAACCCTATCTAAGTGGTAAACCCTCTCTAAGTGGTAAACCCTCTCTAAGTGGTAAACCCTGTCTAAGTGGTAAACCCTCTCTAAGTGGTAAACCCTCTCTAAGTGGTAAACCCTGTCTAAGTGGTAAACCCTATCTAAGTGGTAAACCCTCTCTAAGTGGTAAACCCTCTCTAAGTGGTAAACCCTGTCTAAGTGGTAAACCCTCTCTAAGTGGTAAACCCTCTCTAAGTGGTAAACCCTGTCTAAGTGGTAAACCCTGTCTAAGTGGTAAACCCTGTCTAAGTGGTAAACCCTATCTAAGTGGTAAACCCTCTCTAAGTGGTAAACCTTGTCTAAGTGGTAAACCCTGTCTAAGTGGTAAACCCTATCTATGTGGTAAACCCTCTCTAAGTGGTAAATCCTATCTAAGTGGTAAACCCTCTCTAAGTGGTAAACCCTCTCTAAGTGGTAAACCCTCTCTAAGTGGTAAACCCTATCTAAGTGGTAAACCCTGTCTAAGTGGTAAACCCTCTCTAAGTGGTAAACCCTCTCTAAGTGGTAAACCCTCTCTAAGTGGTAAACCCTATCTAAGTGGTAAACCCTCTCTAAGTGGTAAACCCTATCTAAGTGGTAAACCCTCTCTAAGTGGTAAACCCTCTCTAAGTGGTAAACCCTATCTAAGTGGTAAACCCTCTCTAAGTGGTAAACCCTCTCTAAGTGGTAAACCCTCTCTAAGTGGTAAACCCTATCTAAGTGGTAAACCCTATCTAAGTGGTAAACCCTCTCTAAGTGGTAAACCCTATCTAAGTGGTAAACCCTCTCTAAGTGGTAAACCCTATCTAAGTGGTAAACCCTCTCTAAGTGGTAAACCCTATCTAAGTGGTAAACCCTATCTAAGTGGTAAACCCTCTCTAAGTGGTAAACCCTCTCTAAGTGGTAAACCCTCTCTAAGTGGTAAACCCTATCTAAGTGGTAAACCCTATCTAAGTGGTAAACCCTCTCTAAGTGGTAAACCCTATCTAAGTGGTAAACCCTATCTAAGTGGTAAACCCTATCTAAGTGGTAAACCCTCTCTAAGTGGTAAACCCTATCTAAGTGGTAAACCCTCTCTAAGTGGTAAACCCTCTCTAAGTGGTAAACCCTCTCTAAGTGGTAAACCCTATCTAAGTGGTAAACCCTGTCTAAGTGGTAAACCCTCTCTAAGTGGTAAACCCTCTCTAAGTGGTAAACCCTCTCTAAGTGGTAAACCCTATCTAAGTGGTAAACCCTCTCTAAGTGGTAAACCCTCTCTAAGTGGTAAACCCTCTCTAAGTGGTAAACCCTCTCTAAGTGGTAAACCCTATCTAAGTGGTAAACCCTCTCTAAGTGGTAAACCTTGTCTAAGTGGTAAACCCTGTCTAAGTGGTAAACCCTATCTAAGTGGTAAACCCTCTCTAAGTGGTAAACCCTCTCTAAGTGGTAAACCCTCTCTAAGTGGTAAACCCTATCTAAGTGGTAAACCCTGTCTAAGTGGTAAACCCTCTCTAAGTGGTAAACCCTCTCTAAGTGGTAAACCCTCTCTAAGTGGTAAACCCTATCTAAGTGGTAAACCCTCTCTAAGTGGTAAACCCTCTCTAAGTGGTAAACCTTGTCTAAGTGGTAAACCCTGTCTAAGTGGTAAACCCTATCTAAGTGGTAAACCTTGTCTAAGTGGTAAACCCTCTCTAAGTGGTAAACCCTCTCTAAGTGGTAAACCCTCTCTAAGTGGTAAACCCTATCTAAGTGGTAAACCCTGTCTAAGTGGTAAACCCTCTCTAAGTGGTAAACCCTCTCTAAGTGGTAAACCCTCTCTAAGTGGTAAACCCTGTCTAAGTGGTAAACCCTCTCTAAGTGGTAAACCCTCTCTAAGTGGTAAACCCTGTCTAAGTGGTAAACCCTGTCTAAGTGGTAAACCCTGTCTAAGTGGTAAACGCTGTCTAAGTGGTAAACCCTGTCTAAGTGGTAAACCCTCTCTAAGTGGTAAACCCTGTCTAAGTGGTAAACCCTCTCTAAGTGGTAAACCCTCTCTAAGTGGTAAACCCTGTCTAAGTGGTAAACCCTCTCTAAGTGGTAAACCCTCTCTAAGTGGTAAACCCTGTCTAAGTGGTAAACCCTGTCTAAGTGGTAAACCCTGTCTAAGTGGTAAACCCTCTCTAAGTGGTAAACCTTGTCTAAGTGGTAAACCCTGTCTAAGTGGTAAACCCTATCTAAGTGGTAAACCCTCTCTAAGTGGTAAACCCTGTCTAAGTGGTAAACCCTGTCTAAGTGGTAAACCCTATCTAAGTGGTAAACCCTCTCTAAGTGGTAAACCTTGTCTAAGTGGTAAACCCTGTCTAAGTGGTAAACCCTATCTAAGTGGTAAACCCTCTCTAAGTGGTAAACCCTGTCTAAGTGGTAAACCCTGTCTAAGTGGTAAACCCTGTCTAAGTGGTAAACCCTATCTAAGTGGTAAACCCTCTCTAAGTGGTAAACCTTGTCTAAGTGGTAAACCCTGTCTAAGTGGTAAACCCTCTCTAAGTGGTAAACCCTCTCTAAGTGGTAAACCCTCTCTAAGTGGTAAACCCTATCTAAGTGGTAAACCCTCTCTAAGTGGTAAACCTTGTCTAAGTGGTAAACCCTGTCTAAGTGGTAAACCCTATCTAAGTGGTAAACCCTCTCTAAGTGGTAAACCCTGTCTAAGTGGTAAACCTTGTCTAAGTGGTAAACCCTCTCTAAGTGGTAAACCCTCTCTAAGTGGTAAACCCTCTCTAAGTGGTAAACCCTGTCTTAAGTGGTAAACCCTCTCTAAGTGGTAAACCCTGTCTAAGTGGTAAACCTTGTCTAAGTGGTAAACCCTCTCTAAGTGGTAAACCCTCTCTAAGTGGTAAACCCTCTCTAAGTGGTAAACCCTGTCTTAAGTGGTAAACCCTCTCTAAGTGGTAAACCCTGTCTAAGTGGTAAACCTTGTCTAAGTGGTAAACCCTGTCTAAGTGGTAAACCCTATCTAAGTGGTAAACCCTATCTAAGTGGTAAACCTTGTCTAAGTGGTAAACCCTCTCTAACTGGTAAACCCTGTCTAAGTGGTAAACCCTGTCTAAGTGGTAAACCCTGTCTAAGTGGTAAACCCTGTCTAAGTGGTAAACCCTCTCTAAGTGGTAAACCCTCTCTAAGTGGTAAACCCTCTCTAAGTGGTAAACCTTGTCTAAGTGGTAAACCCTCTCTAAGTGGTAAACCTTGTCTAAGTGGTAAACCCTGTCTAAGTGGTAAACCCTATCTAAGTGGTAAACCCTCTCTAAGTGGTAAACCCTGTCTTAAGTGGTAAACCCTCTCTAAGTGGTAAACCTTGTCTAAGTGGTAAACCCTGTCTAAGTGGTAAACCCTATCTAAGTGGTAAACCCTCTCTAAGTGGTAAACCTTGTCTAAGTGGTAAACCCTCTCTAAGTGGTAAACCCTGTCTTAAGTGGTAAACCCTCTCTAAGTGGTAAACCTTGTCTAAGTGGTAAACCCTGTCTAAGTGGTAAACCCTGTCTTAAGTGGTAAACCCTCTCTAAGTGGTAAACCTTGTCTAAGTGGTAAACCCTGTATAAGTGGTAAACCCTGTCTAAATGGTAAACCCTCTCTAAGTGGTAAACCCTGTCTAAGTGGTAAACCCTGTCTAAGTGGTAAACCCTATCTAAGTGGTAAACCTTGTCTAAGTGGTAAACCCTCTCTAAGTGGTAAACCCTCTCTAAGTGGTAAACCCTGTCTAAGTGGTAAACCTTGTCTAAGTGGTAAACCCTCTCTAAGTGGTAAACCTTGTCTAAGTGGTAAACCCTATCTAAGTGGTAAACCCTCTCTAAGTGGTAAACCCTGTCTTAAGTGGTAAACCTTGTCTAAGTGGTAAACCCTCTCTAAGTGGTAAACCCTGTCTTAAGTGGTAAACCCTGTCTAAGTGGTAAACCCTGTCTAAGTGGTAAACCCTATCTAAGTGGTAAACCTTGTCTAAGTGGTAAACCCTATCTAAGTGGTAAACCCTCTCTAAGTGGTAAACCCTGTCTTAAGTGGTAAACCTTGTCTAAGTGGTAAACCCTCTCTAAGTGGTAAACCCTGTCTTAAGTGGTAAACCCTGTCTAAGTGGTAAACCCTGTCTAAGTGGTAAACCTTGTCTAAGTGGTAAACCCTCTCTAAGTGGTAAACCCTGTCTTAAGTGGTAAACCCTGTCTAAGTGGTAAACCCTGTCTAAGTGGTAAACCTTGTCTAAGTGGTAAACCCTCTCTAAGTGGTAAACCCTGTCTTAAGTGGTAAACCCTGTCTAAGTGGTAAACCCTCTCTAAGTGGTAAACCCTATCTAAGTGGTAAACCCTGTCTTAAGTGGTAAACCCTGTCTAAGTGGTAAACCCTGTCTAAGTGGTAAACCTTGTCTAAGTGGTAAACCCTCTCTAAGTGGTAAACCCTGTCTTAAGTGGTAAACCCTGTCTAAGTGGTAAACCTTGTCTAAGTGGTAAACCCTCTCTAAGTGGTAAACCCTGTCTTAAGTGGTAAACCCTGTCTAAGTGGTAAACCCTGTCTAAGTGGTAAACCTTGTCTAAGTGGTAAACCTTGTCTAAGTGGTAAACCCTCTCTAAGTGGTAAACCCTGTCTTAAGTGGTAAACCCTGTCTAAGTGGTAAACCCTCTCTAAGTGGTAAACCCTGTCTAAGTGGTAAACCCTGTCTAAGTGGTAAACCCTATCTAAGTGGTAAACCTTGTCTAAGTGGTAAACCCTCTCTAAGTGGTAAACCCTCTCTAAGTGGTAAACCCTGTCTAAGTGGTAAACCTTGTCTAAGTGGTAAACCCTCTCTAAGTGGTAAACCTTGTCTAAGTGGTAAACCCTATCTAAGTGGTAAACCCTCTCTAAGTGGTAAACCCTGTCTTAAGTGGTAAACCTTGTCTAAGTGGTAAACCCTCTCTAAGTGGTAAACCATGTCTTAAGTGGTAAACCCTGTCTAAGTGGTAAACCCTGTCTAAGTGGTAAACCCTATCTAAGTGGTAAACCTTGTCTAAGTGGTAAACCCTATCTAAGTGGTAAACCCTGTCTTAAGTGGTAAACCCTCTCTAAGTGGTAAACCCTGTCTTAAGTGGTAAACCTTGTCTAAGTGGTAAACCCTCTCTAAGTGGTAAACCCTGTCTTAAGTGGTAAACCCTGTCTAAGTGGTAAACCTTGTCTAAGTGGTAAACCTTGTCTAAGTGGTAAACCTTGTCTAAGTGGTCGTTCAGTGGCTGATTGATGCATTTAACTGAGTATACAATCACACGTCCTAGATTCCCCAACATATCCTCGTGCATATCCTCATAGGTTCACATTGGACTTATTTGATTCTTAATACCGCTATTCCGTTTTATGGCGCCGGCCACAGTGAAAACACATCACGAAGAGCATATATCTGTTAAGCCGATTTAGGTTCATATGGGCTTATTTGTCTTTAACAAAAAAAAAAAGAAGAAAAAAAAGAAGAGGGTTTGGGATATACACATCTATACGAGTGTCTTAATAGGTTCGTTCTATCGATCTATCGATCTCTCCTTCTCGATATATCCTTCCGCGATGGCAGAAGTCACGTATCAACAAACACACGTGTCGTTCTATGTTTATTACACATCACCCGTCCTGGAATCCGTGCATTACAAAATACATGCTTACAGGGTTTATTTAGGCACATACAGGGCTAGTTTTGTCATATGTGATGATGTTTTTAGTTCATACATGTAGTTCCGGTTTCATGGCTGAGGCGTCATTTGACGTCAACGAACGAAGGTTACATTCGGAAGGAACAACAATAACAAGCATGTAATAAAATGATGATTGGCCCTCAATTAGCGCGAACAACCGCACGCTTATAACAACTCTCGCGTGACAATAACTTAATTGTGAAAAGATAATGAAAAGCCTCCACTCTCACCTGGTGGACACGCCGTCAATCGATATTATGCGCAGCTCCACCCATATAACACAACAGAGTGTTCCGGGTTAGTTAATTCCTGACGTGGTAGAAATAAAGAGCATTTGCTTCATATATGTGCGCAAAATTAAAACCAGCTGGAAAATGGCTTTGACCATGGCAATTATTCTTTCAGAGCATATTAACATATACAAAGGTCGATTGAGCCATGTCTGTTGCCTTCAGGGTGAATCCAGCACTTCGCCATACGTGATTGGTATTGGTGGATTTTTTGACGGCCTGCATGACCAGTTGGAAAGAAAATGCTGAATTGAGCGCTTCTCAATGAAATGAGGGCTGTCTCGCGTATGCAACATATCCTCACGCAAATAATCGACCTATAATGTGAAATATGTACATAGTGTGATTATTTGATTATAAAATAAGCAGAAAATGTATCATATACGTCATTTCATGGCGAGGGCCACAATGAAAACACATGTTAAAGAGCGTACACATGAACAGTCGTGAGTTGGCTTATTTGTGTTATTGTCCGCACATAATCTTCTTAGAGCCGCCACATTTGAGTCAATAATGTGACTAAAACGCTCATTTTCAGCACATTATCGACTCAAATTGAGGCGATTCTAAGCACATTATCTACGTAAATCAAGTTATATTATAAGCGGATACATGTAATGTGCAGCTTTTCGGGAGAACAGGATGGCGTGGATGATTCTGATTGTGTCACCTTATTATACGCACACATTTAGACCCACCCATGCATTTTAACTCTAGTAATGGACTGGTATGGTCAATTTCCGTTAAATGCAAATGTCATTTATAATGAAAATATTTTTTATTATAATTACCATGTTGTTGTCATCATCCATAGAGCACATGGGTGTATTTTGCACTCATACATGGCTCAAAGTCATTCATTTGTTGCATATATTATGTTGAGTATAGTCTCCATTAAATCAAAGCTGCAGCTACAAACACTGTCAGTCAGCGAAATGTTCTAGACATTTCTGGCCTAGAATCACCCACTGTGCTGTTCTTTGTACGCACGCATTTGGTTCCACCTAAATGGCCAACAAACCACCATCGCCTTACAAGAATCAGGGAGCTAAATGCGTCCCAGAGTCGGGGAGCGAGTACACCGTTACATGTGAAGGTCACTGAAGAATGGCCTTCACATCAGACATGTGAGACATTATTAAAGAATGACATCCTGTTGATTTGATTTGTGAAACTAAAACTGGCAATGTGGCTTTAGTTGCTGAAAGCCACATTAAACCCCAATAAACCAATCAAAACCCTCTTGACTAGACCGTGCTGAAAACATGTCTGGGCTTGAGTGTTGTACATTTATTTTAAAGATCCCATGTCCGATATGACATCTCCCGAAAATAAGCACATTCTCGGCTTATAATGTGATTTGATTTAGGTTTATAATCGGCGTAGAATTGCCTCAATTTCAGAACATAACGAACTGAACGTGTTGTATGCCACTATTAATAATAATTTATTATAAGTTCATTATGTGCGGACAAATGGACAATAACACGAATAAACCAACTCACGACTTACCAGATGTACGCTCTTTAAAAGGTGTTTTCACTGTGACCCGCACTGTAAAACGGAGTAGCTGATATAAGTCAAATATCGACTTTTTCATGATAAAATAATTCTTTATGAACCTATTTGAATATTATAAGTCGATTATGAACATATTTGCACGAGGATATGCTGTTGTCATGGAGATATGATATTTTGTACTCGTTATCACCATTCGAACCTATGGAATGATTTTGTGTGATATCTCAATTCCTGTACCATTCAAACTCATGGATGTTTTGTGGGGTTTCACGATTCCTGTACCATTCGAGCTTATGGGTGATGTTGTGGGGTTTCACGTTTCCTGTACGATTCAAACTCATGGATGTTTTGTGGGGTTTCACGATTCCTGCACGATTCAAACTCATGGATGTATTGTGGTGTTTCACAATTCCTATACCGTTCGAATCATGGTGATTGCAAGCAAAAAAACAAAAACAAGTAATACAAGCTCGGACAAAATTATGCATTTTACTAAAAATGTATTAACCCTTTACCCAACAAACCGGCCAAAAACGGCCAAATCAAGCCACAACAGCCTAAATTATCTTGGGTCTGTTCATTGGAACCGGCTCATTGACCACATTGTGATGGTTACAGTTATGCCCTGTGCCAATGCATTCTCTTATATATGCGAGTCGACCATAGACGGCTCGCATATATAAGAGAATGCATTGGCCTAAAAAAAAATCTTTTTTAACACTTTTTACCATTTTTTCTTACATTCTTTAACAATTTTATAATTTTTAATGTGTTAAGCCAATGCATTCTCTTATATATGCGAGGCGACCTATGGTCGACTCGCATATATAAGAGAATGCATTGGCACAGGGCCCTTCTGTTGGGTAAAGGGTTAAGTATAAGAAGGGGAATAACTCCACTAAAAAGTCGTACGGACCTCATAATCGCAGGTGCACAGGTTCCCATTGTAATAAATATATGTGCCAACATGTAGGAACAGAATGCTAGGACAAAGGACAGACAATCTTATACCAATATACCCCACAAATTCGTTATGGGGGTACAAAGAGCATACCGTGTTCTTGACTGCAACAAGGTAGTCCTGCTGTTCGGTTCTCGTGTCATTGTATACGTTTCTGGTACACAGCTAACGCAGACACCAATCCCATCATATCGCCGTTGAAACCCGACGAAAACACAGTTTATAATCCTCTATCTTAGCCAGTCTCAGCTACATGTCTCCCTAGCAAGGTTGCGTGTTGTCCCGAACAAAAGCTGCCACACAATGCTATACCATATCCGTATCCTCAATAAAGCGATATACGTATGTCAGGTATGTTTCTTGTTAAGCAAACCTATATGTTGTGAAATTGTGCACACATTCAATTGACCCCTATTGACCAATACGGTGGTATCGAATTAAGAGTGTATCCAAAAGTATCGGTGCGTGCCCTTGCATATACTTGTAAGATAATGGTTCGTGATCCGATGGAAGCTCACGTACTTCAGAAAGAACAAAGCATCATACAGTGTATATGAAATTACGCATTCTTCCATGCAGTCGTGTGTTCAAAGCGAGAAATAATATTAGGACGTCACAATAATTCCACGATGTCGCGTTCCTCTGGCCAACATACTCCAGTGCCTATTGTTTCCAATGTCTTAATAAATGACGAAGACATAACTGTCTGTATAAATCTACGATACTTTAGGTTGATCGGATTACAACAAATTTACACATTGCTACTCAATCTATCGACATTGTATACCGTGTCAGTATTGGGAAACGATGCAGATCAAATCGTCTCTTTCCGTGATTTATGTAGTTTTTATTGATAACTTATAAAGCACCAAGTTGTAATAACTTGAAATCGCTAATTTGAAATCGCTAATTTGAAAGTTGATGTCGTCCAGTTTACGGTATAGTTCTAGTCTTTGTACATTATATAGTGGGCAACTAAAGATACGGGCGGCGTTGGCGGTGGGTATGCTGTTAAAATATTCACCTCCGTCAAAAACCGTCATAAACAGAAAGAATAGTAAAATATTTAGATCCGGATATGGTAAACATAAAGAGCAGGCTCTTGTTTACGTACACCATCGTACGTCTTGACGACAATATACTATTTACGCGCTGATTATGTTTGGCATATGAACATAACTATATATATTTTAATATTCCTTCTGTTGATGGCGATTTGAACAAATATGAATATTTCTGCAACGAACGCCGCCCGTGCCTTTAAGGAAAAGGCGCATATCACCTTCATACTCGTAGCCACATCTACCGTTTGTGGTATCTACCGTTTGTGGTATCTACCGTTTGTGGTATCTACCGTTTTTTGGGGTATCTACCGTTTGGGGTATCTGCAATATAATTTGCGAACATATCTAAGCGGAGATCGCTGCAAGAGTTTCGTATCCTACAGTGGAAATACTATATTTTCGATTCCTGAATCAAAACATTTAGGCGGCCTTCTGGTGGGTTCTATCATATTTAGGTTATCCTTGAAATCTAGCAGATTCTCAGCATCCGGTATATACTTGGGTAGATTGTTCCATGAAGTTACAACGAATGGGAAGAATGATTGCTTAAAATGTTCCGTTCTACTATAATGAGTGAAATCTTCCTGGGTTTCGCATGTTATAGCTGGAGACTTGGACCGAACGAGGTAGGAGTAAGCAAGATAAATACTATGGTGTATCGTTGTTTATAATTTTGAACATATTTTGTAATTGGTGCTTCTTTCTGCGTATGTTCAGAGAAGTAAATATGGCGGCGCGTTTTCCCATATTACGTCAGCATAATCTAAGATAAACAAGATATAGACCTTATATATCTTATCGAGTGTTCTTCGATCTAAGTTGTACTTGTATCTTCTGAGAATCGATAGCCGCGGGGTAACTTTTTTTGACGATAGATTCAATTTGAATATTCCAAGTTAAATTGTTTGTATTTCGAGACCAAGATGCTTATGCGACTCAATTAATGTCAATTCTTTTATTTTGGAAGGTTAAATCTAGAGAGACATCACATGGGGTCAAAGAGAACAATATTGCCTTAGTTTTAGTCGGATTGAAGTTTACAAGCCATTTGCTGGCCCAATCTTATTATTTATTAAGGTCTTGGTTTATACTTCTTTCTAGCAGTTTAATGTCATAGTGTTTCGTCGTGAGACATGTATCATCTGCATACATTCTTGTTTCGAAATTTAAATTATCGGGGAGGTCATTTATATAAACCAGGAACAGGAAAGGTCCGAGTATATATCATTGAGGAGCTCCCACTGGAATGGGTTGGAAGTTGGAATATGAATTGTTTATCAAGATACGTTGTGTCCGATTACTGAGGTAGTCTTCCAGCCATTTCAACAAGGGGCAGGATATGCCGTATTGTTCTAGCTTATATATCAGTCTCCTATGCCACTATTTCAAATGCCGTTGATATATCGCATGAACATGTCTATAAGTCATTATCGAGAGTCTGACAGGTTATGATATAGATCTGTTAATTGGAAGGTTGTGCTATATCCGCGAATGAAACCAGATTGATGTTGGTACATTAGTTTGTTATCTTGGAAAAATGCCACAATATGTTGAGTAATTGTTTTGAACACTTTGCCTTGTTTCTTATTGTCGTAAAAAAATATCAAATCTGAAATTGAGATATGTTCGTTTGCGTAATTCTTATTTTCATTGAGTTTATTTAACGAAAAATTTGATTCACTTGCCGCAATTCATAGTGGGTACATCGATTTTCCTCTGGCCAAGATCGATGGATCATAGTAACTACTGTTCTGGGCTACTGCAAACACTTCTTGTCCTTTATCTGAATGCATTGATTATCCCACCATTTACCAATGTAAATATGCACGATCTGCTCGGGCTGCATGGTTACACGTCGCATGAACCACGCAGACATCGCTTAAAATCCACAAAGCCATCCATATATAATACATCCAACAGGTTCATAATTAATAACGCTCTTTATTTTCAATCGATTTGGGACAATGGAACCATGGACGCTCTTTATCAGACACGACATTTTCAATGGACTCGCCAACGGAGTCGACGCATGTGAAAATATTGTATTTTGCAAGTCGGCATCTCACTAACAACTGAAAACCAATTGATCAGGTCTGGCAATTCCCAATTATAGCTGCAATAGCTATATGTATCTATTGTAGCTACATTTGAATATCGTAAAACAGTATTTTACCAATTTGCATTGAATGAAAGCATTACCGCGAGCTGTTGCATCTATGAAACCACTGCCGATGACATTTCGGATGCACCAGCACGCGGAATGTACGAGAAGCATAGCTAAGCGCATGTATCTCTTTAGAAATGTGTTATGATATGTGATATGGGACTCGGATCCATCCATATGTGATATATTCTTCTATTAGGAACAGTTGTCAGGAAAAAGTAGCAATGTTTGAATATTTTGTAAATTATACACGCAAATAGCAAACAATATTAATTTACTAAGAGTTTAATCAAACCATGTTTTTGTATATTTAAATGATTGTTCGTTGGATTGGGTTATCTCTCTTCAACCGGATTCACCCATCATCAATAGCCATATGTAGCTACAATAACTACATATCGCTATTGTAACTATATTTGGGAATTGCCAGACCTGTTGCACAGGTCCCCAGAACAAAAATTGACCCCACCCCCAATAATACTTAATCCTATAGAAAGGTATCCAACTTGGCCCGGCCTAATTTTTTATTAGTTTTACAATGTCCACAATCAGGTTAAAATACACCAAAATAATTTTTGTAACATAAATGCCTCATATATAGTTAGAAAGATATGTTATTACTCTTCAATTTGATGCATCCCCTGTAAAAATTGGTTAAGAAAAACTCTGGTTATGAGCACAGGTCTGACGCCAACCGACTGTAAAATTTCACTCGTTCGACATGATGTCCGCTAAACTCGGTAAAAAAGTGCGATTTTTAGGGAGTGACTAAAATGCAGAATGGGACGATGGGATGGGACGGTATGGGACGGTATTGGGACGGTATGGGACGGTATTTGGGACGGCGCGGGACGGTATTAGAAAACCGGCTGTTTATCAATAATACAGCGTGTAGCGGCATCAAAATGGTTATATATCGTCGGCATTAACATTGCGTACATGGAGCAACAATTTGGTATCCAGACGATTGGGACCTTGGACGATTGGGACCTTGGACGATTGGGACCTTAAGTTGGACGATTGGGACCTTGGACGATTGGGACCTCGGGACGATTGGGACCTTGGACGATTGGGACCTCGGACGATTGGGACCTTGAGTCAAGACGATTGGGACCTTATTCAAGTTAATATATGTTTATACCGTAATATACGTTTATATTTCATTTTCATTTATATGTTCCTATTAAATAATTTTTACATTGGGTTAGTGTTAGTAAGTATAGACTCACAGTGAGTACAGTTTATCAATGTTTACTTAACGGTAGCCTACTTAAAAGTAGGTGCCGGTCGTGTTGTTATTGCTAAAAGGGATCACCGCTGATTAATCGTCACCTTCTTAACAGTGATCAATGACTCTGAATGAGTTGGAATGAGTAGGTATCAAGTATGCGCAAGAAGCACAAGCCACAGAACGGAGAGAAGCACTCCAACAACAACAACAACAACAAACAGATCGCGAACTTCAACACAGAAAAAAAAGAAACCGAAGAAAAAGAAATAACTTGTCTAGATCATTTTCATTTCACCCTCACCAATCTCATGTTAATGTAACACCATTACATGTATCCTCATTAAATTCAACAGTGGGTTGTAGGAGAGGGGTTCCGCCCCTTTCAAATCTTCCCGGGAAAGTTTCCCAAACCCCCCATAGTAAAAAAAAACCAAACAGGTATATATATATTTTTTTAATCTTCATTTATATATGCATGCAACACCTTTAAACAAAACAGAAGTATAATAATGCAAAAACTTTCAATTTACAATTTCGAAACTGAGAATTCATGGATCATGTTAGATAAAGAGCGTTTTATTACATAAATAAAATTTGATTTTAAACTAATATACCGTACTTATAATTTCTTATATATAACTGAAGAAATCAATTACTCAAGGTCCCAATCGTCCTGACTCAAGGTCCCAATCGTCCGAGGTCCCAATCGTCCAAGGTCCCAATCGTCCGAGGTCCCAATCGTCCAAGGTCCCAATCGTCCGAGGTCCCAATCGTCCAAGGTCCCAATCGTCTGACAATCCACAATTTAATAGTCTCATTCGCCAACACAAAGCTCATATTATCGGCTAAAAATAGACACGACGGAAATAGGCGATTACGGTCAAACGCAGAACGAAAATGTAAACACCAAATCACCCCATAAATTCATATTTCCCTGTCCCACGGTGATATTTTTGCATAAAATGTTAGATTAACATCTTTTCGACATCACTGTAGCATTTTATTGAACATAATCAAGATGAAAACAACTTTTTTCGTCGATGGGACGGAAGCGAAATTGCAGAACGAAAATGTAAACAAACACCAAATCATCCCATGCATTCACATTTCCCCGTCCCGCGGCGATATTTTTACATAAAATGTTAGATTAACATCTTCTCGACATCATTGTAGCATTTTAATGAGCATAATCAAGATTAAAACATGTTTTTATTCGCTGATGGGACGGAACGGAAGCGGTATTAAAGCGCAGAACAACCGTAGGAAATTGCAGAACGAAAATGTAAACAAACACCAAATCACCCCATGCATTCATATTTCCCCGTCCCGCGGCGATATTTTTGCATAAAATGTTAGATTAACATCTTTTCGACATCACTGTAGCATTTTATTGACCATAATCAAGATGAAAACAACTTTTTTCGTCGATGGGACGGAAGCGAAATTGCAGAACGAAAATGTAAACAAACACCAAATCACCCCATGCATTCACATTTCACCATCCCGCGGCGATATTTTTACAAAAAATGTTAGATTAACATCTTCTCGACATCATTGTAACATTTTAATGACCATAATCAAGATGAAAACATGTTTTTTTTCGCTGATGGGACGGAAGCGAAATTGCAGAACGGGATGGGACGGTATTAGATAGGATGGGACGGTATTAGAAAACGCAGAACAGCTAAGATAGACCCCTAAACTTGCTGTTTAGCAATAATACAGCATGTAGCAGCACCAAAATGGCTCTATATGGTCATCAGTGCAGCATTTTATTGGTGATCCCATTTTATTGACCATAATCAAGATGAAAACATGTTTTTTTTCGCTGATGGGACGGAAGCGAAATTGCAGAACGAAAATGTAAACAAACACCAAATCACCCCATGCATTCACATTTCCCCGTCCCGCGGCGATATTTTTACATAAAATGTTAGATTAACATCT
The DNA here is from genome assembly GCA_032622095.1 of Siphonodentalium dalli. Classification (NCBI taxonomy): domain Eukaryota; kingdom Metazoa; phylum Mollusca; class Scaphopoda; order Gadilida; family Siphonodentaliidae; genus Siphonodentalium; species Siphonodentalium dalli. The sequence goes on from CP136064.1 coordinate 17,741,792, forward strand.
TCTCGACATCATTGTAACATTTTATTGACCATAATCAAGATGAAAACATGTTTTTTTTCGCTGATGGGACGGAAGCGAAATTGCAGAACGAAAATGTAAACAAACACCAAATCACCCCATGCATTCACATTTCCCCGTCCCGCGGCGATATTTTTACATAAAATGTTAGATTAACATCTTCTCGACATCATTGTAACATTTTAATGACCATAATCAAGATTAAAACATGTTTTTTTTCGCTGATGGGACGGAACCTTTGGAAATTGCAGAACGGGATGGGACGGTATTAGATAGGATGGGACGGTATTAGAAAACGCAGAACAGCTAAGATAGACCCCTAAACTTGCTGTTTATCAATAATACAGCATATAGCAGCACCAAAATGACTCTATATGGTCATCAGTGCAGCATTTTATTGGCGAAACCATTTTATTCACCATAATCAAGATGAAAACAACTTTTTTCGTCGATGGGACTGAAGCGAAATTGCTGAACGAAAATGTAAACAAACACCAAATCACCTCATGCATTCACATTTCCCCGTCCCGCGGCGATATTTTTACATAAAATGTTAGATTAACATCTTCTCGACATCATTGTAGCATTTTAATGACCATAATCAAGATTAAAACATGTTTTTTTTCGCTGATGGGACGGAAGCGAAATTGCAGAACAACCGTAGGAAATTGCAGAACGAAAATGTAAACAAACACCAAATCACCCCATGCATTCACATTTCCCCGTCCCGCGGCGATATTTTTACATAAAATGTTAGATTAACATCTTCTCGACATCATTGTAACATTTTAATGACCATAATCAAGAATAAAACATGTTTTTTTTCGCTGATGGGACGGAACCTTTGGAAATTGCAGAACGGGATGGGACGGTATTAGAAAACGCAGAACAGCTAAGATAGACCCCTAAACTTGCTGTTTAGCAATAATACAGCATGTAGCAGCACCAAAATGGCTCTGTGTGGTCATCAGTGCAGCATTTTATTGGTGATCCCATTTTATTGACCATAATCAAGATTAAAACAACTTTTTTATTAGATAGGATGGGACGGTATTAGAAAACGCAGAACAGCTAACATCTTTTCGACGTCATGATCATTAAAGATTAAAACAACTTATTTCGCTGATGGGATAGCAGCGGCAAAACGCAGAACGCAGTCCCAATCGTCCAAGGTCCCAATCGTCTGGATACCCATCGATATGGGACAGAAGAGCTATGGTAAAACGCAGAACGATCGAAACATAACAAAATCAGTTTTTACTTACAAATTGTGTGGTAAATCCAAATATCACATGCGGGTGATGATAACCCGCCCGTTTGGCCCCCAGATCAGGAACGATAACTCTATCCGACCTATATGCAGTACTACCGTCGGAGTTTGACCTATATTCTCCGCCCACGCGTCGGTCTATTTGTACCGGTTGGACATGTCCGGACATGACCCGCTGGTTATATCCAGATTTCTCCATATGAATGGTATATTATCTACATGTATATCACGTGATGATCTCGGTGGGGTAGCTTCAGTCTTGAATATTAAAGGGACACTAGGCTCTCACTGGGGATGATTATTAAAGTGACACTCACTATGGATGAATGTTAAAGTAACACATGGCGCACACTGTGGGATAATGTTAAAGTGACACTCGCATTGAAAACTTCCAAAAAGTTCAAAAAGTTCAAAAAGTTCAAAAAGTTCAAAAAGTTCAAAAAGTTCAAAAATTTCAAAAACTTCAAAAATTTCAAAAAGTTTAAAAATTTCAAAAACTTACAAAATTTCAAAAAGTTTAAAAACTTCAAAATACTCAAAAATTTCCAAAAACTTAAAAAACTTTTCAAAAAGAAACAAAAATGAAAAACTTAAAAAAAAATTCATAAATTAAAAAAATATGAAAAACTTAAAAAACTTCAACTTTTTCTAAAATTCAAAAATAATTTAAAATTAACGGTCTTTTAATATATCTAACCCACTGCCACTTCTGAGGGTTCCACACTACACCTGAGGGGATATTGAGTGGTCTACACACGTCTCCTAAACCATAGAATAAGATCCAGCCCATAAGAAACTCTGCCTCCTGCAATGTCTGTCATTCGAATCTGACGCAATCCCTACTTCTGGCGCAATGCCTGAGTCATTCGAATCTGGCGCAATCCCTACTTCCGGCGCAACGCCTGAGTCATTGGAATCTGACGCAATCCCTCGTGAAACCTACCGGCTGACTCCACAACCATCGGCTAAGCGTTGTATCACATGCTTATTATTTGATCATATCGTGGAAATTCAATGTTTTGTCATCACTCATGAGATATAACCCATATCCACTGAAAAAGGGTGGATATCCTCTATTTATTCATAATTTTTCTTTGTTATCTTTTTTTTTATCCCTCTTTTTTATCTACCACTTCCTGTTTTTATTCGCTCTTCTTTTTCTTACAACTTCTAATCCCTCATAATCTTCGAATATCCACTTTCATCTCCAAGTTTTTGAAAAAATTCCTTGTTTAGTAGCAGCACCTCCAGATGGGCTCTATAGAATTTGAACGAAGCATCCATCTTGGATATTACTCTTTCTATGACTAAATCCGTTAGCACGCTCTACAGATGTCATATAGGTAGCACGCTCTACAGATGTCATATAGGCCTCTTCACATCTTGTTTTCCGTAATTTATTCATTAATAATCGCTCCATTGACTGTAACAAATTAAATTACCCCCTCCCCCTGTATTGAGAATACAGCCTTGATTATTAATATTTCCTCCTTTCACGGTGTGCATGTTCATTGGGACATCTTTGCTAATGTGAAGCCACACCTATTATATATATATATATATACAACTTTAAAAGCCCGCGAAAATATTACTCATATTATAGACTTCCCTTTGAAGACCTTTGTATGTGACAATGATCCGTAATATTGTTTCTAAGTGACACTGGCCAGTGAAACTGATATTACGGGTATGAACTAGCCAACTTCACATCGTAACAATAATAAAAGGGACACTTCATCTATATCAGTCTCAAAACGTGTTGGTACACATCTGTGTGGAAACTAAAACCAATCACTCTTCGTCCGTCATCCGTACATCATTGTAATATAATTTTCTCAGAAACCACGGGATCCCTTTGGCTGAAATTTGGTCTCAACATGGGATCAGAAATTATCCATGGAAGACAACAGTGTCCGTGTGGGGAGAAGCTTCGTAGTGTTTCGCTGTCGCCATGGTGTTTGTTTGGATATAGGCATGGGTGGTGAGTGTGGTTCTCATATGGTCTGAACTAGCCTTTACTGACTGAGGTCATTTAGTGCACATGTCATCACTTCACTGATAACCATTATATGGTCAAATCCATACACTATCAAACGCAATGTTTCAATAATGGGTTTTCTTAAAATGTTGACTAAATATTGGTTATATTATACGCATCAGCGATCCTTCTTAATAACGCTCTGTATATTTTCAAACGCATTTCACTAGGGTTTGGAATAGCCACACAGGAAAGGAGAAACAGGTCCTAGGTAGGTCGACTGCATATAGCAGTATATATGGGGTACAGACATGGACAGCAATGGGTTCCTCGTGGCTTCTGGCCTACACATGACATATTAAAGTTAACCACACCCATCGGTGCGCCTTTAATGGGCTATGAAGCGCCATACAGGCTCGAATCATGGCCTTCGCCATGTGTTTCTATTTGAACCCACATTAGTAACTAAATAAAATCTTTCTCTCCAGGTTGTTTCACGCCATAACCTTGATTTGGAAAGCTTGAAGGGCTAATTAAGCTTCAATTTAAATCCCAACATTATTTGAAGAACGTATCTGGTTAAACATGTCCACCATAGTAAGCTCATTTAATTCAAAGAGCTTCACACATAGTCCCACTAGTAATGATGTGGCGTTATTTACTGCAGAAATGGTCATATATATAAAATACAATACAACACATTTTGGTCACATACCTTAAAGGTGCACGTCACTTTCGCAAGATATCTAACTGACCATGTATAGAGTGGAATTACATGTCGTGTATCAAATGTATAATCAGTTCCAGTATTTCGTCCATAAGGCAGTTTTGGTTGTAACATCATTGTGTATGACGGTTCATTCATATGATACCTTAGCGGTTGCACACGATACTGTCTGTTGTATTTTATGTCTTATATCATGTATATTAATTGCTCCATGGATGGTAGGAGTATGGCATTGGTGTCTGGTTCTTCGATGTATTCTAGTCATAGTTCATTCATATTATTACTCTAAAATCTCCATTAAATGGAGAAACTAAAGAGCCCATATTATGTAGACTAGTGTATAAATACTTACTTCATGCATTATTTTCATCAATTATATGTATTATAACTCCCATCAAGATAGGCTGTTATACAGAGGAAACAAAGCATGTACCAAGTGACAGTCTGTACCAAGTGACAGTCTCATGTCACGAAAGGCCTACTATGTGGACACATGTTCTTATCAAAACGCTCTATTATGTAGGGGGTTATCAACCATTGGTCTGGAAAAGGCATACGAGCGGAACGCGTGTATACACATTTATTCGATGTACTCTTTAATCTTCGATTTCTCTTTATTGTCGTTAATTTATAGCATTATTAGTAGGAATCTAAACTCGCCGTTATATTGAGAAAATAATGCGTCAATACCAGTCAATACTGCTTTATTGGCGGTAAATGAAATTATTGAATCATGTATCGCAGCTAAACAAGCGAGACAACTGATCACAACACAAAAATTAGTAATATTTCTGAAGCCTTGAGTGGTTTGTAATACACAGTGTAAATTTTCATTATTGCTACCATTTAAGGAAACATGCCCCCGATAGGGCTACTATGCGAACACATGTCTATATTAATTTCACATATTCCTTACCGTTCATTCATATATACTCCAAGCTCTCTGTTAATACAGAGGCATCAAAACATTGGTCTGGAAAAGACCTACTATGTGGATGCGTGTATACATATTTACTTGATGTATTCTTTAATCGTTCATTTCTCTTTATTATCGTTCATTTATAGCATTATTAGAAGAAATTTAGTCTAAAATCTCCATTACATGGAGACAATAAAGAGCCCATATGGTGTAGACTAATGCATAAATACTTCATGTATTCTTTTCACCAATTATATGTATTGTACATCCTATACATTTAGTATGTTATACAGAGGAAACAAAGCATGTACTACGTGGCAGTTTCATATGACGATAAGACCTACTATGTGAACACATGTGCATATTAATTTCACATATTCTTCTCAAAACGCTCTATTTTATACGGGGGTATCAAACATTGGTCTGGAAAAGGCCTGCTATGTGGACGCGTGTATACATATTGACTTCATATATGCATTCATAGTGCATTTATCTTAATTGTCGTTCATTTAATAGCATTATTAGTAGAAATATAGTCTAAAACCGTCGGTATATGGATAATATATAGCGTCAATACTGTTTTATTGTTGGTAACTCAAATTATTGCATCATGTATCGCAACTAAACAAGCGAGACAACTCATAAATTCTTAATAGTTCTGATGTCTATGGCAGTTCACAGAGTGTATATTTTCATTGTTGTTACCATTTTAGTGCATAAATTACTAATTTCTGTGTAAGAACGCTGGTCTCCATTGTTGTTATGATTGTGCCTATAACTGTCCATATTCTTAAAGCAAGTACGGTACCTCTATGTGATATGATGTATAAAAATTTCCATTTTCACAGGTAAATCACGTATAAACGCTCTTTAATGTATAGTTAAACTGAGTTTTCACATGCAGGGCTATGTCTTTGTGGACTATATACGTGGTATACTTCAGTATATACACGACGTGAATGTGTTCTAAGTATGCGTATCTGATGTATGTATACGTCCGTGTTTCTTAAAGCAAATCCAATACATATTAGTGCGTTATATTATGATGTACATTAAGTGCCCTTTTCACTGTTAAATCAAGTAAAAAAGCCCTCTACTATAGTTAACTATTCAGTTCCACATACGCTATAAGCTCTATGGTGGTCCGGTGTGTCTTATCAATATGCCATTATATGCACGAATGTTATGTGTTCAAATATGTGGGTTATGATGTATACTTTAATGTTAAAGTATATAAGCACTCTTTAAGATATGCATATGCAGAATGTTGCCTCTTTACACTGACAGAAAAAAAAAAGGAATATAAAATTTTGAATACTACTCTTCATAAAACGTTAGAAAACCATAATCTAACAACTAATATCGAAGAACAATGTAATTACTTGATAAGCATTGTAAATATTTCGTCTGTTTTTAAATAAAATGGAAATATTTCGTCTATTTGAAATACAGTTGGAAGCAACAATCAAGTATTTAAATGAAATTTGGACCAAAATCTTATAATTTGAGAAAACGTATATAATTTCTATCGAAGTCTTATAATAAAGGAAGGCTTTGTGCGAATCCATTCGGTCTAATGTGTGAATGTGTTCATCATCGCAAATATAATGATGCAGAAATGAATATTTCCTAGAAAAATGTTAACATAGCTTGTATTTAACCGAAATAATATAGCATTTGAGTTAAAATGTTTCATATTAGGACCATAACGAACCAATGCATAAAAATACAATATTTTGTTTTTCATTCTCGATCAAAATAATGCAGGGTTGTCAATTATCAACAAAAAACAAATACTTTGAAACAAAAACGATGACATAAGAACGAATATACAAGAGCTAGTGTGAAAATAACCCTCACATTTATAAAAAAAAAAACAATAAAAATTCAGTTTTCGAGTAAGTCCTTCATAATTATTGAATGTTTTCGTCTATGTTGGATCAAATTTGACACAAAAATCAATTAGCTCACTAACAGTTCGCGCAATATCTCATATTTTGAGAAAACGTTTGCAATTTTAGACAACAATATTGCTAGTGAAGGTGAATATTTCATCCTGGAACTCATGAAATATGATAAAAATAGATGTAAAGACACTTCACGAGACCTCATATCTTTGAGTTATGAACATAAAGTCATCTCATAGTGCCAATGTACCCCATAATTTGGTCAGGAGAAATATGTATTTCACATTTGACCCTTCATCTATGGTAAAAAATGAATTAAGGGACATGGGAGTGGTGTCCTAGACATTAACCTAGAGCATAAATTGACTCAATTTTGCAATTTTAGGCAACATTCTTGCCAGGGAAAGTGTATATTTCATGTTGGAACTCATCAAATGTGATAAACATGCATCAAAAGGCACTTACTGAGCTCTGATGACTTTGAGTTATGACAACAACGGCATCTCATACTAGATTGTAAGCCATAATTTGGTCAGGAAAAGTGTAAATTTCATATTTTATCCTACATGTGTTTTAACAATCAATGTAATTACACCCCATCGGTCGCCTAGACACAGCGTAAATGTTCTCAAGTTTTCAACTGTAGGCCACAATGTCGGCGGTGAAGGTAAACATTTCATGTTGGAACCCATGAAATGTGATAAAATGGATAAAAAGACACTTCATGAGTACTTATGACTGAGTTATGAACATAAAGGGACCTCATAGTGTATTGTAGGTCATAATTTGGTCAGGAAAATTGTAAATTTCATGTCTTAAGCTCCATGTGTTTTTAAAATATATTTAATTACAGCCATTGGGTCCCTAGAGATCAATCCACAGTCCATATGTAGTCCATATGCAATTTTAGGGAACAGTATTGCTAGCGAAGGTGAACATTACATGCTGGAACTCATGAAATATGATAAAAATAGATGAAAAGACACTTTCTGAGGCCTTGGTCAGGAGAAATGTGTATTGTATTTTGACCCTTGATGCGTGGTAGCAATCAATGAAATTACACCCCATGGTATCCTCAGATATGAAGCAACATCATAAATGCACTCAGTTTTGGCAATTTAGAAAACATTGTTGATAGGGAAGTTGTACATGTCATGTTGGAACTGGTGAAATGTGATAATAATTGATCAAAAGACACTCGATGAGCCCTGATGGGTTTCAATTATGGTCATAAAGGCATCTGATAGTGTCATTATACAACGGGGAAATTTGTGAAGCGCTAACAAAGCGTATCTGCACGGTGTTATACGATCCATAATGATCCAGATATAAGAAATGCAATCTAGATCATACTCAGTATCTTCGTATCGACTGAATATATCGTTATTCGATGGTGTTCCCGACATACCTCCGTCTTTACTTTTCTTATGCCTTTGTAAATTGTAGTTCGTCGATTATATATTTCTGCACAAATGGCACCCGTGTATTGTCTCGAATAATGGGAAGAACTATCGTCCTTATACCAGCGAAAAGATGAGCGAATATGGTGTGGTATTATAAACTCGCCGCCTTCGTACCTCTATTTATCGTTTAGAGTTATTGTTCTTAGATAAAAAATTGGCGCGCGTGCGGCCCCCTCATCCCCACTGCCGCCGCGCCTATTTTTTATCTAAGAACAATAACTCTAAACGATAAATAGAGGTACGAACGCGGCGAGTTTATAATACCACACCATATTCGCTCATCTTTTCGCTGGTATAAGGACGATAGTTCTTCCCATTATTCGAGACAATACACGGGTGCCATTGGTGCAGAAATATATTATCGACGAACTACAATCTACAAAGGCATAAGAAAAGTAAAGACGGAGGTATGTCGGGAACACCATCGAATAACGATATATTCAGTCGATACGAAGATACTGAGTATGATCTAGATTGCATTTCTTATATCAGGATCATTATGGATCGTATAACACCGTGCAGATACGCTTTGTTAGCGCTTCACAAATTTCCCCGTTGTATAATGACACTATCAGATGCCTTTATGACCATAATTGAAACCCATCAGGGCTCATCGAGTGTCTTTTGATCAATTATTATCACATTTCACCAGTTCCAACATGACATGTACAACTTCCCTATCAACAATGTTTTCTAAATTGCCAAAACTGAGTGCATTTATGATGTTGCTTCATATCTGAGGATACCATGGGGTGTAATTTCATTGATTGCTACCACGCATCAAGGGTCAAAATACAATACACATTTCTCCTGACCAAGGCCTCAGAAAGTGTCTTTTCATCTATTTTTATCATATTTCATGAGTTCCAGCATGTAATGTTCACCTTCGCTAGCAATACTGTTCCCTAAAATTGCATATGGACTACATATGGACTGTGGATTGATCTCTAGGGACCCAATGGCTGTAATTAAATATATTTTAAAAACACATGGAGCTTAAGACATGAAATTTACAATTTTCCTGACCAAATTATGACCTACAATACACTATGAGGTCCCTTTATGTTCATAACTCAGTCATAAGTACTCATGAAGTGTCTTTTTATCCATTTTATCACATTTCATGGGTTCCAACATGAAATGTTTACCTTCACCGCCGACATTGTGGCCTACAGTTGAAAACTTGAGAACATTTACGCTGTGTCTAGGCGACCGATGGGGTGTAATTACATTGATTGTTAAAACACATGTAGGATAAAATATGAAATTTACACTTTTCCTGACCAAATTATGGCTTACAATCTAGTATGAGATGCCGTTGTTGTCATAACTCAAAGTCATCAGAGCTCAGTAAGTGCCTTTTGATGCATGTTTATCACATTTGATGAGTTCCAACATGAAATATACACTTTCCCTGGCAAGAATGTTGCCTAAAATTGCAAAATTGAGTCAATTTATGCTCTAGGTTAATGTCTAGGACACCACTCCCATGTCCCTTAATTCATTTTTTACCATAGATGAAGGGTCAAATATGAAATACATATTTCTCCTGACCAAATTATGGGGTACATTGGCACTATGAGATGACTTTATGTTCATAACTCAAAGATATGAGGTCTCGTGAAGTGTCTTTACATCTATTTTTATCATATTTCATGAGTTCCAGGATGAAATATTCACCTTCACTAGCAATATTGTTGTCTAAAATTGCAAACGTTTTCTCAAAATATGAGATATTGCGCGAACTGTTAGTGAGCTAATTGATTTTTGTGTCAAATTTGATCCAACATAGACGAAAACATTCAATAATTATGAAGGACTTACTCGAAAACTGAATTTTTATTGTTTTTTTTTTTATAAATGTGAGGGTTATTTTCACACTAGCTCTTGTATATTCGTTCTTATGTCATCGTTTTTGTTTCAAAGTATTTGTTTTTTGTTGATAATTGACAACCCTGCATTATTTTGATCGAGAATGAAAAACAAAATATTGTATTTTTATGCATTGGTTCGTTATGGTCCTAATATGAAACATTTTAACTCAAATGCTATATTATTTCGGTTAAATACAAGCTATGTTAACATTTTTCTAGGAAATATTCATTTCTGCATCATTATATTTGCGATGATAAACACATTCACACATTAGACCGAATGGATTCGCACAAAGCCTTCCTTTATTATAAGACTTCGATAGAAATTATATACGTTTTCTCAAATTATAAGATTTTGGTCCAAATTTCATTTAAATACTTGATTGTTGCTTCCAACTGTATTTCAAATAGACGAAATATTTCCATTTTATTTAAAAACAGACGAAATATTTACAATGCTTATCAAGTAATTACATTGTTCTTCGATATTAGTTGTTAGATTATGGTTTTCTAACGTTTTATGAAGAGTAGTATTCAAAATTTTATATTCCTTTTTTTTTCTGTCAGTGTAAAGAGGCAACATTCTGCATATGCATATCTTAAAGAGTGCTTATATACTTTAACATTAAAGTATACATCATAACCCACATATTTGAACACATAACATTCGTGCATATAATGGCATATTGATAAGACACACCGGACCACCATAGAGCTTATAGCGTATGTGGAACTGAATAGTTAACTATAGTAGAGGGCTTTTTTACTTGATTTAACAGTGAAAAGGGCACTTAATGTACATCATAATATAACGCACTAATATGTATTGGATTTGCTTTAAGAAACACGGACGTATACATACATCAGATACGCATACTTAGAACACATTCACGTCGTGTATATACTGAAGTATACCACGTATATAGTCCACAAAGACATAGCCCTGCATGTGAAAACTCAGTTTAACTATACATTAAAGAGCGTTTATACGTGATTTACCTGTGAAAATGGAAATTTTTATACATCATATCACATAGAGGTACCGTACTTGCTTTAAGAATATGGACAGTTATAGGCACAATCATAACAACAATGGAGACCAGCGTTCTTACACAGAAATTAGTAATTTATGCACTAAAATGGTAACAACAATGAAAATATACACTCTGTGAACTGCCATAGACATCAGAACTATTAAGAATTTATGAGTTGTCTCGCTTGTTTAGTTGCGATACATGATGCAATAATTTGAGTTACCAACAATAAAACAGTATTGACGCTATATATTATCCATATACCGACGGTTTTAGACTATATTTCTACTAATAATGCTATTAAATGAACGACAATTAAGATAAATGCACTATGAATGCATATATGAAGTCAATATGTATACACGCGTCCACATAGCAGGCCTTTTCCAGACCAATGTTTGATACCCCCGTATAAAATAGAGCGTTTTGAGAAGAATATGTGAAATTAATATGCACATGTGTTCACATAGTAGGTCTTATCGTCATATGAAACTGCCACGTAGTACATGCTTTGTTTCCTCTGTATAACATACTAAATGTATAGGATGTACAATACATATAATTGGTGAAAAGAATACATGAAGTATTTATGCATTAGTCTACACCATATGGGCTCTTTATTGTCTCCATGTAATGGAGATTTTAGACTAAATTTCTTCTAATAATGCTATAAATGAACGATAATAAAGAGAAATGAACGATTAAAGAATACATCAAGTAAATATGTATACACGCATCCACATAGTAGGTCTTTTCCAGACCAATGTTTTGATGCCTCTGTATTAACAGAGAGCTTGGAGTATATATGAATGAACGGTAAGGAATATGTGAAATTAATATAGACATGTGTTCGCATAGTAGCCCTATCGGGGGCATGTTTCCTTAAATGGTAGCAATAATGAAAATTTACACTGTGTATTACAAACCACTCAAGGCTTCAGAAATATTACTAATTTTTGTGTTGTGATCAGTTGTCTCGCTTGTTTAGCTGCGATACATGATTCAATAATTTCATTTACCGCCAATAAAGCAGTATTGACTGGTATTGACGCATTATTTTCTCAATATAACGGCGAGTTTAGATTCCTACTAATAATGCTATAAATTAACGACAATAAAGAGAAATCGAAGATTAAAGAGTACATCGAATAAATGTGTATACACGCGTTCCGCTCGTATGCCTTTTCCAGACCAATGGTTGATAACCCCCTACATAATAGAGCGTTTTGATAAGAACATGTGTCCACATAGTAGGCCTTTCGTGACATGAGACTGTCACTTGGTACAGACTGTCACTTGGTACATGCTTTGTTTCCTCTGTATAACAGCCTATCTTGATGGGAGTTATAATACATATAATTGATGAAAATAATGCATGAAGTAAGTATTTATACACTAGTCTACATAATATGGGCTCTTTAGTTTCTCCATTTAATGGAGATTTTAGAGTAATAATATGAATGAACTATGACTAGAATACATCGAAGAACCAGACACCAATGCCATACTCCTACCATCCATGGAGCAATTAATATACATGATATAAGACATAAAATACAACAGACAGTATCGTGTGCAACCGCTAAGGTATCATATGAATGAACCGTCATACACAATGATGTTACAACCAAAACTGCCTTATGGACGAAATACTGGAACTGATTATACATTTGATACACGACATGTAATTCCACTCTATACATGGTCAGTTAGATATCTTGCGAAAGTGACGTGCACCTTTAAGGTATGTGACCAAAATGTGTTGTATTGTATTTTATATATATGACCATTTCTGCAGTAAATAACGCCACATCATTACTAGTGGGACTATGTGTGAAGCTCTTTGAATTAAATGAGCTTACTATGGTGGACATGTTTAACCAGATACGTTCTTCAAATAATGTTGGGATTTAAATTGAAGCTTAATTAGCCCTTCAAGCTTTCCAAATCAAGGTTATGGCGTGAAACAACCTGGAGAGAAAGATTTTATTTAGTTACTAATGTGGGTTCAAATAGAAACACATGGCGAAGGCCATGATTCGAGCCTGTATGGCGCTTCATAGCCCATTAAAGGCGCACCGATGGGTGTGGTTAACTTTAATATGTCATGTGTAGGCCAGAAGCCACGAGGAACCCATTGCTGTCCATGTCTGTACCCCATATATACTGCTATATGCAGTCGACCTACCTAGGACCTGTTTCTCCTTTCCTGTGTGGCTATTCCAAACCCTAGTGAAATGCGTTTGAAAATATACAGAGCGTTATTAAGAAGGATCGCTGATGCGTATAATATAACCAATATTTAGTCAACATTTTAAGAAAACCCATTATTGAAACATTGCGTTTGATAGTGTAGGGATTTGACCATATAATGGTTATCAGTGAAGTGATGACATGTGCACTAAATGACCTCAGTCAGTAAAGGCTAGTTCAGACCATATGAGAACCACACTCACCACCCATGCCTATATCCAAACAAACACCATGGCGACAGCGAAACACTACGAAGCTTCTCCCCACACGGACACTGTTGTCTTCCATGGATAATTTCTGATCCCATGTTGAGACCAAATTTCAGCCAAAGGGATCCCGTGGTTTCTGAGAAAATTATATTACAATGATGTACGGATGACGGACGAAGAGTGATTGGTTTTAGTTTCCACACAGATGTGTACCAACACGTTTTGAGACTGATATAGATGAAGTGTCCCTTTTATTATTGTTACGATGTGAAGTTGGCTAGTTCATACCCGTAATATCAGTTTCACTGGCCAGTGTCACTTAGAAACAATATTACGGATCATTGTCACATACAAAGGTCTTCAAAGGGAAGTCTATAATATGAGTAATATTTTCGCGGGCTTTTAAAGTTGTATATATATATATATATAATAGGTGTGGCTTCACATTAGCAAAGATGTCCCAATGAACATGCACACCGTGAAAGGAGGAAATATTAATAATCAAGGCTGTATTCTCAATACAGGGGGAGGGGGTAATTTAATTTGTTACAGTCAATGGAGCGATTATTAATGAATAAATTACGGAAAACAAGATGTGAAGAGGCCTATATGACATCTGTAGAGCGTGCTACCTATATGACATCTGTAGAGCGTGCTAACGGATTTAGTCATAGAAAGAGTAATATCCAAGATGGATGCTTCGTTCAAATTCTATAGAGCCCATCTGGAGGTGCTGCTACTAAACAAGGAATTTTTTCAAAAACTTGGAGATGAAAGTGGATATTCGAAGATTATGAGGGATTAGAAGTTGTAAGAAAAAGAAGAGCGAATAAAAACAGGAAGTGGTAGATAAAAAAGAGGGATAAAAAAAAAGATAACAAAGAAAAATTATGAATAAATAGAGGATATCCACCCTTTTTCAGTGGATATGGGTTATATCTCATGAGTGATGACAAAACATTGAATTTCCACGATATGATCAAATAATAAGCATGTGATACAACGCTTAGCCGATGGTTGTGGAGTCAGCCGGTAGGTTTCACGAGGGATTGCGTCAGATTCCAATGACTCAGGCGTTGCGCCGGAAGTAGGGATTGCGCCAGATTCGAATGACTCAGGCATTGCGCCAGAAGTAGGGATTGCGTCAGATTCGAATGACAGACATTGCAGGAGGCAGAGTTTCTTATGGGCTGGATCTTATTCTATGGTTTAGGAGACGTGTGTAGACCACTCAATATCCCCTCAGGTGTAGTGTGGAACCCTCAGAAGTGGCAGTGGGTTAGATATATTAAAAGACCGTTAATTTTAAATTATTTTTGAATTTTAGAAAAAGTTGAAGTTTTTTAAGTTTTTCATATTTTTTTAATTTATGAATTTTTTTTTAAGTTTTTCATTTTTGTTTCTTTTTGAAAAGTTTTTTAAGTTTTTGGAAATTTTTGAGTATTTTGAAGTTTTTAAACTTTTTGAAATTTTGTAAGTTTTTGAAATTTTTAAACTTTTTGAAATTTTTGAAGTTTTTGAAATTTTTGAACTTTTTGAACTTTTTGAACTTTTTGAACTTTTTGAACTTTTTGAACTTTTTGAACTTTTTGGAAGTTTTCAATGCGAGTGTCACTTTAACATTATCCCACAGTGTGCGCCATGTGTTACTTTAACATTCATCCATAGTGAGTGTCACTTTAATAATCATCCCCAGTGAGAGCCTAGTGTCCCTTTAATATTCAAGACTGAAGCTACCCCACCGAGATCATCACGTGATATACATGTAGATAATATACCATTCATATGGAGAAATCTGGATATAACCAGCGGGTCATGTCCGGACATGTCCAACCGGTACAAATAGACCGACGCGTGGGCGGAGAATATAGGTCAAACTCCGACGGTAGTACTGCATATAGGTCGGATAGAGTTATCGTTCCTGATCTGGGGGCCAAACGGGCGGGTTATCATCATGCGGGTACTATAATAATTCACTATTAATGAACGTACAAGGAGAAACCAATATCAAAAATGTTTGACACGGCGTTCAGTTGTTCACACTCTGTTCACGTCGGCACTTAGCGTGAGTTTACGTTGGCACTAAGCTTGTGTTTGCATAACTGGTGGCAGATGACACAGACTCTTTAGGGTGATGATATCGTCTCAGTGAGAATTACTCGCTGTTTGTATTATGCACTTCCGAATGGTGTTGAGTATTCTACTATTCATGTATTTGAACGCTGTTCGAACCAGCAACATGTGGTTAATGCAAACACATATATCATGGGTTATATAATATAAACAAAGAAACGCTCTTTATTATAATTACAAAACAACAAATTCATTCATATTTCGCCGTCCTATGGCGACTATTCTTGACATATGTTAGATTGTTATATTCACGACATCAGTGTAACATGTCAATCTAGTTTAAAAGAACTTGTTTCGTCGATGGGTAAAATGCAGAACGGCCGCGGTAATGGCAGAACGAACATGTAGACCATAAATGCATTCATATTTTGCCGCCGTCCCATGACGATATTTCTGTACATAATATTAGAATAATATCTTCTCGACATCTGTGTAGCATTTTATTGACCATAATCAAGATTAAAACAATTTGTTTCGCTAATGGGACGGAAGTTGAAAAACGCAGAACAGCTTAGGAAATTGCAGAACGAAATGGTAAACAACAACCTCATTTGATAAAAGGCTTTTAGGCTTGTATTACATGTTCTGTTCGTAATTAAATATTGCTTACTCTAAAACATCATTCATATTTCCCCGTCCCACGGTGATATTTTTGCATAAAATGTTAGATCAACATCTTCTCGGCATCATTTTAGCATTTTATTGACCATAATCAAGATCAAAACTGTTTTCGCTGATGGGACAGCAGTCGTAAAACGCAGAAAAACCTTTGAAAATTGCAAAACGGGATGGGACGGTATTAGATGGTAAACACAAACATCGTGCACCGCATTCGTATTTCCCGCGTCCCACGGTGATAATTTTGCATCAAACTCGACACCCTCACCTAAAATTGGGTTGTAGGGGATGGGTTCCGCCCCTTCCAAATCCTCCCGGGTCATTCCCAAATCTCCAATAAATGTCAAAAAATTCTCGACATCATTGTAGAATTTTAATGACCATACTCGGATTAAATCAACTTTTTTCATCGATGGGACAGAAGCGGCAAAACGCAGAACAACCTTAGGATATTGCAGAACGTCCCATCAGCGAAAAAAAACATGTTTTCATCTTGATTATGGTCAATAAAATGTTACAATGATGTCGAGAAGATGTTAATCTAACATTTTATGTAAAAATATCGCCGCGGGACGGGGAAATGTGAATGCATGGGGTGATTTGGTGTTTGTTTACATTTTCGTTCTGCAATTTCGCTTCCGTCCCATCAGCGAAAAAAAACATGTTTTCATCTTGATTATGGTCAATAAAATGGGACCACCAATAAAATGCAGCACCGATGACCATATAGAGCCATTTTGGTGCTGCTACATGCTGTATTATTGCTAAACAGCAAGTTTAGGGGTCTATCTTAGCTGTTCTGCGTTTTCTAATACCGTCCCATCCTATCTAATACCGTCCCATCCCGTTCTGCAATTTCGCTTCCGTCCCATCAGCGAAAAAAAACATGTTTTCATCTTGATTATGGTCAATAAAATGTTACAATGATGTCGAGAAGATATTAATCTAACATTTTATGTAAAAATATCGCCGCGGGACGGGGAAATGTGAATGCATGGGGTGATTTGGTGTTTGTTTACATTTTCGTTCTGCAATTTCGCTTCCGTCCCATCAGCGAAAAAAAAACATGTTTTCATCTTGATTATGGTCAATAAAATGGGACCACCAATA
Organism: Siphonodentalium dalli; assembly: GCA_032622095.1. Lineage (NCBI taxonomy): Eukaryota > Metazoa > Mollusca > Scaphopoda > Gadilida > Siphonodentaliidae > Siphonodentalium > Siphonodentalium dalli. The sequence continues at coordinate 17,759,305 of CP136064.1, forward strand.
AAATGCTGCACTGATGACCATATAGAGCCATTTTGGTGCTGCTACATGCTGTATTATTGCTAAACAGCAAGTTTAGGGGTCTATCTTAGCTGTTCTGCGTTTTCTAATACCGTCCCATCCTATCTAATACCGTCCCATCCCGTTCTGCAATTTCGATTCCGTCCCATCAGCGAAAAACAACATGTTTTAATCTTGATTATGGTCATTAAAATGCTACAATGATGTCGAGAAGATGTTAATCTAACATTTTATGTAAAAATATCGCCGCGGGATGGTGATTTGGTGTTTGTTTACATTTTCGTTCTGTAATTTCGCTTCCGTCCCATCGACGAAAAAAGTTGTTTTCATCTTGATTATGGTCAATAAAATGCTACAGTGATGTCGAAAAGATGTTAATCTAACATTTTATGCAAAAATATCGCCGCGGGACGGGGAAATATGAATGCATGGGGTGATTTGGTGTTTGTTTACATTTTCGTTCTGCAATTTCCTACGTTGTTCTGCGCTTTAATACCGCTTCCGTTCCGTCCCATCAGCGAATAAAAACATGTTTTAATCTTGATTATGCTCATTAAAATGCTACAATGATGTCGAGAAGATGTTAATCTAACATTTTATGTAAAAATATCGCCGCGGGACGGGGAAATGTGAATGCATGGGATGATTTGGTGTTTGTTTACATTTTCGTTCTGCAATTTCGCTTCCGTCCCATCGACGAAAAAAGTTGTTTTCATCTTGATTATGTTCAATAAAATGCTACAGTGATGTCGAAAAGATGTTAATCTAACATTTTATGCAAAAATATCACCGTGGGACAGGGAAATATGAATGTATGGGGTGATTTGGTGTTTACATTTTCGTTCTGCGTTTGACCGTAATCGCCTATTTCCGTCGTGTCTATTTTTAGCCGATAATATGAGCTTTGTTACGCAATGTTAATGCCGACTATATATAACCATTTTGATGCCGCTACACGCTGTATTATTGATAAACAGCCGGTTTTCTAATACCGTCCCAATACCGTCCCGCGCCGTCCCAAATACCGTCCCATACCGTCCCAATACCGTCCCATACCGTCCCGTCCCATCGTCCCATTCTGCATTTTAGTCACTCCCGATTTTTACACCGACTTGGGCTTCACAAACACAATAGACGGTTAGTAGAATATATATATTATACATCATTAGCAGCGGAATTGTTTACTGACCCACCCAAACCAATCGCGCTACATCACGGCATCGTATCTCTCGTATTTATTGAAAAATTCAGTTTCATAAACCCGGAAGGAAAGGGAATTTTTCCAAAGACAGCCATTGGTGTTCGGGCGCATATGTGTACTCTCTATAGTTCATACCCAACACAATATATAGTTAAATAAATACACAAAGACTGAATTAACACGAATGCCGATTTGAAAACATACATATGGACAGAAATATAACTCCATAAATATTTAGAGCGTATATACAGTAGTATACACGACTTCTTCGTTATATATTATGTTGGGTATGAACTATAGAGAGTACACATATGCGCCCGAACACCAATTGCTGTCTTTGGAAAAATTCACTTTCCTTCCGGGTTTATGACACTGAATTTTTCAATAAATACGAGAGATACGATGCCGTGATGTAGCGCGATTGGGTTGGGTGGGTCAGTAAACAATTCCGCTGCTAATGATGTATAATATATATATTCTACTAACCGTCTATTGTGTTTTTGAAGCCCAAGTCGGTGTAAAAATCGCACTTTTTTACCGAGTTTAGCGGACATCATGTCGAACGAGTGAAATTTTACAGTCGGTTTGCGTCAGACCTGTGCTCATAACCAGAGTTTTTCTTAACCAATTTTTACAGGGGATACATCAAATTGAAGAGTAATAACATATCTTTCTAACGATATATGAGGCATTTATGTTACAAAAATTATTTTGGTGTATTTTAACCTGATTGTGGACATTGTAAAACTAATAAAAAATTAGGCCGGGCCAAGTTGGATACCTTTCTATAGGATTAAAGGCACGTGCGGCCTTGGCGGTGGGTATCCTGTGAAAATATATCCACCCGTCAAAAACCGCCACAAACAGAAAGAACATAAAAATGTAGATAGACTTTGTCCGTATACAAATAAGAAATATCGCATAAACAGTATGTTATGGTCATATGTTTGACCATTGTCATGTAAACAACAGCATAAAAAGTTACTTTTCTGGTGTTTGTTTATATTATGATGGTAAACATAAAGAGCGTTCTTTGTGGGTGAATTCCTGATATGGAACGAATAAAGAGCGTGTGTGCCATTTGTGTGTGATTAGCCAGCAGCACTGTGCTGTCTTCTGTAACACAATCAGGCTCTTGCTTAGGTAAAATATAGTAAATCTTTATGATAACATGCTGTTTTCGCGATGGTCATGGTATATATGAACGGAACTGTATGCGTTTTAATGTTTTTCTGTTTACGGTGTTTGGAACAAATATGAATATTTTCGACAATTAAGGCCGCACGTGCCTTTAAGTATCATAGGGGGTGTGGTCAAATTTTGTTCTGGGGACCTGTGACCTGTTGATGGCCTTGTGGGTACCGTCTAATTATTTGCTGATGTACAAATGGTATCATTATGGTCTCACATCGGATGGGATGTCACCGGGTAGCATTTCTCAGTTATATTAGTTCTCTTTCAACTACGAATTGTGCATTGTTTTGTGTACATATTAAATGCAATTTCTTCCTTCTCCCTATCTTTTGTGTATATGCTTTCCAGTTATCGATATCATTGTAATTGTGATAAGAGAATAAAGCATTTATTAATAGACCCTTCCGTTGTTTATATTATAATTATTTCCATTGCGTTCATCATCGCTAATATTACATACTAGCTGAAACCGGCTCCATTTTGGATCCTTTGTCCACGGTTGTGCATGTATATGTATATATTGCTGAACTTATTAGTAATGCAACGTGTATGCTATTAAATAGCTAGAGTAATAGCACACATGTGTGATACTAATAAATAATATATATTATGTAGAGGGGATATGCACAATTATAACGGTTGACTGGTGTGAATAAGTTAATCGATGGTGAGGCTATGGCAAAATCGTGACTTAATTATAAGGTTAGCTGCAGTTCGCAAAAAGTGTATGTAATCGACGAGTTACAAGAGGAAGTTTCGAGAATATGCCCTATACATTTGGCTAATTTGACCAGTTGCACGTTATTCGTGGCATAAGTGAAATATACTGATCATTTGCAGAGACAGATTGGCGGAGACGGTCCAATTTATTTTACCAATAACTGAAACCTGTTTTTGCCATTTTCTTTTTTGTCGAGTTGAGATGCATCACGATTAAATTTATAGGGTGAACTATATAAATTATGAGATTATATTAAAGGTAATGGACAACAAGGACCTTATTTTCTGTGCGCTATGCATGTATGGGGAGCGTTTTAACATGTATATATTTATACATGTATAATGCCCACCAATATTTATGTTTATTAACTGGCAATACTTTAAATTAATCTTTGTTCACAGTACATTAAGTTTGACATTTACTATTTTGTTGTCAATTACCATAAATATTATCTCATAATTTTAATAGTTCACACTAAATTATCTGATAAATATGAATATGTCCTAAAATACTATTTCTTGGCTTCGGGGGTAAAAACTGTTTGATTCGAGTCGAGGAACCCACCCATCAAAGCTCAGAGTGATCAGATATCGATTATTGATTCGAGTCGAGGAACCCATCAAAGCTCAGTATTATCAGATATCGATTTTTGAAATCTGTTATTTGTAACCACCTGGAATATTTTGCGGCCTGGCAATTATTCGACGAATGCCGATCTACATACCCTCGATACCAATCTGCGTTGAACAAACTGTTGGTATATAACACTTACGGGGTAATTTTATACTATAGTCGACAGTGGTTAGAGTTATTCTTTGTCAATTAATCGATTCTGATAACTGAAAAAGCTGCATTTCAAGAAATGTTTTTGTTGTTGGAATCTGATATGGGGACAATCGGGTCGGATTGTGTATCTTTAACTGAATAAAACTTATGGAATGTGCGTATGCATTCTCTTATATGTGCCAATGCATTCTCTTATATATGCGAGTCGACCATAGGTCGCCTCGCATATATAAGAGAATGCATTGACTTAACACATTACAAATTATAAAATTGTTAAAGAATGTAAGAAAAAAGTGTTAATTTTTTTTTTAGGCCAATGCATTCTCTTATATATGCGAGGCGACCTATGGTCGACTCGCATATATAAGAGAATGCATTGGCACAGGGCATAACTGTAACCATCACAATGTGGTCAAGGAGCCGGTGCCAATGATATCCATATTTGTATGGTTCTATTGAGACAGACCGAAGATATTTTAGGCTGTTGAAGCTTTATTTGTCCGGTTTTGGCCGGTTTGTTGGGTAAAGGGTTAAATCTTCAAGAGCCTCTCTACATGAGAATAGTGAAAGGATTACTGCTCAGTGTTGGGTTAATTACTTACCCCAATTAATTCATTACAATAACTTTCCTTAAGCTCAATTACAAATACATTTACATTCACAAAAATTACACAAGAGTAATTAAATACAACTGATTGACGATGTAATTAATTACTTTAATGGTATTTTCAACGTTCTCATGTTTCATTGTGAACGGTTATGTTAAAAATAAATATGGTGACAGAGTACATACCAGAATTTACTATTCTATTATAATCAGATGTGATTACATGGTTATGGTATGATTCAAGAGGCTAGCCAACTTCAATTAAGATACAGTCTTATTTGGACTGATGTGGACAATGGCAGTAGTAGAGTCACTGGGGCAATATAGATAATTAACTGAAGCAGGTGTAATCTACTGCATTGCGGCAGATTAAGCTGCATTTAATCCTCATCAAGATTTCAATGGATGATAATCAAATAAACCTTAGTGTTATTTGCATTATGTTGGGTATTACTTCTAACTGAACATGCATAGAATTTATAATTGTTTCCAATGAGTTTGTTCATAAATATAATGCATTAGTTGCAATGCGTGTGAGAAAAAAATATTTACCGAAATAAATACACATAAAACGTGGTCTATTCCCAATATTTTGATGCATAACGAAACTTTTACCAATATATGTAAACAAGCTTATTATGTCCTCTTTAAATGGCAATCATGATCATTATGGGCAGATTTAGTGATTCTATGTGCCGCAATGAAACAACGAATCATCGATAATCAGGAACAGTTTGGAATCATGTGGCCACGTTAGAATTAGCAGTGCTCACCAGTTCAGTTAAATGTTTAAATAACCCCACATGTAAATAAATACGGCATTCGGTTAATTAGGTACCGATATCAGAATATTTTTGGGATGATTAAATAGTGAGAAAAATAATGGATTGCAATTGATTTTTCTTAGTTTTTTTCACAATCGCTTTACCCTTTACCCAACAAACCGGCCAAAAACCGGCCAAATAAAGCTTCAACAGCCTAAAATATCTTCGGTCTGTCTCAATAGAACCATACAAATATGGATATCATTGGAACCGGCTCCTTGACCACATTGTGATAGTTACAGTTATGCCCTGTGCCAATGCATTCTCTTATATATGCGAGTCGACCATAGGTCGCCTCGCATATATAAGAGAATGCATTGGCCTAAACAAAATCTTTTTTTAACACTTTTTACCATTTTTTCTTACATTCTTTAACAATTTTATAATTTTTAATGTGTTAAGCCAATGCATTCTCTTATATATGCGAGGCGACCTATGGTCGACTCGCATATATAAGAGAATGCATTGGCACAGGGCCGTTCTGTTGAGTAAAGGGTTAACCAATTCTTTGGTGCATTTCCTTCCCCAGTATACATGTAGCAGCCGTCTCTTTCCTTACATTCATTATCTTCATCAGACTTATGGTCGTCGCAATAGAAGTTCAATCTTTTTATGTCCGGTGCCGACATACCAACTAAGCCCACACAATAGGCATGCGTCCACCAATTACATGTTTTTATCGTACACACTACCCAACGTCCGATGTCGTCGTTTGCCAATGTGCAGTGGCCAACATACTCTGCACCCTTTCTGACCAGATGCCTTGTGACCAGTTTGCGTATGTGTGGACACGAATGGTCTTATCCTTCTCGGCGACAAGTCGACAGCAGGGTTCGCGCTACCACTTGCCATATATGTCCATTTAGCAAAACAAAAGTTTAGATTGTTTGCACATTTTCCCACTTCGAGTGACTTGGGTACCTTTAAATAATTTAAAAAGGTTCCAGTGGGATGGTGGCATGCACATCGTTTCCGTTGTGGAAAAGGCTTAATGCGTACAATAAACTATTAGGATTTTAGCTTCGTGATAGTTATATGTTATCTTACTTTCTTGACGAGTCTTTTTCTTTTTCACCTATACAGAGCCCCAGACAAACATGAGCAGATGACACTCTTCTATATGCTTCTATATATGTGTGGGGCTCCCTGCAGGGTAATGGATGTTTTTTATTTTATGTCCTAAAAATTGTCAGAAACATTTATTTAAAAAAAATGATAAAAAATTGTTAGGCCAATGCATTCTCTTATATATGCGAGGCGACCTATGGTCGACTCGCATATATAAGAGAATGCATTGGCACAGGGTAAAAAAATATTTTTCTTCAGATTAAATGCAATGTAATCTGCCACTCTTGTTCCCTCTGGTAATATATTATTTTTCGTGGAGCCTGACCCTTAAAATATCTGCCCGGATATCTGCACCTCCACTCTTAAACTGGTACACAGATGGTTCGTCTCTAGCTCTCATTTCATCGGATCAGTCCGAATAGGAAGAATGTAAAAGAGCGTTCATTTATTTATATTCCATTGAAGAATTTGCATCTAGGATGTTAGTTATACAAACCTTTTTGGGGTAAAATAATGTCAAAATTAATAATTCATACACTTGACTTTATGGGCCAAAATTCACATATGAACACAAAATATGAATAGTTTGTTGAGTGTCTCGTTATCCGTATCGTTTAAGTGCCCTTTGAATACATTATTTATCTCCCCGGCTAGGCGTAAAGGGTTAATCAAGATCTATTGCGATGTGGACTACCTTTATATAACAAAAATATGTATATATGGTTCACATAATAAACAAGATAAAGGTAGCCAAATAAATGTTAAAAAACATATGAACAGTGGGTTCAAAGACGCCCACACCAACAACTTAATGAGATGAAAATGAAATAACCGGGTGACGAGTCGGCGGTGAAATTAAGTGTATAAGATAAAATCCAGTATCAGAACCGGTAGTTTCAAAGGTGAAACCAGAAATAGCTGAAATCTGTTTTGTAAGGAAGGACTGCGACTTAAGTACATAATACCGACCAGTCACCCGGTAAATGAAAAAAGAGATATGTCAATGGGAAAGAAAAGACGGCTCGTGAGGGCCAGACTAAAAAACCGTGATGTACATCTGGGGTTTATGTGGATGCGATAACCTAAAGATTAAAAATGTGAACCTTGACAATAAAACTTTCCCATTGACACATCCGTAAATGTAAGGCTTATCTAGGAGCATGGAATGAAGGTGGTCGAAGGGGTGGTGGCGGGAAAAAGTTTAGGAGTTTCTATAATTGTGAACTGCACACCTTGAAGATCGGAGATAGAAAGGAAGTGCGCAGTTGTTAATTAGCGTATTGCTGCGCAGTATAAGATATAGTTCCGTAAGTGGAAACTATAATTTGCTGGAAGTTTATTTTGAGTGACTAATTACTCTTAAAACTTTACGATGGTTATTGATTTAATAACAATCTATAACGTTGTGAAAGGAATATATATTTACCAATAGTATTGCACCATCTTGCATCAGATTTCTTGTCGGAAGCTCGCAGGTGAGGTTGTGAAGCGGTAGCTTCTCGCAAAATCTCGCGCTGTGCCTTGACGGAGACATAAAACCCTTGGAGCGATGTTCCAATGGTAATTTATCTCCCCGGCTAGGCGTAAAGGGTTAATCAAGATCTATTGCGATGTGGACTACCTTTATATAACAAAAATATGTATATATGGTTCACATAATAAACAAGATAAAGGTAGCCAAATAAATGTTAAAAAACATATGAACAGTGGGTTCAAAGACGCCACGAGACATTGGCAAGCAAATACCCTCATTAAGACAGTAAAAGCTTGACAAAGTCTCAACCCACTGCAACCGGAAAAGACACGACTGGGGGGGGTGTTCCATGCTCGAAAGAAAACCTATGATAATGAGGCAGTATGCATAAACGTAGCACCAAAAATTTTAGCTTAAATAACGTGAATAAACTATATAGTAAGAGCATGTATAACAAAAAGATACATGCGAAAAATAGGCTGTTGTAAACTTTGCATGAACACTGGAAGATCACCCTTGGGTGTGTCAGCACCAAATCACAAATATATCACATTATAGAGGACGGATAGTCGAAAAAGTATAAAATAGAAACAATTAGCCATCACGTAATCAACAATAAACATTATATACAAGTGAGTACATGTGAATGGTAATCTGAACACGAAGCAAGAAATGCAGGAGAACCAACTCAGCTTTGGGATAGTGGCGAAGGGTGAATGTATCGGAGGAAAGCGTTCGATTTCCAACGACCCATTCGTCTTATCTGAGAATCTGAATATCCTAAGTCTGCCGCCCATGATGCGGCGCCTATGCGGAAGCTATGTGACAAATAGAGTTTGCTGTTTAGATTGCATATGGTTAAACACTGTTTGAGGAGATTATCAAATTTATGTCGCAACAAAGGTTGCCCATCCGGATAAGAAAAGAGAGGACCCGGGTGATTGCCTCTAATGCACAAAAAAGCCTTTAAATTTTCAACTGGGCATGGTTTTAAAGGTGTTTGAGAAAATAACCGAATGAAGTGAGGACGGCCATCACTGTTGTGTTTGAATATTCTAAAAATTAAGGTAAAGTCTGAGGCAGAAGTAATGCAATCGCTCAATTGTAAAATATTGTCCTTGTTAGCATGATTATTTGGACAAATCTCACCGATTCGAGCCATAGCAAAAAAGGCAGTAGTAAAAACTGCCGCGAGTAGTCTCTGCATAAAAACTGAAATGCCCAAAAGGGATACTGCAGAGAGAAGCCTATTAAGTATATTTAATGTAATAGGTAAACGAACATCGCAAACAGGAAGTAGTCTGCGAATGGCCATTAAGATCTTCTTTACTATAAAAGCTTGAGTTGGATCTGGTGCATTTCTTATTTTGTGCACGAAGGCAACCGCTGAAATAGCACTGGTAATTGTGCTAGCTGCTAAACCCTTACGATACAAATACGATATGAATAAACAGATTGTATCACTAGATAATGGAATGTGTAGTGGAAGGCATGTAGCCAGACCAAATGATACCAGATGATTCAATGCCGTTGAGTACTGTTTCTGTGTAGAAGGAGCCAATGATCGAGAAAGTAAAAAATTTAGAGTCTCAGTAAGCTCTCTAGATGGAGCTTGGTTGGCAGACTGAAAGATACCTCCTGAAAAGAAGGAAACATATGCTGAAACAGCTTAAATTTGCCTCTGCTCAGAAGGTCCGCTTTATCATTAGAAACCCCACTGATGTACCTAGCCTTAAACATTATATTATGTGTCAGACATATCAACACCAACTGTCTTAAAAGTGACGGTCTTTAGTTGTTTGCTTGTTTATGATAGAAACCACCGCAATATTATCGCAGTAGAATAATAGGCAGCTATTTTTCAAAGTATATGCCCATATATGTAACCCAAGCACTATTGGATATAATTCAAGGACAGATATATTCAAAGTTTTTTCATGGTCAGACCATTTAGACGCAAAGTACTCATTATGAAAAATGGCGCTAAAACCCACAGAAGCAGCTGCGTCTGTATAGAATGATAATGTGCGGGACCTTGCCCACTGCCGGTTTAGGAAAATAGACGTTACGTTGAAATGTCTAAGAAAAAGAAGCCAGATATGCAAGTCCTCCCTGACATCGTTTGTGATTCTAATTCGATGATGTAATTTCTTAATTCCAATCGTTCGGTTGATTAATCGACGGAGAAAAACTCTCCCGGGCTGAATGACAGAACAAGTGAAATTCAATAGACCAATAATTGACAAAAGTTCACGTAACGGCACTTTGTTTTTGCCTATTAAGACTTCAATTTTTGAAATGCATAGCTGTACTTTGTCACGCGGTAGAGAGGCAGTCATGTTAATTGTGTCCAGCTGTATACCTAAAAATGTGATACATGTAGTAGGTGACACAGTTTTGTCATGTGCAATGGGAACACCTAGATTATGACACATGGTTAAGAAGGATGATAAATACGCCTCACAAATGGATTCCGTTGAAGCCAAGAGAATAAAATCGTCCAAGTAGTGTACGGAATGACGTATAGCTAATTTGTTTTGAGCTATCCACTCCAATGAGGAGCTGAAAGCCTCAAAATTATGACAGCTTGAAGAAGCCCCCATCGGCATACATTTATCAAAATAATATTTCCCTTCAAATTTGAAACCTAGGAGGCTATAATCGTCCGGATGCGATGCGAGAACCCTAAATGCAGAAAGTACATCAATTTTTGAACAGAAGCAGCATTTTGGAAGCTTCTGAATGATGTCGATAGCATTTTGGACCGAAGAGTAAGAAACTGACTTGTACTCTGGGAGTATATGATCATTTACGGAGTCGCCCTCGGGAAAGGACAGATGATGGATTAGGCGAAATTCCCCAGGTTGTTTTTTGGGAACAACCCCGATTGGAGAGATTATAAGGTCGTTAAAAGGAGGAGTGTTAAAAGGCCCTGCAATTCTACCCAACAACAGTTCATGTGTTAATTTGCGACGAACTACTTCAGGAAATTCTAAAGCCGATTTCAAGTTTTTTGGTTCGCGAGACGATATTTCACCCCTGACACCCAATCGAAAACCATTTTTGAATCCGTCAATTAAGAAATCACGTTTCCTTTGACTGTAACCTGATAACATTTCATTTAACATTCGGACCCGTATTGGTGTTGGGAGTTTTTGATTGACGCGAGGCGCGATTGGCTTGATTGTTTTGTTGTGTTTTGAAATTGCCTGCATGGTTTTTATTTCGACGCGGGCATCGAATGAAGCTATGCTGCTGTTGGCAGAAAAAGCAGGAATGGGAAAAGTTGCATCCGGAGCAATTTTTTCCCCGATGAAAGTCCCAACAAAACCCGTTCGGAATGGGTTGACGCGCACGATTGGTGGAATTTTGAAAACGAGGCTTTGCTCGTTCTGGATTGTTGGCTGAAAAAGTTAGAAACCGTGGAGCGGTTTGCATTGGAGCGGTTTGCATATACAACTCCCATTGGATATGGTCCCATGAGAGACTTGGGTTGAACTGCCTCATCAGCCGAAACTGGCGATCATATGAAGCCCAGTTATAACCTGTACGAGCCATCTTTCGAATACGCATCATGTAGCTGAGTAGTTTAGTAATTTGTTCAGGGTGGCGTGAAATGTAAATAATTGTGAAAACGATAAAAGCATCAAGCCACTGATTTATGTCTGAAATTGTTTTCGGAGGTTTTGGATGTGTCAGAAATGCCTGAACGCCCGGATATCCCATGTCAAATGAAAATGCGGTTGGATTTTGTTCGTAGTCGGGCAATAGAGAGATCATAGGGACGAATTCGTCAGCCCAAATCTGAGCACGTAATTTGTTTGGAACATGAGCATCTAGTGGTGATGCTAAAGACACAAAGTCTAAGAGAGGCGTACCGGACGCAGAAGCTTGGATGCTGGTAGGAATGTCAGAGTTGAACAGCGGGCTGGTTCGAGGTGAAGCTGGGAGTGTATGCAGACCATCCATCGGATGAGGCATGAAGGTATTGCCCGGCATCGAAAAGTCATGTTGGTTGGGCACTGTTCCCGAAGGGAACGGCAACTGAAGTCCCGGGGGTGATGAATGTTGTTGGTAGGTTGAAGGCTGAATCGAAGCGGCAGGAAAATTCAGACCGGAGACCGGCAACGGAATAAAAGGCTGACTGATAGGCTGTCCAATGCCACCCGCGAGCGAAGTTGACATCACCGTCACTGGTAATGCTGGAACAGTATGAGTCAGCGGAACAGAGCCACAGGATGATGTACATGTACTAAACGTGGCAGAGCTCGAACTGGTATGAGTATAACCCATAGGTATGGTTGAAGTCCACGACAGCTCCGCGTAAGACACTGGGAGAGAGCCACTGGATGGAGATGTAACACAGGTGGCAGAACGGATATCGGTTGGAGAAAAACCAACAGGAACAGAGGGAGTCCAAGACAACCCAGAATGAGGCTGTAAGGTAACCGGATGTGTAGGCTGATGATGAACTTGATATGGTGCTGCTGGTGGGCGGCCTCTGCGATTAGGAGCCGAAGCAGAGCCACTGGACGGAGACGTAATGCAGCTGGCAGAACTGGTACTGACTGCAGAAGAACCGGCAGTAACGGAGGAAGACCAAGCCGAACCAGGATGAGGCTGGCAGTAAACTGGACGAGTAGGCTGTGGTTGCGCACGAGATGCTGCTGGTGGGCGCCCTCTGCGTTTAGGAGCTGAAGCAGTTTTGCTGGGTCTCACCATGATGAGGATTGATGTCACAGGTAGTCACTGTAAAATTAAGGACAGTCAATAGCATGAGGTTATCAATTTAGATTAAGAAACCAAGCTTGAGCATACCAAAGCAGAACATCTGCATTGTGTGGCGACTTAAAATGGTGTAGTTGAAATACTACATGTACCTGTGCAAGTCCTTGACTATTACCAATTTAATTGAAATAACAACCTTATGCTAACACATAAGACATAATGTTGATGAGACAACGCAATTAGTTTCGAGTAAGAAAGATTAGTCAGTATGCTCAAGCTTAGTCACCATACATGTACAAGTAAAAATGCGGGTGCAGCTGACATGTCAAATCAGTCAGAAATTGATAAATCAAACGGGGGTTTGCCAAACAACAGCATTGTATAGCCTGAAACGACAATAAATTATTATTGACCAAAATTAATTATTATTGTAACCAATTATTATATGCCGGAATTGACCGGTATGAAAATATTTCCTTTTTTGTTTTGTGTTTGTTATTAGGATCAAATGAGGGAAATACAACTGAAGGTTGGCAAACCTGGCACACCGGTGTATTAACTAATGCTACAATCTGACCTGTTGAAAAGGGGGCAGAAACAAGCATAAAGTCATGTACAATACTTGCGAGCTAGACACATGTTGACATGCATGGGTAGCGAAAACAAACAACATTTATGGTGACTTGTCTTTCTATTAAGGTGAGCATTGGGGAAAAATATATAATAAAGAAAATGCTAACAATTAGCCACTCATGATGCCATCATGTAGGACAATGAGCTGGTTAATAATTTTTTTTTTCTTCTTTATAAATATATCTTTGATGTGAAAAATCTCACCGAAGCAGGAACCACAAGTGAGTGAAACTCATGAGCCTGAAAAATAATTCTAACCCATAGGAGGTGTGCTAATTTAAAAATGCCATCAAGCTCCAGAGTCCCGGAAACAGAAACTCTGCACCGGTAATGAACGAGAAAAATCATTGTGCTAATTTAAGGCTAAGAGCACCTTAAAAAACTGCTAGAGCTCCAGAGTTCAGCATAAACCAAACTCTGCACCGGTAATGAGAAAAATCATTAGCTCACTCATCTGAACAATAACAATGTAAACACTGTCTAAGATCTAAACAACTTCAAGCTGACACGTAAAAGTTGAAATGTGCCACGAACTATTGAGAATTTTTTGTTTTTTTTTAAATTAGTTGTTATGATCACACTGACAGACCCACAAAAGAACAGTGATTATATGTGAAATGAAAATAAACAAATGATAGCTAAATGAAATATCCGGTGATGGCTGTGACATACTCTAAGGTGCCTATAAAACGTGATGGTCTATAATGGTGGGTGAATATTGGTTAAATTTAAATATAGTGAACCCAAATGTAAATAATGATCGCTGGGAAACTCCCAGAATTAACAATTGTTTGACACGTTTAATAGGCACCTCTGAGTAGAGTAGCAGAAGAACAAGCAACTTACAATGACATGCAAAGCAGTGGAGCTGAAGTTGATGGTCAAATGGCACCCACCGCCAAGCTCATAAAAATTTTAATTGGTCAGGCAGAATAGCCTGCGTGTCATCACACGAGCAGAAATACTTACAAAGATCACGCATTTCTGAGGGGGGCCACCAAAGGGGGGCTAACCAAGACAAAGCCGCAATTCCATAAGAAATGGCATCCCGGATACTGGCCATATACAAAACCAGAGACTGGCCAGATAAATGTACACCGTCTGATTTAAAGTGCAGGGGCTCGTCAATAAAACGCCTATGTGGCCACGTTTCCCAAGCTGCTGTAGCTTGCGATAAGGCCCAACTAAGCTGGTCGTTGAAGTCGGAAACGTGGCCATTGTAAGTTTCGAGAGATTTATGGCCCCGCACTGCCAAACGGGGCATAGCATGGCACACTAAAACCTTCTTTACTGATGCTATGCTCCGGAACACGGTGCAAATGCTAAGAATATCAGACACTACTGAAGTGGGGGTGCTCCTACAGAGATCGTTGGATCCACATTGCACAATAATGGCATGTGGTAGGAATTGTCGTAATTCTGTTTGTAAAGACAACAGATCTGGGACATGAGCACCCCCTTTGTGGAAAAATCTGATATTTACCGGGATGCCCATATAATTTTGAATTCTGAGGTCCCCCGAGAAATCGTGATCGTTGAAATTCGACCCATGGCGATCCGCGTAGCCAAGTTGTTCACCCAAGCGACGAATGAATGAGTGCCCAACCACGGCTACACGGATCTCCCTGTGTGGAACGTAAAAAGCCATCAAGAAACGACTATTGACTTAAATTCTAAACAATTTGAGCTCAGCGGCAGGTACCTACCTTGAAAAGTTAAAAAGTTTAGGAGTTTCTATAATTGTGAACTGCACACCTTGAAGATCTGAGATAGAAAGGAAGTGCGCAGTTGTTAATTAGCGTATTGCTGCGCAGTATAAGATATAGTTCCGTAAGTGGAAACTATAATTTGCTGGAAGTTTATTTTGAGTGACTAATTACTCTTAAAACTTTACGATGGTTATTGATTTAATAACAATCTATAACGTTGTGAAAGGAATATATATTTACCAATAGTATTGCACCATCTTGCATAAGCTTTCTTGTCGGAAGCTCGCAGGTGAGGTTGTGAAGCGGTAGCTTCTCGCAAAATCTCGCGCTGTGAGAATCGAGATGACCGGCGCGAATTTTAAAATTTACTGGTGCCTCGACGGAGACATAAAACCCTTGGAGCGATGTTCCAATGGTAATAATTATTCCAGTAAATTACGACTCGGCTATCGGTGTTTGACCACCGGATTAGAGTCATACTTACTAATAATTTCAGAAAAATCTGAAGCTATAATTTCACCCATACGGAGCCCCAGACAAACATGAGCAGACGACACTCTTCTATATGCTTCTATATATGTGTGGGGCTCCCTGCAGGGTAATGGATGTTTTTTTTATTTTATGTCCTAAAAATTGTCAGAAACATTTATTTAAAAAAAATGATAAAAAATTGTTAGGCCAATGCATTCTCTTATATATGCGAGGCGACCTATGGTCGACTCGCATATATAAGAGAATGCATTGGCACAGGGTAAAACAAAAATTTCAGAAACATCTGAAGCTATTATGGTTTTAGATTGCAACAAGCGAGATTCATGTTATTTGAAATATAATTATATATGATAGAGCAACGAAATTACGTCGGTATGGTTCTTTTTTTTCAGAAGAGAATGACGGATAATTGATGGAATAACGGACGGAGCTACTAGTATACCAATAGCTTGCATAATTTTTATCTCGTGAGTTCATTTTAAGACAAATGAATCATTTGATCCCCCAAGAGAACTTGATGTGTCGGCCTATGGTGCGCATGCCAATGGGGATAGTAATATTGTTCTGAAAAGGGGATGTATAGGCCCCCTACCGGTCCGGGCAGATATATCAAATACCGGTTGTCGCATCTAAATTCAATTTGGTATGGATTGTATTTGTGTCGCTATTTACAACTTTCATATCACATTCCAAGTCACAGTCCTCTTTGTGTGTACACATTAACTGTCTCTGAACTCGATAGTAGAATTAGTCACTTTTATTCAAACTAATTTTGCCATTAACTAGCTCAAGATATGGGACAGTTTCTATAGTGATATCCGAAATTCTCGCAAAATAAATGCTCTTTACTTCTAATTATATATAGGTCACTGACCACGCCATCGAGAACACTAGGTAGAAATTGGTAGTTTCCACAGACGAATAATCAACACTATTATACTTCTATACCGTTAAGTCTTTCATATTTCTTTATGACCATTGCTTCGTATTTTATTCCATATAAGATTGGTGCTGCGCGAATTTCAGTAGGTCCACAACCCATGAGTGGCAGCTTTGTAATAATTTCACACTTATTTAGATGGTTACACAATTTGAAAGGAAATGGAGTGGAGTCGATGGTTACTATGAAAGCATTATACAACCGGAAGTCGCTGACTATGATGCCCCCATGTAATGCGATCGCCAATTGCTTATAAGGCGTCAGTGATCTACACGAGCAGCGAGACTAAAACGTACATTTCTGTTTAACCCTTTACCCAACAAACCGGCCAAAACCGGCCAAATAAAGCTTCAACAGCCTAAATTATCTTGGGTCTGTCTCAATAACACCATACAAATATGGATATCATTGGAACCGGCTCATTGACCACATTGTGATGGTTACAGTTATGCCTTGTGCCAATGCATTCTCTTATATATGCGAGTCGACCATAGGTCGCCTCGCATATATAAGAGAATGCATTGGCCTAAAAAAAATCTTTTTTTAACACTTTTTACCATTTTTTCTAACATTCTTTAACAATTTTATAATTTTTAATGTGTTAAGCCAATGCATTCTCTTATATATATATGCGAGGCGACCTATGGTCGACTCGCATATATAAGAGAATGCATTGGCACAGGGCCCTTCTGTTGGGTAAAGGGTTAAAATATATGCAGATGCTATTATATACTGTATTATAGTATATGCATGCCCACCGGACATTCTTGTAGCTTGATCTTGTGTATTTTGTCCTGTAAAATGTACCAAGTCGTCAGGCGACGTCGGATGGTGACCCAGATGACAATACACATGTTACGCTCCCTTCCAAGGAGGGTAGATACTATGCTAAACAGGGCATTTTAATCCTTAGAAATTTCACAAAATTTATGTAAACGTCATGATTGGCTTCGTCAATCAGCCGATTCACCACTATAATTTGATCTTGGAACATGCTTAAAGACATATCATGGACTTGTTGGGGTGCGTTAAACTGTTAAGTTAGTATTAAGGCAGTATGCCAACTGGATGAATGTAGCATTCTACTACATCGCCGAAATTCTCAAGCAAATCGACCGTACCACTCCATAAAAAACATCATCTGAACAACGCTCAATTGTAAATATTTACTTCTCGATTCGGGACGCAACTATCGACGATAAAGTAACGAAAACGATTTTGCCATCGAGAGTCACTGAATTTAATTAATATATAATAATGGCGGTGGTTGTTGTCAGTTTAGATTTAAGATGTGTAAAAATAACTACTTTGAGCAAGATTATCCTCCTTTCTATGTGATCACCGTACCGGAGTGTTTCACATCACTTTAAGAACTTCAAGCCCAGTTTTTCTCCAAAGTCGTTCGAATTAGCGTCGCTTTTGTTTTTATGTCCGCATTTCATCAGTATACCACTCGGCGGCTCCCATGGCAGGCACGCGCTGATAGTAGTATTCCACTCGGCGGCTTCCATGGCAGGCACGCGCTGATAGTAGTATACCACTCGGCGGCTCCCATGGCAGGCACGCGCTGATAGTAGTATACCACTCGGCGGCTCCCATGGCAGGCACGCGCTGATAGTAGTATACCACTCGGCGGCTCCCATGGCAGGCACGCGCTGATAGTAGTATTCCACTCGGCGGCTCCCATAGCAGGCACGCGCTGATAGTAGTATTCAACTAGATGATTGACGTCACATGCAACCAGCATGCAACAGAAGTGAGAGATCACCTTTTAACTGGATTTAATCTA
This sequence comes from Siphonodentalium dalli, assembly GCA_032622095.1. Lineage (NCBI taxonomy): Eukaryota > Metazoa > Mollusca > Scaphopoda > Gadilida > Siphonodentaliidae > Siphonodentalium > Siphonodentalium dalli. Next base: position 17,777,489 of record CP136064.1, read on the forward strand.
TACAACTGAGTCTACAATGTGTTAGGTTGGAACATTCAAACAATTGGAAATTTCGAGCCAAGAATATGTGCAAATTATATGTATCGTATTTGGGTATTCGACACTTCGAAGAGTGCAGTTGGAAGTCCAAGGTGGACACCCCTCTCCCAAACGAAGACCTTGACAACGCCCCTGAACCTGTGCACCGAAATTGCGCGTATAAATGAAACGGCAACCAGAGGAATTGTCTATCTATTTTAGTATAGATACATATAAGTAAAAGATCGTGTAACATGTTGGGCAATATCACATTGGATATAGCATATTTTCGCGAGACACCACAAAATGTAAGCCAGGGATAAGGCCGGTTGCAAGAAAGTGGTTTGTCAATTCGAGTTTATGTTATTCGTCTCTCAATAATGATGGAATTTGATAAATGTGTCCATAATAAGGAATTGGAATAAGGACTGCATATATGATTCCCAACATATCCTCGCCCAAATACGCAGATAATCGACATATAATGTGAAATATGTACATAATGTGATTATTTGATTCTAAAATAAGCAGATAATGGATCATATCCGTTATTCGTTGTATGGCGTTAATGGGCCACAATGAAAACGCGTGCTTAAAGAGCGTAGACATGAAAAGTCGTGAGTTGACTCAAATTGAGGAGATTCTAAGCAGATTATCTGCACAAATTTTATTATAAACAGATGTTTATCACAACATTCATCACTCAGGAAATGACACAAATGTTTGAACCGTAAAACACACAGAGGGATTGTCGGTCTATCTTTTATTTACGTGCAACAATCGGGAGAACGACGGACATATATATTATTCATCGTGGAAAATAGAAAACGCATTTAGTAAGGAAAAAGTTGAAATAAAAACTGGTTACGCGGCACTTTGTCAAATGGAAAAACTTTGTCAGCACAACTCGGAATACGTTTTACTTGTCATTTTGAACAGAACAACATCCGAACTTCTAACTAATGGATGAATTGGTGCATTGTCAGCGTTCTGAACGAAGCACGATTTCGCAATGCTGTTAAAGCGGAAAGCTAATATGCGAAAATAGTCTAAGGTATGGGTCAGACCGACCTCATAATCGCTTGTGCACATATTCCCATCTACCAACCTTTAACCCTTCCAAAGTTTGCAAAAACCCTTAGTGACTCGCATATATAAGACAATGCACCGGCACCTGATCTTAATGCTGCACCAGCGCAGCTCTTGTCGTGAAAGGGTTAATTAAATAACAATCTCGTAGGGAGCCTCACATTGACCCAAGCAGACGACAGTCATTAGTACATTGTTCTCTGTTTTAGGCTCCATAAAGGGTTAAATCACGTCGTTTTAGCAGAATTGGGCAGAAAAGAAATGAATACCAGAGAGGTTTATTTTGAATATTTACAACATCGAACTTTAGGCCTACTATTCGTCACGGTGTGCCGGGAAATCGTGGCCAGTTCTATCCCTGTCCATGCTGCTTCTATAACCCCATCCACGTGCTTCTAACCCTATCCATGCTGCTTGATATTTTCATTATTTATGCGCAGACCCGATACCCGAGCAAATTCGTTAAGTACGATTCGCATAGACTATTAGCAGAACCATCAAATGTGAGGACGTGTCGTCCGTGGTATTTTGTATTCTGAACCGCTGAGGAAACTCCCTTTAAAGTGATGTGAATCACTCCAGCAGGGTGATCGAATAGAAATAGAGAATAATCTGGTTCCAAGTAGTAATTTTTACAAATTTATATCCAAATTGACAACACACACCGTCATTCTTATATATTAATTAATTGCAGTGACTCTCGATGGGGAAATCGTTTCGTTAGTTTATCGAAGATAGATGCGTCCCGAATTGAGTAGTAAATATTTACAATTGAGCGTAGTTCAGACGATGTTTTCTATGGAGTGGTAGGGTCGTTTAGCTTCAGATTTTCGGCAATGTCAGTAGAATGTTACATTCCTCCAGTTGGCATTGTGCCTGTACTAACGTATCAGTTTTACGCACCAGAACAAGTACATAACATGTCTGTAATTGTATTGTTACATTGGTGGATATAACCCTCACTTTCAAGTAATTTGTTCTCTCTAGCACGCCACACAAAAACTTCTCAAATCCGTCGCAGGCGTTACTTGCATCTACAGAAGTCTGCCACGGAATAGTATTTACATTAGTAATGATATAACTGTTCCATTCGCTAAACAACAACATTTCGCCAATAATAACCAGGACTAACCGGAAAATGAGTCACGCGGACTCAGGTGGCAGGTGCACATCACATTCGGCTTTTAAGCCTGTATTTGAAACGATACCGTATACTCGCAAAACTGCTTTAATCTTATTCTATATTTTCTAATGTTTTCCTGCATGTCCGCTATATAAATCGATGGGGTCAACGACTTGGGACACCAAATAGGTCTAACAGCGGTAACATTTCATAAGGGAAAATAACGATGCGGTTTAACCCTTTGAGTGCCAGGTCGATTTTTGTATCAACCCATATACCCTGTGCCAATGCATTCTCTTATATATGCGAGTCGACCATAGGTCGCCTCGCATATATAAGAGAATGCATTGGCCTAACATTTTTTTTTTTACAATTTTTTACAATTTTAATAATTTATTCTTATATTCTTTAACAGACTTATTTTGTAGGTTTAGGGCCGATGAGATCGGCCCCTGGCGCTCAAAGGATTAAACCTAGCAAAACATTATCCATCTGTTTCAATAGCAAGGATGAATAATAGAAGAAATATTTGTTTTATGGTTTATGCCAAAGGGCATGTCAAGATCTAGTAACTACAAACTGGGTGGATAGCACCACACCGACCCCACGGACTAGCAGGAAAATACTAGTATGACGGATCGACTGGTAACCGAGGGCGAACCCTCGGTTATCTATAAGTCAACAAAGGATATAGAATAGTAAAATGACCGATAATTCTGTCGCTATAAATATAATTTTTCATGTGATATGTGCATAAAACGGGTGTGTGCATATCATGATGGAAAAGGAACGTAGCTGGCTAGCTGCAAAGCATATTAAAGATATGGGGGTGGTTTATGGTTCTGTTGCCCAATTTGTACAGATACAGGTTTCACCGTCCATCATGATACAAGATTTGTGAGGCATGATCCAGGAGCGGTTTACAGAAATTTAGAAAATATTTGGAACGTACATACCAAAGTAAAGTTGAATAGCCAAAATAGATAATTTTGAACGTTAACAAAGAGTTCCCATATTTTGGAAAGGTTGAAATGACACCGGAAGCGTCATCAGTTGCTAGCGCTTGATTCATGACTTCCCAAACGGTTGCCATGTTTATCCTTTTCGGCACTTAACGAGCATAAATAATAGAAGAAATATTTGACGTCGGTTTTCACAAAACTTGTTTTATACACATGTCCTTGACAGAATGCATGCCACTGATGTTACAAATCGATGTTTATACACATGTCCTTGACAGAATGCATGCCACTGATGTTACAAATCGATGTTTATACACATGTCCTTGACAGAATGCATGCCACGGATGTTACAAATCGATGTTTATACACATGTCCTTGACAGAATGCATGCCACGGATGTTACAAATCGATGTTTATACACATGTCCTTGACAGAATGCATGCCACGGATGTTACTAATCGATGTTTATACACATGTCTTTGACAGAATGCATTCCACTGATGTGACAAATCGATGGATACCACTGATGTGTCAAATCGATGCATACCACTGATGTGCCAAATCGATGCCAAATCGATGCCCAATTGACGGGGTCCTAACCAAGGACGGGTTAGAGATGGACATCAATGTTGATAAAATATTACATGTATTTGTTGATTACCACCAAACGTATATTATAGACACCAGGAATATCATATATGCATGTTTTTTTGGTTTTGGGAAAGTGGTATTGTCAGAGTTATGAACGAGAAAATAGATAATACCGAACTTCATAAAACATGACCCCTATTACCACCAAACATAACGACAGATTATCTACCTAAACAAATTCATAAAACATGACCCCTATTACCACCCTATTACCACCAAACATAATGATAGATTATCTACCAAAACAAATTCATAAAACATGACCCCTATGACCACCAAACATAACGACAGATTATCTACCTAAACAAATTCATAAAACATGACCCCTATTACCACCCTATTACCACCAAACATAATGATAGATTATCTACCTAAACAAATTCCATTATAAGCAGACAATGTGCGGGTTTGCGGAGAACAGGCTGATGCAGTGGATATGCTCGCACTTTGTCCGGGCCGAAGTTCGAGTGACAATTTAGAATCCAAATAGGTGCTAAATTAATGTGTGTATGTTTATGAGTATGACCGTGGTAGCGACAGTCAATATTTATATTACATTCAAGTCAGTATATGATTACCTGGCTTTACGATAATGTGCTGGAAATGAGAGCTTTTTAGTCACATTATCGACTCATAATATGGCGAATCTAAGCAGTTTATGTGCGGCTAATGACACATATAAGTCAACCCACGACTTTTCAGGTGTACGCTCTTAAACATGTGTTTTCACTGTGGCCCGCAGCATAAACGAAATAACGGCTGTGACTCCCTTATCTGCTTATTTCAGAATCAAATAATCACATTATGTACATATTTCAAATTATTGGTCGATTATGCGCGAGGATATGTTCTATTCCTGCTATGGTAGCAATAAAGAGCGTTTATCTGACTTTTGGCGAAAAGTTGAAAATGGCTGGATAATGTCTCTGACTTTGTCAAGTGTTTCTCAGAGCATATGAAGCGGGCATATCAATAGTTCGTTTATTTATCGATAAATCGTACTCGTCGCTCCGAAATACGTAGAAACAAAATTGAGGTTCGAATGAGCCATTTCCGTTTAAATGCAGTCAGTCGTATTTATATATCGTTTATTTGCCTTATGTCCAGGGGGGGGAGATTTGTTTCACGTATGCCGGAGTGGGTGGTGGTCGATGGGACCAACAAACAATTTTTTCCGCAACTAAATATTTTTTTTCCTGCAAGTGTTTTGACTGTTTTTGCAATGAGTTTGGCTTAAAACACCTTAGAATGTCAATATTAACATAAATGAAAAATTTCATGGTGATCAGACAAACAGTATAGCCTGTAGCCCATGGTAATGGATTGGATTTTGAAATCTAAGATGGCCGTTGGCTACCATGTTTTTTTGACCGAATGACCCCAAAATGACTCGTTCCTATTTACATGTCAATGTTAACATCCATGACAAATAGTATGCATATAAATTCATATACAACTGTTTACAGTGAATTCCCCTCTCAAATGTCTGTTTTATTGTTAAAAGGGGGGTGGGTGGGTGTCCAAAAATGGTCGGGAACGGAAAACGGAAAAATCCCCCCCCCCTGTTATGTCCGGAATAAAACAATATGTTTCGATATCTGGGTTACAAAGGTATTTATGTCTGGACGGAGACAGCATCAGTTCGCATGGTTGTGTCGAAAGTGTTGTGTACCCATGCAACCCCATATGACCGCTACTAATGGTATGATCAGCGTTTTAACCCTTTACCCAACAAAGCGGCCAAAACCGACCAAATAAAGCTTCAACAGCCTAAAATATCTTCGGTCTGTCTCAATAAAACCATACACATATGGATATCATTGGAGTTGTGCCCTGTGCCAATGCATTATCTTATATATGCGAGTCGACCATAGGTCGCCTCGCATATATAAGAGAATGCATTGGCCTAAAAAAGTCTTTTTTAACACTTTTTACCATTTTTTCTTACATTCTTTAACAATTTTATAATTTGTAATGTGTTAAGCCAATGCATTCTCTTATATATGCGAGGCGACCTATGGTCGACTCGCATATATAAGAGAATGCATTGGCACAGGGCCGTTATGTTGGGTAAAGGGTTAACTTCCCGAGTGTAAATCTATGTGAAGTTCACTGGATGTCACCATTCAAACACACGACTCAGATGTATATCTGCATTATCATAAAATACGTCGATGAACATTCCCGGGAAGAGAACGCAGAACACGTCTTTTGTGGTTGGTTCTTGCGCAGAGTAAACTGACTATATTTATATTGACAGTTGTCGCCAGGACTACTTTCCTGAAATCGAAGTGAATGGTCTGTTGACTCTTGTCTGTGACTCTTCGTGCGATCGAGGAAGCGTAGCTCACACACATCAGTTTAACAGCGTGGTCAATTGTGTGTCTGATTGAAATAAGTTTCTTGAACGCATATACGGTGTGGTCTGTCGAATTATTGTAGCCGGATAAAGACCTCCTCGAATACAATCAGTGTGGTCTACATCAGGTCTGCGTGAACTGTTATCTGACGGGGACGAGTTCTTTGTAGGTGTGGTCTGTTCTGGAATTGAGCAAACCTTTTCTGTGTGGTCAGGGACCCTTGAGTCAAATACGAGCAGCTTCATTTATTGTGTGACTCTTGTGAACTACTATCGCCGGTGACTCAAACAAGAGCAGCTTTATTTATTCTGGGACTTAGTGAACTAAACTGAATATCGACATGAGGCTGGCAGATATTATAGTGATGCTTGTCTTCTGTAGAGCAGGTAAGTCACACGATGTTTGCCTGCAATAGAGCAGTTAAGTCACGAGAAATGTTAGCATTATGTAGAGCAGGTAAGTCACGTGGTGTTAGCATTCTGTAGAGCAGGTATGTCACCGTGATTTTCGCCTTCCGTCGAGCAGGTAAGTCATGCGATGTTAGCATTCTATAGAGCGGGTATGTCACGCGATGTTAGCATTCTATAGAGCAGGTAAGCCACGCGATGTTAGCATTATGTAGAGCGGGTATGTCACGTGATGTTTGCATTCCGCAGAGCAGGTAAGTCACGTGATGCCCGTATTCTGTAGAGCAGGTAAGTCCCGTTAATTTTGTCATGTGAGTGGTTTTTCGTCTTAATATTTATTACCCAAATTAATATGTAGATAAAGCATGACCAATAGTATTGTTATATATCACATGAAACCCCTATTATATCATTAAAAACCCATTACACATTTCATTATCTCTCACTAGATATGAATAGGCGCGTGTTTCCCGTGATCATGGCTTCGCGCGAACGAAATGACCGCGTCTTTACATTGATTCAGGTGGATTAATACCATTTCGAAAATCAGCGCATGAAACCAACACCCGACAATGCAGAATGATTGCTTTGTTCATTCGTGCACTAACGAAAATAGAAACAAAAACAAAGAGGCAAATTGGGGGGGGGGGGGGTGGCAATATTTTCCGTCGCCAACCAGAGCTTGCGCAATACTGTTGTATATGGTCGTGAAGCGTCTCAGCCAACGCTGTAAATGTATGCATTTTGCAGCTTCTTTGAAGGATTTTGATTTGTTAAGAGTCATAAAAAATATTTTCATGTGATATACAAGATCTTCAACTCGTTATGTTGGGATATAAGATTTTATGAAACTTGTTTTATAAATTTGATTCACAACTCGTCTACGACTTGTTGTGAATCAAATTTATCAAACTTGTTTCATAAAATCTTATATCCCAACATAACTCGTTGGAGATTCTCTATATCATATCCGACAGCACTACCAAACGACTAGTCCAAGTCTTCTCGTACTAAAACCAGCTAAGATATTTTGATGGCGAGATGCTGGCATTTAGTCAGAGTTCCAGGCCCATGCACATTCCTATGACACGACTTAAGCGTCAGTGACCCGCTCAAATAAAACCACAATTATATGAAATAAAATATCACAATTGCGACAATAAACGGATATTTTCCGCTGAAGACATGCTATTTGATCTGAAACCCACATAAGTTGTGAATTGAAAGTGGTAATTTAATGTGAAAAAAAGACATTTGCCGCAGTGTTTAGATATTTTTAAAAGTATGAGAACTCAGTTGACCTCGCGAACTGCGTTAGGCATTTTACGGTGAAAATATTCCGTAGATTTTCGATCAACCACGCACGATGAATTCTCCATTGTAATCGTAATTATACGTGTCAATAAAAATAAATACATACATAGATTAAGTAAATATTAAAGATATAAATGTAATTCATTAAATAAATTACGGGAATTACAACCATCTCACAGTTTAAAACAGTGTAAACACAACGAGCATTAGAATAATATGGGGGATGCCATTTTGTTTGTAGAAATTGGTCTCGGTCAAAACAAACTCCGGACTATGCCGGAGTTGTTCGTAACACTTCGGCTTCCAGTTAAAACGTAAACAAAATATAAAAACAGCGATGTCGGTGACAATCAACCGGAATATTCAATGCGTAATTTAACATGAAAGTTAGATTATTATACACCATTATGACCACAAGATGTCACTTTTTCCGATGTATATAGCATCATGTATTGATTTGTTAGGTAAATCGAGTAAAATACACCACAAATTCCCGCCACAGATCCTGGGCGTGAGTCGTGTCATAGGAATGGATGGGCCTGGAACCCGGACTAAATGCCAGCATCTCGCCATCAAAATATCTTAGCTGGTTTTAGTATGAGAAGACTGTGTGAGAGGGGCGTCTATCATACTATATGGTTGCAAATAATATTCATGGGAGCCCATGACAACTATCCCATACGCAAGCGATGTACTCTCTTTGGTACGCATTGTGGAGTATGACACAATGTCAATTACCAAGTCAACCAATTAGAACGTAGTATAATAACAACGTGTCATCGTGAGAAAATACTCATGAGTAGAATCTGTTAAAAATCGCTAGGAACTCAGTTGACCTCGCGAACTGCGTTAGGCATTTTCCGGTGAAAATATTCCGTAGATTTTCGATCAACCACGCACGATGAATTCTCCATTGTAATCGTAATTATACGTGTCAATAAAAATAAATACATACATAGATTAAGTAAATATTAAAGATATAAATGTAATTCATTAAATAAATTACGGGAATTACAACCATCTCACAGTTTAAAACAGTGTAAACACAACGAGCATTAGAATAATATGGGGGATGCCATTTTGTTTGTAGAAATTCGTCTCGGTCAAAACAAACTCCGGACTATGCCGGAGTTGTTCGTAACACTTCGGCTTCCAGTTAAAACGTAAACAAAATATAAAAACAGCGATGTCGGTGACAATCAACCGGAATATTCTATGCGTAATTTAACATGAAAGTTAGATTATTATACACCATTATGACCACAAGATGTCACTTTTTCCGATGTATATAGCATCATGTATTGATTTGTTAGGTAAATCGAGTAAAATACACCACAAATTCCCGCCACAGATCCTGGGCGTGAGTCGTGTCATAGGAATGGATGGGCCTGGAACTCGGACTAAATGCCAGCATCTCGCCATCAAAATATCTTAGCTGGTTTTAGTATGAGAAGACTGTGTGTGAGAGGGGCGTCTATCATACTATATGGTTGCAAATAATATTCATGGGAGCCCATGACCACTATCCCATACGCAAGCGATGTACTCTCTTTGGCACGCATTGTGGAGTATGACACAATGTCAATTACCAAGTCAACCAATTAGAACGTAGTATAATAACAACGTGTCATCGTGAGAAAATACTCATGAGTAGAATCTGTTAAAAATCGCTAGGAACTGTAAGAGTAACGGTGAATCAATTTAGAGAAAGAATTACCACGACCAGGCCGAAATATGTAAAAATTTACAAAGTTGGGTATGCCAGAAAATAATAGAGGACTATACGGTGGTCACCGAAGCGTACATGGGTTGGTTGCCTTCAAGTTTGCGCCGAAACTGATGTGGAATTTGAAAATCCTTGCGATTTATTGTTATTAACAAGTTTATGCCAATGGTGATAATAACAATACAACATATTATAGAGGAACGTTATATATGCCCAAACTGGGCCGTCTCTTCCCAAACATACATGTATATACGTATAGAACGTGGCACGTAATGTAGTGAAATTGTAAAAATACAAAAGATGGAATGTAATTGACAGCAGACTAATAATGTATCCAAACTACTTATGGTGTGCATCTAACTGTGTTGATCAATATGTAGTCGTGGCTGTTTTCATGGGTTTTATATATTTGTGTCACTAATGATGGGGGTATGGTCGGGCTGTTTCGATTGTTTACCAGTTAAGAAAACAATTGCTTCCTATTATAAAATTCGTTGAAAGAACGTTGTTGTTATAGTTATCATCAACTGGCTGAATCAAAACACAATGAATACGTACGCACATGTATCGGTTGTGTGAAATCACATCGCATTCTCGTTCCTAACATGCCCATATATACTACCATACATCATAAATGTTACCGTACATAATTATGATTTATCGAACGAGACTATGACCATATACCGCCATATATACATATAAACGTTATATATACGTATAATATTATTAATTTGAATTATCCCAAAACCTCAATCAACAAAGAGACTTTCCGACGATCAATATAGATTCTCATTTTGTTTACTTAAATAATGATGGCGGTATCCCTCGCCTGAAACCGTTGTAGCAACAGAAAACAAAATATTTTGTTCCTAATATACCCATGGAACTGGAACTGGAACCGAAACTGTTCATATGTTTTAGATAATTTGAACAGTTCCTATATATGGAGAGATAATACATTTTCGATATGATAAATCGTCTGGATTGGCTCACAACCACGCCAATACTTGTTTGTGATATGCCCTAAGTACTAGATTCTAGAAAGTGTTATATATGACTATAGTCTGTACATGTGCGTGGATCTGAAATACAATCATCAATGCTATTACTTATAGTTATACTTGTTTTAGGGGGTAGCAGGAAGACAGCCCGATAGGGCTAGGCTACCCCCGACAATACACTGCTATACTTTATTATGTATTAATGCCACTGTATCATTCGTGTGTATTGTAAATAAACTATCCTATCCTATCAATATCAGGATGTTACTCACATTTCATGTCAGACTGGATATTAGTGTTCAATTGTCAGAGATCCATTGCCACTCCGCGCATATGAGCAACCATGGGAACCACTGGGAACTACTGCTGGAAGTCAATTTCTTTTTATCGAAACAGATGTGATAGAACATTTCATCGACATGGTATTCTGTAAATTAAGCTTGAACCCTTCATTGTAAAAAATTATTTCCTATAAACGCGTGTAATTAAAAACACCAGAGAGACACACTTATAAGACATGTGACATGTTTTAGTAAAAAGACACGTGTTTTATAATTAAATCAACAGTGTTTATATAAAAACATGTCACAGTGTTTTATAACAAACACTCCATCCAATTATGAATAAACACCAGTGTTTATATTAAAACATGTCATTGTGTTTCAAAATAAACACTCCATCAAATTATGAATAAACACTAGTGTTATATTAAAACATGTTATAGCGTTTTATAATAAACACTCAACGTGTTTATTTTCCAGACACACTTAATAAACACTATGATCTGTTTATTATTATGAAAATAAAACGCCCGATGTGTTTATAAATATTTTATTCTCAAAAACAAATTCCGGTACAATTCAACAAATTGTTCAACATCTTCGCCAAAATGTTTGTTGGTTAACTCGTGTTTCGGTTGGTCGTCAATTTGATAAGAGGACAAAATGTTCTTAAACTCGTGGAACTTGGTTGTTTCGAATTAGTTCGATGTGATCCACATGTGCATGCAAATAACTGGTCGACGTTGAATGAAAGCTTGATTATGCGTTATGTAGAATATTATATACATTTAGAATTAAAGATGGATTTGTTCGCTGAGATTGAGATTAATTTTATCTTTGACTATAATTACTATTAATTGTCATTTTTTAATCCAACTTGTTCCTTAACACTTTCATGGCGGGAGCTGCGCTGTTGCAGCATTACAGATCATGTGCCATTAATTCTCTTATTTATGCGAGTCTCTCACGGGGAGCCTGGCATATATAAGATAATGTATATATTTTTATAAGATAATGCATTGGCTTAAAAGGTCAATATTGCTTGCCCAATGTATTATCTTATATATGCGAGGTTCTCTATGGGAGACTCGCATATTTAAGAGAATGCATTGGCATATGGTTTTCGCAAAATTTCAGGAAGCTCCAGTCATGGAATTTGGGTAAAATCCATAAATGTCTCAAATATCGTATAATGGCACGAGTCTTTGGTTTCTTGTAAATCCATATTATAGTATTTAAAATCACGTGGTTTCTGGTAAATCCATTGTGAGAATATTTAAAGTCACGTGGTTTCTTTCAATCTAATGCTGTGAATTATAAAATGTTCTGACAAATCATGTGTATATAGTTCCTGATATAATCCAGCGATTCGTTATGTGTATTCCAATGCCGTGTAGTTCCATATACTGTATATCAAGTTATACGGTATAGACCATATTGTATGTTGAACTCCTATATATATATCCTATATTTCGTTTTATGCAGAATCCATGTATATTCCGTATAATGGCTCTGAATCCCATAATTGGGGCCATCTCCGAGTTTTTGGAGAGAAGTGATATTTTAATCTTCTGGCTCTGTTTTGAGTACAAGAGGACTGCTCATCACATCACTGATGGAATGTCTGTGGAAAGCTTGTGTTTCATTTTATCACTACATTCTCTTCATAATATTTAAATCATGGTTTCAAATCTCAGCTCATGCCGTTACAACTCGTGTGCTCCTCCAGTCCTCCTTTTGTGTACACTAACTGCATCATATCTCGCCAAATCCTTAACTTTCCCGACCCCTGTAATATTGTCTGGTCATACAGAATCCTGAAACAATGAAGGTTTAAAATTAATTAATTAAACATTAGTGGAAATATCTGAAAAGCAAACAGCAACTTAGATCATTCGTATATAGCGATCATATTATAAACCGTTTAAAACACGGGCACTTGTTGATATTCTGACTTGTGTTGACAGCGAACTTTATAACATTGAACAACTAATGAAGGGAACATTGAATTGATTAATACACGGGAGAAATTTCACCAATGTAAGGGACGCAAATAAAAATCGCTCACCAAAGTCACTTAAATCACGCAATCGCGAGCTTGGACATTCACCAACCTGTACGTGCGAGATACATAATATACGGGCAGTACTAATGATTTTAAAATAAAGGGCTTGAAACTTATATGCCACTTTAAATTTTGTTTTACCACTGGTGAGCCCCCCAAAAACGGATTCTATATTCTTGCAACGCAAAAATGATACACGCGTTACTGAGAGGGTTTGAAATTTAGATAGTGTCACCCTATCCATTTGAGATGACACACATGCAACTATATCCTTTTCTTTCGATATAGAGCGATTATATCTGCATTACTTCTTGCTAATAACATAGATATAAACTTACCTCAATTTCACGATACCACAAACTCCAAGAAGACAGTTATTCTATGAAGAATTAATTGAACATTGAGTTCTAAACATCACAGACAAATAGATACAGTAAACATACACATTGTGATTTAAATGACAAAGTGTGATTTAAATGAGGCCAAAATTAACTGGCTTTCCATGCATGGTAACATAGCACAAATTCTATTCCATCCAAAAGTCATTGAATTATACCAGTGATATTGTATTACACACAGCAGACTATTTGATAGATAAATCACAGCATGCTGCAGTCCGCGGGAAGTCGGTCTTGCGTAGTTATAACCACTGACGTTTTTAAATGTACATGAACAAAAACGACAGTGTTTATACACCATACACAACAAGTGCAATTAGGCATACATATTTGTCTAGACAAAGTCATTACCACATATATATATTTAAAAGTTAATTTATAGATGAATTAATAATAAATTGGACTTGGCAATTGTTTTCGGATTTTAAGTTACAGTGCTGCACTGCCGAAGATAATAATGTAACTGTTTAAAACATGTCGTGTGTTTTATTATAAACACTAGCGATTTCATATTTTACAAATAAACACATGATCCGTATATTTATAAACACTACCAATTTTAATAAAACACGAGACACGTTTATATATCTTCAAATTTTTAAGAGTGTTGTAGGGGAAATATTCTGTTTACCAGAATAGGTACTTCAAAGGGACGTATAGCGTGTTCGAACCTAATACCAGCAAACCGAAAGGTGCGAAAACAGGCCCTGGTATATTAGTGGCCTATGCTATAAATAAAGGTTAACCTCCTAAAGTAATATATTGAGGCACGTTATGTTTGTATATACTATGCATTAGAAGCATGCAACTATGCGTGTATGGACATTGACGCGAAAATTCAATTAAAAAGCGTCCACCCAGTATGCAGCAGCGCTATTGTTATCGTCATTCCATTACACGCAACTATAAGTATTCTTAGACACGCCCACTGCATATCGCCAACCACTGTACCGAGGCATTATATCATACACAAAACCAATATTTTGTGCGCATAGCTGTAACAAGAAAGAAAACCAATGTCAGAAATGGTAACGCACTCAAGATCATATATTATATACCCATGTTTGTAATTATAGAATATAAAATATATTGATTTCGCGAATGACCAACTCAGAATTCCGTAAAATAACAATAACAACCAGCACCTAATTAACGAACAGGCGGCCGACTCGGCCGTCTCCGACCACTACCATCAGTGGGCTGCAGAACGAAGAATGTCTAAAAGTTGAAATATAAGAATTACAAATTATCTTTTCATTTCTTGTATTTGTAATTGACATAGCTCGTCACAAACCAAAAATCAACATTATTGACATAATAATGTAAAGGACAATAAATGAAATTGAAATTCCCAACTACACTTTTACCGGACTCGGCCTCCTGGTCGCACAGTTCGACTTTAAAATTCGTCCCCAAAAAAACATTTTTCTATAAATAATACCCCCAGCACAAACTCCAGCGCCCAGACGAAACAAGAATTTGTACATTAGTATACACGCGGCGCGCGTAATAAATGGACGAGCGCCAGTCTAAATGCGACCCGCCATATCAAATCCAGTCGTAAGTCGGGATTTTTTTTTACCCTGTGCCAATGCATTCTCTTATATATGCGAGTCGACCGTAGGTCGCCTCGCATATATAAGAGAATGCATTGGCCTAGCAATTTTTTACAATTTTAATAATTTTTTCTTGTGTTCTTTAACAATTTTATAATTTCACCCATACAAACATGAGCAGATGCTTCTATGTGTGGGGCTCCCTGCAGGGTAATGGATGTTTTTTATTTTATGTCCTAAAAATTGTAAGAAACATTTATTTAAAACAAATGATAAAAAATTGTTAGGCCAATGCCTTCTCTTATATATGCGAGACGACCTATGGTCGACTCGCATATATAAGAGAATGCATTGGCACAGGGTAAAAAAAACTACGACTGGATTTGATATGGTTGTTGAAACGGAAAAGAAAAATCATAAGATCCACATTACGTCTTAGACTAAGTCCATCTTAAGATCATCTTAAGTCATTGCTTCATGAAACTGGGCCCTGGTTTATTCGGGACATGGTGAAAACAAAATCGACTTTAAACTCCGAAATTTCGACTTTATAAATTCGAAATTTTGACGTTTAATCTCGAAATTTCGTCTAATAAAGTCACAATTTCGACATAATTTGTTTTACCGTGTCTCGAATAAGCGTCCGTAGATTTCCAACGTTCTCCTAACCAGGAATAAATACACAACTACGTCAATACACTCAACTATACCTGAACATACTAAATTTGCACTGTTGTCCCTTCATGTCGCATACACACCCAACCTACTCCAAAAACCAACACATGCACTACTAACACCAGGTACCCCCTCTCACTTATTTTTGAAAAATCCCTAAGAGATGGCATTTTCCCCAGATGACTGGAATAAAGCTAACGTAATACCTGTCCACAAAAAAGACGATCGATCTGATCCTGGAAATTATAGACCAATTTCCCTACTCCCCGCCATTGCAAAAGTCTTTGAGAAAATATTACTTAAACACCTTTTGAAATTTATTAGAGATAATGATAAATTGTACGAATTCCAACCAGGCTTTCTCCCTGGCCACTCGACTACATACCAACTCTTAGAATTATATCACCCCCTCTGTCAGTCTCTCGAGGAGAATCTTTATACATGTGCTGTTTTTTGGTGATATTTCCAAGGCCTTCGAGAGAGTCTGACACGAGGGATTGATATTTAAATTGAAACGTTGTGGTGTCACATGGTCACTGATTAAACTCATAGAAAATTATCTGTCTAACAGGAAACAACGAGTATTAGTAAATAGCAAATTTTCAGATTACAAAACCATTAATGCAGGAGTTCCCCAAGGATACATTATTGGACCTTTCCTATTCTTGGTATACATAAATGATCTATCTGAAACCCTCCATTCTTTCGCACGACTATATACCGACGACACATGCCTCACGGAATCGAATATAAGTGTTCTCGATCTTGAAAGAGAGATGAATCGTGATCTAATAAAAATTGACTCATGGTCTAATCAATGGTTAGTCAAATTTAACGGTACTAAGACTAAGTCTGTTACCTTTTCATATTCAGGAAATCACCCCAATATAGCTCTCTCACTAAACGGTAGCAGTATAAGTCAAGTAGAGTCTTATAAACATCTTGGGTTATTCATTCAAAGTGATATGGACTGGAACCGACAAATTGATGAAATGTTGAAGAAGCTTTACGGACGCCTCGCTTACTTGAGAAAGTTGAAGTTTATGCTTAATCGAAACACACTGGAAATAATATACCGATCATATATACTGCCCCTTATGGACTACGCCGATGTAGTCTGGGACTCGGCCCCTGCAAACCTTTTGATCAAGTTAGACAGAGTACACGCCGATGCTGCCCGTTTAATCATTGGACTTACCCGATCAGTCCCACAAGATAAACTATTATGCGAATTAGGTTGGAGAACATTGACGGACAGACGAAAATATCACAGATTGCATACCATGTATAGGATAGTAAACCATAAAACCCCAAGCTATTTGACTGATCTCTTGTCAACCCGCCCAGAAACGACCAATGGACTTAAGAAACAATATCCCTTTCCCGCCATATCAATGGAGGACTAAACATTTTAATAATTCATTCTTCCCGCGATCAACTAAGGACTGGAACGAACTCCCCAAAGAAGTAAGAACTAGTTGCTCACTAAACGTTTTCAAAACAAAATTAGCATCAACAAATATAGTACTGAAACCCCCTGATCATTTCAATATAGGAAAACGACGACTGAACATAATCCACTGTAAGCTCCGTAACTTATGTAGCGACCTAAATGCTGACAAATTTTGCAACTTTATTAGTGACAATCCAAGTTGCCGATGTGGTCATCCAGTTGATGATGCAAGTCATTATTTATTTAATTGCGGGCTGTACACACGTCATAGAATTACTCTAGCAAATAATTTAACAGGTTTAGGTATGTCAAATATCACTGTCGGAAAGCTACTTATTGGTGACATCTCGCTAAATGACAATTTAAATAGAAAGTTATTCAATTTTGTTCGAACTTACATAACTTCAACCTACCGTTTGACATCAGCGACTAGGCTGCATTACCGTTAAAGATCATAAAGTAGCACAGACTATAGCAAGACCCCTCCGGACGCACAGTGATGGACCCGACGCCACCGTGTATATACATCTGTTGTATCATAATTCCATATATATTGTATACTAATTCTTATACAAGTGGATCATACCTTATATTATACTTATGTAAATATCATGTTCTTTGTATTATTGTCGGGAGCGAGGCCAAGATAAGTTTTGTAACTTGTGCCTCAATCCCTTGCATTTAATTATGGATGCAAATAAATATGTTTACATCAACACCAGATACTATATTTAGAACTCATAATATATCATTTCTGGTATGCATCCACGTGCACCCCATCATGATGGTATTTCATAAGTATTGTTGTAAAACGTTATATACATTCTTCTTGTGGGGAGCGGATGGAAGTTCAGTTTAAAGAACATGTCATCCCGTCAGTCTCTGAATCACGCTATAAAATATGTTTAACCCTTTGAGTGCCAGGTCCGATTTTTGTATCAACCCATATACCCTGTGCCAATGCATTCTCTTATATATGCGAGTCGACCATAGGTCGCCTCGCATATATAAGAGAATGCATTGGCCTAACAATTTTTCATCTTTTGTTATTATTTTTTCAATTTTAATAATTTTTTCTTATATTCTTTAACAGACTTATTTAGTAGGTTTAATGCCAGGGAATCTTATGTTTTTTATGGGCATCAAAATTATTACTATGAATACTTGGTGATAGTTTTGAGTTATGACATGCCCTAAGGTGTTATCCAGTTTGTTTTTAAATTCGATATAGTATGCTTAAGCATACCCAAACAAAATTCAACCCAAACATTTTTTTAATTTGTTAAAAAAAATTTAGGGCCGATTTTTCACACCGTAAATTAGGGCCGATGAGATCGGCCCGTGGCACTCAAAGGGTGAAATTAACAAAATCATCAGTTACATGTAGGATTCCTTTGAATTGCTTATTGCAAAGTCAACATCTTAGTAATTAATGTTGCTGCAAGGATTGTTTCCCGCAAACCAAAATATTTTCACATGTAACACCATTGCTACAAGAACTACAATACCTTCCAATTCGTGCACGTATAGACAACAAATGTGCTTCATTCTGTTATAAAAAATCAGAATCTAGTTCAAGATTTGCAAACTCTCTGACCGAATTCAAATCTTTGTTAAAGAGTGAATTACTCTGTGTTCACTATGGGAAAGTTATCTCAGATGTTGTTTAATTATTTTGATGGATGTATGTGTATATAGGCATGTGGTGTGTATAGATGTGTGTATATCACGTGTGATAGAGGGCAGGGTACTAGTAGGAATGTAAGCGCTCTGGGCCATATGGGATAAATCGCTATATAAAAATTATTTATTATTATTATTATCCTGCTTCATTTCTTTTGGGATGACATTCTGTCTCACCCACCCGACCGACAGCTTGACGAATTGATAAACTTGCATGCGCAATTCATCAAATATAAATACCTTCTCAATGCAAAATCGATTTTAAAAGCTACTTGACATATTTCGATGTGCAGACTTGATAATTTCGTTTTATTTATTTTCTATTTGTTATATATTATTGTACTACTTGTATACGTTGTATAGTATAATTGCACGATAGTCAGTTCTTGAATTTATATTCCTGACTCCACGTGGAAACGTTCCCCTTAGGTGCCTTTATTTGTACATAGCTCATTGTTTTAATCCAATCCACTGTCTTGGTTATCTACACATTTTATAATTTCACCCATACATAGCCCCAGACAAACATGAGCAGACGACACTCTTCTATATGCTTCTATATATGTGTGGGGCTCCCTGCAGGGTAAGGGATGTTTTTTATGTTATATCCTAAAAATTGTAAGAAACATTTATTTAAAAAAAATGATAAAAAATTGTTAGGCCAATGCATTCTCTTATATATGCGAGGCGACCTATGGTCGACTCGCATATATAAGAGAATGCATTGGCACAGGGTAAAAAAATCCCGACTTACGACTGGATTTGATATGGCGGGTCACATATCTTCTTATCCGGAATTAACTCATTGAAATTATGACATGCGGGATATACATTGTCGTATGATGAGTAGTAGATCGGACCAACTCGCACATATTTTAGCCATAACGACACATCTCATTTATGTTCCAAACTCTGCAACGTAGCTAAGTGGTTATTCGAGGCCAGATCACAACTAAACTAGGCTAATCACGTAGTTTGTGAAACATGTATGATAACTTAACTCTATAGAAAAGACTATTCTCAATTAACGAATACGTATATACTATATATAGTACTTTTTTTACAATGTATGTAATGTCAATTTATTGTATGATTTTACATGCTACATTGTTAATATTATTTTACATGGCAACATGTCCCTGTATGGGTGGGTATTTTGCTGAACAAATCTATCTATATATCTATAATGTCGCCCGCTTTTGAGAAATGATACGACTCTTCTCATTCTTCTTATGTAATCTCATAGTTGTTAACTCAGCCTCTGACACGAGACCACACACGCGATCACATATATAAGAGAATGCATTGGCACAGGGTAAAAAAATCCCGACTTACGACTGGTTTTGATATGGCGGGTCCCATATATAAACGTTTCGATACCGGACCCAGTTTTATGTTGTGATATGGCCCAACCGCTAACACGATATTAAACGCTCAATCAATCAATAAATAAATAAATCAAGCATTTCTTTCAGCCCGCTCGGCATCGAACCTAGCTCTCGGGAAGAATGCATGGCAGACCAGCACAGGCTGGAGCGGACTTGCTTCCCGCGCAGTTGATGGCAATAGGAACACTCACTTTTATGATGGGGCATCCTGTACTCACAACGGCGCTAGTGAGACCAATCCTTGGTGGATTGTTGACTTGGGTGAAGCGTTCACCATCAAACGTTGGATCATCATCAACAGGAGCGATAATGGCGGTAATCATATTTCAGTATCTATGAATTGTCAATGTGGTCACCCCTGTGAAGATGCTGTAAATTACTTTTTCCAATGCCCCCTATATCTAACAGACAGATTTTCAGAAGTTAAATAGAGCCAACATCAGAATTGCAAATATAAAGATTTGCTTTTCGGCCTATCTGATCTAGATTATGACAAAAATTAATATTTATTTAAAATGATACAAACCTATTTAGATTCAACAGGCATATTTTGATAGCAGAGATAAGTGTCAAAAATAACAAAACAAATAATATTCTCCATGATTGATTCAGCAGCACGATTAACTGATTATTGATTGATGATGACTAAATGATTTATTGTTTTTCCATTTTTATCCTTTGTTAGATAGCCAGTCAAATTCTCTTATTATAAACTTAATAACTCAACTAAAGCCAATTTTTATTTCCAGTGAAGACAATAGGCAGTGAACCACACTAAACTAGACTTAACTGACTCAGAGCTCCATTTTAAGAATTACATCCCCTACCTTTGGAATTATTTTACTGATACTACATATATAAAAACAATAATAATGATAATAATGAAATATTTTCAGCTTTTTGACCAATATGTCTACACAACTCATATTGAGCCCCAAATGAAATGAATCAGTATTCTCCGTTCACATAAGGGATAGGAGCTTCCATAAGTTCTGTAACTTGTGCTCCGATCCCTTTATCGCCTCTCATCCATGTCATCAATTCTATTATCTTTATTTGTGTTTTGTTTATTGACTGAAGGATAATAAAATATGTTTAAATCACTGGCGGTAAGTTTGGTGTTTGGGGTTTGGGGCTAGATGCTCGCATTGAGGAAAAATAATGCAATGATGTTCGTTTCATGTACGCGCACGGTAAATTATGACAATTCGTAATAAATAAATGTTCGAATGATGAACAACTGTGTATCAAACCTAAATCGAGATATCACTGTTGGATTAGGGGGGGGGTAATAAAAACAGTACATGAAGGTATACCGGGTGGGTGGGCGTTCAGAGGGGCAAATCAATATTTTTTACAACCTCATACACATTTTTTGTGGAAGACCTATTTGTGCCCATATTTGACATTTGTAACATATTACAACTGCAAAAACACCACATTTATGTTACTGGGACCTCATATGGGCCTTAGTGGTATGACATTAAATGGGCGGGTGAGGCGAACAACTTCCTTCTCGACACCCTTCGTAAAGAAGCTTCGAGAAATGTGAAACTTAAAAAAATAAACATGTCATGATGTAACTAAGGCATTTAAGCCTAGGTCGTTGTGTGCATGGACAAAGAACGAGCAGCTGTCTCAAACATTAATCTGACTATATGTAAAAGAGTAGGATCTCTGTCAGACGTCTTGATCATTTTCAACCAAATTTGGTGTGGTGACTCGGGTTACCCTGGCGGATGTTGTAACGACGTTAGTTCTAAATTTTGAATTAAAAAAAATGGTTTTGTTAAATTGAGCAAGGAGTTCAACCTAAATTGTTTTTATTTTAAATAATGTTTAAACGATCACAATGTGCTTGGAGAGCACACAGGGGTCGCCGCCTAATAAAGGCTGTCTCAGATCAAAATGCGCGCGAAGTCGCACAAAGGGGGGACACATGTCCCTCCGACGCTGAATATAGGCTAGTTTAGTATAATATAGACTAGCTTAGTATAATATAGGCTAGTTTAGTATAATATAGGCTAGTTTAGTATAATATAAGTTGCTCCAGAGACTAACAAAAGTGGTATGGAATATCTTTGATAATGGGGGTGGTGGGTTCCCGAAAATGCCAGATGCAAAAAAACGGCATACCTTCATGCAAATGTTTCACCACACCCCTGTCATCAGTGCATCAAGCCAATCAGTGAATTATTTGCATGTCTATCAACTCAGATGATCTCTCACAAGACCTAAATTATCCTAGTCTGGTATAATGATGTGACTGCTTGTCATCTATATCAAATTTGGTGTGGTGTCTCGGGGTACCCTGGTGGATGTTTGGTGTTGTTAAATTGAGCAAGGAGTTAAATCTAAAAAAAATGAAAACAATATATATAAATCAAAATGTTTCAATGACCAATATGTGCTTGAATCTCACAAAGGGGCCGCTGCTAAATAAAGGCTCTGTCTAAGATCAAAATGTGTGCGAAGTCCCACAAAGAGGGCCACGGGTATCTCCTGTGCTGAATATAGGATCCCAAAAGGGAGCCTGTTTCAGCTAGTTTGGTATAATATAAGTAAGTGGCTCCAGTATATGTTTGATAATGGTCTGTGACAGACTTATCAGGAAATAGTTAGAAATTATGGAATTGTGTGTATCCTGCACAATGACCAATACAGGTTTCCAGATATCAGCAATTTATAAAATATTATTTCCAATTGCAGCCTGATAAATATCCTCTATGTATTTATTTTAAAAATATGTCAACTCTAGTTGCATTGGACTGGTATGGCTACAAAACTTCAACAGTAAGCCGAAATTCAATATTAAGTTCACTGTTCTGAGATGTTATCAGCTTAAATTATATTACAGCCAGATAGACAAAAGACATGTTCGGTTCATGTAATAGCTTGCATGAAAAATGATATCTCACTGGATATGCAGGGGATATGTGTAATTTGTTTTTGTAAAAGTTGATGCATATACCTTATACTTGTATTGTATGTGCACCTATCAGCTTTTGATAGATTACTGTATCGATGTATTAGAATTTCCACTGCATCGATGTATTAGAATTTACATTTAGCAGTATGGAGTTTGGTCACACAGTTAAACATAGCATACTCCCTTTACACACTTATATCAATGTATGTTGTAGAAAAATGCCTATCAGCCAGTTTTTGAAAAAATCTTGCTATTTGCCTGTATTAACCAGTAATAACAATTCTTTCAATTAAAATAGCGTCTGAAACACGTTAAAAACAGTCATATGAATGATATCAGTAGGGGTTTATGCTGTTTTAGATCAACATTATTGGAATTTGGGGGGAGTGGGTGTATATAAATTGGGAGTAAACAGTTATTTTGTTTGCAGTTTTGGGCGATGTTGGGTCCACGAAAATGCCAGATGCACAACCTTCAAAGCCATGCTATGTCGTATTTAAAGAAGCTATTGTCTTGTTCCAGGTGTTGACCTATACAATTTCGTAATAGAGGTGTATCTAACGTATGGAACCGGAGAGGATGTGTTCGTTGGTCAGTGTTACCACTATCAAGGGATTGTTTCTAGTGGAGCCATAGTAGATGTGACTTGTAACGAAGACTTAATAGGTCGATATGTGAAGGTGCAAAAGCAAAATGACGGATTTCTGAGCATTTGTGAATTTGAGGTGTATGGCGACCCATTGCCAGCACCATCAACTGCGGTGACAACAACAACAGTGCCAACAACTGAGGTGTCAGCAATTGATGTGTTCAAACAAGGTATGTTTTCTTTCATGTGGAGATGAAAAATGGCCGATATTGAACAATACAACCAGCAATAAGAGGCAGTATGACATAATTGCTTACCGAGGACCAATACACGTCATTGTAATGTTATGGCGAGCAATGATTGACTTGCTGATGCTCCCCAACAAAACTAACTTTATACATGTATATACCCCGATTAACCCTTTACTCAACAAAACGGCCCTGTGCCAATGCATTCTCTTATATATGCGAGTCGACCATACGTCGCCTCGCATATATAAGAGAATGCATTGGCTTAACACATTAAAAATTATAAAATTGTTAAAGAATGTAAGAAAAAATGGTAAAAAGTGTTAAAAAAGATTTTTTTTTAGGCCAATGCATTCTCTTATATATGCGAGGCGACCTATGGTCGACTCGCATATATAAGAGAATGCATTGGCACAGGGCATAACTGTAACCATCACAATGTGGTCAATGAGCCGGTTCCAATGATATCCATATTTGTATGGTTTTATTGAGACAGACCCAAGATAATTTAGGCTGTTGCAGCTTTATTTGGCCGTTTTTGGCCGGTTTTGGCCGGTTTGTTGGGTAAAGGGTTAACACAATTACATTCATAGAGCCCAGAACCCGAGCTATCTCTCAAATTTACATTAATCATTTCTTAACTTGATCATCAAAAAGCCGGCACGAATTTATCTTCGCCAAACTTTACTCTTTATATAACTGTATGCACAAACGTTGTGTTGCCCAATAGCCAACGGAATAACAATATATTTATCTCTTTACAAAAACAACACAACAACTATATGAGTCTTGCATGATTTTATTAATGTCGCCAGTGAGAGAGTAGCCCAATGAACTTCACTTGGGAGCGTGCAAAAGTGAGTGCAAGAATATAATATGTATCAATGTAACGTACTATAATGCTTGTGCTATACGTATGTCTGCCTGTCTAATTTTTGTTTTTGTTATAACTACTTCCTCAATAAAAAATAATAAAATATCTCGGTAGGAAAGCTTGGTATGGATATTGACAAAAACTGCCAAAATTATCAAAAACTTATATACAAATATATAAATAATGGCGTATGAACGTGTTCACTGTTGTGGCATATACTTACTGTGGTTTGTGCCTTTATACGAATGACTTCCGATATTACTATAGCGTCCGCCAGTTTTATTTCAACTTGAAACCACGTCATTCCTGACGGTTTTCCTAAGTACAATATATAAACTCTAACCTTAACCATACAATCAGTGTCTACACCAAAAGGGTATTTAATCTCATGTGTCGGATAAGATTATGGCAACAAGAACTGCATTACACAATAGCTGTTGTCAAACGATACTGATTTATGCTATCATGTATTAGCTGGGGAATGGTTTAGAAAGCACAAGGTAATGTCCTGTTCTAGACATGTATTGTTAAGTGGTATTGTCACCCTTTTAATCCAAGATGAAGGATAGTCACCAGAGATGAGAATTTTGTTGAACACTTTCTTTAGGCATGTGACAATTGCAGCTCACACAGCCTTAGTCACATCATTCATGATAGAATCGAAAAAGGTGAGCCCCAGTGTTACGTGAGATTCATAAGTCATCCATATTTGACCCGCCATATAACCCACAGGGAGCCTCACACAGATGGAAGCATGCACTACATAGTGTCGTCTGCTCCAGGCTGTATGGGGCTCTCTATGGGTTAATAAACCCGCCATATCAAATCCAGTCGTAAGTCGTGATTATTTTACCCTGTGCCAATGCATTCTCTTATATATGCGAGTCGACCATAGGTCGCCTCGCATATATAAGAGAATGCTTTGGCCTAACAATTTTTTACAATTTTAATAATTTGTTCTTGTATTCTTTAACAATTTTATAATTTCACCATACAGAGCCCCAGACAAACATGAGCAGACGACACTCTTCTATATGCTTCTATATATGTGTGGGGCTCCCTGCAGGGTAATGGATATTTTTTATTTTATGTCCTAACAATTGTAAGAAACATTTATTTAAAAAACATGATAATTTGTTTTTAGGCCAATGCATTCTCTTATATATGCGAGGCGACCTATGGTCGACTCGCATATGTAAGAGAATGCATTGGCACAGGGTAAACAAATCCCGACTTACGACTGGATTTGAATTATTTCGAGAGGGCGAGAACGTAATCAGTCTATGTTCACTATCCGACATTCATATCTGATCTGTGTAGTCATATAATCATGTCCGTGTTTATTATAGGGCGGTATCAGTATACCACAGGCACGAAGTCTACAGGACAGCCAACCCAGACTGGAGTTGCAAGGAGTGAGTTACACTGCGCAGCTCTGTGCACCAAAGATGTTCCAGCTTGCATATCACTGAACTATAATCACGTGACATCGGAGTGTCAACGTTTCTCAACCGTCGAAGTCACCACGGTGGCTGAGGGGTGGTCTTACTTGTGTCCAAGACCATGATAGTAAAGGCAAGAAGGAAACAAATGCTGTAGAAACCTCAGTTGTTGGAAATCAGTAAGGAAAATCCAATGAAAAATACACATACCATCACTTTAAAAATGCGTAATCCGATTAAGCGCCCCTCAATTACTATTTATTTGGATTCAGGGGTAAAACATATTTTATTCGAGTCGAGGAAACCCACATATTAAGGCTCATAGTTAATAGATATCGATTTTTGAAATCTATTATTTTTCACCATCGATAATTAATAGTGGCCCAGTAAACAGTCGACGAGACAACGGTCTCGGACTAAATTGCGGATGATTTTGGATAACTCTAAAATCAAGAAGATTTCTGTTGATAGCCAAATTTCGTCGAACAACATATTGATAAATAACACGTTTCGGGCATTTTTATAGTATAGTTGACAGTGTTTTTTGCATAATATTTGGGAAAATAATACATTTTGATAACTGAGGACCATCTAATCGGATTGAGTACCTTTAATAATATGTATTAATGGCTGGACAATCCAAATTCAACCGGATTCAAGCCAGCACCACTCGTTTCAAGTCATCCTGAGGTATAACAAATGTAAACACATTTCTTCCATTCAAACAATTAGATATCGCTTGAATTTAGCACTGAAAGTCCAAAATGATGTGTTGGTTTTACGACGTTCATCTCTTTGATTTCCCAAACAACGTCGAAATGCGAAAACCTGAAATCTCGCCATTTTAAGAACGGATTAGTTCAAACTCCATGCAGAGTTTACCTCCCTTGGTGACTCTGTAGAAACGCTGCTATCGGCGACATTTTACCCACATTTGATGGACTTCCGCGATATTAAAATATATACTAAGCGAGCACAGCAAAATGCTGCCCTTATTAAGCACACAAAATATCGAAGACAATTTGCGTGGTTTCGCACCTTAAGTTTGGAAAGTCCCACTAGAACGAAAGAACTATATTGCGATACGGTGTGATTTGGTTCTCAGACTATTTTATCACCACAAAAGTCTGAACGCACATGGACGACAGTGTCCCAACAACACGCATGGCAAGTCAGACCCAAGAGTTCTAATTTGCTCCAATTTTGACGAGTTGCTTGCGAAAATTGTCAACAACCTTTGTCATTAAGTTTTTAGTGCGGGAATTATTCTCAAAGCACATAGGAAATTTGATTTTTGGGGCGATCGGTTTTCGCCGTTTTGTTTGGAAAACCCCGCGCTAAATATAGAAACCGCAGACTAGTACCCAGGCGGTGACAGAGTCAGAAAGGAAGTATGACTGGTAGAGATTGGGATTAGGTATGACGTTACATTCTCGGATGGGGACTCGTCAATCTTACACAGGAGCTCTCCAAACTGGTTTATATTAAAGTAATGGTATGTGTATTTATTATATGCTCAAACATTTTTAAATCAGCCGTTTTCATTTTTTCACCCGAAGTCAGACAAACGCTCTTTATTGTTACCATATCACGAATATAATAACACGGAACGCTCTTTTCTGTTCCATGTCGTGCACATGGCGGTTTTTGTTTGGGACCAAACACCTTGTTCATAGCTGCATTTCCATGACTTCAAGGCGTCTTTTTGTGTTACAGCATGATCGTTGAACGGTAGTTAAGATATTTATCAAAAATTCAAAAGCTAATAATTTAAATTTGGAGCGCAAACCGCCATGTGGCTTTAAACATACTATGATGTTAGCCATTTTGTATGTCCAAGCTCACTACCATGGCTGCTTGGGTATACAAATCTGCCCTGTTTACTCGTGTTGAGTCATGGGCCGACTGAGCGGAGTATATAATAAACAGAACGTCTACACTTTTTGGTTGGTATGGTAAATTAATTTTGATTTGGTCATCACTCATGATATTCCAATACCCAACCAAAAGCGTAGTTATATATTTAACGGCGGATATTGATAAAAACAGTTCCAACAACTGTGGTGAAAACGCTAACAATTCACTGGGGTAGCTGAGTGGTGGTCTTACATGTGTTTAATATGTCACTTTCACCAGTGTTTGTGTGATAAAGGTACCCATGTTAGTTACCCAGCCTGGGTATAATTAAGATAAAGTTACCCTGGTTAATAACAGTTCACGTGTAGCAATCAAATATTCATCGAAATGCCAACCTCCAGTAGTAATATGTCTTAATTTAAGTTCAATGAGTTATCACATGCTAAGACTAAATAGTATTTCTCTCCGTCGCATTTTAATCGTGTTCATAATGTGAGATTTGCTTAACCTGGGCCACATTTTAACCCAAATATCACCAACTTGGGTAACTTTATCACAATTTCGGGAACCTGGGTAACCTTACCACAAAGCACAAACACGATGAGTTACACATTCAACATAAACTAAACAGCATGCTAGTAAAGACAAGAGGGAATGTGTGAAAGAAATACTATGACATCTAATGTTTCATTGAGGTAGCTCATGGGTGGTAATACCTGTGCCCAACACCAGTAAAGCTAGTAAAAGCTAGTAAAGATGCAATCAGTGAACGAAATGTTGTGAAAGAAATGCTGTGAAAGGAATGCTTTGAAACAAACGCAGAAAAACACATGCTTCACTGTAAGGTGTATGAATCCCATCTCTACCGATATATGTCCGATATTCACCTCTGTCACATAATCGATTAAAATGATGTCGAATATTAAATTCATATAGTAATATCACCGAGAAAATACGCGAAACATACAACTTGTATCATATAAAAACAATTGAATTCACTTTTATTGGGATGCATCAGTTGTCTCCGTGAAATGTAATTCACATGTCAATACAATATGAGACATAATACTACGGTATAGGTAGACAAACTAGTCACACACAAATCGTCCACTTATTTGAGAACTCATCATTTATGCAACGGTTTTGGGACGATTCTGGTTTCATTTGTAGCTGTCGAAATCCTTGCTGTACGTGCATTTCTCTGAATTTACAAGAATCTTATAAAAATGTTCACTGCATGTGACAGAGGTGAATATTGGTAAGTTGGCACTACTGGAGGCAAATAACATTAATTAAATATATGTCAAATTATCATTAAATATTTTGTATTAGAAGAATTTAAGAACATTAATTTCATAAAAGTTTCCAGAGTTAGGATATTAAACTTTGACTCAAATGTTTAATGACATAATTCAAAAAGGTGTCCCAATAATAAGGACTAATTACTCAGAGTTAGGTCACTAAATGTGACCCGCCATATAACCCACATGGAGCCTCACACAGATGGAAGCATGCACTACATAGTGTCGTCTGTTGCAGTCTGTGTGGGGCTCTCTATGGGTTAATAGACCCGCCATATCAAATCCAGTCGTAAGTCGGGATTTTGTTTACCCTGTGCCAATGCATTCTCTTATATATGCGAGTCGACTATAGGTCGCCTCGCATATATAAGAGAATGCATTGGCCTAACAATTTTTTACAATTTTAATAATTTGTTCTTGTATTCTTTAACAATTTTATAATTTCACCCATACAGAGCCCCAGACAAACATGAACAGACGACACTCTTCTATATGCTTCTATATATGTGTGGGCCTCCCTGCAGGGTAATGGATGTTTTTTATTTTATGTCCTAAAAATTGTAAGAAACATTTATTTAAAAAAAGATAAAAAATTGTTAGGCCAATGCATTCTCTTATATATGCGAGGCGACATTTGGTCGACTCGCATATATAAGAGAATGCATTGCCACAGGGTAAACAAATCCCGACTTACGACTGGATTTGATATGGCGGGTCACATATAACATGTCATTTGAATTTAACAAAATATGTGCGTTAAAACTGTGATATCACCAAATGACCAACTTAAGTGTTAGGAAATTGATATCCGGAATCTAATCAGGTGTGCCCTATCGTTTTGTTCGGATTTCCGTTCTAGAGTTATTCATCTGTGTGTATCTTTTTGTCTGTCCGAACAGATATCTCCACCACCAGGCAGTCGGATCTCAATGAAGTTTGTTTATCTGGTAATGTTCGGGATTTTCGTTCCAAGCCGATTTTTCAATCATAGGTTGTTTGATCGTCTTGCAATTCATTATGGATGTATGCCACCATGAAGAAATTCAAAAGAGTGTTCAATCGATTTGTTCAGGTTTTTCGTTTTAGAATTATTTATCGGAAAATACTGATTTTTGAGTCCGTCTGCCTGAGTATATCATGCATAGGTTTTATATACATATGCCCACATTAGTCAGTATGCCACAAGGAGGGCATGCGCCGGACGACAGTACATCTCTTAATTAATATATTTTTATTTCCGTTTGTTTAGAATATATACCAATATATATAGCAATTATCACCGATGTATTGCTGACCAAACTGGAATATTACCTGATATGAAACGACCAAAACGGTTATATGATTATATCAATTGATTACCTCTAAAAGGTTGTTAAAAATTAGAAAATATGTAACATTTATATGCTATGAACTCCTATGAATGAGAGGTGTGAGATAAACCACGCACCACCCTATGACAGACACTGTTACACCTTTTAGATAATATGATTCAATTAGTCAAAATAATCCGCACTAATTTAAAATACAATAGAACATAACTTGTATATATATACATATAGGAATATAGAGCTATATTTGTGATAGATACGAAGCTCACTACGAATTGCGAGTGCTGTATAAAATGTCATTTGGATTGATGAAAATACGTGCTTTAAAACTTTGATATCATCAAACCTCCAACAAAGTTGGGTAATTAATATCCGACAGATAATCAGGTCATCCTGTTATTCCATATTCGTTTGCTTGTAAGGAGAACAAAATGGAGTGTACACTTGGTGTATCGTGTATCTATATTATTTAATATATTTCTGTTTTAATTTGTTTAAATTATATCATGATACAATGGCAATGATCACATATATATTGCTGACCGAAATGGAATATTACCTGATATGAAACGACCTAAACGTTTATAGATTATATCAAATGAATACTTCTAAAAGTTTAGTAAAAATTTATAAAATCTGTAAAATTAATATAATTTGTTCTATGAATGAGAGCTCTCGATACTAGGGGTATAATTATCCAAGAGAATCCGTAGAAATTTGTAAAAAAGGCAGAACATAACTTGTATATATATGGGACTATACAACTATATTTGTGACCGATGCAAAGTGACTGAATTTCTAGTGGTGGTTGCTGGTCTTGTATGTATGTATGAATTGCTAGTGGCGGTGGCTGGTCTTGTATATATGAATTGCTAGTGGCGGTGCGTGGTATTGTATGTATGAATTGCTAGTGGCGGTGGGTGGTCTTGTATTTGTGAATTTATAGTGGCGGTGGGTGTTCTTGTATATATGAATTGCTAGTGTCGGTGCGTGGTATTGTATGTATGAATTGCTAGTGGCGGTGGGTGGTATTGTAGTTATGAATTTATAGTGGCGGTGGGTGTTCTTGTATATATGAATTGCTAGTGGCGGTGCGTGGTATTCTATGTATGAATTACTAGTGGCGGTGGTGGTCTCGTATGTGTGAATTTATAGTGATGGTTGATGGTCTCGTATGTATGAATTTATAGTAGTGGTGGGCGGTCTCGTATGATGAATTTATAGTGGTGGTGGATGGTCTTGTATATGAATTTATAGTGGTGGCGGGTGGTCTTGTATGTATGAATTTATATTTGCGGTGGGTGGTCTCATATGTATGAAATGGTGATGGACCTTACCTGGAAGGGATAGTCACTGTGGGCCACGACCAAGTGGGAAAGCCAGGATGAGTGGTGTGATTGTTATGGTGGTGATTTATATAGTGTTTTGTTCATTGTATGTTTTATTCTTATATGTCATGCTTTTTTGCGAAGGCAATATAACTATATCGAATCTAATATTGATTTCATGAAATTCACATGATATTTTGATTGTCTATGCAGTTTCAATATTTTTCACATCTAACATTAATGTGATGTGAAACACTCCAATAGGGTGCTGATATAGAAACGGAGAAAAATCTTGCTCAATCTAGTTATATATCACAAATATTATATCCAAATTGACAACATACACCGTCATTCTTATATATTAATTAACTGCAGTGACTCCATGGCGAAATAATTTTCATTAGTTTATCGCCGATATTTGTCCCTTGAATCGAAAATTACATATTTACAATTGAGCGTTGTTCGGACGATGTAGTCTATGGAGTGATACGGTCGATTTGATTGATATTGGCATAGAGTCTCAAAACTAAGTTATTAGTTGTTCGCACCCGAACAAGTCCATTCTGTCTTTAATATTGCCATTCAGTGGTTACTAAATGACAACTCCTTTTTAAATTCATAAATCCGAAAAGAAAATACCAGGGTATTGCTATGAAATCCCCGTTGTATGAATTACGATGAATCCACTCAGCAATGCCGTGAATTTAAGAACATTCTAGTATGTTAATAAATTTTTGCGTGCATGCAAATCACGGCGCAAAACAAACTAGTACCTGTGTTACTATGTAAATATGTTAATATTTTTTCCATCACAAAAGATGCTGATAACATTATAACAATTCGCCCCATCTTATACCAGTAGTTTTAGCGATGGTCAAATTGGAATTAAATCTTTGTATTCAAGGAATTTAAGGACTTTAATTTCATAATTTCTTCCAGAGTTAGGACATTAAAACTCTAACTAACATTTGTGTTGACTTAATGCAAACTCGTGTCCCACATTTAAGGAATATTTACCCAGTTAGGACACTAATATGTTTAATGCCATAATTCGACCAATGTCCCCGTTTTAAGAACATTAACTGGTTTATTATATCAAATTCCATTTGGATTAAGTGCGTTAAAACTTTTGTATCATCAAACATCCAACCAACTTAAATGGCCATTTTGTTATTCCATATTATTTTTCTTGTAGAGAGAACAAAGTTGAGTGTACGCTTGTTGAATCGCTAAGCGGATTATATGATTATATGCAATGATTACTTCTAAAAGTTTGTTAAAAATTGTAAAATCTGTAAAATTTAAATTATTTGTTCTCCTATGAATGAGTGGCGTAAAGCGAGCACCTATGATTGAGAGCTGAAGGCGGGCAAGACATGAGATGCCCACCACCCTATTGCAGATACGATTACACCCTTTCGATAATATGGTAAAACGGACCTTTCCACAACTGCCAATCAAATAATTATTAGCGGATATTTTCGACAAATCAGCGTCTGAGACGGCCAATGGCTGCATTGGAAATTCTGCTGCCATTTTCGTCACGTTAAGTTTTATATACAATTGTCACAAATTTCGCATTTAATGTCAAAACGAATATGTGTTTTTTGGTTTAGATATATTAAAGAGTTCAGGTCTGTCTGTATGTTCTGTTTGCAATTTTTCTTCCAGAGGATTGACCGATTTCAACCAAAAAAATTCAAAGTTACAAAATTTTGAGCATGAAGTTTCAATCTAAAATCTAAAAAAAAAAAATTAGAATTTAATTTAATATAAATTAAAACATTAATTTAAAAACAAATTTAAAAGTTAAATTAGGACAACCTTTAAAATTTACAATCTAAAATTATAAAAAAAAAAAATTAAAAACTGTTATGATTATATAGCTATAACTGTGGTCGATACCAAACCGACTATGAAATGCTAGTGGTGGTGGGTGTTCTTGAATGTATGAATTGCTAGTGGTGGTGGGTTGTCTTGAATGTATGAATTGATAGTGGCGGTGGGTTGTCGTTGTATGCATTTATAGTAGCGGTGGGTGGTACCGTATGTATGAATTTATAGTGGTGGGTGGTCTTGTGTGTATGTGATGATACTGGGCTTTACCTGATTATGAGCTGCCACGTGTCGCAAACCGAGACTGGAAGTGAGTCAGTGGGGCCCAGGTCATGTTGGAAAGCCAGAATGCGCGATGTGGTTGTTATGGTGATGATTTATATATTATATAGTTATTTGTTCATTGTATGCTTTTTGTCTTATATGTTATTTTTAGCGAAGGTATTAAGACTATTGCATTGAATATTGATTTCATAAAGTTTACATTTATATTGTTATTAGATAGTCAATTTTTAGATATTGTTTTCAAATCGAACATTAATATTGCCATGCAGTGGTTAACTGGATGACAACTCATTTTCACTTCATAACGAGGAAAAGCAAAAAATTACAGTATATTTCTATCACATCACTGTTGTGGGAATAGAACATAACTTGTATATATACTATACATATAGGAATAGAACATAACTTGTATATATAATATATTTATAGGAATATAGAGCTATACAATAGAACATAACTTGTATATGTAATATATATATAGGAATAGAACATAACTTGTATATATAATATAGATATAGGAATAGAACATAACTTGTATATATAATATATATATATAGAGAGCTTTATTTGTGATCGATACGAAGCTCAGTAAGAATTGCGAGTTCTGTATAAAAATGTCAATTGGATTTATGAAAAAATAAGTGCTTTAAAACTTTGATATCATCAAACCTCCAACAGATTTAAATGTTAGCTAATTAATATGCGATATCTAATCAGGCCATCTTGTAATGCCATAGTCGTTTGCTTGTAAGTGGAGTGTACACTTGGTGTATCGTGTATCTGATATCTAATATATTTCTGTCTCAATTTGTTTAAAATATATTATAATAAAATGGCAATGATCACAGATATAGTGCTGACAAAATAGAATATTACCTGATATGAAACGACATAAACGTTTATATGATTATATCAAATGATTACTTCTAAAAGTTTGTTAAAAGTTATAAAATCTGTAAAATTTATATAAATTGTTCTCCTATGAATTAACCACGCACCACCATAATGCAGATACGGTTACATGCTCTCGATACTATGGTATAATTAGCCAAGAGAATCTGCACACATTTAAAAAACGGCAGAACATAACTTGTATATATATGGGACAAAACATCTATATTTGTGACCGATGCAAAGTGACTGTGAATTGCTGGTGGTTATTGGTGGTCTTGTATGCATGGATTTATAGTGGTGGTCTCGTATTATCAATTTAGAGTGGTGGTGGGTGGTCTCGTATTGTGAATACATAGTGGCGATGGGTGGTCTTGTATGTGTGAATTTATAGTGGTGGTGGGTGGTCTTGTATGTATGATAGTGATGGTGGGAGGTCTTGTATGTATGAATTTATAGTGGCGGTGGGTGTCTCGTATGAATTCATAGTGGTGGTGGGTGGTCTCGTATTATTAATTTATAGTGGCGGTGGGTGTCTCGTATGTATGAATTTATAGTGGTGGTGTGTGGTCTCGTATTATTATTTGATAGTGTCGGTGGATGGTCTCGTGTATATGCTATGGTGATGGGCCTTACCTTATTATCAGCTGCCATGTGTCGTAAACCGAGACTGGAAGGGTAGTAAGTGGGGGCCCAGGTCATATTGGAAAGCCATGGTGTGGTTGTTAAGGTGGTGATTTATATAGTGTTTTGTTTTTTGTATTGTTTTTGGCTTATTTTTCGTTTTTTTTTTGCGAAGGCATTAAAACTATTGCAATGAGTATTGATTTCATGATACTCGCATTCATATTTTGATTAGATATTACATTTGTTTACTTCTAACATTAGTATTGCCATGCAGTGGTTAACTGGATGACAACTAATGTTTCACTTCATGAATATAAAAAGAAAATACAGTATATTTTTATCACATCCCCGTTGTATGAATTATTATGAATCCACACCGCAATGCCTCGAATTGAGGGATATAATTTCATGATGGTACAATATGCGTGCATATAAATCATGGCGTCAAACAAATAGTACTGGTCTCTGTTTCTGATTAATGTTTTCCATCACCCAAGAAAATGGGAAAATTATAACCATTCACCTAAGCGTTTTCCAGAGTTAGGACATTAAAACTCTGACTAAATTGTTTTAATAACATAATCCAAACATGTGTCACAATTTTAAGGACAATCTACTCGGAGACCACTAAAACTCGTACTGAAATTTTAATACATAATTCTATCTTTTCCCCAATTGAGAACTTTAATTGGTTTACTGTATAACATTTCATTTGCTGTAAACTTAAAACCATTCGGTCAGCTTATTTACAATTAAATAAATATGTATTTCAATAATATTAATAATAATAATGTAATTTTAACATGCTGTTTTTCTTTCAAGTAGTTCATGGCATACAATATATATGCTAGCCCAATGCTAACTTACGCCACGTTCATGCATATACGAATACACATTTAGCATAAATTATCGATATTTGGAAAATGAGTAAATTGAAGCAACAGAACGTTCTTTTATTAAATATCCATCATTATGAAACGCTCTTTGTTTGATTACAAATCGAAACACCAAATATTACAAGGTGTGTATATTCTGTTAATAGATGTAACTAGCAAACGCTATTCGTTCGAATCCACATTGAAGCACACCATTGTGAAATAGCATGTAATTTATCTTGATATATATATAAATACTAAACGCTCTTCATTAAAATTCCGTTACGGCGCAATGTGCAGTCTGGTGATAAATCAGCAACGCTCGTTATAAACGACTTTTTTGTTAGCTAGTTCCATTATTAAATCAAAGGAGCCACTTCCATTGTATTTGCAATTTAATGTTTAATTATTCGTACCTCTATTCATTTTAAAAGACATGCACATAAGTATTATATTTTATTTGTCAAAACATTGTGCTATTTTTTTATATTGTGCATGTGAAACATAAAGACATTTTTCTTTGCAATTTGATAACTGTAAATTCAAATTAGTGCTTTAAAACTACATATTCATTTATGCCATGTTCAATTCCCACGAAAAGGTACGGTACCCTCACGTATCCTTGGTATTGAACTGCGCTTTCGTTAGTGGTATAAAACCTCGCTGACCTCAAGTAATAAAACTCGTTTGAACTGCGGTTAGAACTAGTTTATTTAGCAGTAATTATGTATGGTCACATGGTAGTTAGATCCTGGTTTTACGAAGTATTGATTGCTCAGTTGGTAGTTCATATTCGTGTTTAAAATTACGAAATGCCTTTGGTGACACGCGCTTTGTTGTGGACCAACCTATTTGGACTGGACTTAGTTTTTGTATGTTAGATTATAATATTATTAAAAAAATAAACTGACAGTAAAGTTGATAAATATTGGTATCGTTAACTCTTAAGTAGGCGTCCCATTCGTGAATTTTAAAAAATCGCAAGTGCAATTATCAATGTGAAGACAATATTTTGTTATCCTTAATAATTAATCATGATATCATTTGAGAATACTTGCAAAACATCGTACTGCATCATCTAGCTTAGGAATATAACTGGTGTCTATAATATGTCTCCTATCTGAAATCATGACTGTCAGTGAGAAAATAAATCAAACATTATTCATCGGATATTTTAGTTTTGTTGGTAGCCATTTGCAGAATTATTTTTGTAGTCGGAAAAATCACCATAAAACATAATGTCTGAAAAGTTGAATCAGTATTGCGTCTTTATGTCTATCAGATTATTGTAAGCGTAGTTGAATAATATTAATGTTGATTTGTATAATTTTTAGTCGTACGATTAAAAATTAGTTCTGTAAAGCGTTACCAAATTAAAAAACAAAAGTTACAATATGCATTGAAATATGACGTTTTATTTAAAAATGCGGTTTTACATAATACAACATCTCTTTATTACTTATATCGTGGGGGTAAACATGTGTTGGTACAGTAAAATATTATACATTGGTTATAAAGGATAATACGGAGCTCCGTAAGTCCCACTTGCGATACCTTTTTTTATCTCGTTTAAACGAGATTTTTTTATCTCGTTTAAAGGAGATAATAACTTGAAATACTTTTTTTTTATCTCGTTTAAACGAGATAATAACTTGAAATACTTTTTTTATCTCGTTTAAACGAGATAATAACTTGAAATACTTTTTTTATCTCG
This sequence comes from Siphonodentalium dalli, assembly GCA_032622095.1. Taxonomy (NCBI): domain Eukaryota; kingdom Metazoa; phylum Mollusca; class Scaphopoda; order Gadilida; family Siphonodentaliidae; genus Siphonodentalium; species Siphonodentalium dalli. Next base: position 17,815,763 of record CP136064.1, read on the forward strand.
TTTAAACGAGATAATATTTTGCGATACTTTTTTTTATCTCGTTTAAACGAGATAATATTTTGCCACACTTTCTTTTTTCTCGTTTAAACGAGATAATAACTTGAAATACTTTGTTTTATCTCGTTTAAACGAGATAATAACTTGAAATACTTTTTTTTTATCTCGTTTAAACGAGATAATAACTTGAAATACTTTTTTTTTATCTCGATAAACGAGATAATATTTTGCGATACTTTTTTTTATCTCGTTTAAACGAGATAATATTTTGCCACACTTTTTTTTTATCTCGTTTAAACAAGATAATAACTTGAAATACTTTTTTTTATCTCGTTTAAACGAGATAATAACTTGAAATACTTTTTTTTATCTCGTTTAAACGAGATAATAACTTGAAATACTTTTTTTTATCTCGTTTAAACGAGATAATAACTTGAAATACCTTTTTTTATCTCGTTTAAACGAGATAATATCTTTCCACACTTTTTTTTATCTCGCTTAAACGAGATAATATCTTGCAATACTTTTTTTTATCTCGTTTAAACGAGATAATATCTTGCCATACTTTTTTTTATCTCGTTTAAACGAGATAATATCTTGCTATACTGGGACCCTATATCACCGATGCTGCTCTTGTATGAGCTGATAATGCATTAATGGGGCCCTATATAACTGATGTTGCTCTTGTGTGAGCTGGTAATTAAATGCATTAATATGCATTACTGGGGCCCTATATAAATAATGATGTGATTGTATGAGCTGGTAATAAATTAATTGGCATTGCAATGGCCCTATATAACTGATGCTGCCCTTATATGAGCTGGAAAAGCATTACTGGGGCCTATATAGCTGATGCTGCTTTTTTATGAGCTGATAATGCATGAATTGGCATTAATGGGGCCCTATATAAATAATGATGTGGTTGCATGAGCTGTTAATGCATTAATTGGCATTACATTGGCCCTAGATCATATAACTGATGCTGCCATTGAATGAGCTGGTAATGCATTACTGTGGCCCTATATAACTGATGCTGCCCTTGTATGAGCTGGTAATGCATTACGGGGATCCTATATAACTGATGTTGCCCTTGTATGAGCTGGTATTGCATTACTGGGGCCCATTATAACCGATGCTGCTCTTGTTTCAGCTGGTAATGCAGCAATCACCGTTACTACGAGCATTACTGTGCCCTATATAAATAATGATGTGCTTGTATGAGCTGGTAATGTATTAATTGGCACTAATGGGCCCTATATAACTATGCATGCTGCCATTGTATGAACTGGTAATGCAGTAATCAACATTACTGTGGGCCTATATAACTGATGCTGCTCTTATATGAACTGGTAATGCAGTAATCGGCATTACTGGGGCCTTATGTAAGTGATGGTGTCATTGTGTGAGCTGGTAATACATCACAGGAACTGTATATAACTGGTGCTGCTCTTGTGTGAGCTGGTAAAGCATCAATCGGTCCCAGTGTTGCCAATTAATGCATCGTCAGTTCACACAAGAACAGCATCTGTTAAATAAGGACAAATAGGGTCCCAGTAATCCATTACCAGCTCATACAAGGGCAGCACCAGTTATATAAGGTCAAATGTGGTCCCGGTAATGCTAATTAAGCATTACCAGCTCCTACAAAAGCAGCATCAGTTATATAATGTCACTTTTATCCTTGACTTTACTAAGCTTGCTGAGCTTGGCCATGTACCCCACACAGCGTTCAACAAAATATGCTGAACGAGATAAAATAAAAGTGTGGCAAAATATTATCTCGTTTAAACGAGATAAAAAAAAGTATCGCAAAAATAATATCTCGTTTAAACGAGATAAAAAAAAGTATTTCAAGTTATTATCTCGTTTAAACGAGATAAAAAAAAAGTGTGGCAAAATATTATCTCGTTTAAACGAGATAAAAAAAAGTGTGGCAAAATATTATCTCGTTTAAACGAGATAAAAAAAAGTATCGCAAAATATTATCTCGTTTAAACGAGATAAAAAAAAGTATTTCAAGTTATTATCTCGTTTAAACGAGATAAAAAAAAGTATTTCAAGTTATTATCTCGTTTAAACGAGATAAAAAAAAAGTGTGGCAAAATATTATCTCGTTTAAACGAGATAAAAAAAAGTATCGCAAAATATTATCTCGTTTAAACGAGATAAAAAAAAGTATTTCAAATTATTATCTCGTTTAAACGAGATAAAAAAAAGTATTTCAAGTTATTATCTCGTTTAAACGAGATAAAAATAAGTATCGCAAGTGGGACTTACGTGGCTCCGTAGGATACTGTAATTTCCCTTCACATTGATAGTGAATTTGAGATTGTTTGAATCTTAGTGGTCGAAACTTCAGTATATCCATTGTATGCAAAACATGAAAGTAATCAAGAAGCTGTTGGCATTTATTTGATTCATTGATTGATAATTATAGCTTTTGCTCTATGCTGTTTGAACGTTGTTGTTACATACATTTATTTTATTCATTGATTGCTAATTATAGATTTTGCTCTAGGCTGTTTTGAACGTTGATTGATAATTATAGATTTTGCTCTATGCTGTTTTGAACGTTGATTGATAATTATAGATTTTGCTCTATGCTGTTTTGAACGTTGTTGTTGCATACATTTAACTGTTGATTGGTGGCTTGTTCTATATTAATTTACTATTATTATACATAAACACAATCTACTATTAATTTAATATTATTATACATAAAACATAATTTACTATAAATTTACTATTATTATACACAAAACACAATCTACTATTAATTTACTATTATTACGCATAAAACACAATCTATATTAATTTACTATTATTATACATAAAGCACAATCTACTATTAATTTACTATTATTATACATAAACACAATCTACTATTAATTTACTATTATTATACATAAACACAATCTATTTACTGTACTATTATTATACATAAACTAAATCTATATTGATTTACTATTATTATACATATAACTAAATCTATATTAATTTACTATTATTATACATAAAGCTCAATCTATATTAATTTACTATTATTATACAAAAAACACAATCTACTATTAATTTACTATTATTATACACAAAACACAATCTACTAGTAATTTACTGTTATTATACATAAAACACAAGCTATATTAATTTACTATTATTATACATGAAACTCAATCTATATTAATTTACTATTATTATACATAAAACATACTATTATTATACATAAAACACAATCTACGTTTGATTCTCAACCGTCTTCTGTCTTCATTGTAAATAGTTTCAACAATCCCGGTGAACTAATTCCCCCTATCAACACAACACAATAAGCTCTGCCATACATGTACATGCACACCAGTCATTGTCTGCGTGTGTGAGCGTGAAATACCAACCAGCACACGCCATAATTAAGCATTGCTGTATTATAAGTTATGATATCGACTCACATTGGCAATACCATTCATTACTTTTCCCTCAAAATATGTTTGGGCTCAATTTTCTAAGAAATGCCACCCATTTTCACAGCATTTCCCCACTCAACGTTGGCGAAAATTGTTTATTGATTTATCACATGGGCGACAGTAAATATTATCCAAATCTGCATCCCAGATTCCAACAACCACATCGTCGTTAAGATAGCAGATCGGGAGGGATTCTACTGCTCGGATATCAAGATATATCACATCATATCTAACTTTTGTTAATCGGTAAGTTTCGTCAGTGGTGGTTCAGTATTAGTTGTGTGCTCATTGGACCAACGTTTACACTCACACATGCATTCGGGACATGAACGCAGGACGTTGGTTGGTCGAAATTACGTCACAAGACGTCGTCTGCTTACCCCAACTTATATTGGAAATGGGTGCTTAGTGCTCTTCTGATCTGCCAGTTGACTCGGTTGGGTGTATATATAAGTACTGGATGTTTTAATGGATTTTGCTGCGTTACATAGATTATGGATGCAAGTTGGTCTGACATGTTATGTGTGTTCAATGTAAACATATTTTTATTCCAACCATAATAATATATATACATTTAACAAAGTGTTGACAACAAAATAGAATAGGATAAGTGAATGATGGATTGGAAAAGGGATTAAACAACAAGTCCCAGGGCTTTTGTTAAGTTTTCTCCCTTTTTGTTTCGCGCACACTCTTCATTAAGTGAAGAGGGGGGTCGCCTGGGAAGGAATAGAAATATAATAATAATAATAATAGTAATGAGATGTCATAACGGCAGGAAGAGAGAGAGAGATATAGAGAGAAAGAGTGAAGGAAGACAGAAAGAGAGAGAGAGAGAGAGAAAATGAGACGTCGGGTAAAAGGGAGGATGTAGTTCAGTTGCAACTGATTGGTTACTATGCTGTACATATAATATTGTTTATGTCATTGCTACGCCCGTCGCCGTGAGATGTCAGACGATCTGGTGGGGGTAAGTTTGGCGCTTAGCACTGTTTCCATGCTTTTCACGAAGTGTGTACAAATCATAGCCTTATGAAAATCGCTTTGTTTTATGTGTGTTTCGCGTTCCACACAAAATGTCAGACTAACTTGCATCCATACTCTATGGAACGCCGCGTTCCACACAAAATGTCAGACCAAATTGCATCCATACTCTATGGAACGCCGCGTTCCACACAAAATGTCAGACCAACTTGCATCCATACTCTATGGAACGCCGCGTTCCACACAAAATGTCAGACCAACTTGCATCCATACTCTATGGAACGCAAGCTAATCAACCTCGATATCTTAAAGACATTACAATAAACTCAGAATATAGAACCCATAGTATGTACTAGAACATAGGATCCATAGTGTGTACTGATTTCGAATCTGCAAACATTGTGAACATATGTTGGAAAATATTAGTTTCTTTTTACCCAATATGTTCTCCTTTTTTCAGTAAATTAAATTATCAAAACATTCAACAAATTTAATTATCTCAAAATGGAATGTTTAAATTTAAGTAATAGCTGTTAATCCCTATGAGCTATGTGAAAACTGTGGTCAATTGGATACAAATAATGGATGTGTGAAGGACATGCCGAAGTATTTAGTGATGTAAAGAGTAAAATACAAGATGGCTGCTGGCAACAATGTTTCTGATCGAATATCGTTCAAATTTGATAGCTCCCATCTGGAAGTGATTCTGAACATGACTGTATATTTTCAAAACATTTCTCTAATAAATGACGGCTTCAGGGTGTGAAATCCAAGAGGCCGCTAACATCTAAGCAAGGTAACCGAACGAAATTAGCAGATGGTAACCACGGTAATCTAAACAATAGTGAAAACAACGGTAAACTATGTAATGTTTTAGGGTATTTGTTTTAGAATTGGTTGTAACTAAAGTCGTCAGAGAGATAAAACAAATTAATTGTATCCTACGGTGTGATAGTATAATGTTAGTACTATGTTTACAGCTGAACATGTTCAGCTTTCGACACTAACGGAATGACTAATGAACCGGTTCATGGGGTTGAAAATTTATGTCGTCTACAATGAAAAGTTTGTGGCACCCACCAGGAGATCGAATAGCAATTTACGCTACTGCATGGTGATGGTCTTCATAAAGGCCGACAGTGTGGTGTGACGACGATCAGGCTTACTTCATAAAGGCCGACAGTGTGGTGTGACGACCATCATGCTTACTTCATAAAGGCCGACAGTGTGGTGTGACGACCATCAGGCTTATTTCATAAAGGCCGACAGTGTGGTGTGACGACCATCAGGCTTACTTCATAAAGGCCGACAGTGTGGTGTGACGACCATCAGGCTTACTTCATAAAGGCCGACAGTGTGGTGTGACGACCATCAAGCTTACTTCATAAAGGCCGACAGTGTGGTGTGACGACCATCAGGCTTACTTCATAAAGGCCGACAGTGTGGTGTGACGACCACCAGGCTTACTTCATAAAGGCCGACAGTGTGGTGTGACGACCATCAGGCTTACTTCATAAAGGCCGACAGTGTGGTGTGACGACCATCAGGCTTACTTCATAAAGGCCGACAGTGTGGTGTGACGACCATCAGACTTACTTCATAAAGGCCGACAGTGTGGTGTGACGACCATCAGGCTTACTTCCGACACGGTGCACCGGCAGAATGAGGACATGGAGGGGGTTTCGGGGTTGTGTCACCTACCCCAACTTTGGTAAAATTTCTAAACAATTAGAATTTCCATATTCGGCACAACATTAGTTGGATATTTTGTACAATATACAGCAACATATAGGTAAAACTATTTTAATAGTTTGATTTTCTAACCAGTTCTTAGGGGCAATTTGTTGATTCTAGACCAATTTAGACCAACTGTCGCATATGTTTCTGTTTACGGTCACAATTCTGGTCTGGAACGACCATTTGAAATTTATAGTCCGATTTATAGTCCAATTTCAGTTAAAGGGGGACTGTAACTAAATCCGCCCAGTTATGGGGACCATATCATGTCACAGTTAGTTTAATGAATGGAATAAGGGTCGGATCATGTTATATATATATTATTACATGGTATAGAGACAATAAGATTGTGTAATATAACTACATGGTATAGAGACAATAAGATTGTGTAATATAACTACATGGTTTAGAGACAATAAGATTGTGTAATATAACTACATGGTATAGAGACAATAAGATTGTGTAATATTCTGGACAACATGGCGTATTGCTAAACAAAATTATAAGAAGGGCAACACATTGGTACAGTCCCCTCGAATTGAGGGAAGGGAAGACTGGTAACTGTTTTTGGTCCAATTTAATTGTAAAATTTTAGTGCGATTCTTTTAGTGATGTAACGCCGCATTGTGATTTAGTATAATAGGAACGGTGTGGTGGCAGTCAAATCACTGGTTTAAAAGGTTACTGTACGCTAAATCATGTTATGGAACCATCTCCTTTTATACAGAATATATGCAACATGTGAATCGAGCCATAAATTCATTTTAATTAACCTGTTGATTGCATCGTTCATATAGCACATGAGCGTATGTTGAACTGTTCCATGGCTCAAATGCATTCATATGTTATGTTGAGTGTAACATCATATGGTCCCATAAATGGCCGGATTTAGGGTGCAGTCCCCCTTTAAGTGAAATTGGACTATGAAGTTGGTAAATTTCACAGATGGATACAATACCAAATTACCAGTTTTTTGTTAAATAAAGAAAGTGGATTATTGGAATAAGCGTGGAAAATTCGATGCATATTCGCTGTTTAATCCGGCAGTTGATAACATATAGAGTTATCCATCGTTGCTCAATTACGACGCGATAAAGCTGCAAAAACAGAGTTCAGTTCCCTCGCTACGCGATGTCAACGCTGCCGGCATGTGTATTTTCTTAATTAAATCTATAATAATTATGAGCTATCATGGGTTCTATGGAAGATTCAAACAACATGGTAAGTATAATACAATTTAATTCATGACTCCATTCATAAATTCATTTTCATTATAATTACCTTGTTATGGGCATCGTTCATAGAGCATTGGAGAGTATTTTGCACTAATCCATGGCTCAAATTAATTCATTTGTTACAAAAGGAGCGGGTCACCTAAATGACCGGATTTAGCGTACGAATGAGACCCATGAGAACATTAATATGATATTTAATTAGATGGGACCCATGAGAACATTGACATGAGGTTTAATTAGGTCGGATCCATGAGAACATTAATATGAGGTTTAATTAGATCGGACCCATGAGAACATTAATATGAGGTTTAATTAGATAGGACTCATTTAAGTTATTGTATCGTCACTAGTCAGTGAGTGGCTTGAGATTTCTCCCCGTATCAGCATAATGTTTTAAACGATCGTGTGTGCCATGTGTTTGCCAATCCACTATCCCTCACTTAATTTGATTACGTCTTGTACACGGAAATTCGTAATTTAATTTACGCCATTTTATGGCTCCAGCCATAAATTATATTTATATCAAATTATTAACTTATTAGATAGCTTATTAACCTGAACGTTTACGGAATACATCTTCGACTCAAATTACTTATTTTTCTATATATTATCGCTATTAGATCGTTGTTATTACCGGAAATTTATTGAAAATGGCGAATTTAAAAACAAACTGAATAAAACCTTAGGGGCATGTTATAACTCAAAACTGTCTCCAATTATTCATAGTAATAATTTTGATGCCCATGAAAAACGTAAGATTCCCTGGCACTAAACCTACAAAATACTGAAAGAGTTAAAGAATATAAGAAAAAATATTAAAATTGTAAAAAATTGTAAAAGATAATAATAAATGATGAAAAATTGTTAGGCCAATACATTCTCTAATATATGCGAGGCAACCTATGGTCGACTCGCATATATAAGATAATGCATTGGCACAGGGTATATGGGTTGATACAAAAATCTGACCTGCACTGAAAGGGTTAAAGGAAACTATCTCAAATTTATCGGGTGTGTTTCATGCAAAGCATGTAATGGTGTTTGTATTGGGTGTGTTTCGTGCAATAATCTATTAGTGTTCGTGAGCTTGGGATGACAAAATAATCAGAAACAATAGTGACTGTCTTGCATGTTCAGTTCAGACCATTCCTATATAGGAGTACATATAAATAAATACTTAATCTGAGGGGTGATTATATATTGTACATTTGTTGCATGGTACCCTTTAAGCTGCATTTCTTCTTTAGCGAGATTTGATTCTGCGCAAGAATGTATGGCATACGTAAACGTCGAGATCAATGCAACTGATCGTTTAGAGTAACGATTTTAGAAAAATATTGTGATATTGTGAAATTTCTCATGTTATACACTCTTATGACTAATGTTTAGGTTTTCTACACACAATGTGTAGCCCTGCTACACAATCATTATTCATTTTTTTATCTTAAACATATTTGTGTAGTATATGTGTAGTTTTATGTATGTACATAAATTGTGTAACAATTTTTACACAATAAATGGGTAAATTTCTACACATTTATACACACTGGTGTTCACAAAATCAACACATATCTCTTACACATTTTGTGTAGATTCTTGCACATATAGATCGTAGACAAGAATGTAAGTTCAGTATTCCGAAATGTGGGTATATAGTATTTATGACATGTGGAGATTTATATGTTAAAACTATCATGGCGTACGTAATATTTTGCTCTGTCATGTGTGAGTTTTCGTTTTAAATGAACAAACTAGTGTCGTGGCGTTGTTGCATAATATTAGTATTACCGCATTACAACAATCATATATAAACGAGTCTAAGAGCAGTATTCGCCATGAAAGTTTCAAATAATAAATACTCATATATCATTAATACTATACCACAAGTCTGAATTCTGAACTTACATTCCTTGTCTACGATCGCTATAAATTGTATTCCAAAAAATATACTTAAACAATATGGCCGTCATGTAGCAGACTATGAAACTGAAGGCACCACAATGCGCACGTTCTTACACAATTGTGTGTAACAAAATATACAAATGATGTGTAGAACGGACCTTAGTCAATGTATTTGTATGTAAAACTACACATTGCTATGTGTATTAACCGGTTTACACATTTGATGTGTAATCGTGTCTACACATTAGTACTACGAGTGTATATCATACTATCTATTTCTTGTTTTAGTGGGGCAATTCCACATATCATATTGCATATAGACGCACACAAGCACATTAATGCCAGCAATTATATCTGATAGTCTGTTATGTGCACATCAGACCAGTGTATGCATAATGAACATTTGTTTGGTTACCCCATCCCCCAATGACCCATTGTCATGATAGTACAAATTAATATGAAATGTCCACATACAGTATAATACATTCCACATTGACCCATTGCCATGATACTACATATTAATATGAGATGTTCACATACAGTATAATACATTCCACATTGGGTAATAACCATTTTAAAACATGTTTATCAATGCTTATCTGACATTTGTTCCCCATAAATAAAAATCTGGTGAAACAGGCTCTACTGAAAGTCGATATTAAATAATTGAAATTTCACATGAGTGGGCTCACATGATAAATCTCATAATTGTATGATATTAGAGCACACGCACAATTGTTTTGGTGTCAATGATGAGACATCTTTGCCATCATTGCTTCGAGAATGTCACAGACGAGTATGGTCGATTTCGGCAAATACCTTTATCCGGGGTATTATTCGGTCATCTTTCTTCGTTTCACTAGCAACGATGAGATGTCTATGACGGTTGTTATAACAAACTGTAACCGGGTTAATAACGCCGTTTTCATTTGAGAGTTTTATGTAATAAAACCTTTGCTCCCCTCCTCGTCTCATGACCAATACATACGGATTATCGGGCGATGAACATACGATATACATGTGGTCATCGAAGCTGCAAATCGAAGATGCTAATGTAAGCATGTGATGTCGGAACCTTAAGAGTACAAGCAGTTCCCTAGAAAATATAACGACCGCATCTTCGTCAGTTACCAGCACACGTGTTCCATGATCAGAGTGGGCTACGGATTTCGGTTGAGAGAAAGTATACGTTGACGTGGTCGTGTGTTCAAAACGCCCATCGATGTTATGGTTATACGAAAACAGTTGTCTTGTTGTGTTCAATGCAACCAGATTGCGCGTATGGTAATCGAGCCCTCTTACCAAGCTATGTGTGGTGATAATAAGCCGTTCCCCCAGTGTCTTGATTTTTCGAACTGAAATCTGGAAGGTCTGATCGCGAAAGTAAGACACATAGACATATGTATCTGACACGCATAAGGCTTCTGGTCGCGAAGGAAGTTTTATTGCCTTGAACGATTCCCCGTAGCCATCGATTCGAATTAATCTGTCTGGCATCTGCGTGGCAACCACCATACACAACGATGAGCCTGACGTCACATCGGGGGCAAACCGAACCATTGGATGACCCCCGCCGACTGTTAGATCAACACAGGCTTTCTCATACATATGGTAGGATGTCAAACTCTGTTCACCAAAGGTGTGTTCCGCAGTTCGTTCCTTTGTTGTGCCAACTGCTGCTGTATTGTCGTTATCAGGAACATCGAAGGTCTGCAACTCTTCTTCATTGAAATCCAACAGTTCCTCGAATTCCTGGAAAACGTTGAATGGGTCGTCGTGACAGATCAGATAATAATTGTTGAAAATTAAGGATACGGTAGGCGTTGGCGGTGGGTGTGCTGTTAAAATATTCAGCTCTGTCAAAAACCGCCATAAACAGAAAGAATAGTAAAATATCGACAGACTTTGTTCTTATACCAATCAGAACTGTGGCATAAACAGTATGTTATTGTCAATGTTTTCCTTTGTTATGTAAACAAAAGCAAAAAAACGTTACAGAACATGGCTTTTGTTTAGATCCTGCACTGAAAAAAAAAACTTAGTTAAAAGTAACTAAGTTACCTTAGTCAGAACCCCCGTCTCAAAACTAACTAGCTTAGCTTAGTCAGAAATGACTAAGGTTGCCCTTAGTCATTTCTGACTAAGGCCTTAGACCTTAGTCAGAAATGACTAAGGGCAACCTTAGTCATTTCTGACTAAGCTAAGCTAGTTAGTTTTGAGACGGGGGTTCTGACTAAGGTAACTTAGTTACTTTTGACTAAGTTTTTGTTTTTCAGTGTAGACATAACATATAATATAAGGCCTTAGTCAGAAATGACTAAGGCCTTAGTCAGAAATAACTACGGCTTGACTATGTCATCACTGTATACATTAGTACATTTAATTGGACCTAATTATTGGGGGTATCATAGCCCTGCAACCTCAGCTGAACATCGCAACTGCAGATTAAAATAACTGAAAATAATGACTTACAGGTATCAAAATAAATTTTATTAACTATTAAAACAATGTTTCATCTTGAAAGAAAATTATTCATCACAAAATACTAGTATGCATTGAATATACATTCAATATCTGACCAGTCGATAATTGTTTCAAATTGAAACAAAAATTTATGCTTACATTAAAATGATAACGAGCGACCAACATAGAAGATTAAATCGGAGGAAATGAAGATTTTTTTTTTTAGAAGAAACATTATATGATAAATATCTTCACCGCTATGTGTGGAACTGAGCGCTTGTATCAAGCCACGGTGGAGTTTCCGACACACATCGTGACTTGCCTTCAGGCTCGTCACAATAATTTTAGGAATACCGCCTTAGCTTGATACAAGCGTGCATATCCATACACGCATAGCATAACCTCTATTTAACAAATGAATGTTTGTTTTCAGAAATGCATGCAATTATGAACGCTTTGTTGCGTCACATTTTGAGTGAATCGCGAAAACAAACCTCGCAATAGTTGATTTAAATGTCACAATTTTGAGTGCAAAGTGTCACCATATTAAGGCGCAAAATATTGCAATAATATCACAAGCGACATGCTTATAAGCGTTTCCACTTGCGAAAATAGCATGCTTAATATACCACTTCTTTTGACTGGTACTGTATACATCAACAACAATTATTTGGGATTGGTCCCTTCAAGACAACAGCAGATCCAATATTTAAACGTGTAACTGTGCGCAATGACTTGGCGACAATGTTCTCATGTAGTCGCACATTTTCCATGAAATATCAGTGAATCAGCCGAAGGTAGTTTGATAAGAACATCCAACCAATAATAGTGTACTCCTGGTAAATTGTCGTGATACCGGTAACTTGACGATAACATGGCGAACAATGACAATGTCTCATATCCACACGTTTCAATGAACAATGATGAACACAGGATGAATTGGTCGGGGTCATTGTAAAGTTGGAATTGTAGATATGTGATCATCCATCACGACACAGCATCGGTTTCATTGTTGTTTGTCTATTTGTTGACATTGAAGCTCGTGTGAGTTACACTGGTGCGCACATATCAGTACTAGTACACGTATGTCCTCTCTTGTAGTTGTACATGCATGTCGATCATATTGATGTGCTCTGAAAGAATTAGATTCTGAACAAGTACTGTCATGAACTGCATTTTCAACATTATAATATTAATAGCTGCTCGTTGAGTCGTTGTTATTATTGTCACTATTGCTTGACATCGAAACTTGTGTTCATCTGAATGAAGTCAGACCATTGATTCGATTGAATGGATCATATCATGATTCATCGATTAATTGGCATGCATCTCTGCTCTCGATGAATTTAGTGGAAATTGTCAATGATTAATAAGCCTTTTTTTCGCAGAATTTAAACTTGTCCGGTTATCAAAGGAACCGAAATCAGACCGTCTTTAACAACTGTCCGCAATCGAACAGGTAACAGCCTCGATCACCAAGCCGGAATGAACATCAAGTTCAAGTTAGGGTGCTCGTCCACACTGAATGCCACTGCGAAAAACGTTCACCACACCGTGTGTACTGTACTGTGTACATGTAACCTTGAAGGAGTCATCAGTCACACATCTAATTTTGGCAGCAAATATTTCAGGCGCCGTTCTTTCACATGTAGAATAAAGATTCAAACCATTATTGACAAATTGTCCACTTGTTGAATGAAAACAGAGCTCTGACTCTGAGTCTGAATAATTAGTTCAACAATACACGATGAACGGTTTCGCAGATTATTTTCATAACTTCTCTTTTATCCTGATTTTATCCGCTCTCTAAATACGCCATGGTTGTTATTTATGTAATATGTCGTCTCTTTTAGTTCATTCGACGCCAATATCACGTCTAAATCACTCTGATTTTAGTGATTAAAATGTCGGCCACAAAATGGAGAAACAATAATTTGAGTTAAAATTACGTACTCGCCATATACGTACCGACCCGATTAACACAGAATGAATGCGATATTATATATATAAAATACATTGTTTGTTGTCTATTTGTTGACATTGAAGCGTGTGAGTTACACTGGTGCGCACAGTGCAGTACTAGTACACGTATATCCTCTCTTGTAGTTGTACATGCATATAAAATGTACACTGAACAAAAACTTAGTCATAGCCTTAGTCATTATATGTTACTTTTGGCTAAGTTAGTCAAAAATAACTGAGTTACAGGTTGACTAAGGCTATGACTAAGTTTTTTTTTTTGACGAAAATATTAACCTAAGTAACTAAGAATTAGTAAGATGTGACTAAGGTCAAACTTAGTTACTTTTGGCTAAGTTAGTCAAACATATCCTATCCATCGAAACAATTTTTCATTATCACTCTTGGTTAAAGCCAATTGGCGGTTTTCGTTCACTTGTGCAAAACATTGAAAAAAGCAGTTATACTGTACGGAGCAGATTAAGATTCAGTTATACTGTATGGAGTCATTGCCGTGTATAATATGTCGCCGATAAGTATACTATTGAGTTTTGCCGGCATGACTGAATCACAAAAATATCAACCTTAGTAACTAAGAATTAGTAAGATGTGACTAAGGTATAACTTAGTTACTTTTGGCTAAGTTAGTCAAAAATAACTAAGTTACGGGTTGACTAAGGCTATGACTAAGTTTTTTTTTTCAGTGTGATATGGTAAACATAAATAGCGTTATTTGTTACTGTTTTCCTGATAAGGAAATACAAAGAGCGTTTATATCATGTGTGTGTGATTAACCAATATAATTGCGCTGCGTTATGTAAACAGCAGATAAACGTCTGTAACACGAGCAGGTTCTTGTTTACGTACATCATCGTACGTCTTGACGAAAATATATACTATTTACGCGCTGATTATGTTTGGCATATGAACAAAACTATATATATATTTAAATATTCCTTCTGTTGATGGCGGTTTGAACAAATGTGAATGCGAACGCAGGCCGTGCCTTTAATATATACTGAAAATATGGTGTCTGCAAAATGAGGTCCACCGAGGGTGAATGTGTTGACGCAACCACGCATAGTGGAATAGCATAACTAAATTCACCTTATGGGGACCTCATTCTGCTTAGGCTTTATCTTCTCTTGAAAGTATCTTTATTATCAAATTAACAAGTTTTTTTTAGTTTGTCTATATTCCCAGATAATGACACAATATAAGACACAATGCATACATAATATTCACCATCGAGGTGCCCAGTGCGTGCACATCATAATATTCACCATCTGGGAACCTAAGTCTGGTTCTATATGGGAGATGAGGCCACGCATAATTAGGTCCATAGAGGATGAATTTGGCGACACTCTGCGGGTAGCGTCACTGAATTGACACTCTGTGGCCGCATTCTGTAAATGTCCAGCACAATATATTCAGGCCTGTCAGCAGACAAAGGAAGATATAATGTAATTGAAGTGAAGATATAATGTAATTGAAGTGAAGATATAATGTAATTGAAGTGAAGTGAAGGTGAACAAGAACACACACGAAAGGGTGCATCAGGGTCCCCTGCTAATTTTCACATGGAACCTATTTTTGTTTTAATCTAGATTCTAGATTGGAACGAGAACCGTTACACGAAAGACGCTATTTGTATATCGAAATTTCCTTATTTTGAGTTCGTTCTGTTTCTACGTTTAAGAGAGATACCAAATTTGTCTCGTTCTTATTTTTATACCAACAAAATTACATTCTTTGGTATTTACAGGTCCAGTAACTCTGTCCTATAATTCGTTTCCCTCATTTGTTAAACAAAGCGAAGTTCAAGGCGGTGTCAAATGTGATTGTGTTATGTCGTAGCTTAAAAAGTCTGGAATATTGAATATATTTTCAATGTTTCCTAGGCAAATATTAAATAAATGCTCGATTCTCATTGGCGAAAATATTTTGGTTCTCCCCCTTTTTAATCTGTTGTAATTTTGGGGTAAATGTTTTCGCATAGCTTTATTTTGGAGGTTAGATGGAATAACCGCTCCAGTCGTACAATCCATTGCAGACAGGGACTTCTGAGCCATTGCGTTGTCGATTTGTAACACATTTTCATAGCTGATTGTATGTCCGGCTTTGTGAAATAACTCGACCAAATCTTTGGATCTAGATACTTGGTGAAGTGTGCATCCGAGCCCTACATGCATTGGTGTCCATTGCTTGCCAGATTTCACATTGTAAACCATGTCTTGTGCAATGCTTAATACCAACCTATGCCGTCTCGCAAATAAGTTGTCACTAGTCTCGTTTATGGATTCATCTAGCCACTGCGATCCACCCAGAAACAAATTCATTGAGATTTGTGCAAGGTGACCTTTCCAGAACTTCTGACCTCAACTTCAGTGCGACGCACACCATTTCAAGAAAATAATAGTTAATTTTGCAAGGTGAAATCCCAAAGTCATTACTATTACCGGTACTTGTAGCAGTGTTCATCTCAAGGAGCATAGTGATGGGAGTATTATTGAATGACTGTGGCACGAGTAGAGTTTGTCTCTCATCCACTGGGAGGTTGCGCATAACAATGAACTCATATTCAGACTTGACTGCGAGCTCGAGCTTCTCCTTAAGGGATGACCTTCTGCTGACAAATGAAGACGGGATTTCACTACACACCGTCTCCGCCAACTCACAGTATCTTCCATAAACGGTTGAGTACTCCAGGACTTTAGACTGTTGAGCTGCAACCCACAAATAATCAATTAACCGCTGGAAGCTCTGTCTAGACCCGCTGACGAATTTTCTTTTATCTTAGACGAGCTACGGTTGAACTTTTTGAGACATTTGTGGTGATACTTCCCCTCAGCAGATATGAGGTTATACATATTTGAAAGTCTTATAAGCATGTCTCTATCAAAAACTGCAGCATCTAAAATTTGTTGGCTCATTTTCACCGTTGTAACCGATGACAATGTATCAGGTTTCATCTCTTGACAGAACATACACAACTCCCAATCCACATTTCGCGATTTGCTCCGCAAGCTAACGTAAGGTGTGTGCGCGCTATTTGTCGGATTTCCCTGTGATTCTTTTAAGACCGGACTGCTTTTCTGAAGCTCTTCGGCGGATGTCTAGAGTCTTGACAGATTAGTCTTGCTGGTGAACGATGCGAAACAGGATTTGTGCCAGCGTATTGCGTCTATGAGAGTTTCATCGCCGATCGCTTCAGATATTCTATCTAGAACATCTGGATCGCGGTCTCTGTGCACTCGACGCGTCTTAACAGCTTCCGTCATTGTAGATAGACCTCGTCCAGTTGGTTGTATATTTTGTCATCTCGACGACTCTGGCATATTATGTACAATGTTGTGTCAATTGATCGTTGCCTTTTGAGCACAAGGATTGGTTCCATTCTGCAGAGCCCTGGGGAAGACAAATTTGAACCCGAGTCTAAGATTTCAGTCCAATCAATGGATTCTTTGCTATGAATTCATGTGGATAATTCAAGTTGAAGAGAACAAATAATTATCCAATCACGGGAATTCTTATGTTGGAAATGAACTGTTAATAAATGACTAGTAATTATAGGTCGAATTAAAATTAGATTATGAAATTAACAGATTATTATACTCTCGAATGTGCTAATATTTAGAATAAAAGCATTGCGGATTACCAGTCCTGAAAAATTGGTACTCTGATGTTTATAGAAACAAATTATTTTGACATATATATTTATTTTAGATTTATTTATTTATTATAGTGACGTTATTTTAACAAACATCCGGCCCATAGGGCCTATAAGTCACTTAGTACACAAATATATTATTATTAATGCATATAATGCATTTTGATTGAATTGGTTATCGCAAATAACAATGTACTTACCGCCATAACGAGAACCAAACAAAGCAACATAACTTGAACGAGAACAAGAAAAAGCAATAAAACCAGGTCAAAACTGAAAGAAATAAAAGAGTTCAAGAATACAATGTAACAGAACAAAAATTATAAAGTAAAACACAAGCGGGTGAATCACGAGCGCGCATAAATATCCTCGTGAGCAAATAGAACGTCAATAGTTATGCGTTCGGCGTTCCGTACTTTTTGTGAGGAAAATGAGAAGGGAGGCTATTCTATAATTATTCTCGTCACTCAATGACTCAATGTACCGAGTTTATATTGATTGTTCTTTTATCAATTTTGTATGTCAAGGAATTGAGGGGAAATAACTTTATTAAACAAATGGGTCGTTGGTCATTGATTATTATCGAAGGTTATTGCGATCTTATTCATTTTGTTTGAAAACACCTGGTTACATCTCTTGCTTCTTTTGCGTTATCGGAGTCGGCTAGGAGTGAGAGAATTCTTACGAGAATCGTCGATAAATATACAAAACAGCAATGTCTTACCGTAGGTACCTGATTAATATGATGTTAATGTTTCAGAATTATTACTGTGATGATAGTATCATGATACAACGCGACTTTGAACGTTCCGCGAGGAGTATATAAGTTTTAGTAAGTTCAAGACCAGTTACGTGATTTCATATGTTGTTGTTGTTGGACGTCCCTTCTTTATTAATGAGGAGCACCCCACATGTGGCTTAAAATAAATATAAAACCTAGTCTTAGTTGTGAGACAGTAAAATATGAGTCTAAAATGTAATGGTTTATGAAATGATGATTAAGATGGAATTGCATATGTACACAAGTTGTTTTGTTTGTTTTTGTTTGTTTTTTATATATTTGTGTGCAATGTTTATGTACATGTGATTTTGAGCTTCAATTAGCTCTCAGTAGCTCGTACAGCTCTATTAGTAAAATACTTGGTAGGTATATAAAAACATTTTAAGATCTGCAATTATTATATTATTGCTTTAATTGTTTTGTTGTTGACATGTATTGTATATGTATTACAGTGGTCTTATCTTTTGATTATCATTGTATGTCATGTTCTGGCCAATTGCTTTTTCAGTATATTGGTCCTTATTGTATGTATTGAATATTATGTAGTTTCTTGCTGCTTCCTCAATACAGTGTAATGTTGTAGGGTCATCTGCTTCAATGAGTTTTGTGCAGTCAATCACTAGTTGAGTGAGGATTTCAGTTTGTTTAAGTGGTTGGTTTCCACTGTTGCACAGTTTATTTAGGAGAGTTTCTATTTTGTTCAAATATTTGGTTCTTTGAATAGATATGATGGACATTTGGCAATGAAGTGTAATCTGTCTTCAGTTTCAGTTTGGCAGAGTGGACATATATTGTTTGTTAAGTTCTGTCTATATTTAATCCTGCTTGATTGTAATAGATAGGTATCAGTCATGACCCACACTTTAATAACTGCTTTCCTTGATGCTATAGGTGAGTGTTTTGGTGCACCCCATACCAGATGTGGTGTGTTGGTGGAGTCATTTTGCAGCTTTATCATACTTAATGTGGTTCTATTTTATACTCATACTCATTTTGCATGTGCCAATATTGATGGACTTGTTTTTTGCACATTGCTTTATATTCTTCTACTTTTGATTTGTTGATGGTGGTATTCATTATTATTGCAGTGGGTCAGGTAGATCATATTTATGAATCAGATTTCTTATGTTGATAGGGCTGATAGAGAATGTTGATAGAGAATGTTAGCACTTTAGGTCAATAACTCCTTGTCTTGGTAGCGCGCCTATGAGGGAATAAGTGGCGGCATTGGCTGCTCTGTCTGGCAGACTTTGTAAGCGTCTCAACGTCAGTCTGAGGTATTTGTCAAATTCTTCAATTAGTTTTTTCCTTAAATTTAGTAGTTCAATTCCATGTAGCATCCGTGGGGTTATAAAGGTTTTCCACATTTGGTATGAAATAATGGGGGATAACCCATTTGTCCCATGTAGCCCTGTTCCCATTAATGCATACAGTGTCTTGCGGTCTGTTGTAATGCACGCTGCAGTATCTGGGCTATTATGACAGTTTCTTTCTATGCCTAGGTGCTTGACTGATTTTGTTATAATTACATCTGTATCGCCGAGTTTTATTTTTGGCGTATACTTATTTGTTGCCACAGTTGTTTTTAGTGTATGGTGCGCCGTATCAACAACCCTCCAGCGAAGAAAACACGAAGATCTTAAAAGCTTTTTATTCAGCCCTATGTTCATTCAATCGGGCAACAGACAGTCTATTCGTGTTCGGCACTTTCGAATTATGGTAAACAAAAATTGGTTTGACACTTTTCAGCGGAAATACTTCTAGAAATGTATGAGAATTACGACTAGACTATTAATTGTTGCACTACTTTGAACCAACTAATTGAATTTTCGGACAGGTTCTATGCCTCCCAATTTTGACGGACATACCACAACTATGATTCTTCGGTCCAAGAGATCATAATTGATTGATATAACCTATACATAGGGGAATTTTGTGATATGCATAATAAATTTATAATACTAAAATATCAGCCACGGAGATATAAACGTAGCTGTTATGATAACGCGGGAATCTGTAAAATATAGTAATTCGTGCGGCCGCTGCGATCTCGGTGGATTCCGATACCTCTCGCTGTCAACAACGGCACCTCCGATGATTATATAAACAAAATAACCTGGCCACGACTGTGTGTGGGATTAACAGCTGCACATTTTGTGCTTTGTAAGCAATTCATGAGATTCAGGGTTCTCTACAATTTTATTTATACTATTTTTATTTTTTATTTTTGACTGGCTAAAACTGCTCTGACGGCAGACTGTCTGTTCATCATTAGCGGAATGTAAGCTTCCGGTGAGCAAGGCAGGGTACCTTGTTTGTGGGCACAGGACACTGTGGCATCACCCATTGCTCATTCTGAATATGGGCACCATAAAACACTAATTAATTCGTCAAATATGACATAATTGAAGAATGTGTTGTTTGGCATGAAGTACCAATCTCCGCAACACACAGAGATTATTTGCGCTAATTGATAAAATAGATTTCACCCGCCCGTACACAATTTTCCAAAAAACAGTTAGATAAGACTCTATTGCAGCATAAACGAGATATCGGTTCCGTCTGTTAGATTTAGTGAACCCTCACCTCACAGATTGGATCCGCTGTACCCTCATGTGGATGCACCGTCAAGCCAGATTCTGAAATGAAGCAAAGTACAACGTTATCATTTATGTGAGGTTCAACTGTGTCAACATGCGTTCACGGAGAGGAGACAATAACAAGTCAGAATGGAGCACAGTGCCACTGGCTGGCGGACCTTACGGCCTTTCCGTTTGTCAACATAAGTAGAGTGAAAGAAATAATGGCTTACAACCTATCCATCATAGTATTTCCCCACATAATGAAGGTGGTGCATAAATGTATGGATGTCAAAAGAAAGGGGAGGTTGTCTGCTATTAAAAAAGATTCGAGGCTAAATGTGATGATGACCAAGGTCCCAATTTGTCGCAGACAAATTGCTCCTCGTTCTGATGACATGAATTTTGAGGTGGAAGCTGGATCCCGGAGCGGTTTATTGGAATATTAAAAATAGTTTTAAAAAGTACTCCAAATGAGTTAAAAATATGCCAAAATGTTTTGATAAGACTATCATTAGTTGCAGATTGCTGACTATATGTCATATTAAGCGCATGTCACATAACGTTTCTACATCAGATTTATGCACATTTTGCGGTCTTAAAAAGGAAACAGTAGATCATAAATGTTGGAATTGTGACAAAATAAGAGGGTTGTGAGAAGAGGTGATAGAATGGATATTTCCTCAAACTAAATATAGACTGGATCTATCAGAATTCACGGTTATATTCGCCAACTAGCTAACTGGAGAATTAACTGATATTATGAGTAGTATAATAATCTTCATTCAATACAATGTATACAGGGCAAATATTATATCTAGGATATCCACACTGAAAGAGATTCAAATTGAACAAAAATAGTACTATCGTATCGAGAAAGTAGCTTACATGTAGATTCCAGGCTTTCGGCAATCACAGGTTTAGTACGAAAACTATAGTTGATATCACGAACGTATAAAACTTTACTCCGACATGTCATGCATGTACATATATTAATCTGGAACATATTTTACATATAACCACGAAATAGACATGAGGCCCCCACCCCCTTTTCGTACGCCGTATTCCATGCCCTGTCACGAGGTACGCCGTATTCCGGCCCCTCTGTTAGGAGGTATTCGGTATTCCAAAAATTCGGTATTCGGACGCCGACCTTCCAAAAAATGATCATAATAACAGTATAAAAGCGACATTTGTCAGAATAAATGATAAATTCACGGTTTGACATACAGATCGTAGATCATCGTCATTTTAGATCATTTTAGACGTGGACATTGCGGGATGACCGGCGTTCGTACGGCAATAGAAAATGTATCCATATGGCTGTTAACTGGTATTCCGTATTCCACCCTCTGTGTTAAGTGATATTCTGTATTCCAGTGTGGGGTGGGGTATGGGTCTCAGACATCTCTTTGGGCCCGTGTAGAACAGGTCTACTGTCCCACTGCGAATGATAACAATCCCCGAATGCAGGGGTCTCCATACACAGGGCTGAAAATAAAAATGCCACCAACCAGGTACCCACCACTCCCCAGCTACGCGCAAAAAATATTGGTTTCCTTCGACAAATTTGGGACCCACCCCATTTTCCCAGGATATTTACATCTATAGATGAATTTTTAATCATATATTGACAATTAAAACTGTTTAGTCATCACCCTCAATGCTGACTAATGTATATCTCTTAGCAATAGAATACTTGATGCAGATAAAGTTTTTTCTCTGTTAACCGTGTAGCTTCACAAAGATTTGACTTTGCTAATTTGCAAATAGAATTTTGATTCAAAGGTCTGACTCACTTGAATTGTACACCTTTGAACTTCAGCGCTAGTAATAATCATTCGCATACAATGTGTTGCCTGCAAATATGATTGTTCTATCTTGTGTTTTATACAATTTAAAATGGAATGGAATAGGAATGTTTTTTATAATAAGAGAGAAAATCGGCGATCATCTAGATAATAACATCAGCAACAGATAATCCTTTGCGAGAATGGTCTATTAGTTTCTGATTAAGATTATCATTCGTGTGTGTGAATACAATATTGTGTACATATGCATGTATTTTACAACCCCTATTTTGAAGGTCAAATGGGTGGATATTTAGATTTATTGAGTGGAGCATGTCTAGTGATATCAGAACAACTGATATTATGTGCATTATATATAAATAGGATAAGTTTTATGTGTTATAATAATTTTAAAAATATTTTTTTGCTATATATTTTTTTCAGTTAATTATCAATTATTCCCTCAAAACTTATTGACCATGATGTTATATATGGACTTGAGACCTCGGTTTAATATAAGCCAAATTAAAGCACCATACTATTGCAAAACATACGTGTACCAAAATAGTGTTATTTAGGCTACTGGACAATAGCACAGTCTCAGTATTTGTTTGTCTATAATCATGAATAAAACCCAGTAGGAACAAATTTGCGAGCACCAGAAAAAAACATGTTTTTCTGGGGCACCCAACTACACACTATGTACTATGTACGGATTTTTTTAGACCACCTGCCTAATGTGGCACCCAGTTTGCCGTGGAGGGCATCTCGTGAGGTGAGGTGAAGAAGTCCTTGAGGCAATAGTGCGGCCGTATCACCTGAGGCATCAACTTGCAGATACGACTTAGATCATTACCCTGCAGGGAGCCCCACACATATATAGAAGCGTATAGAAGAGTGTCGTCTGCTCATGTTTGTCTGGGGCTCTATATGGGTGAAATTATAAAATTGTTAAAGAATACAAGAAAAAATTATTAAAATTGTAAAAAATTGTTATGGCCAATGCATTCTCTTATACATGCGAGTCGACCATAGGTCGCCTCGCATATATAAGAGAATGCATTGGCCTAAAAAAAATCTTTTTTAAACACTTTTTACCATTTTTTCTTACATTTTTTAACAATTTTATAATTTTTAATGTGTTAAGCCAATGCATTCTCTTATATATGCGAGGCGACCTATGGTCGACTCGCATATATAAGAGAATGCATTGGCACAGGGCCCTTCTGTTGGGTAAAGGGTTAAGAGTACAAGCAGTTCCCTAGATCATGGTCCTCTTTGTCCTACATATCTTCAAAGCGAATGGTCGGGTTGACCCGGCTCAATCAATCGGTTATTCACGCCTCTCCGGTGTTTCGGATCACATTTCTGCCATCTGTTTATTTTGTTTCTGGTGACTAGATGTGTGTTTTGATTTCCATGTATATTTGCATTTTCGTCTTCGTAACTGGTAAATGTTTCAATCTAGTAATATTCACACCAGTCTCGTCGTGGGGATTTATCGGGAGGCGGCTATATGCAGTGGCTAAACGGGTAACCGCTTCAGCTATGCACCAGTCTTTGGCCCGACCATAATTTGAAGGGTGATCGGCTGCTGGGCTAGTTGTTGATTATCTGTTTTTCATATGTCAACTCAAAACAAACAAACACCTAATATTGACAACCCGCTAAGTTCCACCGATTCTGAGGTCCACCCTTAGTACTTCGTACTTGGTTTTGGTCCGCATATCAAGAAACCTTTGATAAACGGTATACAAAGCATAGCCGGACAATTACAGTCTGTCAAACCGATCAGGACGGGGCCAAAATAAGTGGATCTCTTCTAATTGGATGTTCCACAAACACCAGTGTAGATTACTCCTCACAAGACATTGAACAGTCCGTAGATTTTCAATATCAGTTGATGGACATAAAGTTCCTTTGTATAGTTATCGTTTGACCTTCAATCGGTGTGAACATCCACCGACTTTAAAGGTTGGCTACATGAAAATGGATTTAAGCACAAATGTTCAAAACCCATGGCGATGTTTTAAATATCAATTGTAAAAGTAATGTAACCATCGTTCTGTTTCTGGTCATTATCATAAGAATTGTACGAATCTTAAAAAAAACAATTCAAGCTGTCAAAGGGTCACATGCTGCAGTGGATCGCTTATGTTCTATTTGGGCTATGAATGCAGAGACGGAAAGCAGAGAGGCATCTGTTCTTATCAGTTGTAGTTCATTATGCGAAACGTATCGACTACTTTGGTATCAATTAACCCTTTACCCAACAGAAGGGCCCTGTGCCAATGCATTCTCTTATATATGCGAGTCGACCATAGGTCGCCTCGCATATATAAGAGAATGCATTGGCTTAATACATTAAAAATTATAAAATTGTTAAAGAATGTAAGAAAAAATGGTAAAAAGTGTTAATTTTTTTTTTTTTAGGCCAATGCATTCTCTTATATATGCGAGGCGACCTATGGTCGACTCGCATATATAAGAGAATGCATTGGCACAGGGCATAACTGTAACTATCACAATGTGGTCAAGGAGCCGATTCCAATGATATCCATATGTGTATGGTTCTATTGAGACAGACCGAAGATATTTTAGGCTGTTGAAGCTTTATTTGGCCGGTTTTGGCCGGTTTGTTGGGTAAAGGGTTAAGACAATAAATATTTAGCTACCTGTCGCCTCAGTATCCAGGTCAGAGGCATCATTGCACGTTTCCTCTGAAGATGATGATTGCTCGTCATCGTATATAGCGCCTGACTCATTTTCCCGACCGTCCGACTGCTCTGCCAATTGCGTTTGGTTAAAGTTCGGAACGTTGGCGCTCGCAGGACATGGACAACCTAGCGACATGTTTATCCCTGGTAGCTCATGAATAATAAAAAACAAGGTCCTCCAATGCGGCTCTGTGTGTTTTTGAACCAAGAATACTGTAACCCTGGTTACTACAATGATCAACTCCAATATGGCCAACCCAACCGTCAAAGCGAATCGACAGAACAAACACAGAGTCAGCCTTTTCGAATCTTAGTAAGAAATACCCAACCGTCTTGTCTGCGAGTATATCTTCCGCTTCTTCTCTGCTCAAGTTTCCATGGTACCATTCTGCTATAATGTATTCTAATGCTGGAATATCTTCGCTATATCGAAACTTGTCGTCGTCTGTTGACTGTCCAGGACCGGCATTGTTTGTCGGAATATCATTTGTTATGGCCTGTAAAAACATACGTGTTAGTGAACGTTCAGTCTTAGACGACCACGATTCAATCGTAAGTGAAGGAATCGGGCCCGACGAGATCGTGGATGGTTTGTTCACACGATTGCGATGTCGTCTTACATTATGATATCGTAGGCTGTTCCTAAAGTATGTGACTACCCTTCGATTATTTCCAGCTACGATTGTTACGCATAAACGACTGCGATTACGTCGTAAGTGGAGGTAACCAAGGATATACCACGATTTCGCATCTAAAATCAAACAGTGCTTGATATTATTTTTTTACCTACGATTTTGACATGAGCATGCGCAGTCCAACTATCGGTTACTTCCTACGACGGAAATCTTTCCACTTACGATTATATCGTGGGCGTCTGAACGTTCACTTATAGACGTTATACAGCGTACCCATGAAATTTATGTTTCAAATTCCTCAAAATTGGTTACGTGATTATGATTTAGAGATTTTAGGTCTGCACACGGTGCATCGAGCACTATATAATGAGTAGTAAAGGTGACATTAACCCCTTTCTATACTGAATGGACTCTCGCACCCTGTTATACAACTATACATTGGAATGGTTTGCCGGGAGGGGTTTTCATGAAAATTGAGCACGGAAGTGCAGAAGAAGTCATATTTATAGGAGAGAAATGTTCAGATAATATAACCGGTCGTTTTATTGAACTTATTACCTGAACATTTCTTAAAGGTGTAATGTACGTCATTTTCAATAAACTCCCGGCAATAACAACGATCTAATATCGATATTATATATAACAATAAGTAATGTTAGTCGAAAATGTATTCTGTAAACGATCAGGTTGGGAGAGGAGGTACTCATAAGTGAGTCAGCACTTGTCCTCCAATCCCATTGTCTATATAAAAATGTATGTATCATTTCCTATATGTGTTATTGAAATCAGACAAATAAATATGTTTAAACTAACGATCAGGTTAATATGTTTTCTTAAAAGACGTAATCAAATTAATTCACGATTAGTGGATTGGGTAATGTGTGGCACACTTAATCTAGTAAACAATTATAATGATACGGAGCGTAAACTCAAGGCACTCACTGACTGGTGACTATACAATAACTTAAATGAGTATATGGGTCTAGTATACATATAATATTACATTCATTTGACACATATGCTTGAAAACTGAACAAAAATTACTCGACTACGACAATTTGTATTTTCGCATTCCGGCTAATCTGCCATCCATAACTTTACTTCGTACTCAACAGACTTACAAATAATGGAAATTTGGTTACCTTATTCTACGACTCAGAGACGATAGAAACCAACAACACAATTTGCGTACACTATACCTTTGAGGGATAAATACACATGAGTATTTATTATAGAAACGGTTAACATTATGGTCAGGGTTTACGACCGGTCCAGGAAGATTCGGTCGAGAAGAATCTTTCTACAAATTTGTTTAACCCTTTACCCAACAGAACGGCCCTGTGCCAATGCATACTCTTATATATGCGAGTCGACCATAGGTCGCCTCGCATATATAAGAGAATGCATTGGCTTAACACATATTAAAAATGATAAAATTGTCAAAGAATGTAGAAAAATATTATAAAAATTGTTAAAAAATGTAAGAAAAAATTATAAAATTGTTAAAGAATGTAAGAAAAAATGGTAAAAAGTGTTTAAATTTTTTTTTTTTTACGCCAATGCATTCTCTTATATATGCGAGGCGACCTATGGTCGACTCGCATATATAAGAGAATGCATTGGCACAGGGAGTAACTGTAACTATCACAATGTGGTCAAGGAGCCGGTTTCAATGATATCCATATTTATATGGTTCTATTGAGACAGACCGAAGATATTTTAGGCTGTTGAAGCTTTATTTGGCCGGTTTTGGCCGGTTTGTTGGGTAAAGGGTTAAGTATCTGCTGTGTATCGACTACAATCCAAGCTCTATGTCAACTAAGAAACATTATGTAGGCTGGGTATTTGTGACCCGCCATATCAAATCAAGTCGGAAGTCGGGATTGTTTTACCCTGTGCCAATGCATTCTCTTATATATGCGAGTCGACCATAGGTCGCCTCGCATATATAAGAGAATGCATTGGCCTAACAATTTTTTACAATTTTAATAATTTGTTCTTGTATTCTTTAACAATTTTATAATTTCACCCATACAGAGCCCCAGACAAACATGAGCAGACGACACTCTTCTATGTGCTTCTATATTTGTTAGGCCAATACATTCTCTTATATATGCGAGGCGACCTATGGTCGACTCGCATATATAAGAGAATGCATTGGCACAGGGTCAAAAAATCCCGACTTACGACTGGATTTGATATGGCGGGTCACATATTCCAATTTCAGCTGTATTAAAAAGTGATCGATTCTCATACCTTATCTTAAAACCATCAAATGACAATATCTAAAATTATCATCCGGAAATCAAAACAAACAGCAAATTCTAAGTAGAAAATATCTCCTGATTGAATGGTCGGACCAAAAACAAATTCGAACTTGACATGTAGTGTCGTGTGATTGATCCACATACTAAAATGAAAGCTAACAGATAAAATTACTTGAGTTATCATCCGGACAACCAAATAATCAGCAAATTTGAAGTCGAAAATGGCATAACCCCGTCAAAAATGATCGGACCGAACCCAAATTCGACCTTGACTTGTACTTTCATGAGATTATTCCACTTATATAATTTGAATACACTGCGAACAGATAACTCTAACTTTAATTATCAAGCGGACAACAAAATAATCAGCAAACCCTGTGTAGTTTTTGGGCGAAACTCCGTTAAAAATAGCTGAACCGAACCCAAATTCGAACTTGACATGTAGTTGCTTGTGATTCAGCCACATATTAAACATATAACAATAAATTAGTTCATTCATCCGGACAACAAAATAGCACATTCGAAGGGGCATCACTCCATCGGAAATGGTCGAACCGGACCCAAATTTGAACTTGGTCGCAACTTTCTCATATGAAGACCACGCACCAAGATTGGTACAATTGTAGTGATAGCATCCGGACAACAAACGGATGGACCGACACCGCTCATATCTGTATTCACTTCAGACGAAATAAGTCATATGTGACCCGCCATATCAAATCCAGTCGTAAGTCGGGATTTTTTTACCCTGTGCTAATGCATTCTCTTATATATGCGAGTCGACCATAGGTCGCCTCGCATATATAAGAGAATGCATTGGCCTAACATATTTTTATCATTTTTTTTAAATAAATGTTTCTTACAATTTTTAGGACATAAAATAAAAAACATCCATTACCCTGCAGGGAGCCCCACACATATATAGAAGCATAGAGAAGAGTGTCGTCTGCTCATGTTTTTATGGGGCTCTGTATGGGTGAAATTATAAAATTGTTAAAGAATACAAGAAAAAAATATTAAAATTGTAAAAAATTGTTAGGCCAATGCATTCTCTTATATATGCGAGGCGACCTATGGTCGACTCGCATATTTAAGAGAATGCATTGGCACAGGGTAAACAAATCCCGACTTACGACTGTATTTGATATGGCGGGTCACATATATCGTTCATTTGGCCTAATGACCAGCAGCATGCACTATTAAGTTAGATTCGACAAGTAGAGTTATCCAGACTGCACCACAACAGAATAACAATGGATACCTTTCGCATAGTGACCTGCAGTTCAAATACTATTATATAAACAAGAAAACTAAGATGCATGCATCAGGTCGGCCGTGAACTATCTACCATAGAATTGTTGTAGCTATCGATTATACATTTTGAAACACCTGTCTGTATGTATGTATGTATGTGTGTATGCGTGAATGCATGTGTGTATGTGTTATAGACTCTAACACTGCTCGAATTTGGTATTTAACGTGTCAACTTGACCTCGCTCATAGGCATGTTTCTGGACCTTGACCGATCCGACTAAAAAATTGTGTGTATAGGACTACTTCGATCCCGGGAGCAATATGGACGGGTCCAATTTCACGTGGGACCATGTTCTCGAACGTGCTGATATAGGGATGTTTCTGGACCAATTGAACAATAGTTTGGCCAGACGCTGTATATACTGGGTACTGTCCAGATGGAGGCGATCACAAAAAAAATCCCTAACTAGCCCGAACGAAGTCGAGTACATCAGCTAGTTTAATATATATTTTGGACATTTGTCTGTCTGTTTGTCTGTTAGCTATGGCCGGGAAAACTGCCGGACAGATTTGACGAAATTTGATACCTAGGGGAAATTATTTCCAGGGAGTATTTTGGACGGGTCAAATCTTGATCCCGACCTGACTTTGACATTCAAAAAGATCAATTCAAGGTCAAATCTGGTAAAACGGAAGTATTTCAACGAAATTTGATACCTACTGTTACTTTTGTCCCAGGAGTGTTTCGGGTGGGTCAAATCATGACCCTGACCTGATCTTGACATTCAAAATTGTCAATTCAAGGTCAAATCGGGTATAAAGCCGGGCGGATTTCGACGGGTACTTTTGTCGTGACTTTTGTCCGGGGAGTGTTTTGGACGGGTCAAATCGTGACCCCGACATGACCTTCACCTTTAAAATAGTCAATTCAAGGTTAAATCGCGCATTTCTCCGAAAATCAGAGGGGAACATCCCGGACGAAGTGGGGTCCACGAGCTACTATTATATATTTCTAGATTTAGTTACAAACTAAATACCTGTATATTGTACAAAGAAATGTTTGACAAATATATCTGTATCAATATTACCATACGGGTCATTAAAATAGATACGACGAAACAAATTTTGAAGGGTGCATGTATCAGGTAAATTTTTATATTTCAAATGATGACAGGAATGCAGAAAGTTGAAGTACCTACGTAATACTGGCTATCCGCATGAAGAGATATACATGTATATAAAAACCAGATGAGGGATATGTCTGTACAGTTGCTAAACAATTCAGTCATGCAAAAGAGGATCAAAGAGTAAGATACCAAATTGCTGCCTGTGGTAATGTTTTTTAACGAAATTCGGGAAAATTAGATTACTCTCACCCTGGTTATCCAGAAGATAATTGTGGAATCTGATGACGATCGGACAAGGGTGTCGTCTGTATGATCAACCAAATTATTTAGCCATAAAAATAGTAAAATTGAAGATCACCGCTGGCAGTGATGTCTTCACAAGGACAGTTTGAGAACAAAATATGGCTCACATCTAGCGGTGACCCAAAATATCCACATAAGAAAAAGTTCTCCAATAAAAGCTGGCTGCAGGGTGCGCCAATTGATTCAAATTCGAAATTTAGCAGGGTGTACTGCTTGTGGCCATGTTTTCCCCGCAAATTTGATAGACTGATGGACAAAACCACTGAATCCGTTGAATCAATATACATGTATACATGGATTAATTTATATGCATTGTTATACACAGTACTGGTATATAAAGGTACTGAAAATAACTATATTACTAGTATACACAAAATAAACCATATATCATGGCTATGGGTTCTAATATCCGAACATGACAGCTGAGAACTTGGTGTGAATTAAAGAGTGGTGGTTTCTCAAGCATATCTAACCCTCCACGTTAGTAACATGCCATTAAATGTCATAAGTATAATCTAGCTTGAGGACAGAAGTGATCCACAAAACCCCCCTTAATTCAACCAGGTCATCGCGCGATGTATGATCGATCACATGATGATCTAGGGGGATTAGAATTGATGTATAAAAACAGCACTGCATGTAAATATAAAATAAAATAGTGCTACATCTTATTACAGATTATTGCCATATATAATCAGTGATTATACAGACAGTCTGACAAAATAAAGTTTCAGTGACACTCTATCCGAAGAGGGGAATAATTTCATCTGTTACAGTCAATGGAGCAATTATGAATCTGGAAAGGTGAAATTTCTAAGTAATACTAGATATCGACATGACGCGATAAAATATAACGTAAATGCAATATGGCCGCTGGCGACCATTTTTTCCTATGAAATTAAAAAAATATTTGATAGCTCTCATCTGATAGATTAATATCAAGATAAATATGAAGTTTGGTGATGATCGGATGAGTGAAGTGGACTGTGGTCTGTGCTAAACGGTTTAGTAATGCTTAAAAAGATTCTTACCTTAATATTTTTATGTTTACTTTATAAACTTCACTGAGTCATCTTTGTCATGTATTGAGTTTGATATCTTTTGTTAACAGTTTATAAATCATGTATGTCTCATGTTTGTTATTTTAATTTATGTGTTTATTATCATTAAATAAAGTTGCATTCCTTAAAAAGATTCTTACCTCAATGTTTTTATGTTCACTTTATAAACTCCACTGAGTCATCTTTGTCATGTATTGAATTTGATATCTTTTGTTAACAGTTTATAAATTATGTATGTCTCGTGTTCGTTATTATATTATATATACTTTATAGTGTGTTTTCAGAACGAAAAAAAATTGAATAAAATCAACAAATTTGTAAATTTAAAAACAATTCAAACGTTGTTGTATTCCATGTCCCAGCCCGGACATATACACCAAATTTCAATAATATTCATTGAGAAACAACGGACCAAACGCTATATAACACCCGTATACATCTTTTATTCCGAATCGGACTCGGGTACATGTTATAGTAGGTACCGAATTGACACACGTCGACTGGGCGAGTTGGCCATGGGGCGATTAGGCCGATTCCGGCACATTCTATAATTTACCGTATGTATCCGTTTACGCGTAGTTTACTTTAGAAAGTTCCGCAATTAATACCGTAAATAGAGCGACCTTATTTGACAGAGAATGCCTCTGTTATTGATTATCAAGTTGCTGTACATTAAAAACGACAAATTCACATGCTCGTTCAAGCGCAGTAGTCTATTTTCCCCATGTTAAAGGACATCCACACATACTAAATAACGCTAACCTACTGCCGAATGTTTGACACGACAACTGTTAACATATTTGGGCTGAATTCATCTGACGCGGTATTATTCCTCAAAATAAACAACAAAACCATCGTTACTTGGAAATGTAGTTTGGGCTAACATTTACATAAATCCTCCAGATCAATTATCCGACACACACGTCAGATGAAAAAGTCACATGAAGTAACCGGCCAAATTGGCCGAAATGACTAGCTGAATCAGGGTCCCTTCAGGAGTCTTTATTCGGCGTCGGAGGGGACTGCGGTTCCTGCACAAATGGGCATGCGGTGCGTTATGTGGCTGCTTCCCCTGTGACAAAGGATTATTAAGCGGTGGCTCCTTTGTTCGCTTCGCGCACATTTTGATCGTTTGGACTTAGATTTTACCTGATATGCGGTTTATAGATGATAATTTTAGATTGAATCGAGTGATCTGAACCAAATTTGGTATACAGATCAAGTTCAATTATGGGTTCTGTCTACCTGATTTTGCAGGTCAAGTTCGAATTTGAGTCCGATCCGACCATTTTTGCCAGAGTTATAGCATTTGTTTGTCTGAAAATAGCCGAAAATAAATATTAAAAAAAAAAATTGGCGGTTTATATTTTGAGGTTTCTGATTGATAAAAAAATTTGGTATGTGAATTTTTCAGTCAAAAATACCACACTTGAAGTTATTGTATTTTATTTTTTTTATTATTTCGTCTTAAGTCAAAGGTTTCAAACAAATGAATTAAACCTTTCCCCACTCTACTCCAGAAACGGGCGCATTGTGCCACGCCCCGACGACATGCTCTTGCTGAAATCTGGTATTTTTCACCACCTGGAATATTTGGCGGCCTAGAAAATATTCGACGACCCGACCAACGTATACTCTCGATACCAAAGTGCGTTGAACAAAATGTCGATATATACTGCAGTTGGAAAATGAAAATTTAATACTGGAGTTGACAGTGGTTAGCATTGTTGTTTTTGGTAATTAACCGATTCTGATAACTAATGCGTCTTTTGAAGAATATGTTAATGTTGTTAGATACTGCTGACACAGGGACCATCGAATCGGATTGTGTAACTTTAAATGTGACTGACAGAAAAAGCGATGCTCTGTAAAGTTTGTATTGAGACGGGTATAAATCAAAAGCATTTATTTTGTTATGTATAAATCGATACATTTTATCTACAAATGAAAACTGTACTTAAATTTAGCAAAATCAGATCCTCAATTCAATTTAGCAATAAATTTCATTACCCTGCAGGGAGCCCCACACATATATAGAAGCATATAGAAGAGTTTCGTCTGCTCATGTTTGTCTGGGGCTCTGTATGGGTGAAATTATAAAATTGTTAAAGAATACAAGAAAACATTATTAAAATTGTGAAACATTGTTAGGCCAATGCATTCTCTTGTATATGCGAGGCGACCTATGGTCGACTCGCATATATAAGAGAATGCATTGGCACAGGGTAAAAAAGCTATGAGACAAATTTGGTCCAGCGACAACCCTGAGAGCAAATCTATAAGAATAGCATTCAACTGATATTTGTCGCATTATTTCGTGGTTGAGAAGCAGTGAGGCGTGTAATTCATCCTCGATATCCTCATACACTATCTCTGAAACAAGCCTGGGCCGACATCGCCGCATGGCATCCCGGTGAGTTGAATCCATCAGACTCACCGATACTATTTATTCACAATGGCTCCGATATTACTATTATACCGGTGAGTTGAATCCACCAGGCTCACCTATACTATATAATCACAATGCCTATTATTCCCAATTACTATCATCCAGCTACAACATGCACCGATACCATTATATCACGTGTTTAAAGCACTCTGATAGTCAAATCGCCAAAACATCACATAGAGGCAGGTAATGATAGTGTCCACATCACATAGAGGCAGGTAATGATAGTGTCCACATCACATAGAGGCAGGTAATTATAGTGTCCACTCGTGACGTCCATATTTTGTCCATTCTTAAACACATTCTAAAACAATGTTGGCAAATATAAACTAAAAGCTCAATTAGAAACGTTGATATAGTTGGTAATTTTCGGGGAACTACACAAAGCAAACCCGTTCAAACTAGTCGTCCCAGCTGCTGAACAATTACACTATTCAAACGTAATGTGGCGGTACGTGTGCGTTGTATTGTGAGTGGTATGCAAAGCATGTGTAACATGACACACTGTACCTACACGTATGAGACGCGGTTCAGTAATTCAGAACCGCATCACTACTATACAGTTATCGCCCGCGATTGAGTGAGACATCACTATTGAATGTTATTGGACTCGCAAACCTGTCGACTACATCCTGTTGGAATAAAAATACAAATCCTTTCAAAAGTGGTTATCCATGACCATGTAGTGGAAACCCACACTTTATTGTTCCGTTCAGATGCATTGTGGCTCCTGTTGATTTATATCCTGCTCAAGCGGTCATGCTACTATAGGTTACACACAACTAATTATTTTCCATAGGCGACAGTGTTAACTAAAAGTCGCGCCGGCCATGGTTTTGACCTATTTGAACTTCAAGTGGTCAATTTTCCCTTAGAACGTCATCCTCTGCACCAGTATGTGACAACAAACGCGCCCTTTTCGGTATTTTTTTCAAACGATAATCTTGCATTTCCACAACTACCCCATTTACTGCACAAAAATCAGCAGTATAAAAATACCCAGACCCTTTCCGTAACTTCTGGACACCACCATACTCTTCCTGGACATCTAAACATACACGATCGCCATATTTACGTAGGCTATGATTTTCTGTTCCCGATTAGGGATATTTCCCTCAATGATAATCAACCAATCAGCAGCCAGAATTTTTTTTTTTATGCTGACTCGAGTTTCCCTACACAAATTCAAGAAGCGTAACTCTATATAATTAGTTGTTTGTAACCTATAATTGGATATGATGCTGGTGGGTTCTGTTGAATTGCTATGGTGCTGGTGGGTCCTGTTGAATTGCTATGGTGCTGGTGGGTCCTGTTGAATTGCTATGGTGCTGGTGGGTCCTGTTGAATTGCTAAGGTGCTGGTGGGTCCTGTTGAATTGCTATGGTGCTGGTAGGTCCTGCTGATTTAGCTATGATGCTGGTGGGTCCTGCTGAATTGCTATGATGTTGGTGGGTCCTGCTGATTTATCTACGATGCTGGTGGGTCTTGCTGAATTGCTATGCTGCTCGTGGGTCCTGCGGATTTACCTATTTTTCTGGTGGGTTCTGCTGAATTGCTATGATGCTGGTGGGTCCTGCTGAATTG
The DNA here is from genome assembly GCA_032622095.1 of Siphonodentalium dalli. Classification (NCBI taxonomy): domain Eukaryota; kingdom Metazoa; phylum Mollusca; class Scaphopoda; order Gadilida; family Siphonodentaliidae; genus Siphonodentalium; species Siphonodentalium dalli. The sequence continues at coordinate 17,851,715 of CP136064.1, forward strand.
CTATGATGCTGGTGGTCCTGCTGAATTTCTATGATGCTGGTGGGACCTGCTGAATTGCTATGATGCTGGTGGATCCTGCTTATTAGCTATGATGCCGGTGGGTCCTGTTGAATTGCTATGATGCTGGTGGGTTCTGTTGAATTGCCATACTGCTGGTGGGTCCTGCTGAATTGCTATGATGTTGGTGGGTCCTGCGGATTTATCTACGATGCTGGTGGGTCCTGCTGAATTGCTATGCTGCTCGTGGGTCCTGCTGATTTAGTTATGATGTTGGTGGGTCCTGCTGATTTAGCTATGATGCTGGTGGGTCCTGCAGAATTATTTATTTTGCTGGTGGCTTCTGTTGAATTGCTATGATGCTGGTTGGACCTGCCGATTTAGCTATGATGATGGTGGGTCCTGTGGATTTATAGATGATGCTGGTAGGTCATGCTATATTGCTATGATTCTGATTGGTCCTGCTGATTTATCTATGAATCTATGATGCTAGTGGGTCCTGCTGAATGGCTATGATGCTGGTAGGTCCTGCTGATATAGCTATGAAACTGGCGGGTCCTGTTGACTTATCTATTTTGCTGGTGGGTTCTGCTGAATTGCTATGATGTTGGTGGGTCCTGCATATTCTGCCATGATGCTGGTGGGTCCTGCCGATTTAGCTATGATGCTGGTGGGTCCTGTGGATTTATATATGATGCTGGTAGGTCCTGCTGTATTGGTATGATGCTGGTACGTCCTGCTGTATTTCTATGATGCTGGTGGATCCTGCGGATTTATCTATGTTTGTGGGTCCTGCCGATTTAACTATGATGCTGGTGGGTCCTGACGATTTAGATATGATGCAGGTGGGTCCTGACGATTTAGATATGATGCAGGTGGGTCCTACTGATTTATCTATGATGCTTGTGGATCCTGCGGATTTATCTATGATGCTGGTGGGAACTGCCGATTTAGCTATGATGCTAAATTTTGATGCAGATTTTTTATCTATGATGCTGGTAGGTCTTGCCGATTTATCTATGATGCAGGTGGGTCCTGCGGATTTAGCTATGATGCAGGTGGCTCCTGTGGATTTATCTATGATGCTGGTGGGTCCTGCTGATTTAGCTATTATGCTGGTAGGTCCTGCGGATTTATCTATGATGCTTGTGGATCCTGCGGATTTATCTATGATGCTGGTGGGAACTGCCGATTTAGCTATGATGCAGGTGGGTCCTGCAGATTTTTTATCTATGATGCTGGTGGGTCTTGCCGATTTATCTATGATGCAGGTGGGTCCTGCGGATTTAGCTATGATGCAGGTGGCTCCTGTGGATTTATCTATGATGCTGGTGGGTCCTGCTGATTTAGCTATTATGCTGGTAGGTCCTGCGGATTTAGCTATGATGCTGGTGGGTCCTGCCGATTTAGCTATGACGCAGGTGGGTCCTGTGGATTTATATATGACACAGGTGGGACCTGCTGATTTAGCTATTATGCTGGTAGGTCCTGTCGATTTAGCTATGATACTGCTGGGTCCTGCGGATTATCTATTTTGCTGGTGGGTCGCGCTGAAATGCTATGATACTGCTGGGTCCTGCTGATTTAGCTATGATGCTGGTGGGTCCTGCGGATTTAGCTATGATGTTTAGGACCCTGTCGATTTAGCAATGATGCTGTGGTGGGTCCTGCGGATTTATCTATGATGGTGGTGGGTCCTGCTCTATTGCTATGATGTTGGTGGATCCTGTCGATTTAGCAATGATGATGGTGGGTCATGGGGATTTATCTATGATGTTGGTGGGTCCTGCTGTATTGCTATACTGGTAGGTCCCGATGTATTGCTATGATGCTGGTGGATCCTGCTTTATTGTTATGACGCTTGTGGATCCGGCGGATTTATATATGATGTTGGTGGGTCCTGCGGAATTAGCTATGATGCTGGTGGCTCCTGTGGATTTAACTATGATGCTGGTGGGTCCCGCGAATTTAGCTATGATGCTGGCAGGTCCTGCTGAATTGCTATGGTGTTTGTGTGTCCTGCTGATTTAACTATGATGCTGGTGGGTCCTGCTGAATTGCTATGATGCTGGTGGGTCCTGCTGAATTGTTATGGTGTTGGTGGTTCCTGCTGATTTAGCTATGATGCTGGCGGGTCCTGTGGATTTATCTATGATGCTGGTTGGTCCTGCCGATTTAGCTATGGTGCTGGTGGATCCTGCTGAATGCTATACTGTTGGTGGATCCTGCCGATTTATCTATGCTGCTGGTGGGTCATTGGGATTTAGCTATGATGCTGGTGGATCCTGCTGAATGCTATGATGCTGGTGGGTCATGCAGATATAGCTACGATATTGGTGGGTCCTGCCGATTTATCTATGATGGTGGTGGGTCCTGCGATTTATCTATGATGGTGGTGGGTCCTTCTGAATGCTATGATGGTGTGGGACCAGCTCTATTGCTATGATGTTGGTGGGTCCTTCTGAATGCTTTGATGGTGTGGGACCAGCTCTATTGCTATGATGTTGGTGGGTCCTTCTGAATGCTATGATGGTGTGGGACCAGCTCTATTGCTATGATGTTGGTGGGTCCTTCTGAATGCTATGATGGTGTGGGACCAGCTCTATTGCTATGATGTTGGTGGGTCCTTCTGAATGCTATGATGGTGTGCAACCAGCTCTATTGCTATGATGTTGGTGGGTCCTTCTGAATGCTATGATGGTGTGGGACCAGCTCTATTGCTATGATGTTGGTGGGTCCTTCTGAATGCTATGATGGTGTGGGACCAGCTCTATTGCTATGCTGTTGGTGGGTCCTTCTGAATGCTATGATGGTGTGGGACCAGCTCTATTGCTATGATGTTGGTGGGTCCTTCTGAATGCTATGATGGTGTGGGACTAGCTCTATTGCTATGATGTTGGTGGGTCCTTCTGAATGCTATGATGGTGTGGGACCAGCTCTATTGCTATGATGTTGGTGGGTCCTTCTGAATGCTATGATGGTGTGGGACCAGCTCTATTGCTATGATGTTGGTGGGTCCTTCTGAATGCTATGATGGTGTGGGACCAGCTCTATTGCTATGATGTTGGTGGGTCCTTCTGAATGCTATGATGGTGTGGGACCAGCTCTATTGCTATGATGTTGGTGGGTCCTTCTGAATGCTATGATGGTGTGGGACCAGCTCTATTGCTATGATGTTGGTGGGTCCTTCTGAATGCTATGATGGTGTGGGACCAGCTCTATTGCTATGATGTTGGTGGGTCCTTCTGAATGCCATGATGGTGTGGGACCAGCTCTATTGCTATGATGTTGGTGGGTCCTTCTGAATGCTATGATGGTGTGAGTCCAGCTCTATTGCTATGATGTTGGTGGGTCCTTCTGAATGCTATGATGGTGTGGGACCAGCTCTATTGCTATGATGTTGGTGGGTCCTGCTGTATTGCTATAATGCTGGTAGGTCCCGATGTATTACTATGATTCTGGTGGATCCTGCTTTATTTGTATGATGCTGGTGGATCCTGCGGATTTATCTATGACTAGCAGGGTTACCCGGCGTTGCCCAGGTTAATGTATACTGTGGATATTTGTTGGGAATAGAGAATGCTCTTGCTTAAAGTGTTATACTTTTTCTCATTAATTGTATATTCAAATAGCATCACAAAACATGATTATTACAGTCATGGAATATAAGTAGTGGCTCACCTTGTCAATTGTCATTCTGTTTATAGCGATTAATCCGTTCCACCAATAATGAAGTATTTATTTATTTACATCTGCGTATACATTAGACGTTATTATATGATACATGAACATCATAAACACATTAGTTCGATAAAAGAAGATAATTGGGTTTTACATATTGAGATGTATCAATCTAGTCAGTGGGTTGGACTAAGATCTCGAGGACACCTGGCTATCATATCTCCATGAAGATACAGATGTTTCAAAGAAATTTCCAGGTGCTCCTCTGTTCATGGTGCTATATATTGGCTAAATATTCTTAGTTTAAACGAAATATTGCTGCGCACATATATCAGCTACATGTGCCAGGCACAGAGCGAGATTTTGAGTTGTTTATGTCAGTCGATGAGTCTGTTCTAAAACCCTTGTCAGATGTCAGTATTGGTAGGATCCTGAAAAGTCTTTTGCTACTAACTGCATTTTCTTGTATATCAGAAGAAACTATATTTGACTGCACACTGTGACCACTATTTTTGAACAGGCCTTCCATATCTCTTGACAAATTGTAACTTTTTGTGGAAATTGTATTGAATGGAACAGACTAAATTTTGTTATTATATATATGCAATCCTCTGACGGTTCGAGGTCTCTCAGTTTGCACGAATATATGTATCTCTTCAATAGAAGAATAAATATACGTTTAATGCTTCTTCTAGTTATCTCTTTTTGCTACCTGATTGTGTGAATGCCTTGATTGCCATTCCCATATAAATATGACTGTTAAGAAGATATAATTGTTCAAGTGACTTATGTGGGTCACCATATGTCGGGATTGTGAAATGTGAACGCCCAACTACTTAAAATGATATGGAGATGGCCTGGTGACTGTATATAACTTATATGTGGATATCGGCGAATAGTAATCTTATCAATGATAGTGCATATCCGCTCGCCATCCGTGACGCAAACGACACCAAATGTGATTTAATTCATGGTATATCATTAGAGAAACACGTGTATGAATTTGGTGGAATTTAGTTTATTAAATCAATTGTTGATGCAACGCTGACTCGAACAACGCCATATTGCGAAGGTGATTATGTATTCGTTTGGTGGAAATTAGCGACAAAACTATTTCACCATATTTTTAAATTTCCCCTCCCACCAACAGCGTCATTTTAGAAAATTTTAACCCGCGCCATTATCTTCCTTGTAAAAAGTTACCCCTCTTAGAACACCTTGGTGCCATCTCGATTGTACCGCGTGAAGTCATATATAGAACGCACACAGACAGACAAAAAGATATACAGACGGCACGATTTTATTTCTTGTATCATTTGAGAAGAACGTGTCTGAATTTGATGGTAATTGGTACTAAAAATATTTTGTATCAGTTTTGATGACCCTCCCGTCCCTATTTCGGACTCAAGCTGCACAGACGAAGACTCATTAGAGATTAGAGATGCATATATATGGTGAAACTTGGCGAGTATATAATTCATATCAAATTTAAGGTCCCCATATCTCTCATCCATAGGGCACCAATTTGGTGTATCTAAACCACACGATAAGATTCCTCGTATCACGGAGAAGAATATGTATCAATCTGGTGGAAATCGGCACTAAACATATAGATATAATTTTGTGTGTCCCTCTCATCTCTATACACCACTGACTCGAATGGCCCCACTTGTTTAGTCGCCGATTATCACCAAACTTATAAACACTCATCTCCATGATATCAGGAGTGTAATCGCGAGGTTTAAGGATGGAGATGAGTGTTTATAAGTTTGGTGATAATCGGCGACTAAACAATTTTTTTATCAAATTTGGTGCCAACCCCTCCCCTCTCCATCTCTCACCCAAACAGCAATATGGCGTCTTTAAATCACGATTAGATTCCTCGTATAATGGATAAGAACGTGTATCAATTTGGTGGAAATTGGCGCTAAAAAAATTGTGCATCAATTTTGGTGCCCCTGTCCCTTTCAATGCAACCCTGACTCGAATGAGGCCACATTTGACAGATATAAGCCACACCATTAGACTCCTCATACCATGGGGATGATTTGTATTAGTGTGGTGGCAATCGGCGACTTATTATCAAATTTAGTGCCCACCCCCTCCCAATCTCTCATCCAAAAACAATTTGGCGTTGTTAAATCGCACAATTAGATTCCTTGTATCATGAAGAAGAATATATATCAATTTGGTGGAAATCGGCGCTAAAATAAGTTTTATCAATTTTGGTGCCCCTCTCCCATTCCGTTCATCCCTGACTCAAACGACGCTACTTTTGACATATTTAAACCACACCGTTGGACTGTTCATATCATGGGGATGATTATATGTAAGTTTCGTGGCAATCGGCGTCAGAAACAATATCTGCCCCCCCCCCCTTCCGTGCACCCCTGACGCGAACGGTGCGACTTTTGCCATATTTAAACCACGCCATTAGATTCCTCATATTATGGGGATGATTATATATAAGTTTGGTGGCAATCGGCGACAAATTTTTTTCTGCCCCTCCCCCTTTTCTGCCCCTGACAACAACGGCGTCACTTTAGAAAATTCTAACCCCGACAATTATCTTTCTCGTAAAAAGCTACTCCTAGTAGACCCCTTTGGCATCATCTAGATGGTCCCCTGTGAATTTCTATAGAACACAAACAGACATACAGACAGACAGACAGACAGACAGACATTCGCAAATATAGATATAGATGTTGGTGGGTCCTGCGGAATTATATAAGATGCTGGTGTATCCTGCGGATGTATCTATGATGTTGGTGAGTCCTGCGGAATTAGCTATGATGCTGGTGGTTCCTGCTGAATTGCTATGGTGTTGGAGGGTCCTGTCGATTTAGCTATGATGTGGTGGTATGTATGATGCTGGTGTATCCCGATGTATTGTTATTATGCTGGTGGATCCTGCGGATTTATCTATGATGCTGGTGGGTCCTACTGACTTAGATACGATGATGGCGGGTCCTGTGAATTTATCTGTGATGCTGGTGGGTCCTGCCGATTTCGCTATGATGCTAGTGGATCCTGCCGATTTATCTATGACACTGGTGGATCCTGCTGAATTAATATGATGGTGGTGGGACCGAGTGAATGCCATGATGTTGGTGGATCCTGCCGAATTACTATGATCCTGGTGGGTCATGCGGTTTTATCTATTTTGCTAGTGGGTCCTGCTGATTGCTCTATGATGCAGGTGGGTCATGCTGAATGCTATGATGTTGGTGGGTTCTGCCGATTTATCTATGATGTTGGTGGGTCCTGCCGATTTATCTATGATGTTCGTGAGTCCTGCTGTATTGCTATCGTGCTGGTGGGTTCTGCTGTATTGCTATGATGCTGGTTGGTCCTACTTTATTGTTATGATGCTGGTTGGTCCTGCTTTATTGTTATGATGCTGGTGGATCCTGCGGATTTATCTATGATGTTGGTGGGTCCTGCCGATTTATCTATGACGTTGGTGTGTCCTGCTCTATTTCTATGATGCTGGTGGGTTCTGCTGTATTACTATGATGATGGTGGATCCTGCTGTATTGTTAAGGTGGATCCTGCGGATTTATATATGGTGTTGGTGGGTCCTGCATTATTGCTCTTATGCTGGTGGGTCCTGCTGATTTAGCTATAATGCTGCCGGGTCCTGTGGATTTAACTATGATGCTGGTGGGTCCTGCCGATTTAGCTATGATGCTGGTGGGTCCTGCCGATTTAGCTACGATGCTGGTGAGTCCTGCCGATTTAGTTACGATGCTGGCGGGTCCTGTGTATATATCTATGATGCTGGTGGGTCCTACTGAATTGCTATTGTGCTGTTGTGTCCTGCAGATTTAACTATGATGCTGGTGGATCTTGCTTTATTGTTATGATGCTGGTGTGTCCTGCGGATTTATCAAAGATGTTGGTGGGTGCTGTGGATTTAGCTATGATGCTGGTGGGTCCTGCTGTATTGCTATGATGCTGGTGGGTTCTGCGAATTTAGCTATGATGCTGGTGGATCCTGCTTTATTGTTATGATGCTGGTGGGTCCTGCCGATTTAGCTACGATGATGGCGGGTTCTGTGGATTAATCTATGATGCTGGTGGGTCCTGCGAATTTAGCAATGATGTTGGTGGATCCTGCTGAATTATCTATGATGCTGATGGGTCCTGCTGTATTGCTATGATGCTGATGGGTCCTGTGGATTTAGCTATGATGTTGTGCTGTTGCTTGGTCCGGTTGACATGCTATAATGTTGGTGGGTCCTGGCTGAATTGCTATGATGCTGGTGGGTCCTGCTGATTTAGCTATAATGTTATGATGCTGGTGCATGGGTCCTTTTGATTTGGCTATGCTGCTGTGATGCTGGTGGGTCCTGTTAAATTGGTATGATTCTGGTGGCTCTTGCTGAATTGCTACGATGTTGGTGGGTCCTGCTGAATTGCTATGATGCTACGTTGGGTCCATACCTATGGTGCTGATGGGTCCTGTTGAATTGCTATGATGCTGGTGGGTTCTGCTGAATTGCTATGGTGCTGCAGTGCGTCCATATCTATGCTGCTGATGGGTCCTCTTGAATTGCTATGATGATTGTGGGTCCTTCTGAATTGTTATGATGCTGCGGTGGGTCCATATATATGATGATGATGGGTCCTGCTGAATTACTATGATGCTGGTGGGTCCTGCAGATTTAGCTATGATGCTGGTGGGTCCTGCTGAATTACTACGATGCTGGTGGATCCTGCTGAATTGCTATGATGCTTGTGGGTCCTGCTGAACTGCTATGATGCTGCGGTGGGTCCATATATATGATGTTGATGGGTCCTGCTGAATTGCTATGATGCTGGTGTTTCCTGCTGAATTGCTTATGATGCGGTGGGTCCATATATATGATGTTGATGGGTCCTGTTGATTTGCTATGATGCTGGTGGATCTTGCTGAATTGCTATGATGTTGATGGATCCTGCTGAATTACCATGATGCGTGTGGGTCCTGCAGATTTAGCTATGATGCTGGTGGGTCTGGCTGAATTACTATGATGCTGGCGGGTCCTGCTGATTTAGATATAGTGTTGTGATATCGGTGGGTCCTGTGGAATTACTATGATGTTGTTGGGTCCTGCCGATTTAGCTAAGATGTTGGTGGGTCGTGTTGTATTGCTATGATGCTGGTGGGTCCTGCTGAATTGCTATGATGCTTGTGGGTCCTGCAGATTTAGCTAAGATGCTGGTGGGTCCTGTTGAATTACTATAATGCTGGTGGGTCCTTCTAAATTGCTATGATGCTGGTGGGTCCTGCTTAATTGCTATGATGCTGCGATGGGTCCATATATATGATGCTGATGGGTCCTGCTGAATTGCTATGATGCTGGTGGATCCTGCTGAATTGCTATGTTGTTGATGAATCCTACTGAATTACTATCATGCTGGTGTGTCCTGCATATTTGGCTATGATGCTGGTGGGTCCTGCTGAATTACTATCATGCTGATGTGTCCTGCATATTTAGCTATGATGCTGGTGGGTCCTGCATATTTAGCTATGATGCTGGTGGGTCCTGCTGAATTACTATAATGCTGGTGGGTCCTTCTGAATTGCTATGATGCTGGTGGGTCCTGCTTAATTGCTATGATGCTGCGGTGGGTCCATATATATGATGCTGATGGGTCCTGCTGAATTGCTATGGTGCTGGTGGGTCCTGCTGAATTGCTATGCTGTTGCGGTGGGTCGATATATATGATGCTGGTGGGTCCTGTTGAATTTCTATGATGCTTGTGGATCCTGCTGAATTGCTATGATGCTGCGGTGGGTCCATATATATGATGCTGATGGGTCCTGTCGAATTGCTATGATGCTGGTGGATCCTGCTGAATTGCTATGTTGTTGATGAATCCTACTGAATTACTATGATGCTGGTGTGTCCTGCATATTTGGTTATGATGCTGGTGGGTCCTGCTGAATTACTATCATGCTGGTGTGTCCTGCACATTTAGCTATGATGCTGGTGGGTCCTGCATATTTAGCTATGATGCTGGTGGGTCCTGCTGATTTAGCTATAATGTTGTGATATCGGTGGGTCCTGCTGAATTGCTATGATGTTGTTGGATCCTGTTGACTTACTATGATGCTGGTGGGTCCTGCAGATTTAGCTATAATTCTGATGGGTCCTGCTGAATTACTATGACACTTGTGGGTCCTGCCGATTTAGCTATGATGCTGGTGGGTCCTGCATATTTAGCTATGATGTTGTGATGTCGGTGGGTCCTGCTGAATGCTATGATATTGGTGGGTCCTACGGATTTAGCTATGATCCTGGCGGGTCCTGCGGATTTATCTATGATGTTGGCGGATCCTGTTGAATTTCTGTGATGCTGTTGGGTCCTGCAAATTTATCTATGATGTTGTGATGCTGGTGGGACCTGTTGAATTGCTGTGATGCTGGTGGGTCCTGCAAATTTATCTATGATGTTGTGATGTCGGTGGGTCCTGTTGAATTGCTGTGATGCTGTTATAGGACAAACCAATGCTGGTAAGAAAAAGTAGCATTATTTTATCTAAAATCTAAATGTGTCGTTTTCGCAGTGTTTGGGTGGTCTGAGAAAATCGAGGAATGGGCATCATGTGTACAAAACATTCAAAAACATTTTTATTGTGAAATATTTTAACAATAGTCCATGAGCTGGAAGGATCCCTCGTGTATAAAACTTTCAAAAACGTGTAATTTGTGAAACATTTTAACAATTACAATGTTTTCTCTCAAATCGTTCTGATTAACCAAACACAGCAAAAAATAGTTTTCTGTATAGTGTAAACCTGATTACTAAGACATTGTACATGTGGTGAATTACCGATGCGTCACTGATCCCACGGTACCCACCTCCCTGATTTCAACCTCATGCGGCCCAGTGGGAACAAAACTAGGTTATCTCCCCACCCATCCCAAAAAGTTGCAACCCCCACTTTGTCGGAGCTTTTGCCGCCCCTGAACAACCTAATCATGGTTGATTATACACAACATCGTTCAATGACAAGGTTCTATAGGAGATGAGCCGACAAGTGTAAGAAGGCGGAGATACACGCTTAATAAATAGATTGAAACCACCCCCGCGTTTGTCAAGGTCCGTGGCGGAAACTGCAATTTCAGAAAGATAACTGGACTTGGAATAAGTCAGCTCCACTCAAGATAAGGCATCTCTATCTCCTATATAACCATTTGTATACAGGATTTACCGTCGCCAGGTGGATATAAATCCGGCAATTCTAATTGATTATCCTGTCTCAGCAAATGTCAGCAGTGATCCAGCGGGGTGATCTAATTTCCGGCAGCGCCAGACAAGACATTCTATTCCCAGTCCGCTGGTTTTCTGTAATCGCTTTGGTAGCTGATTAGACTCCCTATGTACACAACGGTACCACGTTCAAATTGATGGAACATATTAACCGAATATCGCTTCTATCAGATTAAAAGAAGCTGCCCTATGTCACTCACGTTTAGCAAGTCAACCTACGACCACAACTCTGTATGCAGACTATGGGGGCCTCGGGGGCTCTATCGGTTAGGTTATGAACTATAAGCCGTGAACCAAAAACGTGCTATCGTATACTCGTGCATGCCAGAGATGTGATGGTGTGTGTTGGGGGGGGGGGGGGGGTGGACATGTCGCAGTTGGCCGCGGGATCTGTTGCGGGCAATTCATCATTGAGACGCAAGAAAAACTTGATGCAGTATAATATTATATACCAAGGAAATGGGCACATATAAGCATTTGGCTTACTTCCAAATCATTTTCTCTGATGTTAAATTGTTAATGTCTTTATATTATGTCTTATATGTGATAGTTCTTGAGAATAACATGTTGTTTATACTGATATATAAAATAATAAAATAATGTTTTTTTCATGTACTTGTTGATTGCTGTATTACAGACATGTTATATCGCATGAACCGACGTCGAATGCCTTGGGTCATTCTAAAAAGTGCAGATGTCAAATTAACTTTTTTCGATGGAAGAGCGCTTATGCATGAAATTATAATGTACGTCAAATGATAATAAGCGCACCACGGTGATGTTTGTTCTGACACTGATGGATTGAGTTATATCATACTCCTGAAGAGGCAATCAAAATAAAGTCATAGAGCGCGTATCTGGCATTGATGCCACACCATCCTCTCCTAAGTCATCGTGATTTATGACGTCAGAACACTCAATCGTCCCAGTGTGCATCACTAATCTGCGATCCCCGCGCACACACACCTGTTGTGTTTGTGTAGAATGGCGCGTGAATTCTAAATTGAGCGACGACGCAGAATAATTAGCAGCCTCTATCAGACCAGACCATTATCGACATTGAATTAAATAATGGGTGCACATAGCACGCCACCGATGTTCTGTTACAAAACCAAGCTCTACCCAGCGTCGACACCGTGTCAGGGTGGTCGTCGCTATAATAATGTCATACAAAAACAAAAATACAAAAAATTCCACAATATAATTGAAAATTCAGGAGAAAGCGGATATACTTTTTCATATCCACATGTATATAGAGAAATACAAAGAGATTAGATAAAGATTAGCATTCCGCACAGTGCACCAAAACTAAAAAACTAAAACTATTCTGTCAGCGTTTCGCATACCATCTACCTAACTATTGGAAGTATGTTATTTCACGGGGTTGGGGTAATGTAATGTTATAAGCCCACACCATCGACCTAACTATTGGAGGTATGTTATTTCAGGGAGTTCGGGTAATGTAATGTTATAAGCCCACACCATCGACCTAACTATTGGAGGTATGTTATTTCACGGGGGTTGGGGTAATGTAATGTTATAAGCCCACACCATCGACCTAACTATTGGAGGTATGTTATTTCACGGGGTGGGGGTAATGTAATGTTATAAGCCCACACCATCGACCTAACTATTGGAGGTATGTTATTTCACGGGGTTCGGGTAATGTAATGTTATAAGCCCACACCATCGACCTAACTATTGGAGGTATGTTATTTCACGGGGTTGGGATAATGTAATGTTATAATCCCACACCATCTACCTAACTATTGGAGGTATGTTATTTCACGGGGTTGGGGTAATGTAATGTTATAATCCCACACCATCGACCTAACTATTGGAGGTATGTTATTTCACGGGTGGGGGTAATGTAATGTTATAATCCCACACCATCGACCTAACTATTGGAGGTATGTTATTTCACGGGTGGGGGTAATGTAATGTAATGATTACTAGTCGTACTAATGTGCTTTGCACAATATATATGCTCGAGTTGTAAGTTTAAACCATAAATATGTTAGTGCAGTACTTTATTATAATTATATAATCAATATGTTTACTCCGATTTGTCTAATTTTGCAGTAGTACAGTAAGTAAAGAATGTGCGATAAGCAATACACTCAATACCGTGGAGATGGTGATTGTTTTCCCTGTGGGTGCACGGTGATTAATAAAACATTGATAATTGTCTTGTCTTGACATTACAAACTTGTCAAAATTTCAAACTTGTCAAAGTCAAAATCTCATACCGTCCACAAACAACCTGGACTAAGGAACTCTCTTTGTTTTATATTGATATTTATAGTTTTTACATGTATTACCCCATATGGGGCTGGGGCGTAACATCTCAATAAACCATATACCATACCAATGGCTGCTGAACGAAAAATTATGGAAACTGTAGACCTACATGCAATGAGATTCCCGTTGCATAATGTAGGTTCGCGGTGATCCGGAGATCCATGGTGTGTCGCGGTGATCCGGCGACCCATGGTGTGTCGTGGTGATCCGGCGATCCATGGTGTTTTTCGCGGTGGTCCGGCGATCTATGGTGTGTCGCGGTATTCCGGCGATCCATGGTGTGTCGCGGTGATCCAGCGATCTATGGTGTGTCGCGGTGATCCGGCGATCCATGTTGTGTCGCGGTGATCCTGCGATCCATGGTGTGTCGCGGTGATCAGGCTATCTATGGTGTGTCGCGGTGATCCGGTGATCTATGGTGTGTCGCGGTGATCCGGCGATATATGATGTGTCGCGGTGATCCGGCGATCTATGGTGTGTCGCGGTGATCCGGCGATATATGGTGTGTCGCGGTGACCCGCCGATATATGGTGTGTCGCGGGATCCGGTGATACATGGTGTGTCGCGGTAATCCGGCGATATGTGGTGTGTCGCGGTGGTCCGGCGATCCATGGTGTGTCGCGGTGATCCGGCGATCTATGGTGTGTCTCGGTGATCCGGTGATCCATGGTGCTTCGCGGTGATCCGGCGAACCATGGTCTGTCGCGGTGATCCGGCGATCTATGGTGTGTCGCGGTGATCCGGTGATCCATGGTGGGTCGCGGTGATCCGGCGATCCATGGTGTGTCGCGGTATTTCGGCGATCCATGGTGTGTCGCGGTGATCCAGCGATCTATGGTGTGTCGCGGTGATCCGGCGATCCATGTTGTGTCGCGGTGATCCTGCGATCCATGGTGTGTCGCGGTGATCCGGCTATCTATGGTGTGTCGCGGTGATCCGGCGATCTATGGTGTGTCGCGGTGATCCGGCGATATATGGTGTGTCGCGGTGATCCGGCGATCTATGGTGTGTCGCGGTGATCCGGCGATATATGGTGTATCGCGGTGATCCGCCGATATATGGTGTGTCGCGGGATCCGGTGATCCATGGTGTGTCGCGGTAATCCGGCGATATGTGGTGTGTCGCGGTGGTCCGGCGATCCATGGTGTGTCGTGGTGATCCGGCGATCTATGGTGTGTCGCGGTGATCCGGTGATCCATGGTGCTTCGCGGTGATCCGGCGATCCATGGTGTGTCGCGGTGATCCGGCGATCTATGGTGTGTCGCGGTGATCCGGTGATCCATGGTGGTTCGCGGTGATCCGGCGATCCATGGTGTGTCGCGGTGATCCGGCGATCCATGGTGTGTCGCGGTGCTTCATGACCGTATATGCATATATATATATATATATATATATATATATATATATAGAAGGTTCGTGATCATTACCGGTGATTCATTGTGTGTCACGGTGATTTGTGGTCGTATATACATATACAGAAAGTTCGCGGTGATCCTGTGATCCATGTGATTCATGGTCGTGTATAGTGAAGTATGGATATAGTTGCCACCCCATGTTGGTTATACCATTGCGCTGGAAAATCCTAGCCACGCAAGCTTTCACCGTTGAGTGCCTCACCGTGCATCACTCTCCCAAAAAAATCACACGCGCGGTGTCGAGTGTTTTGCTTATCGCACACTCTTTATGCACTGTATATCGATGTAAGAATGTGATAAATCGTACTATTGATATTCGTACACTAACTGTATGTATTTTGCCTTGACAGACACAGCATTATATCCGTGCTGTCTTCCGGTTTGTGCATATAACTCACGAGCCACAATGGAAAGAAGTCGCTGTTATGACCCTTCATACTGAATGTGTTATCCCGGACCTTGCATGGGGATGTGTTATCCCGGACCTTGCATGTGGCATCAGACTAGTTGATGATTTTTCGTACGGAAGCGTATCAGACTATTGGCTATTCGATTGACGTCGAGAGATATGAAGGATTCCTTACAGAAAGAATATTTTATTATACGATTTTATACGATGCGGCGTTTGTGCTGGGTCGGTCCTAAATGTGAAACAATGTGTGTACGTTAAAGAAAAATACCGTGGCGACGAAGACACGGGTAAATGGCAGCAATACATGATTAAAATTCGAGTCATTTCAACAAAACAATATACTCTTTGACATAAATATATAAAACAATAAACTCCCTGAAATAAACATATAAATTGGAATAAAAACTTAAATGGCAATAACGTTGCCAAGCTCCATGTAGAGTTCAGTCCCCTAGCTACGCAGGACTTACCGCTGCACGCACCTACACGTAATTTGAAGAAATTTCAAATGTATTTATTTGAGACTTTTGTAGATTACAATTCATTTCACCCAAACCTTGGGTGTTTATTTCACACCACTTTCTGGGATAACCTGTGTGTCGACTGAGAACCTATGTGCCAATTGAGGAGAACACGCGAAGGATTTGTGTAAATGTTAGCCCAAACGACATTTTGAAGTAACGACTGCTTTGTTGTTTATTTCGAGGAATAATACCGCATCATATGAATTCAGCCCAAATATATTGACAGGTGTCAAGGGTCTAACTCTATACTGAGCAATAAAAAACTAATATAATAAATACCGAGTATATTTAATTTTAACGCCAATGGGTCGTTTATGTGCGTTTAAGAGTGTATTTATGCTTAAAGCAAAGTGAAATAACGATCTTAAAATGAATTGGCCGGTATATTTTATTAGTTATCAGGGTTACCAGGGTCGTAGTTGCATAAATTACAATATATCTTATTTTTATGCTAAGATAATTGCGTGGTTATATGTTGTAGCTTGATCGGTATCGATCGGTATTGAGGTTAACACAAATCCCATATATGGAAAATCCAAATATGGAAAGTGACTTGCGCATGCGCAAAACAGATACAATGGTTTTCCTAAAAACGAAGCAATGAACAACAAACACCGACCCAGTTAAATAACGACATTAGATAGCGGTGTATTGCGTCTTTAAGAGTGTGTTGATATCTAAATCATGTGATTAACTAATTAAAAATTATTTCGACTACATATTTCGATAATTATCAGGTCCGCAATTCGATCATGAAACAAAATTTGTAGAGACTTTAATTGCTTGGTAATTATTGAGATTGCAGTTTCCTTATATGGCAACTCCTTATTTGGAATTTTCTTGCGCATGCGCAGAAATGATAGAATTTCATGAAGACGTCGCCATTTTTATTATCACTGTTATTCCATTCTCTTGTGTCGGTGCAATGATTTGCTGTCGTATTTTAGGCAAATAAGGCACTGTATGCATGCGTAATGATAAGTTGATGAGGTTGCATCCATTATTATTCCGATGTTTAATAGTTTTGTCAGCTAAAATAACTTCGCTCAGCGGCTGTTATCGCGTGAAAATGAGTAGGTCAACTTGGTTGAAGTCGAACATTGGAATGGCAGGGAATTCCCCGTTTTGACTCGGCATTGTTGGTAAACAAATGCAAATTTATAAGAAGAAACGTTAACAACTGTGCGTGTTTGTGTACTATGACGCTGGTGGATATTGATTAATTGTTTTTCTCGAGTATTTATTCATTCCTAATCATCGGCTAATGGCAGTAAAACTTCAGTCAGAAATGTATTTAAGTTAACCCAATCTTTGCACAATTCAATTGCAAGTTGAAAATGAAAGTAAATTGAAATTTTTAAGGAGAAACAAAATCAACATCTGACAAGTGCCATTGAGTGTGGCTTGATAAGTGTGTACTACTTCTAGGGCTAGGCCTAACTGATTTTTAATTAGAATGACATTTTTACATGGGGAATATGATTTATATAAGAATCTGGAATAATACCTTTACCTTATTCTTGAGTTGATGTGTTTTTTTTTATTTAAACATGTCCTGTAGTGAGTTGTTAATTTGGGTTGGTACTACAGGCAAAATCAATGACTGATATAAAACATGTATCACTATCAGTCGCTGATGTGTTAGAGTCAACCTTCTCTAACTGCAGGGCTCTTTATGAATACAGGAGAAGTTGGCCCCATACGATGACGGCCCCGCACGAAGTCGGCCCCATATATAACAGAAACATTGTTTTAAATCGTTTTTTAATTTATATGATGATATGAAATATGAAACTAATAATAATAATGACAAGATTATATTAATACAATTAACAATAAATTCAAACGTCGTCGTTGTCACTGTCACTGTGTTGTCAGTTATATATGGGTGCCGAAATCTCGGCGACCCTATGGAGTAGCTGGCTTGTTGTCAAATCTCTGTCTCTATACAGCTTCCATACGTTAAATATTTGAACTAATGGCTTCATTCGCTAAGCAGCAATCAACAGTACTTACCAGCTTTCTTTCATTGTCTGTAGGCAACTATATACCGGTATATCATTGTTTTTTATAAATATATTTATCACATAATTTGGCCATAAAAGCAGTTTCATAATTATCGGTAATAGACACGTTTAATATCAGCGCGTGCGATGACGTCACGGCGTTCTTCAAATAACTTGCGATCGCTGTAGTTTATGATTGTTGTTTTCGATGAATATTTCGCGTTGCTTCGGGTTTATTTGATCATGTGATAAAAGGTATCTCACACTCGTCCTATTTTATACGTAATTTATCAACCTCGTCCTCTAAATTCTATTTGAGCCTCGGCTCAAATCAAATTTAGTGAACTCGGTTGATAAATTCCGTATAAAATAGGAACTCATGTGAGATCCTCTATATATGATATATATTTGTCAGACGCATGACAATACTGTCTGCCCATCTACATTAATGGGGCCGTCTTCATATGGGGCCGTCTTCGCGCGGGCCGACATCTCCAGATACGCTCATTATCCTGCCACATGCATATAAATTATTGTATCCTAACATATGCTCTAACAGTTACATGTACTTTTACACTTAACTTGGAAATAGTCTTTGTTTCCTAATGTAATAACACAGTTTAAAGGCATCATACCGAATCACAAACATTTTGTATTCCACATGATGCCTTTAAACTGTGTTATTACATTAGGAAACAAAGATCATTATTTATAATTACATCACAGTGTATTTAAGCTGGAAATATCATTAAATTTTAAATATTTGGAACTTTGTAAGTTCACTTCTGACCTTCTGTAATTATCCTACTTAAATACATTTGATAGCATTTTATAAATCAATGACAAAATACTTGTACGTCTATAGAGAATGAAGTGAATGTAATTATTTCAGTATAATCCCAGCTTTATATTCCAGGCCAAATAATTCACTGCGTTAAATGAATAATTAATTTCCAGTGCCTTCAGCTACATCTTTTACACAATCCTGTCAAATATGAAGAAATTATCATTTAAAATCACACTAAATATTATTGGCTATTGTTTTCAAATTTTGAAGATATGACTTTTATATATCGAGAGGTTGATGGAAGCGAGATCCAATGTTTTATCAGTCGACAGGCCATGTCACGACACACCAATTATATTACATACTATGCTGGTCCCACCAGCCGGGCACCAGGCCTCATGCGGAGTATACACTGCCTTTGGGCTGGGTTGGTTGGCCTCACGGCAGTGGACCCAGTCGCTGAGGTCTGGTGGGAGATGTTTTTGGGCCCAATGGGATGTTTGAAGAAT
This sequence comes from Siphonodentalium dalli, assembly GCA_032622095.1. NCBI lineage: Eukaryota > Metazoa > Mollusca > Scaphopoda > Gadilida > Siphonodentaliidae > Siphonodentalium > Siphonodentalium dalli. The sequence continues at coordinate 17,870,610 of CP136064.1, forward strand.
TTACGGGGCAGAACATATGCAAGTACAATAACTGCCAATGGGCAGGAACATGGTTGAACCAGAGATGGCGAGCGTCTCTTCATGGTTTACTTATATCTGTCAGCCAGACAGAATTTTTTTCCAAATAAACTTCAAATGGTAGGGCTGTCATGATTATTCAATATAGTTGATTAATTATTAATTAAACACAGCACTATTATATGTAAACCATATTGTTCCATAGTTCATAAGCATAGACTACAAGTAGGTATAACTCATAAATGTCATTGGTTTTTATCAATGTCTCTGAAAATGGTTCAAAAGTCTCCTGATACTATTAGCATATAGTAAACCTAACTATACATGTACATGTAGTTGTTTCTTGGCCTAATTTGCATATCTATTATTAATTATTCATAGATAAATTTGGTATGATAATCATAATGGACAACTTATTGGTTAAAGATCATAAATGACCTTTTTGCATCGAAATAGACCCATATTACCTTCATTATTATGGTATTTGTTTGCTTTCACATTAATTTTCCATCTCATTAGTCTCGGTAACTAGATATATAATATGCAAATTAGATGCAAATTAGATAAGGTCACATGGTGTGATGTTCGCGATGACCTTGGCATATGTGAAAATCTATCCCGAAGATATGTACCTAATTTCAGCTTAATCCGTCAAATATTTGTTAAGTTATGCAAACTTAAAGCAAACTTTATTGTGAAAAAGTGGGCGTGGCCTAATTTGCATATCCATTTTTACTTATTCATACATAAATTTGGTATTATAATGGTCAAATTATTGTTTAAAGAATAAAGATCATCCCTTATCATCGAAATAGACCCATATTACCTTCATTATTGTGGTATTTGTTTGCTTTCACATTAAATTTCCAGCTCATTAGTCTCGGTAACTAGATATATAATATGCAAATTAGATAAGGTCACATGGTGTGATGTTCGCGATGACCTTGGCATATGTGAAAATCTATCCCGAAGATATGTACCAAATTTCAGCTTAATCCGTCAAATATTTTTTAAGTTATGCAAAATTAAAGCAAAATTTATTGCGAAAAAGTGGGCGTGGCTTAATTTGCATATCTATTATTACTTATTAGCTCAACTTTACTTTGTAAAGTTTGAGCTATTGCCATGGCTTGGTATCCATCGTCCGTGTGTGCGTGTGTGCGTGATGCGTCAACAATTTCCTTTAGCACGGGCTACAGTTCGTTCCTTTGGTCCGATTATTATGAAATTTGTCCTGGATGTTGACATTGACATGTAGATGGAAACGAGTCATTTTGGGGTCATTCGGAAAAAAACATGGCCGCCAGTGGCCATCTTGGATTTCAAAATTCAATCCATTATCACGGGCTACAGGCTGTACCGTTCGTCTTATTGTCATGAAATTTGTCATGGATGTTAATATTGACATGTAGATGGGAACGAGTAATTTTGGGGTCATTTGGCCAAAAAACATGGCCGCCGGCAGCCATCTTAGATTTTACTCTTTGCATGACTAAATCATTTAGCACAGGCTACAGGTCGTACCTTTAGTCTGATCATCATAAAATTTGTCATGAATGTTAATAATGACATGTAGATGGGAACGATTAATTTTGGGGTCATTCGGCCAAAAAACATGGCCACCAGAAGCCATCTTGGATTTTACTCTTTGTATGACTAAATCCTTTAGCACGGACTACAGGTCGTACCTTGAGTCTGATCATCATGAAATTTTTCGTGGCTGTTGAAATTGGAATCTAGATGGGAACGAGTCATTTTGGGGTCATTTGGATGAAAAACATGGCCGCCAGTGGCCATCTTTGATTTCAAAATTCAATCCATTAGCACAGGCTACAGGCCGTACTGTTCGTCTGATCATCATAAAATTTATCATGGATGTTAATATTGACATGTAGATGGGAACGATTAATTTTGGGGTCATTCGGCCAAAAAACATGACCGCTGCAGCCATCTTGGATTTTACTCTTTGTATGACTAAATTCTTTAGCACGGGCTACAGGTCGTACCTTTAGTCTGATCATCATAAAATTTGTCATGGATGTTGGCAATGACATGTAGATAGGAACGAGTCATTTTGGGGTCATTTGTCCAAAAAGCATGGCCGCCAGCAGCCATCTTGGATTTTACTCTTTGTATGACTAAATTCTTTAGCATGGGCTACAGGTCGTACCTTTAGTCTGATCGTCATAAAATTTGTCATGGATGTTAACGATGACATGCGGATGGGATACAATCATTTTGGGGTCATTCGGCCGAAGACATGGCCGTCAGCAGCCATCTTGGATTTTACTTTTCTCTTCATGTCTATAAACTAGTATTAGACATTCAACTTTCCACATTCATAATCGCTCCATTGACTGTAAAACATTAAATTATTCCCTTTCCAAGTTGAGCTACAGTGTCATTGACACTTTCATTCATACATAAATTTGGTATTATAATGGACAAATTATTGTTTAAAGATCAAAAATGCCCCCTTATCATCGAAATAGACACATATTACATTCATTATTGTGGTATTTGTTTGCTTTCACATTAAATTTCCAGCTCATTAGTCTCGGCAACTAGATATATAATATGCAAATTAGATGCAAATTAGGCAAGTTCACATGGTGTGATGTTCGCGAAAACTTTGACATATGTGAAAATCTATCCCGAAGGTATGGTACCAAATTTCAGCATAATCCGTCAAATATTTGTTAAGTTATGCAAAATTAAAGCAAAATTTATTCCGAAAAAGTACCCAAAAACACCCATTTTGGGGCCGTTCCTCTTCAGCCTATTTAGTCATAATGCACTGAGGCCCACGTGACAAAAAATATCAGTGGTTTTTCGACCTTCGATTAACCATAACTAGGAAACTAGATGGAATTTTTTTGTTCTGTAAAAAGTTTTGTGATCTGCGATTCATAATCTTTCATATGAGACTAACTATAAACATTGTACTTGAATATGACATTTTCACCTAAAATCCCTATTATCAGTCCAGACAGAGAAATTTGTATTGACTTGTTTCATTTATTTAATTTATGATGGCGATGTCATTTGATAAATAATAGTCTATTTTGTGTTGATAACACGATGGTTAAGATCAGGTCTGCAAATATCCACCGCACCTGCGAAGTTTATTTGTATAATCGGAGATTTCAATAATCCTTTGTTGTGTTACTCTAGTAGTTGGCGTGTTGCCATTTTCTGCGATTGCTAAATTTAGTCATTTAGATATTATGTACAAATCAAATAAACGGGATGTCATCCTTTAATAACGTGTCGCATGTATCAGGTGAAGGTCATTCTTCAGTTACCTTCACCTTTAGAATTCCACGGTGTACTCGCTCCCCGACTCTAGAAACGCAATCTGATTCCTATAGAGAAGCAGGATACCAACATGAGATTATCAATAATCAGATAATAGCAGCCGAAAGACTGTCAATTACCTTAAGGTATTTGGCTACTTCTCGTAGATCGGTGTTAATTATCTTCGTCAATGATGTCATGTCACGCTTGTTAATAATTCATTTGTTCGGAAATACTTATTGGGGGTCGAAACGTATAAAATTGAACTACCACCACTTCCAAAAACAACACCGATAAACAATAACGCTCTTTTCTGTTCCATGCAATGGAAATGGCTATTTTTTGTCCTGATATCAGTGATATAAATGAATGCCTATTAGTATGATTATCCTGAAATAAATTTATGCCACTTTGGCGAACATGGGAACCACGGTACAATTTATGCCATTTAGGCACACTTCAGGCACACTGGGCTTATATTTCGGCGAGAATCCAAATCTAGATTCTCGTAAATATTCTCGCAAATTACCCTGGATTCTCTTGAAAAAGTATATATCAGCAAAAAGCAAAATCAGATGAAATATATGCCCTGGAAATATAGCAAATCGTTTAATGCTTTAGAATTTTTGTTTTCGTAGATTTATATATATGCTTAAAGACATATTATGGACTTGTTATGGACTTTTTCGGGTGCGAGAAATTGATAAGTTAGTGCTCAGGCACTTTGCCAACCTGGAGAATGTTATCATTCTACTAACATCACTGAAAATTTCCAAAGAAATCTACCACACCACTTCATAGAGAACATCGTCTGAACTACCCCAAATTGTAAATATTTACATCTCGATTCGGGGCGCAACTATCGGCTATAATTAAACAAAAATGATTTCGCCATCGAGAGTCATTGCATTTAACTAATATATAAGAATGACGTTGTGTATCATCCATTTGAATTAATATTCGTAACAAATAACTACTTTGAGAAAGATTATTCTTAATTTCTATTTGATCACTCTGCCCGGTGTCTGTCGGAGTGTTTCACATCACTTTAATCAAGGAAGACTGTTCAGAAAAACTGTATTTCAAGACCACCAAACAACTTTCCTTTTTAGGGCCACCACATCTTTCCAAAGATGTACTTCTTCCATTTTGCTATCAAAGACCGAAAAATGTCGTTAAACTAGAGAACCAAATACCCCCCTAAGGGCCCCTGTATCTTGAGATATTAAAGACCGAAAATGTCGTTAAACTATAAAGACCGAAAAATGTCGTTAAACTAGAGATCCAAACATCACCACCCCCTCTTTTTTGAGACATTAAAGAACGAAATATGTCGTTACACCATTAATACATAATTTGTGTTTATGAAAGTCTGGCACCCATTAGCAGTTTGTTTTCAGTACATTTTAATATTCATTGGAACGTAAACAATTATTCTCTGACAGAAATCATGTTAATATCGCCTTTCGTTACTGGTTTCCTCGACTCGCATATTTCTTACTGCTCAATACTTATAATTAAAAAAAATGTTCTGTGTTTTCTGTCACTTCTTAATAGCATTCTGTATTCTGCTATTGAAAAGAAAAAAAGTTGCAGTATACCGTAAAGGTACGGAAGGCCTTGGTGGGTATCCTGTGAACATATTTCCACCTGTCAAAAACCGCTACAAACGAAAAAAATATTCAAATATAGACAGACTTTGTTAATATACAAATGAGAAATATCTCATAAACAGTATGTTATTGTCGTAAATTTGACGATTGTTATGTAAACAAAGCATAAAAAGTTACTTTCCTGGTGTTTCTTTATATTATGATGGTAAACATAAAGAGCGTTCTTTGTTGCTCAATTCCTTATTTGGAAATAATAAAGAGCGTTTATACCATTTGTGTGTGATTAGCCAGTAGCATTGTGCTGCCTTCTATAACACAATCAGACTCTTGTTTAGGTAAAACGTAGTAGGTCTTTATGTAAGCATGATGTTTAAGCGATAGTGATCGTATATTTTAACCAAAATGTATGCGTTTTAATATTTTTCTGTTTACGGTGTTTGGAACAAATATGAATATTTTCGACAACTAAGCCCTCTCGTTCCTTTAATATAATTAATATAACATCCCTCATCCAATAATCTCCAAATTGCATATCTAATTTCAATCCTAGTTACACGTCACACCGCCCCTCATCATTTGCCAATTGTACACCCTTTTTTTTGCTGCTGCAACTGCTCAATTTCTTTAAAAATTATTGAAAAAATGGCCCTCCCGCCCGCCGACATTAACCTCTGATTTTTTTTTTTCGATCATCGGTCCACACCAAAATTGAGCACACGTCCCTATATAATATACCTATTTAAACCGACTATACACGGTGGTGTAATAGATCAACCGTCAATTTAACCGTTTAGGTAGCATATTTCCACGTATACGTTATCACGACAAATCCCTGCTGATCTGTTATTAATGAACCAAACAATTAACATGTCAACACACTCTGGCCCGCCAATGCTACAGTGTATAAACGTAACGGGACAAATATTCACAATATATTGGCAGCTAACGAGAACATTCATCACCAGCAATCTGCTCACCCCTTTCAGCTGATACGATAGAAACTAAACGATTTGTTACTTTTAATTACCCGTACTTAATTACACTACTTGCGTGTTAATAAAGTACGACCCCATTACCACTAAATGTGAAACATGTGATTTAGAACATTAATATTCACTCTTACATAGTTCCACATCCAAGGCTCGTCTTGTTCTGCATTATCCTGAGAAACTGAACTGTCCATATTCATTTGAAAATTGTCTAGATCAAGCCAGACTGAATTGCAACTGACAAAACACTTCAATAAAAAATGTTGGATTTAATTAAGAAAATATACATGCCGGCATCGGTCAGACATAGCTTTGTACTTTGCCTGTGACAGACATGGCACTATATCCGTGCTGTCTTCACGTGCCACAATGGAAAGAAGTCGCTATTATGATTCTTTATACTGAATGTGTTATCCCGGACCTTGGGGCATATCAGTATAGTTGATAATGTTTCGTACGGAAGCGCAACAGACTATTGACATCGATTGTCGTCGGGAGATATGACGAATTCCTTACAGAAAGAATATTTGATTTGATTATACGATAAGGCGTTCGTGTTGGGTCCTAAGTTCGTGGTCCCCTGATATGGCGATCAATATCATCCCCTCTACGGTCCCCTGCTATGGCGATCAATATCATACCCTCTACTTGACTATTGATATATTACAGACAAAGAATGTCATTATGTAAGTGAATCAAACCGATAAGTGAGTACACAAGCACTTTTAACACTGAATAAATGTAGTTTTGAATTAATATTTTTGAAAATTCCTGCCGATCGCACCATATCTGAAAACATAACCATGCCTGGATATAGTTTACCTGACATTTATAGAATGAGGTTCCCAAAGGGCGAATTTAGTGATGCTATACAGCACAGCGGGTTAGCATAATCAAATTCACCCTATGGGGACCTCACTCAGCTTATGGCTCATATTATGGGTAGTATCTGTTTTTAGTTATCTTTTCCATTATCTTCAGTTTCCATATCCCCTAATATGCAGAAGATAAAATGAATAATCGAGGTGACTAATGGGTGAACATGACCAACTTTAACTGGGGAACTTCAATATAATCATAGGTTGTTTATAACGGTTGAGGCGTAAGCAGAATGAGGTCCACAGAGGGTGAATTTTGTGACGCCGTCCTGATGTCCCATCATGTGGTATACACGTTTAGGGTACGTGACCATGATGCAGTAAACACATCTAGGGTGCGTCCACCACCATGCGGTATACACGTTTAGGGTACTTCACCATCATACATTAGACACATTTAGGGTCCGTTCACCGGCATGCGGTATACACATTTAGGGTACGTTCACCATTTTACGAGGTAGACGCGTTTAGATTTGTTCACCATCATGCGGTATACACATTTAGGGTAAGTTCACCGGCATGCGGTATACACATTTTGACTACGTTCATCACCACGCGCTATACATGATTAGGATGCGTCCACCATCATGCGGTATACACGTTTAGGGTACTTCGCCATCATACATTAGACACGTTTAGGGTAAGTTCACCGGCATGCGGTATACACGTTTATGGTACGTTCACCGTTTACGAGGTAGACACGTTTAGATTAGTTCAACATCATGCGGTATACACATTTAGGGTAAGTTCACCGGCATGCGGTATACCCGTTTAGGGTGAGTACACCATCATGTGTTAGACACGTTTAGGTAAAGTTCACCGGCATGCGGCATACACGATTAGGGTACGTTCATCATTTACGAGGTAGACTCGTTTAGATTAGTTCACCATCACGCGGTACACACGTTCAGGATAAGATCACCATCATGCGGTATGCATGTTTATGGTATGTTCACCAATTACGAGGCACGTTTTGGTAAGTTCACCATCATGCGGTAGACATGTCTAGGGTACGGCTATCACCATACGTAGGCACGTTTAATGTACGTTTACCACCATGCCCATGTGGATAGGATAGGATAATTTATTTACATGAATAATACAATGACAGTAACATATAATAATATAAATGTTGTATATATTGTTGGGGGTTAGCCTAGCCCTATCGGGCTGTCTTCCTGCTACCCCTAAAACAAGCATCACTATAATTATTTGCATAGATGGCTTGTATTTTTATCCACACATACGTACAGACTACATGTATTATCATGTATAAAACTAACTAGAAACTAGTTTTGGGGCATATCACAGACAAGTATTGGTGTGGTTGTGAGACAATCCAGACGGATTGTAAGATATCGCCGTCTTTAGTTAAGTAAGTAAGATAGGAATTATCTATATATATCGCTGGAAAGTCTTTTTGTTGAATTGAGTTTTTGTGGTAGAGTATATGGTACTTTTATCATCATTCGGTAGACACATTTAGGGTACGTTCACCATCATACGGTAGACACGATTATGATATGCGTTCCTAATTTACGAGAAACGTTTAGGGTATGTTCAACGCCATGTGGTAGACACGTATGGGGTACGTTCAACGCCATGGAGTATACTCGTTTATGGTACGTTCATATTAGTTTAGATTAGTTAACCATCATGTGTTAGATACGTTTAGGCTAAGTTCACCGGCATGCAGTATACCCGTTTATGGTACGTTCAGATTAGTTTAGATTAGTTAACCATCATGCGGCAGACAAGTTTAGGATACGATCACCATCATGCGGTAGACACGTTTATGGTACGCGTTCCCCATTTACGAGATACGTTTATGGTACGTTTACCACCATGCGGTAGACACGTTTAGGTTACCGAGAGGTAGCGTACTGGTCTCTCGTGCTAGCGGACCGGGGATCGCAACCTGGTCAGGGTATTCTGACAAAAATCAGAACTCGGTCAGATACCAAGTTTGTAAGGCTGAAAAGTCTCATTCGAGATCACTGAATAAAGATCCGAATGCAAAAGTGCCGACTTCCCCCATTACGACATTTATACAGGTATGTTGTGGTGGTGCAGTACGCTGTCCGATCGGGTGCGGACATTAATGGCTGACCCGTGTACACGCCTCGGTGTGTGCACGTTAAAGAACGCTACTGGTGTCACAACAGGGTTATAAAGTTACTCGGCCATGGTAGCACCTGGACCGGCTCATAATTGTCAGTAAATGACAGCGAGCTGTAATGTGGAGAAGAGAAGACACGTCTATGGTACATTTACCATCACGCGGTAGACACGTTTATGGTACATATTCCACCATGTGGTAGGCACCTTTACCACCATGCAGATGCAGTACACACATCTAAGGTACGTTTACCACCATGCGGTATATGCGTTTAGTGTACGTTCACTACCATGTGGTTGACACGTATATAGTACGTTCATACACTATCAGGTTTGCACTGTATCTTGTGCGGGAATTTCGTCGTAGAAAAGCATATGGTGCAGAATACGAACGCAAATGCATATAAGCTGCATCCTTACCAACGCTAATGCCATGAGAAGTAAACTTTTTGTAGTTCCACATGTAACATTGCTACTGACATTTGCATTCAAATACCTGTATGATTGATTCTCACCTGTATGATTGATTCTTACCTGTATGATTGATTCTCACCTGTATGATTGATTCTTATCTGTATGATTGATTCTTACCTGTATGATTGATTCTCACCTGCATGATTGATTCTTACCTGTATGATTGATTCTTACTGTATGATTTATTCTTACCTGTATTATTGATTCTTACCTGTATGATTGATTCTTACCTGTATGATTGATTCTCACCTGTATGATTGATTCTTACCTGTATGATTGATTCTTACCTGTATGATTGATTCTTACCTGCATGATTGATTCTTACCTGTATGATTGATTCTTGCGAGATAATTGCCTGCTATTTATAGGCACGTTTCGGAACCATCACTGCATGTGGAACTACATTTATTTTAATTCTCACGCAGCTGCGGCAATATGCATTTTATAAGCATGTTTCGTTCAAATTCTGGCATCGTCTCGTTTTCTACGACGAACTGCCTGCAAAACATACCGCGCAAATTTGCGAGTGTTTAAACGCATCATTAGGCTGGTAGCTCGGTTGTTCAGTGGTTAGAGCGTCCGGCTTGCAGCTCTGACGGTACCAGCGTAGTGAGTTCGTCACCACCACAGACTATTGAGTTTCCCCGTAACAGTGGCATTATTGGTCGGATTATGCGGCGTGTGACTGTCGAGTCAACACTCACCTAAAGTTATGACCCTTCAGCAACGTAACTCGTACTGTGGCGGCGTTGTTGTACCTAGAATTGAAATATGCGCCTAGCATATAAGCCTATGTTCGTATGAACGCGAACATGTGTGCATGTGGAAGTCATGTGTGCGCATAGAGCTTGTCAAATTGCAGAGCGCACTTGGCGGTTCGGTGATTGGTCATCTGAAAGTAAAAAATTATCAGTATATAATGTTCAAAACCGCCAATCTCGACTATGAGAGTGATAAATGATAATCATTAAACATATTTCGAATAAAACTTGGTACAACAGTTGGTGTTTAAAAAAGAGAAATCGGCCGCCAAAAATCGACAAGAGATCTGCGTAAACAGTTTATGTTTTCATTCTGTGACCAAGCTCCCAATTAACCATCCAATCGGGGACATTATGGCCAATATTGTCGATTAATGTACGAAAATTTGGCTGGTGCCATTCCAACACAATTCACACTAAAACAGCGTTTAAAAGGCTTTTAAACATTTAAAACCGCCTAGCTTGTCTTTTAGTGACCTCCCTCAAAAACCGCCAAGCTTGTATTTTAGCCTTTTCGTAGATCCGGCATAGCTCAATACGACCCAATACACGTGGTGACACTGTAAATGATCAATTGACTTAGGGCTTAGTGTGATAGCCGATACATGTATATAAATTATTATTGATACGCTATTTGTAACCTTAAGTTATTTTAAGAGACGAGAACAGATGTACTATGAATATATCGTGCATCAGGGGATATTTTGGAGCAGATCACTAACACATAAGAACGAATATCGGTTGAGTTTTGTACCCAAACAGATGAACTCGTATAAGAACCTACAATTATACACGAGAAAAACCAAAACTCAAAACATATGAACTCATATAAGAACCTGCTCATACAAGAACCTGCAATTATACACGAGAAAAACCAAAACTCAAAACATATGAACTCATATAAGAACCTGCAATTATACACGAGAAAATGTTCTGAACAGCCCTTGTTCAGTCGGCGCAATCTAATCATGAAAGATAATTATATGCAATCATTGTTCCTGGCATGATGCGCTATTGGTGATCATTTCCAAGTGCAATAGTACTGATTACGCACGGTTCATACGAAACACATAAACCATAATCGAATTATGTTAACCATTTCTATACTAAATGGATTCTCCCAGTCAGTTAAAGTGATGTGAAATACCCCGGTATCCATGGTGATCAAATCGAAATGGAGAATAATCTTAAAGTGATGTGAAACACTCCGGTAGGGTGATCAAATATAAATGGAGAATAATCTTAAAGTGATGTGAAACACTCCGGTAGGGTGATCAAATAGAAATGGAGAATAATCTTGGTTAAAGTAGATATGTTTACAAATATTATATCCAAGTTGACACACACAGTCATTCTCATATATTAATTAAATGCAATGACTCACGATGTCGAAATCGTTTGCGTTAGTTCATCGCCGATAGTTGCGTCCCGAATCGAGAAGTAAATAATTAGTACAGACGATGTTTTCATTTGTACGGTCGATTTGATTGAGATTTATGGCAATGTTAGTAGAATGATACATTCCTCCAGTTCACATAGTGCATGAGTACTAACTTGTCAGTTCAAGTAAATAATATGTCTTTAATAAATGGACATAGGAATTGTCTAGTGTTGATTAGCAGGGATGTACATATAATATAGGCAGACGGCAAAAGTACAGAAAGAGTCCTATTCATTGAGGGAAATGTTTAGATAATAACTTCAGCAAACGACTGAACAAATCCTATGCGATAACTGCTCGTCAATGATGCTTTAACCCTTTACCCAACAAAACGGCCAAAAACGCCCAAATAAAGCTTCAACAGCCTAAAATATCTTCGGTCTGTCTCTATAACACCATACAAATATGAATATCATTGGAACCGGTTCATTGACCACATTGTGATGGTTACAGTTATGCCCTGTGCCAATGCATTCTCTTATATATGCGAGTCGACCATAGGTCGCCTCGCATATATAAGAGAATGCATTGGCCTAAAAAAAATATTTTTGTAACACTTTTTACCATTTTTCTTACATTCTTTAACAATTTTATAATTTTTTCTTACATTTTTTAACAATTTTTATAATATTTTTCTACATTCTTCGACAATTTTATCATTTTTAATATGTTAAGCCAATGCATTCTCTTATATATGCGAGGCGACCTATGGTTGACTCGCATATATAAGAGAATGCATTGGCACAGGGCCGTTCTGTTGGGTAAAGGGTTAAAAAATTAATATACAAAAGGTTAAGCACCGTCAGCCACCATTTCGGTTGTATCGTTGAAGTTCTTAAGACGGAGATTATTGCATTACAGAGGAACTAATAAAGAAATCCATAGTAATGATTCCACACACGCGAGCTGTTTTCATGCATGCCATATATCCGGTATAGATACATCGTTATGTCTAACAGATTTACCGACCAATATCGGATCCGTCTGCACGGCACACAGAAGCCCTTCACGACGCAAATTACCACGATTTTCTACAGTCAAAATGTAATAAAGATAATGTATCTCTTCCGGACACCATTTACAGCCTGTTGTCCCGAAAATCTGCACAGTATCTGCTTATAATAGAACTTGTTTTAGGTACATAATCTGCTGAGATTCACCTCAGTTTGAGTCGATAATATGCTTATAATGAGGCAATTATAAACAGATTAGGTGCGGACAATTACACAAATAAGCCAACTCACGACTGTTCATGTGCATGCTCTTTAACATTTGTTTTCACTGTGGCTTGTTTCAGAATCAAATAATCACATTATGTACCAAATCCTCTTTTTATGTCGATTATGTGCGTATTTGCGCGAGGATATGTTGACATTTACCACTGCAGCACAATTTCTACAAAGCCTGATTACAAGACTACACATATCATTTGGTTTAAACAATATTTTATTTGAACTGAACAGAACAAAACAAAAGGTACAAACACTGCATATACATGACATATACATGACATATAATTATAAAATGTTCAAAAGAGGATTGGACAACAGGCTTATGGGCTTTTGTTAAGTCCTATCCTATGAAAATAAATGTTACTCCAGGTATCCTAGAATATATACGATTGGGGTGTAGCAGACGGGTTTAGTTCTGTATGGTCCGAATACTACAGTGTATATGAAGGGCAAGGAAATGGAAAGGGGGTACAGGCATAATAAGAAAGGGGCAATTGAACTTACCATTACCAGCAGGGTAAAATATATCACAAAGGGTTTGGTTGGGTTGCAGGAAGGAATAGTGTGGAAGATCAGCTCAAGTCAAGAAATTTTAAGGCCGTTTACCCTTTATATGCTGAACCCTCATTGATGAGTAATTAACCCTTAGGAAATGTTCAGATAATAGTTACAACATAGGTCGTTTGTTGCATTTATTATCTGAACATTTTGTTCACTAACCTTAGATGTCGTCCCTACAAATGAATTTGTTTTACCCTGTGCCAATGCATTCTCTTATATATGCGAGTCGACCATAGGTCGCCTCGTATATATAAGAGAATGCATTGGCCTAACAAACTTTTATCATTTTTTTAAAATAAAACAGTTTCTTACAATTTTTAGGACATACAAATAAAAAAAAAATCCATTACCCTGCAGGGAGCCCCACACATTTATAGAAGCATACAGAAGAGTGTCGTCTGCTCATGTTTGTCTGGGGCTCCGTGTGGGTGAAAATATAAAATTGTTAAAGAATACAAGAAAAAATTATTAAAATTGTAAAAAATTGTATACTTTTATAACTCAATGGGAGAATCCACTCAGTAATTAACGGGTTAACTCCTAAATTAATTACAATTGGTGATTAATTAATTTATAATAGCTATCATTCTAGTCAATTCGGAAAGTACAATGTCGTTCTCTGTTTTTCGCAAATACAGAATTAACTGTAAGACGCAAAATTATTACAATTGTACTCTCCAACGGTTCAGCATTATGTATAACGAAAATAGGCGAGTTGCCATTTGTAGATTATGTATGTCTCCCACCGTTCGTGGTGTCTCTTGCGCCTTATAGTCAGTTCAGGGTCACCTACCGCGATTCTAAAGGAGGAAAATCTTTTAATAGTTTTCCAGAAATTTGTCGTGACTTCAGATGCCAGCTACAACGTTACGTCTGCAATTATATCTGCTGCAAGCGTGCAGTTCAACACATTCTGTGTGTTGATTATCCGCCTATAAAATAATTGACGCGGGAATATCACTTAAATTCCATGTGAATATTTGCAGTTAGCAAACCCCAACAGACCAAAGGCGGAATCGTTTCCAATGGCATATTAGTTTTATGGTTTATGGCAATTATGCCAAAGGGGATGTCAGGAATGTTAACTTATTGGCAAGGTCCGCAAGCACCACACCGACACACCGAGCAGGCAGATAAAAACCCGCGTGATGCATCTACTGGTAACCGGAAGGCGTGAACCCACGGCTATCTAAAAGTCAACAAAAACAGTTAGGATAGTAGAACGGTTGATTATTCATCGGTTATGTGAAGTTTTAATTATGCGATAATAGTATAAGGCATATACATGTATATATTGAGTATACAGAGAAGTTACACACCCACAGTTACACAAATATAGATAAAGGTCATCGTAGCATGCATTGGATGAGTATATATACCTGTAGTTCCCGATAAATATAGCTAAAGGTCATCGTAGTGTGCATTGGATGAGAATATATACATGTAGTTCCCGATAAATATAGTTAAAGGTCATCGTAGTATATTAGATGTATGGATATTGTTTGCAAATTCCCAAATATATGTTTATGACGTATATTACCACATTTCCATCCATTGTTATGATGCATAGTAACCCTCCCCATTTATGTATGATGTATACGACGCCCATCTTACAGTTATCATGTATATCACTCCTTTCCCATTTCATAGTTAAGTTATATGCCAACATGTTAACGTGTATGTCAGATATGATAATTTGGGCAAACTATATATAGTTGAAGGTTATCGTCTCTTATTGGACGAGCAGTTACTCATAATATCGTTAATAGGCCAGGCAAATATGGACATAGGTGTCGCCTGGAGAGGGAATTTATGAGACCTACATTTTTGGTTAGCGTAATTACTAAATTTTCGGAATCCGTATGTTGGATTTGTCAGATAGGCGGACTTTTTTCTCACCGCGTGGTTTCTTGAGGCACCCGATGAAAAAATCGGTCATTTTTTAAATAAAGCTGACATTTTTGACAGAGTATTTTCACACATTTTGAGAAGAAATATTCGTCCAATATTGATACCCGAGAGTGGGGCGATAACCAAAGTAGGGTAATACATGTAACCATTGAATCTAGGAATTGCAGTCATGACGTCATGTGACGTCAAATAATATTTTGGGCGTGACAAATATGACGATTCACGCAAAGCGTTGTCTTTCGTTTCTTTTAAATCATAAAGTAAGACGGATATGCCGCATTGTTTTATACCATGGGAAACTACTGCCAATTGGCTATATTTGTATATATAATTTATCGCTTTAGGCCGCATTATGTTTTATCAGAGGCAGAAAAATCAACCCTCCCCCCTAAAGTTAAGATGCGCCATTCTGTGGTATAAGGCACACATAACTCACGGTTACATGTCAATAGGCTTAATTAACACAACGGCCGTTGAAAGTCTGCTAAAGAATGTAATAATATATAAATTTATGTCGGCAATCTCGAACATTAAAGTAGAAACAATATATAATGTACCCCCAAACCCGAAAGTTTAATAAATTTTAGAATTGTTCCAAAAAAGTGATATCAAACGCATTTTTTTTTCTTTTCTGGATGGCAAAACAAGAAAAGAATTGTAAGGGTGGAGATAATTGATGTATACGGCAATTTCATTCCGCTTTGGATTAAAAAATGACATACTAAACCAAAATAGGTGGAAATTGGGAAATATGTAAGAACGCACATTTACTTGCTTAAATGGCTTAACTAACAAAGCGGTCGTTGATGAACTGCTAAACTCTAGTTTAATGTATATATCCCAATCTACAAACTCGAACAATAGGTGAAAATATTACACAGTGCACCTCCTGGCACATTTAAAAAAAATAAAAAATTAAGGTATTTTTCTCCAAAAATAACCTAAAACCATTTTTTTGTCATTTTCTCGGAAACCATAACGCACAGAATATAGCGTGGTGGAGATGTTAGGTGGGTACGATAATTCAGTGTTGTTTTTAGATTACGAAATGGCTTACTAACCCCAAGATGGCTGCCAATACGGTGGTCAGAATAAATGGTGAAATATGTCATGTTTCACTTTTATCGCCGTCATTGCCGCCATCTAATGTCTCACACAACCCACAGTATTATATTCATTGTATCATGTTACTCACAGAGACGTGGCGACAAGGGGGTATGGGGGTGTCTCACCCCCCAACTTTGGTCAAAATTTTCAACAGTTGGAAACTTCATACCTGCCAAAACGTTAGTTGGAAATTTTCCATCAACAATTAGTTGAAAATGTTATTGTAGTTTGATTTTCAAACAATTTATTGGGGGGAATTAATCGTTTTTGGACCAAAATTTGCATATTTTCCTATTTTTGGTTAAATGTTTTGACTGATGGTCATCAGTTGGAAATTTACCAACCTTAGGGGGTGACAGGTTATAAATTTCCAACAGTTGGAAAGCTTGTGTCCTGCTGGTCCCTACCACGTGGGCAGTCAACAAACTGCTAGTTAATTTAAGAAAACAATAGTGTCATACATTTGGTCAACATTGTCATTGGAATTGTCATCAGTTGGAAATTTTCGCACACCGGGCCGAACCATAGTCGGCCCGGTGTGTCATTGTCCCTCCCATGGCCAATATAAAACGGCTAATTAGTTTAACAACACAATATTTTACTACATTTGGTCAAACTTGTGGACTGAAATGGTCATCAGTTGGAGAATTTACCAACCTGAGGAGGCTAGTCGAGATGCTAGGATTTGCGATGTTTTTGTATAGTTTTCAAAATTTTCTCACACCGGGCCGAAAAACCATGGTCATCCCGGTGTGCCATGTCCGTAGCCGTATGTATTTGTCTGGAGTTAGACCACTAGATGGTAGGATTTATGCAATTGTTCAGGTTAAAATATCTGAATGTTGTCATACCGGGAATATAGAACCATGGTTTAAGAATATATAGGATATTAGGCATGAGTACTGAGGTGCAAGGGGGTTGAAATGGAATTATGCAAAACTTGTGTGTGGTGTGATTCTGATTCAAGGGGGTGCAGTTGGAATTTCCCCAGGGTGTACACCCCCACCCAACGGAGACACTCTAGTCACGTCCCTGGTTACTCCGGGACATCATGATGCGCAATTCTATCTAAAATATCTACCAGAATGGTGCCCATTATTGACGAATCATGCATTCATGAGTATTCGCTCTCAATTAATCCGTGTCCCTTGAAATAGGTGGCACTTTGAGCGAGGTATTTACAGATGAACAGGATTGTTAAAAACAGAAGCGAGTAACAGTAATACATTGAATGCGTGATTGTTATTTATGCCAGCCACCTGTGACACAATAAATATGATATTACCTAAACCCGAAAATAGAAGGTCAATCTTTCTCACTGAATATTATTCCAAGTGCTACCAGATATGATGGTACATAACTACATATGAGGTGGATATGGCGTGGATACCATTATCGAAGTCTGGGCTAGACGAGGTTGATGTGGGTTCACACCCGACTTGATTGGGCGAAAATTGGGACCGATTTTAAAGCTAGATGTGAGATAAGGAACATCGCATTGTGCCATCCGATAAATACATGACCACTTCGATAATAAAATGATAATTTGTTCACACTCACTGATTGACACTGAATCAATCGTATTTGAAGCAATGATTTTGATTCTGAGTCAGTGCCTCGATTAATCTGCTATATACAATGTACAATTGCTGTACAACCGCTTCGACCCACAGAAGACGGTCGTAATAACACAGAGTGAATTTTCCAGACCCTAAATCACCATCGCCGCTTTCATTGACTAGTGTCCAATAACGCAGAGAAGATGAGATTCAGAAAACGATAGCGCTCGTTGTACAAATTTAGTTCAGATTTTGCATCTTCCGAAAAAATATCTTATCAGTGATAAACATAAGAATAGTCATGTCCAGAATGAGAATCCCTCCTGTGTGCCTAATTTAATTATGCAGTTTCCGTTGAACAAGATCGCCATGAAGGACCGCTTTATTTGCAATATATGAACGCGATAACCTACAGAAATATCAAATTTTTTATTTCCAACTTGGTGGAAAAGTAAACTTGTCTACGTTATGTTACACCTGAACGTGTCAAATTCAGACCAGGAGACCTGTTGCTGCTGCAAGTACCATTTGTGTTTATAACGTAAAACCCATGTCATTATGAATCAATCGGGCTGTATTCAATATTCGTATTTACAAGCAACACCGGTGGAAAACAATATGGCGAATAATTCCTCGTCCTCATATCATCCCGATTGTATAAAGACATATGCATGTATTCATCACACGCTGTTAAGTAAATACTAAACTACGGCTATCGTGTCAAGTTACTTAATTCGCTCAGCACATTCGGAGTTGTTATGGATGAGTTATCGTAGATCAGATTCTGGTCTGCACAGAAGTTGTTACTATATATCATTTTTGAGATGCAGCGACAAATTACACCAAGACTCGTGATCCCATTTTGTTTTACCCATTTGTACATCAAACACTACCACAATTTAATATCAGGATACGCACTACACACGGTCCACTCACGTCGCGCATAGTGGGATAACTATAGATCCATTTGAATTTAACTGCAACACATCTGGCTTTAGATATGCCGGGCAGGTGGAATTATAATGCTTTAATCATGAACGGCCATAATCAAAATATGGTATGTTTTCAGACATCCGACCTGCTGGAATCAGCAGGTCTCTAACCGCATTATCTTTGGACTTATCTAGAAAGTTATTATACGCCTCATGGTATCAACCTGCGTATGGCATGTATAACAATAATTGCAATTGTCGTCCTTTTTATTTTGGTGTTATAATGAGCTAAAACTTACACTGGGATACCAAAAGTCCAAAATGTATCAATCTACATGATAAAACTCCATGCCAATACTCCGATATATACGCTGTTTTCTAAATGCACAGCCTTCCAGAAGTAACCGTAACTACTCATCAGCATAGACAGATATGGATAATATGACTGTTCATCTAGCGAGGGATACGTGTCCATATTTGGGGTATATCGTCCTACAAGCAATCGTTCAGTCACTTCTGGAAATCAGGAGTGCACATGGGATGACACGAGACTCCAGTACTATACTATACAGAGTAACATACAATCGAAATATATAGGGACATATTTTGACAGTTTATGTGATTTACCACATCGCTGGTATTTTCGTTGTTGGAAATATCGCTCAGAGCCTTGACTACGAGTCTATTGCGTGATGATGAAACTGAACGAACATGTATGATGTGACGGTTTGATAATTTGCTGGACTGGGCAGCAATTGTTATTGGTCAATGAGATCCATTTATTCTTACTTTTAGAACGGTTTGCATGAGACCCAATTTATCAGTAGCTCCGTTCTTGTAACCACGCCTAGGTGATGGAGGGTAACTAACGATTCGTATCAACATGAGTTATTTGATGAGATATATATCCGAATGGGTTAATTGGTTAATTCTGTTATTCGCGGTCGAATTTTGTTACAAATAGCCATAGAGATTGCCAAGTATGCTTAAATGTCGTGTTATATTTAATATAACCTACATAATTCCCTTATTCTTACTTGACAAATCTTCCTTCAGCGCGAATGAATGCAATATTTGTCAATCCTCTCACTCGTGTGTGTCAATCTGGCTGCTATTTTAATAGAACTGGCCACTTTTACGTCCTAGTAATGCAAAATGATATGAATATAATAGGACTATTGGTTGTATAAGACATTTCATTGCGATGGTGGTGTTAATTGCGACATGACAGATTTTACAATTTCCATCCATATACCGGTCACCGTATTGTCAGCCACCTTGGGGTTAATATGCCATGTAGTAACCGCCGACGGCATGACATTATCGTTCATTCAAATTATATCCACCCACACTACATTATTGTCTTGATACATTTCGAGAAGATGACAAAAATAGGTTTTCGATTAGTTTTAATTGGACTAAACTAATAAATATTTATTAAACATTGGGGCGAGGAGGTGCTTTGTTTGCCGGTTTTACTTAAATGTTCTACTCAATGGATCGGGATATATATACTAAATACAACTGTAGCAGTTTATCAACGACCGTTGTATTAGTTAAGCCATTTTGGCAAGTAATCGTGCGTTTTTACAACTTTCACAATTCCCACCTATATACCGGCCACCATATTGGCAGCCATCTTGGGTTATTAGACCAGTTTTTAAACCAAGACAGAACGAAATTACCGTATACACTAATTATCTCCACCCTTAATACATCATTTTCATTTTTGCCTCCCGGAAGAAGACAAAATAAATTTTATATTATCTTTTTTGGGAAAAAATCAAAAATTTGTTAAAAAATTTAGTCAGGATGTACAAAATGTAATATTTTTACTTGAATGCTCGACTCTGTCGATCGAAACATATATATTAGACAATACCTTTGCAGTCCATCGACGGCCGTTGTTTTAATTTCGCAATTTGACACATATTCGTGCGTTATGTGTGCCTTACACCACAGCCTGACGCCTCTCAGCTTTTGGGGGGAGGGTTGATTTTTCTGCCTTTGATAAAAACTAATGCGACCAACAGCGATAAGTAATATATTAGAACATAGCTAATTGGCAGTAGTTTCCCATGGTATAAAATAAATGGGCATAACCATCTCACTTCTGATTTTATCAGAAACGAAAGGCAACGCTTTGCGTGAATCGTCATATTCTTCTCACTCTAAACATTATTTGACGTCACATGACGTCATTACTGTCATTCCGAGATTCAATAATTACATGTATTACCTTAATATGTTTATCGCCGCATTCACATGTATCAACATTGGATGAATATCTCTTCTCAAAATGTGTGAATATACTCTGTCAAATATGTCGGCTTTATTTTAAAACCGCTTTTATCACCAGGTGCCTCAATAAAACCACGCGGTGCAAAAACAAATCCACCTATCTGACAAAGCCAACATACTGATTCCGAAAGTTAACATGCTAACCAAAAATGTAGGTCTCATAAATTCCCTCTCCAGGCGACACATATGTCCATATTTGCCTAGACTATAAGGGTTATCGTTGCCCATAGGATGAAAATTGTTAGTAAATTCATAAATATATGGATAGAGTTAAATGGTTTCCATAGATGCATACATACAGCAACAGTTTATCGCTGTCAGATATTATATATTTTGATTTTATAAACCTTATTATAAATGGCACACCTTTTCTGGTGGTATGTTTATGTATATGTGTATTGTTATGCAGTGTTTGACTATCAGTATATCCTGATGGTTTTAGAGGAAAAATATTTAACCCATTTTGGAAAATGTTTACTAAGACCATGTCCAAAAGATAGCATTTATAAAGTTGGGATCGAAAAAACTATACCAGCAAAGAGTTCTCAAGAGCGTAACTCTGGTATAACAGACATCAAATACAGCCTGTTTGTGTGATAGGTTTCGGCCCTTATAGGCGAGTTGCCATTTGTAGATTATGTATGTCTCCCACCGTTCGTGGTGTCGCTTGCGCCTTATAGTTAGTTCAGGGTCACCTACCGCGATTCTAAAGGAGGAAAATCTTTTAATAGTTTTCCAGAAATTTGTCGTGACTTCAGATGCCAGCTACAACGTTACGTCTGCAATTATATCTGCTGCAAACGTGCAGTTCAACACATTCTGTGTGTTGATTATCCGCCTACAAAATAATTGACGCGGGAATATCACTTAAATTCCATGTGAATATTTGCAGTTAGCAAACCCCAACATAACAAAGGCGGAATCGTTTCCAGTGGCATATTAGTTCTGTAAACTACTGCTGTGGAGGTGTAATTGCAAACCAAATGTCAATAGACCAGGCCGTGGCGGAGGTATAGGTGCCGCCGGGGAGGAGAGATAACTGGTATTTCCTGATAAGTAATCGTTTGGGGCATTAGAAAACTGGAGGTAATCAGTGAGATGCTGGGGTACTATATAGAGATATCACAGCTTTTTTAGAAGTTTTTTTTATTTCCAAATCTTCAGAAAATATTTTAATTAACAAAAAATGTTATTTGCTTGCAATCATCAAGCCTATCACTGAATATGACATGATTGGAACACATTAAATGGACTCATCGAGCCTATCACTGAATATGACATGATAGGAACACATTAAATCGACTCATCGAGCCTATCACTGAATATGACATGATAGGAACACATTAAATGGACTCATCGTCGGCAATCATCGAGTCTATCACTGAATATGACATGATTGGAACACATTAAATGGACTCATCAAGCCTATCACTGAATATGACATGATAGGAACACATTAAATGGACTCATCGAGCCTATCACTGAATATGACATGATAGGAACACATTAAATGGACCCATCAAGCCTATCACTGAATATGGCATGATAGGAACACATTAAATGGACTCATCGTCGTCAATCATCGAGCCTATCACTGAATATGACCTGATTGGAACACATTAAATGGACTCATCGAGCCTATCACTGAATATGACATGATAGGAACACATTAAATGAAGTCATCGTCGTCAATCATCGAGCCTATCACTGAATATGGCCTGATAGCAACACAATAAATGGACTCATCGAGCCTATCACTGAATATGGCATGATTGGAACACAATAAATGGACTCATCGAGCCTATCACTGAATATGGCATGATTGGAACACAATAAATGGACTCATCGAGCCTATCACTGAATATGGCATGATTGGAACACAATAAATGGACTCATCGAGTCTATCACTGAATATGACATGATTGGAACACATTAAATGGACTCATCGAGCCTATCACTGAATATGACATGATTGGAACACATTAAATGGACTCATCGTCGTCAATTATGTGAAAAGGATTTTGGACGGTACGACAAATTTACGACTACTATATGTGACCCGCCATATCAAATCCAGTCGTAAGTCGGGATTTTTTTACCCTGTGCCAATGCATTCTCTTATATATGCGAGTCGACCATAGGTCGCCTCGCATATTGTTTACAATTTTAATAATTTGTTCTTGTATTCTTTAACAATTTTATAATTTCACCCATACGGAGCCCCAGACAAACATGAGCAGACGACACTCTTCTATATGCTTCTGTATATGCGTGGGGCTCCCTGCAGGGTAATGGATGTTTTTTTTATTTTATGTCCTAAAAATTGTAAGAAACATTTATTTAAAAAAAATGATAAAAAAAATTGCGAACAAATGACATGCTACTAACAGGTCGCCTCGCATATATAAGAGAATGCATTGGCCTAACAAATTTGTATCATTTTTTAAAAATAAAACCGTTTCTTACAATTTTTAGGACATAAAAATTAAAAAACATCCATTACCCTGCAGGGAGCCCAACACATATATAGAAGCATATAGAAGAGTGTCGGCTGCTCATGTTTGTCTGGGGCTCCGTATGGGTGAAAATATAAAATTGTTAAAGAATAGAAGAAAAAATTATTAAAATTGTAAAAAATTGTATAGTTTTATAACTCAATGGGAGAATCCACTCAGTAATTAACGGGTTAACTCCTAAATTAATTACAATTGGTGATTAATTAATTTCTGATAGCTATCATTCTAGTCAATTCGGAAAGTACAATGTCGTTCTCTGTATTTCGCAAATACAGAATTAACTGTAGGACGCAACATTATTACAATTGTTCTCTCCAACGGTTCAGAATTATGTATACTGAAAATAGGCGAGTTGCCATTTGTATATTATGTATGTCTCCCACCTTTCGTGGTGTCGCTTGCGCCTTATAGTTAGTTCAGGATCACCTACCGCGATTCTAAAGGAGGAAAATCTTTTAATAGTTTTATAAAAATTTGTCGTGACTTCAGATGCCAGCTACAACGTTACGTCTGCAATTATATCTGCTGCAAACGTGCAGTTCAACACATTATGTGTGTTGATTATCCGCCTACAAAATAATTGACGCGGGAATATCACTTAAATTCCATGTAAATATTTAAGAAATAAATACACGGTGTAGAGGTGTGTATGGTCAAGTTGTACCACAAATGATTGTAGGACGACGCGTAGCGGAGTCCTACAATCAGTTTTTTTGTGGTACAACTTGACCATACACACCGATACACCGTGTATTTATTTCTTTTGTAATACGACTGAAAGTTTATGGTCACAATTCGACTGAATAGTCAACGAAATACTGCGCTTTTTCGGTCTCAGGTGAGAAAACATTTCGTGGTGTAATTCGTATTGGGCGTACTCGATTACTTTGCATGGAGTACTCTGGTAGTGTCTTGTCTTGTTATGAAATTCCCCGTTGACTTTTCGAGGCACCTCTTCTAGAAATAATCGTTGTGATTGGCTAAAAAACGATGTGTTTTCAGCGGCGCCCGTGCGTTTCATTTAAATTGTACAGGAAATACGATGCGGTCATTTCTGTTTTGAACGTTGTTGGGACAACATGAATATGATCATCGACTATGGACCATTTTACTTACACAAAACGATATAAATGATCTAGTTTACTAAACTAATCTTATTCCCCTTCTGTACTGGTGAACAAACGCTTTAATTTTCAACTTGATTCCGAAATATCGAATATGATCGAGATTCGAATCGACGAATGCACAGCCCGGCCCCATGGATTTATTTTGTCATTTAATATACTTATTAAGTAACTTTCTTTGGTCGTAACATATATCAATATACCATAACATCATTTGGACCATATTCATTGGCAACCAAACTGGTTTCAAGCGACAAATCGCTAGAAAATTCGCAAGATTGTCAAGATGTAGCAAAATTCAATCAAAGGGTTACGGGTGCGGGTGTACTCCGTTGATGCCCCGTTTGCGCGGAGTTAGAAAAGACGGGAAAAGTCGCGTGCGGCGATCTGAATAAACCGATTTTTACCACAAAACTGGAACGAGATAGCCATGGTAACTCGGGCCACTGGCCAATCAGGACATGGCTTTTAAGCATAGTTAGGCAGGGTCGTATTACAATTGCAGTTAGCAAACCCCAACAGACCAAAGGCGGAATCGTTTACAATGGCATATTAGTTCTGTAAACTACTGCTGTGGAGGTGTAATTTCAAGCCAAATGTCAATAGACCAGGCTGTGGCGGAGGTATAGGTGCCGCCGGGGATGAGAGACAACTGGTATTTCCTGATAAGTAATCGTTTGGGGCATTAGAAAACTGGAGGTAATCAGTGAGATGCTGGGGTACTATATAGAGATATCACAGCTTTTTTAGAACTTTTTTTATCTCAAAATCTTCAGAAAAATATTTTAATTAACCCTTTACCCAACAAACCGGCCAAAACCGGCCAAATAAAGCTTCAACAGGCTAAAATATCTTTGGTCTGTCTCAATAGAACCATACAAATATGGATATCATTGGAACCGGCTCCTTGACCAAATTGTGATAGTTACAGTTATGCCCTGTGCCAATGCATTCTCTTATATATGCGAGTCGACCATAGGTCGCCTCGCATATATAAGAGAATACATTGGCCTAACACTTTTTACCATTTTTTCTTACATTCTTTAACAATTTTATAATTTTTAATGTGTTAAGCCAATGCATTATCTTATATATGCGAGGCGACCTATGGTCGACTCGCATATATAAGAGAATACATTGGCACAGGGTAAAAATTGCATTCTCTTAAATATGCGTGCAATCATCAAGCCTATCACTGAATATGGCATGATTGTAACACATTAAATGGACTCATGGTCGTCAATCATCGAGCCTATCACTGAATATGGCATGATAGGAACACATTAAATGGACTCATGGTCGTCAATCATCGAGCCTATCACTGAATATGGCATGATATGAACACATTAAATGGACTCCTGGTCGTCAATCATCGAGCCTATCACTGAATATAGCATGATAGGAACACATTAAATGGACTCATCGTCGTCAATCATCGAGCCTATCACTGAATATGGCATGATAGGAACACATTAAATGGACTCATGGTCGTCAATCATCGAACCTATCACTGAATATGGCATGATAGGAACACATTAAATGGAATCATGGTCGTCAATCATCGAGCCTATCACTGAATATGGCATGATAGGAACACATTAAATGGACTCATGGTCGTCAATCATCGAGCCTATCACTGAATATGACATGATTGGAACACATTAAATGGACTCATCGTCGTCAATCATCGAGCCTATCACTGAATATGACATGATTGGAACACATTAAATGGACTCATCGAGCCTATCACTGAATATGACATGATAGGAACACATTAAATGGACTCATCGTCGTCAATCATCGAGCCTATCACTGAATATGACATGATTGGAACACATTAAATGGACTCATCGAGCCTATCACTGAATATGACATGATTGGAACACATTAAATGGACTCATCGTCGTCAATCATCGAGCCTATCACTGAATATGGCATGATTGGAACACATTAAATGGACTCATCGAGCCTATCACTGAATATGACATGATTGGATCACAATAAATGGACTCATCGTCGTCATTTATGTGAAAAGGATTTTGGACGGTACGACAAATTTACGACTACTATATGTGACCCGCCATATCAAATCCAGTCGTAAGTCGGGATTTTTTTACCCTGTGCCAATGCATTCTCTTATATATGCGAGTCGACCATAGGTCGCCTCGCATATATAAGAGAATGCATTGGCCTAACAATTTTTTACAATTTTAATGATTTGTTCTTGTATTCTTTAACAATTTTATAATTTCATCCATACGGAGCCCCAGACAAACATGAGCAGACGACACTCTTCTATATGCTTCTATATATGTGTGGGGCTCCCTGCAGGGTAATGGATGTTTTTTTTATTTTATGTCCAAAAAAAAGAAACATTTATTTAAAAAAAATGATAAAACAAATTGTTAGGCCAATGCATTCTCTTATATATGCTAGGCGACCTGTGGTCGACTCGCATATATAAGAGAATGCATTGGCACAGGGTAAACAAATCCCGACTTACGACTGGATTTGATATGGCGGGTCACATATAAGCTGTTCGCAATTCTTATCAGTAGTAGATCATTATACAATATGTGCCACCGAGACACGCATGTAGGTATACATACGACGCATGCATGTGTGTATACACACGACACACCACCAACTCAAATCCATGCATAAGGTGCCGCACTGATTATCGATATAAATAAGTTGAAGTCACACTAATAAGATATGCCGTATAATAACAGAGCTCCCAATGTCTAAACTAATTCATATCTCTACCACAATGAGGCTTCAAATTCAAAGTTATAGTGATACTGTGATAAATGTGATATATGCGTCACCAACACCAAGCTCCTTCCTGCATTAGTTTAACGCGGCACACTAAATCCGGCCATTTATAGGACATAATAACCAAGAAAACCATAATCAGAAATGGATTCCGTTAAAACAACTAATCCTTCATATTATTACAAAAAACTACGGCTTATTACTGCAGGTTTCTAATTCACCACACCAGAAATCTTTTAAATGCGGATAAAAAAATCGGAGGCATTGCGAAACTCGACTTGTTCCGTATGATGATGATGATGATGATGATATGATTGATAAAACAAACCAATATTATGATGATCGTGTCGTTATTTGTTTAAAATACGTATCAATTGACATATACGCAACCGTTCCCTCATTAAAATCAACATATTTCGACCATTTTAGGGGACCTCCGCGAATTCTGGGATCTCCGCAAATAGACCTCCGCAAATAGGGACCTACTGCGAATTTTTACAACCGGAAAAACCCATTAGCTATAAATAAAACGCCCAGCGAACCATAGCTATCTAGAATCTCTAGGACAGTATACACCGGGGGCGTTAACTACACATTTTATCCGATTCGGGGTAGCACTACAGGTTTTAATGCTTCCAAAAAAACCATTATCTATTTATAAAATGCCCAGCGAACCACAGCGTTCTAAAATCTGTACCACAGTATACACCCGATGGGCGTTAATAAAAGCGGTCAGCCGAATAATTGGAGGTTCTTTTCAAAGTTCAGCCGAATTACATCTGAAACAAATTATTTATATCGATCGCGTTATCGTTGCTAACTGCTTAGAAATATTATGTTGGGCTGACTTAATATGCTGCGAATGCTAGTCTCAATTATCGGCAGATTTTGTGAAAATAAATAAGAATATACTCAGTTGTTTTATGGGAATACATTATCAAAATCTTTATTAAATATAAGAAACGAATGCAGTGAGTGTGTGTGGTATCGTGGGATATGGCGCTGTGGTCGTTGGGGGCACACATAGTAACAACTGCTTTGCGGCCCACAAAATATGCCCCAACGACCACAGCGCCGTATCTCACAATAACATACACACTCACTACATTCATTAACGACCACAGCGCCGTATCTCACAATAACATACACACTCACTACATTCATTCTTAATTGAAAATGAATTCCATCCCGTCAATTATAACTGGGTTATGCAATATTTTATAATTTTACATCTATTTTCCGTTAACTGAACTCAGAGATTTTGAATCTCGCAAATTGTCTGAGACTGGCACATAATAAACATACGTATTTTATGCAGCTTAAATCGGAAAATCGGGGTTTGAAGTCCTTATGTTTATGCCCATCTTTGTCATAAAAATAAACAAATTACTATAAAGTCGTCATGGCAACCAATCATAGAGGCTCATTCGTCTACAACCATTCTAATATTCTGTGACAAAACCATGACCGATTTCAAAACTTCAAACAGGACATACACTGTCATGACTTTTTTAATGTTTGGCAGTTGTTCGAGTAGTTTCTGGGAGGTCTTTTTAGGACGGATTGCATGGAAGTTTACCAGACCAGACCACAGAGAATGCCCTCCCGTTATGTTAGGACGGATTACATGTGAGTTTACCAGACCAGACAACACAGAATGTCCTCTCGTTATGTTAGGACGGATTGCACGGGGGTTTACCAGACCAGACAACACAGAATGCCCTCTCGTTATGTTGTTGTGTCGAATCACCTCACTGGTGCAGTTAACCCTTTACCCAACAAACCGGCCAAAACCGGCCAAATAAAGCTTCAACAGCCTAAAATATCTTGGGTCTGTCTCAATAAAACCATACAAATATGGATATCATTAGAACCGGCTCATTGACCACATTGTGATGGTTATAGTTATGCCCTGTGCCAATGCATTCTCTTATATATGCGAGTCGACCATAGGTCGCCTCGCATATATAAGAGAATGTATTGGCCTAAAAAAAATCTTTTTTTAACACTTTTTACCATTTTTTCTTACATTCTTTAACAATTTTATAATTATTAATGTGTTAAGCCAATGCATTCTCTTATATATGCGAGGCGACCTATGGTCGACTCGCATATATAAGAGAATGCATTGGCACAGGGCCCTTCTGTTGGGTAAAGGGTTAATTTCTCCTTCGCATAATATTATCTTATACTGGAAAATGATTGAAAGCTATCGTATTATACATCGATATTGTCGAAGACTTGCCATTCGTCTTCACGATGGTGGCATTTTAATCATGTCTGAAGCCATTTATCATTTCAGACGGTCGTAATTGGATATCACAAGGAGGAAGAATACTTCTATCAGATTATCTAACATGCGCTGTTCACGACGTTCCGTCATACCAATATACAGTACGCAAAGAGTGTGCAACAAGCAAAACACCCAACGTCGGTAGACCACATTCAGCCCAATGTGGATATCCAGGATCCGCGGTGTTGTGTTTTCTTGCATGGTGATCCACAGTGAAGTTGCACGGAGCAGATTAATATGAATCGACATAATATCTGGAGACTGACCCGGGCTCACCGAGAACCACTGATAATCACTGAGAATAACTGAGAATCACTGAGAATCACCAAAAATAACTGAGAATCACTGAGAATAACTGAGAATCACCTAGAATTGCCGAGAATCACTTAGAATCACTGAGAATCACTGAGAATAACTGAGAATCACTGAGAATCACCAAAAATAACTGAGAATCACTGAGAATAACTGAGAATCACCTAGAATTGCCGAGAATCACTTAGAATCACAGAGAATAACTGAGAATCACCGATAAATCAATTAGAATATTTATAATTGTCTTGCTTTGACTTGTTCAAACGTTTAATTCCCGCGCAATTTGTTAAAATTGTAGACATACCCAATGCGATTCCCGTTGTATAATATAGAATGTTCGCAATGATTATATAGGTTGCCGTTGTATAATATAGAATGTTCGCAATGATTATATAGGTTGCCGTTGTATAATATAGAATGCTCGCAATGATTATATAGGTTGCCGTTGTATAATATAGAATGTTCGCAATGATTATATAGGTTGCCGTTGTATAATATAGAATGCTCGCAATGATTATATAGGTTGCCGTTGTATAATATAGAATGTTCGCAATGATTATATAGGTTGCCGTTGTATAATATAGAATGCTCGCAATGATTATATACGTTGCCGGTGATTATATAGAAGTTTTGCTGTGATTATATAGGAGGTTCGCGGAGCTAATATAGAAGGTTCGAAGTAATTATATAGAAGGTTCGAGGTGGTTATATATAAGGTTCGAGGTAATTATATAGAAGGTTCGAAGTAGTTATATAGAAGGTTCGTGGTGGTTATATTGAAGGTTCGATGTGGTTATATTGAATGTTCGAGGTGGTTATATTGAATGTCCGAGGTGGTTATATTGAATGTCCGAGGTGGTTATATAGAAGGTTCGAGGTGGTTATATAGAAGGTTCGTGGTGGTTATATTGAAGGTTCGATGTGGTTATATAGGAGGTTCGCGGAGCTTATATAGAAGGTTCGATGTAGTTATATAGAAGGTTCGCTGTGATTATATAGAAGGTTCGAAGTAGTTATATAGAAGTTTCGTGGTGGTTATATAGAAGTTTCGCGGTGGTTATATTGAATGTTCGATGTGGTTATATTGAAGGTTCGAGGTGGTTATATTGAAGGTTCGAGGTGGTTATATAGGAGTTTCGCTGTGGTTATATAGAAGGTTGGCGGTGATTATATTGTGAGGTTTCGATAACACTACCATCACCATTTTAATTACACCATATCGCTCACTAATCCTCGCCACTCAAGCATTCCATGTTGCGTAGTTCACTGTGACTCTTGCGCTCCCACACATATGTGACCAGCCATATCAAATCCAGTCGTAAGTCGGGATTTTTTTACCCTGTGCCAATGCATTCTCTTTTATATGCGAGTCGATCATAGGTCGCCTCGCATATATAAGAGAATGCATTGGCCTAACAATTTGTTATCATTTTTGTTTAAATAAATGTTTCTTACAATTTTTCGGACATAAAATAAAAAAACATCCATTACCCTGCATGGTGCCCCACACATATATAGAAGCATATAGAAGAGTGTCGTCTGCTCATGTTTGTCTGGGGCTCTGTATGGGTGAAATTATAAAATTGGTAAAGAATACAAGAAAAAATTATTAAAATTGTAAAAAATTGTTAGGCCAATGCATTCTCTTATATATGCGAGGCGACCTATGGTCGACTCGCATATATAAGAGAATGCATTAGCACAGGGTAAAACAAATCCCGACTTACGACTGGATTTGATATGGCGGGTCAAATATAGCCACGGTGTTGAGTGTATTCCTTATCGCACATTCTTTACATACTGCATCTAATACAATGTACTCTAGTTACATTCCACTAATTACATTATGGATTACATGTCGTCACTCGAAAGATGTATGTTCAATTAGTCACGTCATTAAATTGTCTGAGTATCATCCGTCGTGTATCCAATATTTCAACAAAAATATACATTTGAGTTTTAGATGTTCGACATGAGAGAGGGTATGAGAATCAGTTTCTCATGATTATATCGAAGTCCCACCTTCATCATTATTAACATGATGACTCCGATAATAAGGTAATCAGTTTCTCATGGTTATATCGAAGTCCCACCTTCATCATTATTAACATGATGACTCCGATAATAAGGTAATCAGTTTCTCATGGTTATATCGAAGTCCCACCTTCATCATTATTAACATGATGTCTCCGATAATAAGGTAATCAGTTTCTCATGGTTATATCGAAGTCCCACCTTCATCATTATTAACATGATGACTCCGATAATAAGGTAATCAGTTTCTCATGGTTATATCGAAGTCCCACCTTCATCATTATTAACATGATGACTCCGATAATAAGGTAATCAGTTTCTCATGGTTATATCGAAGTCCCACCTTCATCATTATTAACATGATGACTCCGATAATAAGGTAATCAGTTTCTCATGGTTATATCGAAGTCCCACCTTCATCATTATTAACATGATGACTCCGATAATAAGGTAATCAGTTTCTCATGGTTATATCGAAGTCCCACCTTCATCATTATTAACATGATGACTCCGATAATAAGGTAATCAGTTTCTCATGGTTATATCGAAGTCCCACCTTCATCATTATTAACATGATGACTCCGATAATAAGGTAATCAGTTTCTCATGGTTATATCGAAGTCCCACCTTCATCATTATTAACATGATGACTCCGATAATAAGGTAATCAGTTTCTCATGATTATATCGAAGTCCCACCTTCATCATTATTAACATGATGACTCCGGTAATAAGGTAATCAGTTTCTCATGATTATATCGAAGTCCCACCTTCATCATTATTAACATGATGACTCCGATAATAAGGTAATCAGTTTCTCATGATTATATCGAAGTCCCACCTTCATCATTATTAACATGATGACTCCGTTAATAAGGTAATCAGTTTATCATGGTTATATCGAAGTCCCACCTTCATCATTATTAACATGATGACTCCGATAATAAGGTAATCAGTTTCTCATGGTTATATCGAAGTCCCACCTTCATCATTATTAACATGATGACTCCGATAATAAGGTAATCAGTTTCTCATGATTATATCGAAGTCCCACCTTCATCATTATTAACATGGTGACTCCGATAATAAGGTAATCAGTTTCTCATGATTATATCGAAGTCCCACCTTCATCATTATTAACATGATGACTCCGATAATAAGGTAATCAGTTTCTCATGGTTATATCGAAGTCCCACCTTCATCATTATTAACACGATGACTCCGATAATAAGGTAATCAGTTTCTCATGGTTATATCGAAGTCCCACCTTCATCATTATTAACATGATGACTCCGATAATAAGGTAATCAGTTTCTCATGATTATATCGAAGTCCCACCTTCATCATTATTAACATGATGACTCCGATAATAAGGTAATCAGTTTCTCATGATTATATCGAAGTCCCACCTTCATCATTATTAACATGATGACTCCGATAATAAGGTAATCAGTTTCTCATGGTTATATCGAAGTCCCACCTTCATCATTATTAACATGATGACTCCGATAATAAGGTAATCAGTTTCTCATGGTTATATCGAAGTCCCACCTTCATCATTATTAACATGATGACTCCGATAATAAGGTAATCAGTTTCTCATGATTATATCGAAGTCCCACCTTCAGCATTCCCGGAAGTAGTGCCGTCGTATAAGACAATTGATGGGAAATCCTCCTGATTAAAGAATTAATTAATGCGAAGGGAGTTGCCTGGGTTAAGTTACTATCTTATCAGTATCTATATAGGGCGATGTAACTAAGTTCTTGTGTTCTCTTGGGTATTTTTTTATTTAGACATTTAGACGCCGTTTGGCATAAATTGGTGCTAACCCCTAATGAACGCGATAGTGATAATTTGTGGGAATTGTAGACCTACATGTATGCAATGTGACTACTGTGGCATATGTGACCCGCCATATCAAATCCAGTCGTAAGTCGGGATTTTTTTACCATGTGCAAATGCATTCTCTTATAAATAGGTCGCCTCGCACATATAAGAGAATTCATTAGCCTAACAATTTTTTACAATTTTAATAAATTTTTCTTGTAATCTTTAACATTTTTATAATTTCACCCATAGAGAGCCCCAGACAAACATGAGCAGACGACACTCTTCTGTCTGCTTCTGTATATGTGTGGGGCTCCCTGCAGGGTAATGGATGTTTTTTATTTTATGTCCTAAAAATTGTCAGAAACATTTATTTAAAAAAAATGATAAAAAATTGTTAGGCCAATGGTCGGTCGACTCGAGAATGCATTGGCACAGGGTGAAAAAAATCCCGACTTACGACTGGATTTGATATGGCCGGTCACATATGGGAAGGTTGGGGATGATTACCCGTGAACAATGGGGCGTCGCGATGTATCAAGGTCGTATGTCTCGAGGTTTGGATAAAGCTGCCTTCAACATGTTGACTACACACTAGCGCTCGCTATTCGCTAATCATCGCAATTTAAACTATCGGTGTTGTCTGTAGTCCATGCACATTAGGCATGAAAGTGGAAAAGTAAGGAAATAAGTCGAGGAGAACTCATTTTTAAATATTATTTAGGCCATAACATCACTGATGTGTCACGAAAAGTCCCATAAAATCCGAGTTGAGCTTTCTGAGTTACATCATTTTTTCCACATAATTTAAAAATAGATATATTTTTCACAATCATGGAAATAATTGGATGCTGTAACAATTTTTCAGCCGAAACATACACAAAGGGCACATAATATTGTTCGATACACAATTCTCGAACAAAATACACCCATTCAAAGGGAAACATCGACTGAATTTCGCAGATAGGGATATGAAATAGAACACTGAGCCAAAAACAATGACAGGCAAATTTTGTTTTGAAGGCAAAATGTTGTATTCGATGTCGGATTTCTCGGGCTTCTCAAAACATATACGCAAGCTATCTATTTTAAATATTGCACAGA
This sequence comes from Siphonodentalium dalli, assembly GCA_032622095.1. Lineage (NCBI taxonomy): Eukaryota > Metazoa > Mollusca > Scaphopoda > Gadilida > Siphonodentaliidae > Siphonodentalium > Siphonodentalium dalli. The sequence goes on from CP136064.1 coordinate 17,905,789, forward strand.
GACCACTCCGTCGCTATAATAGGATTAGCGAGTACGCATATCATAAGTGGTCAAAACATCTAAAAACATAACCCTACCCCCAAATCTGGTTGTCAACGATCTTGTCGTATTTTGCTCTTCTATTTTGTCTAATCTAGTCATACGAATTACGCAGTCATACCAGTTTATGTGAAATGCGAGTACGAGAGCGAATTTATTGACACGATCAGAATAATACAATAATACAATAATTGTCAAATGGCCGCAGCAACCAAGCCAAGACGAAAGCAACATATTGGATAACCACCTAGTTGGTACTATACGTATTAGAAATAGACAAGTCTGTTGTTAAATATCATTAACACAGATCCATCTGGAGGATTTATAGGTCATTGCAACGCAAGTCAAACCCAATGATTTACGTCTTTAAAAGTTTGGGTTTTCTGTTTACAGTCGGGCCCAAAAATAATGCAACACACGAAGTAATGTTTCGCCACACACTGTATGGTAGTTTCATTCGGCGTGATGATCAATTATTGAATGTAACGCAAAAACTTAAATGCATATCCTTGCAATATAAATAGTAGTTACATGTCTGGATTTTTTCAGCACTGTCCGTGATAATAAACCATACACGTTATATAGTTGCAATGCGTATTATATTCCAAATAAACCGCCATCTCTTCGAAAGACTAGCACTCCATCTCACCAGATCAAATATACAGTAACTCGTACATTTTATAGAATACTAATTTTCCTGCTTCTTCCAAACCGGTGTCTTAGTAGACAATTTGTTCAGATTACTTCAGTCGGCAACTTGCAACTGGAATATACCATTAAGAAATGTACAATATTAGTTTTCCCTATTTTGTTGTTTGAAAATATCTTACCAAAACCACCCATGAACTTGTGCAAAATATCAGGTTATCAGCGTTTAAAGCTGTTATTTCAGCGTTGACCATTGACTCAATGTTGCTATTTATGGTTGTGAGTCCAGCAGAAATGTGTAACATTAGGGAGAAGGGATACACACGTATTACTAGTAGTTCATTATGCGACTACTATAAGCTATTCGTTATTCTTATCAGTAGTAGTTCATTATGCGACTACAATTAGCTATTCGTTATTCTTATCACTAGTAGTTCATTATGCGACTACAATTAGCTATTCGCTATTCTTATCAGTAGTAATTCATTATGCGACTACTATAAGCTATTCTTCATTCGTATTACTAGCAGTTCATTATACGACTACTATAAGCTATTCGTAATTCTTATCACTAGTAGTTCATTATACGACTACTATAAGCTATTCGTCATTCTTATCACTGGTAGTTCATTATGCGACTACTATAAGCTATTCGTAATTCTTATCACTAGTAGTTCATTGTGTGACTACTATTAGCTATTCGTCAGTCTTAACACTAGTAGTTCAGTATGCTACTACTATAAGCTATTCGTCATTCTTATCAGTAGTAGTTCATTATGCGACTCATATTAGCTATTCGTCATTCTTATCACTAGTAGTTCATTATGCGACTACTATAAGCTATTCGTCATTCTTATCAGTAGTAGTTCATTATGCGACTACTATAAGCTATTCTTCATTCGTATTACTAGCAGTACATTATACGCCTACTATTAGCTATTCGTCATTCTTATCAGTAGTAGTTCATTATGCGACTACCATAAGCTATTCGCAATTATTGTCAGTAGTAGTTCAGTATGCGACTACTATTATCTATTCGTCATTCTTAACACTAGTAGTTCAGTATGCTACTACTATAAGCTATTCGTCTTTCTTAACACTAGTAGTTCATTATGCTACTACTATAAGCTATTCGTCATTCTTATCAGTAGTAGTACATTATGCGACTACTATTAGCTATTTGTAATTCTGATCAGTAGTAGTTCATTATGCGACTACTATTAGTTAATCGTCATTCTTATCAGTAGTAGTACATTGTGCGACTACTATTAGCTATTTGTAATTCTTATCAGTAGTAGTTCATTGTGCAACTACTATTAGCTATTTGTAATTCTGATCAGTAGTAGTTCATTATGCGACTACTATTAGTTAATCGTCATTCTCATCAGTAGTAGTACATTGTGCGACTACTATTAGCTATTTGTAATTCTTATCAGTAGTGGTTCATTATGCGACTACTATTATCTATTTGCAATTCTTATCAGTAGTAGTTCATTATGCGACTACTATTAGCTATTTGTAATTATTATCAGTAGTATAGTTCATTGTGCGATTACTATTAGCTATTCGTCATTCTTATCAGCAGTAGTACATTATACGACTACTGTTAGCTATTTGTAATTCTTATCAGTAGTAGTTCATTATGAGACTAATATTAGCGAATCGTAATTCTTATCAGTAGTAGTTCATTATGTAACTACTATAAGTCATTCGTAATTCTTATCAGTAGTAGTGCATTATGCGACTACTATTAGCTATTCGTAATTCTTATCAGTAGTAGTTCATTATGTGACTAATATAAGTCATTCGTAATTCTTATCAGTAGTAGTTCGTTATGCGATTATTATAAGCTATTCGTCTTTCTTATCAGTAGTAGTTCATTATGCGACTACTATTAACTATTTGCAATTCTTATCAGTAGTAGTTAATTATGCGACTACTATTATCTATTTGCAATTCTTATCAGTAGTAGTTCATTATGCGACTACTATTAGCTATTCGTAATTCTTATCAGTAGTATAGATCATTGTGCGACTACTATTAGCTATTCGTCATTCTTATCAGCAGTAGTACATTATACGACTGCTGTTAGCTATTTGTAATTCTTATCAGCAGTAGTACATTATACGACTGCTGTTAGCTATTTGAAATTCTTATCAGTAGAATAGTTCATTGTGCGACTACTATTAGCTCATTATGCGACTACCATAAGCTATTCGCAATTATTGTCAGTGGTAGTTCAGTATGCGACTACTATTATCTATTCGTCATTCTTAACACTAGTAGTTCAGTATGCTACTACTATTCGTCTTTCTTAACACTAGTAGTTCATTATGCTACTACTATTAGCTATTCGTCATTCTTATCAGCAGTAGTACATTATACGACTACTGTTAGCTGTTTGTAATTCTTATCAGTAGTAGTTCATTATGAGACTAATATTAGCGAATCGTAATTCTTATCAGTAGTAGTTCATTATGTAACTACTATAAGTCATTCGTAATTCTTATCAGTAGTAGTTCATTATGCGACTACTATTAGCTATTCGTAATTCTTATCAGTAGTAGTTCGTTATGCGACTACTATAAGCTATTCGTAATTCTTACCAGTAGTAGTTCATTATGCGATTCGCTATTAGCTATTCGTAATTCTTATCTGTGGTAGTTCACTATGAGACTACTATAAGCGATTTGTAATTATTATCAGTAGTAGTGCAGTATGAGACTGCTATAAGCTATTCGTATTTCTTATCAGTAATAGTTCATTGTGCGACTAATAAGCTATTCGTAATTATTATCAATAGCAGTTAGTTATGCGACTACTATTAGCTATTTGTAATTCTTATCAGTAGTAGTTCACTATGAGACTAATATTAGCTATTCGTAGTGGTAGTTCACTATGAGACTACTATTATCTATTCGTAATTCTTAGCAGTAGTAGTTCGTTATGAGACTACTATTAGCTATTCGCAATTCTTATATGTTGTAGTTCACTATGAGACTACTATTAGCTATTCGTAATTCTTATCAATAGTAGATCATTATGAGACTACTATTCGCAATTCTTATATGGGTAGTAGTGCATTATGCGAAAGGTGTCCATTACTTAAAGGTCCACATATGCCCAGATCGCATTATACACAACATATTCCATAGTATGTAGCATTTGGAAGAGGAACCAAAATTATATATATTCCACCTACATCTGTGGCCTAGGTGTGTGCATCAAGTGATAGATATTCTCAGGTTCACCCCAAAGACTTCCCCCGTTGTCAACCAGGAATGCACAAGAATTCAAACTAAGAGATAGAGTTATTCCCCTTCATTTGAGAATAATATAATTTACAGTTCAGTCCGGGTAAAAATTAAGCACAGAACAATGTGAATACACCTCGGTACCTTGATAAAAACAACATGTTCCCATTTTATTCGACCGGATAAGTTGATGATACAATGTTTTCGAGCTTCCTCTTTCAAATGGTATATACTATGAAATATGTTGTATATAATGTGATTTGGGGGGGGGGGGGTTGTATATAATATGAAATATGTTGTATATAATGTGATTTGGGGGGGGGTTGTATATAATATGAAATATGTTGTATATAATGTGATTGGGGGGGGGTTGTATATAATATGAAATATGTTGTATATAATGTGATTGGGGGGGGGGGGGGTTGTATATAATATGAAATATGTTGTATATAATGTGATCTGGTGATTCGAAATTTAGGTAGACCTTTAACAAATAGCAATTTTGCGCAGCCATAAGTTCCGTCTGTCCGTCCAATCAAATACGACAAAACATATACATTCATGTTGTTGTATATGTTTTTGTTGATATCGACCGTAATGCAAATTCAAATAATGCCGATATGGGGTTATTGTGCGTTTTTACTAATAAGGTCAATATGTGCTTATTTTCAGGCGAACAAGGCTGATTCAATCAGCCATTTGAGGATAGTTACCATAGGTTTGATAAGTGATGGCTACATGATACCACAAAACTAATTGACCCAGTGTCTGTATATTTAAATTAAGTTTGTGGTACAAACCGAATAAATTGATACCCTATCCGTTATGGCGGTTAGAACATCGCGTCTACAGTTAGAACATGCGCATACCGCAGTACCCTAATCAAGACGATGGTGATGCATGAAATGGCGAGTACGTTGACATTTATGATGATTGAATGTTAGTGGTGATGATTAAGTTGATGGTGGTGTTGGTGATGATGATGATGATGATGATGACGACGATACTGCCGCTGCTGATGATGATGACGATGACTGCATGGTAGTGGTGATAATGATGATGACGACGATGAAGGCGATGACGATGATGACTACATGATCGATCGCCGTGTGTTGATGACGACGATGATCATGATGATGATAGTTCAGGATGATGATGGTACGGCGAAGATGACAACGATGATGATGGTGATGACGATTATTACTACATGGCAGTGATGATGATGGTAATGATAATGATGCCGATGACGGTGACGTAAACACGTTCTGATGGCGGGTTCTGCCGGATATGTTATGAGCCTTCTAATGATGACGGTGGTGATGACAACGAATACTATGGTGATGATGATGATGATGATGATGATGATGATGGTGATTATGATTATTATTATGATGATGATGATGAGGATTATGATAATGGATGATGATGATGATGATGATGATGATGACGACGATTAGCATAATACAGGTGGTGATTATAGTGTTGATGAAGTTGACAATGATGATGATGATGATGATGACTATGTTGTAAATAGTGTATATAATTATGTTTCCTATTCATCTCTAATTTCAATGATTGAGTTAATAAACCATTCATAACCGTGAGTTTGCGAGACCTGTCTGCATATCGTGAAAACATTAAAGTCAATTAGCCGCCCTAATGAGGCCACATCGACATGAATGTTAAGTATGATAACGGACATGTGACGGGTATGTCTGTTATTCGATTGACTAAATGTCACCACAAATAGATTACTGTTATACTGTTATAGTTTGGGTATGGCTGCACTTGGCTACATGCATACCCGTAAGATACATCGACAGACGGCTATAGTTTCTGTTATACTGTTATAGTTTGGGTGTGGCTGCACGTGGCTACATGCACACCCATAAGATACATCGACAGACGGCTGTAGTTTCTGTTATACTGTTATAGTTTGGGTGTGGCTGCACGTGGCTACATGCATACCCATAAGATACATCGACAGACGGCTATAGTTTCTGTTATACTGTTATAGTTTGGGTGTGGCTGCACGTGGCTACATGCATACCCGTAAGATTCATCGACAGACGGCTATAGTTTCTGTTATACTGTTATTGTTTGGGTGTGGCTGCACTTGGCTACCCGCAAGATACATCGGCAGACATTCGTCGCGGCTATACTTAAACAACGTGTAGAAAAACATAACATAACTTGTACTAACATTACACAGAAAAGATATGGTGGTTTAGAATAAGGATAAAAACAAGCATATCTACGATATCCTTTCCCGCTCAAAATAGATATACGCAGACAGACTCAGATATAGGTATCATTTGCATTCTGATTCTGCTATAGGAAACACGAGGTTAAAAAGAAGCGAACAGTACATACATGCATGTAACTTCCACAAAATATTATGGGGTGTAATGTATCCATGACCGACGTATCCGCCAAATTGTCCGATGTTTTCTGATTCAGGACATACTAAAGACAATTAGCGAAGACCGGATATAGGATGCCTGAGCTGGTGATATTCTCTCCCCTCCCCATGCACCATCAGGCCGGAATGTACTACTCACCATAGAGAACAAGAAAACCACAGTCAGAAATGGCAACGCGCTCAAGATCATATATTATATAGCCATGATTGTAATTATAGAATCTTTTTCATTTATGTTATTTGTAATTGGCATAGCTTATCACAAACCAAAAATCAACATTATTGACATAATGTTAACGCCAATAAACTAAAATGAAATTCTCAACTACATCTTTTACCGGCCTCGGCCTCGGGGTCGACTACAACTCGGCATCGGGGTCGCACTACAACTTTTAATGTGTCCCAACAATTAACATTCTATAGATGGAACCTGCAGCGCTATGGCAGCGCCCAGGCGAAACAAGAATTGGTACATTAGTATACACGCGCCGCGCGTAATAATTCACATGGGCAGCCATGGAATTTGCACTAAATCTAAAATATCTGATCATAAATAGTACAGCGGTGTAGGACCGTAAGCAGTAATCTCATTAAATAATTTGACAAGCCAGCAAGAAAACATTAGGACCCATCTACTGTCTTCTAATTAATGGGCTGCTCTAATTTTATGTATACTATTTATGTCTTTGTTGAGAACTTTGGTTTGGGTTTATTATTTTACAATTCTGTCGGGTATTATTCCTTGGCACAATTGCAACAAAATGGTCACAATGTATTTGCCAGACAACTTCCTGACGAAAGCACAAAACCTGGAGTTATTGTGGGGGGGGGGGGGGTATCACAGCCTACACCCCAATCATGTGCATCGCCGAGTATATAATAACATAGATACACAGGCACGAACGAATGGAATAGATAAAGCGTATACAGCCATATCATAATTAGTTCGTCAGACTGGGAATTCAGTGTCCAACAGAGTAAAGTGAGTGATTATCTTTCAAGTTAATGTATATAAGTATATAAGACATACTGAGTTAGGATTAACATTAGTAAATTAGATTGCACCTTTGACGAATGAATAAATACAATAACCCTTTCTATACTAAAGACTCATTGATGAATAGTTTCTTTAAGAATTGTTCAGATAATATATGTAACTTTTATTCCAACAAAATAATTCGAAGATTAATATAAGAAAACATCTCAATACATAATTTGTACATATACGAACAAAAATGTGAGCGATATAATTGTGTATGAAAATATTAAGGATAATGAATACTTCTGCACTTTTATTATTATTTCGTCTTCTCGTATTATCCTTAACATTCCTCCAAATGAATAATAGACTAGTCTAATATATACTTCTATAAATGAGTGGGAGAATCAATTTAGTATATATAGAGGATCTACAACGAGTCCCCAGTTTATAGCGGAATTTACAAAACCCCAGACCTAATTTACTGGTCGAGTTTTGTAATTTCCGCTATAAACTGGGGACGAGTGGTAGATTCTATTTATTACCAGATCCAAAACTTCGACAAAACATACATAAATCAACAAATGTGATGCGAAACTAACAGCTGCTTCTATAAGACATGCTATGTCGTTTCACGTAACTATGCGTTGTTTGCCCGTTTACAGAAATATTTCCAGATAAATAATGACTCTTTGTCGTATTTAATGGCGTATATTTAATGACATAACTTTTCAAACTCTCATACATTATAGTTTATTGGAAAAATATTGGAAGCCATAGTATTTTGAGGCATAGCGTATACAGAATGTAAACAGACAACAAACCGGAAATATAAGGTCACCTGGCACTATTTCCTGTTATTAAACGAATGCTTAATATCCCAATTTATAGAATCTGTTTATTGAATGGAATAAAGGTAGGATCATGTAATAAATAGAAAGTAGGGATGTGGACCGGACCACCCTGGACCGGACCGCCACCGCTGGACCGCATTTGATATGTCCAACCCCACTCCCCGGTCCGTTACTTTCCAGTCCGATCTACTTTCGCCTTTGGGTAATGGGTATCGGACGAAGTCGGAAACGAAATATTGTGACTAATCCTCGTTTGAACATGTATATAATATATTTCATGTCCATGTATTATTTACACTTTTGTTATGTTTAGTACAAATACAATATTGTTTAAACCAAATATTGTGACTATATGTGGGTATGGTTGATCGATCAACAGTGTTCTCTTTCTGTTGTTATTTACGTTCATTGCGCGTGAAGGCGATAACTGGGGTGTGTCACCCCTTACCGAATACTAGTTAGCAGAGAGCGCTGAATCATGTGTACCAGTTGAGAAAATATAGAATACATAAATAATAATTGTTCCCTATAATCATATACTTCACCTCAATCAGAAATGGCGCCTTCTGTTTGGTCGAGATATGTGTTCTATACTGTTTAGTGTTGTGCTAATTTTAGCACACCGATATACTTGTATAGTATCCTGATAAATTTAGTACACTAATACATGTATACCAAACTACAGCATGCAAAAGCAATGAACAGAGGCAACAATCTCGAAAACAGATATACTTATATGCGCACACTAATTTACTAAGGCGTGTCCAAATGACATCAACACATAACATTTTGTTCACAGTAACGATGTCAACTTGCGGAATGGTTAAAGTCACCTTGTAATACCAGTTCGGGTTTTCGTTCCTTGTAATACCAGTTCGGGTTTTCGTACCTTGTAATACCAGTTCGGGTTTTCGTACCTTGTAATACCAGTTCGGGTTTTCGTACCTTGTAATACCAGTTCGGGTTAAAGTCACCTTGTAATACCATTTCGGGTTAAAGTCACCTTGTAATACCAGTTCGGGTATTCGTGCATTCAAAACAAAACCCCAATAATGCACGTTTGGGTTTATTGAACTTTATTTCAACACATTCTTGCGGCGATTATGCTTCTTTTAACCCTTTCAGTGCCAGGTCCGATTGTTGTATCAACCCATATACCCTGTGCCAATGCATTCTCTTATATATGCGAGTCGACCATTTTTACAATTTTAATAATTTTTTCATATATTCTTTAACAGACTTATTTTGTAGGTTTAGTGCCAGGGAATCTTACGTTTTTCATGGGCATCAAAATTATTACTATGAATACTTGGTGACAGTTTTGAGTTATAACATGCCCCTAAGGTTTTATCCAGTTTGTTTTTAAATTCGCTATAGCATGCTAAAGCATACCCAAAATAAATTCAACCCAAAAAAAAAACAAAGGCCGATTTTACAGACAGTAAATTAGGGCCGATGAGATCGGCCCCTGGCACTGAAAGGGTTAAACTAATTATCGGTAAGATGATAATCATACAGTGTATTTGTTGTCAGTAAAGTGAGTTGTACATGATTTCTTATGAAGGTAATTTGAACAGTCATTTTGTTCATGTCACATACATGCTACACGTTCTAATTTGTCGGTGAAATATTAATAGAAAAGAGCTTGTCTTGTCGTTGACTACTCGAATAATTATAGTGCCCAGTGGGCAGTGGGGCGGGTATAGTTCACACTGGTTCGCGCCGTGAACTATACCCACCCACTGGGCACTATACCCGCGTAGTCAACTTCTCCAAGTCATACTCTATTTAATAAATAGTGTTCACATATTTGCTGAAGTAGTATCCGTATCTTTCACATACCAAGAGGTATCAGATATAATTACAACAAAATATGCCATTTGGGCTGGAAAATAATCAACATATGTGAAAATTTGTGGCAGTATGTGTTATAAAGCTGGGTAAAAGGTTTTTTGTTGAATCTGATTACCGGATAAATATAGCATATGAATCTCGAATATCGGTTAACAGAAGGGCGGGGATGACAACCTCCAAATGTGTATATATTATGTTATTGGGTGGGAAATTTACACGGTGAATACACGGTGAGTTCATTCACTAATTCAACTGTGACTATACGGTTTCCACATTTATATAAACATTTGAGAATTAGCCTGGTGAGGATGACTGGCGTAAAACACTAATTCAGAATAAATACAAATACATGTATTTATACTTTGTCTGGACAAAAATGCGCATCCATGAGGTATTTCTCTTGCATGCATGTGCACGGGTAATACGCGAGTGTTTTACATAACTCGCCGTCTGTTTGTTTCGCTGGTATCTAAAATTGTGTAAAACATGCGTGGCAACCGGCGCACCACCCTGTGTTATTACATCAAATTAAAGCTCACGAAACTTGTCTTCAGAAGTGGCTTCAATGAGGTTTTTACCCTGGCTCTCGACGATGCTTTACGGGTTTCTAAATTCCCCATTAAGTGGCGCATGCGTAGTAAATAAGTGAAGTGGACTCTCGAGAGGCTTATCGTCGGCGGAGATATGTCAGTAGCGAGCTTATCGCCGCCACTCTTGAGGTAAGCGGCTCGGCCGCACGTTACCCCAGAGAAGGAGGCATGCCTGGTGATGCGATTTAATAGGCTGATGCGTATTATCAGTGGAACCAACACAACTGTGTGTAGGCCGATGTCGATACCTTCTAGCCGAAGCATGTGGCTATTTTGAGGCGATAAACTGTACACGACGTACTTCATTGACGAATTCAATGGATGTTTTGCTTTAAAAAGAAACACATGTGCGTGCCGTGTTATCGCTGCGAGCGCCTGCGGTGTTGTACACGAACGGTTCTTTTGTGACTTCGCGGAGAATTTACCTGAGAGGAAGTAGTTGTTTTATACACCAAGGAGTATAGTTCGTTCTAGTGAACAGGTACATATATACATTTATTCAATTAATGCGCCCTAATTCCATAGGGTACATGTAGATTAAACGAATTCACCACATACCTTAATCTAAATATAATGTTCCGCGTGTTATTAGTCGAGAAGGGTGATTTGTCGCGGAAGTGTCGGTTGATATACACAAGCACCGATGTGGCATAAACAATATTTCGTGTGGCAGGTTAGTGTTTTGTATCATCTATATCAGGAAGAATTATATAATGCTAACATATTATATGTTTGGACTGGTTTTCAGGAAACAACTGTAGCCTTCTCATTCACGACTGTTCCTTATCATTATACTCTCTGTCATTCACTCCTTAAAGGTACTCAATCGGATGCGATGGTCCCCATATATAATCAGATTTCAACAACAACAACAACAGCAACAATTTTAGAAACGCCGCTTCAGTTATCATAATCGATTAATTGCCCAAAAATAATGCTTCATCCGCAATTTGGTCCGAGACTGTAGCGCTTGTCGACTGTTTACTGGGCCACTTACCGATGGTGAAATATCATAAATTAAAAAAATCGATATCAAATAACTCTCAGCTTTGATAGGTGGGCTCCTCGACTCGAATCAAATATTGTTTAACCCCGAATACAAATAAATACTAAACGAGGGGCGCTTAATTGGATTATGTATCTTCAAACTGCGGGACAAACCACCTAATGCGCATACGATTGTCCACTTATAAACGGACAATCCTTACCTAAAATGGTCATTAATAAATGGACAATCCATATTGTAAATATTGTATATATGTTATAGCATGTTTCGCATTAATTGACGACTTTGCAATAAACAATCAATCAACCACGCGTGGCACGCGCGCTTGGGATTGTCCACTAAATCACGACATATATCGATAATCCTGCATGTTAGCTTCATATTAAATCTGAAGGGTAATAACTCTATAAAGAATGTAACTTTACTAAATAACGGAGATCTGTATGAGAAATTTGCAACACCACACAGATCAACTCTTGTTAAATATAAGTCAAATTCTTCCCTTGGGTGGGGGGTTGGGGGAGGTTTGGGGTACGCTCTTTAAAAACACTTCTTCGAATATTTCCGTTATGTCGTTAAAAACTCTTCTTCAAATATCTCCGTTATTTCGTAAAAAACACTTCTTCTCATACAAATCACCGTTATTTAGTAAATTAACATTCTTTATAGAGTTATTGCCCTTCATATTAAATATGAAGCTGACATGCAGGATTAGCTATACATGTCTTCATTTATTGGACAATCCCAAGCTGGCGTGCCACGCGTGGTTGGATTGTTCATTTATTAATGACCATTTTAGGTAAGGATTGTCCGTTTATAAGTGGACAATCCTTGAAGAATTGCCTGGGACAAACTCGGCATTTGGATAACGATAATGACTTGTTTTAGCTGGAACACGTGCGTTAGTGTTTTATCCTATAATTCATACTTTTCAATGCGTTTATCAGACCCGCGGTATATTTGTACGTATACGGGAAGTGTTGTATGAGATTGTATGAGGTATACACGTATCAGACTGTTATAAGTTAATCAGTTAATTTTGGTTGCTGTCAACATTTTAATATCGCAGGCAATAAAACACCACAACCATACACACTCTTCATACCACAACCATACACACTCTTCATACCACAACATACACACTCTTCATACCACAACATACACACTCTTCTGTCTGTTATTTTACTTTAAACATATTTTATTATAAATTAATTTACAACTGGATAGCCGTAAAGTTTTAACAACTTACAATGTCCCCGCTCCCAGATACAATCTATATATTAATTAAACAAGATGACAGAGAATATATACATGAGGAGGTTGAATAAGTTTGGTCAACAAAAAAGTAGAAAGTTTGTGTAAAGAGTGTGTGATAGTCCGGTTTTGTTTTTGTATGCTTCGAGCGTTTTGCCGATCCTCTCTCTATTCATGGAAATCAAAACTGAGAATAGTTGCCTTCATTTATTTTAAAGGGTATTTATATGCTATATTTGTTGCTTTATTTCGGTCCGCATAGCTTTAATGTAGTCAGTGGTGGCATTTATTTATTCAATATTGTCTTTTTTTGGCATGCTGTATAAAGGACTCGGTAGCCGGATATAATCTGAAAAGGTCTATCATTTTGGTGTGTTCGTTGAAATTTAGTCCGGTTCAAAACGCTTTGTTGCAGCTCTATATGCCTGCACAATGCGGACCATCTTTTCATTTATTGATGAGGATCCACTTGGAATTCCCAAAAGCAAATGCTTGAAATCGCTAATTTGAAAGTTGAGGTCGTCCAGTTTATGGTATACATGTGTATATGCAGCCGTGTCTTGAACTCGAGTTAAGTAGCATGTGACTGTAGAGTCCCACACTGTCGGGATGCGATTGCCCCGTCCTTCCTAGACATAAAACAGGCTCAGATGGCGTTATTTCCCTGCATATTCATGTGAGAAAACTTGATATCACAGCCTATATTAGTAACGCTCACATCGGTGGACCAATCTTTTGTGTAAGTGCTCGGAAATCGATAATTGGTCAATCAAGGCGTGTGACACTAATAAAATGCACATATGCCTATTGCAACCACTCCAGAATGTTTTAAAGCGCAGGCGACTACTTAAAACATATTTACAGTAAATCAAAGGTCTGTCACTGGACCGCATTGGATATTATAACTTTCATTGGTCGAGGGTTGGTTGGTATGATATAAGTCTGTTTATCGGCTATTATGCATTGCGTTTTCGCAATCTCTACCAGAGCGCACCAGTCATACTTCCTTTCTGACTCGGTTCGGTACTACACTGTTCAAAAATATCCGTAATTTTACGGCACAGTTTGCTGGTAACTTTGCTGCCATCACATTTGCTATAAAAATACGGAACTTCCTTCAAAATGATAAACTTCCCACTACGTGATTTTACGGAGTGGGAAGTTTATCATTTGGAAGGAAGTTCCGTATTTTTATAGCAAATGTGATGGCAGCAAAGTTACCAGCACACTGTGCCGTAAAATAACGGATATGTTTTAACAGTGTATTTCTGTATGTGATACATGGGTGTGGCGAGTCTGCGTCACAGTGTTCAGCCGAATGGCATTTCGCGAACATGGGGGTTTGGTCTGTTTCAAAGGGAGGGCGCAGTTGGACATTTCAATGTTTTTTTTCAGTCTATATACTGTATACCAGACTCTAACTGTTCCGTTAATTTACGCAAATAATATGCCGTGTAATTAGGAGTAACCTCGCATTTGATTTGTTTGTTTACGTCTAGAAAAGACCCGAACTGTTACAAAGTTCGCGACGTCAAATGAGCTCGTATTCTTTTGAAATGATGTGAACATTGCGATAAAATAAACATTTTCACAATAGATTACTACTTTCAGTTGAAAACTATTGTGAAGTTCAGAACAAATATAATGTTTTCCACGGAACAAACACAGGTTACTTTCACAAGTGTCACATTTTACTACCGTCATTGGTGATTTTAGACGAGCGGGTGATTTCCGCATAACGTCAACTATACGAAATAGTGAGGCAAGTGTGCTTCGACGGAAACTAGTATTACCCCTACCAATTAAAGTCACTATCTGGCTTATGCCAAAGGAAGCTTGGACTACTCATATGACTGACTATGAAAACAAGTGTACCCGAAGCGGCGGAGTATGCGAGAAACTCAGAAACACATGCATGGCACAGTCGTGGTCTATAATTTGCTATCTCCCAGTGAAGGGTTTACCCATGCAATGTTCTTGTTACAATTAAAACTCAATACTATGTGATTGAGTAATCAAAGACCTAAAGCTATTAACTTTTTTCCGCAGGTGAATCCCTATATATTGTGTTAAGCTATAGTAACTGTACCTAGTTATATAATGATTTTAATTTTAAACAGATAATTTGTAACATTTTATTATCGTCATTGGTGATTTTAGATGGGCTGGTGATTTAAGCGTCAGCTATATTCAGGTCTGGCAATTCCCAAATATAGCTATAATAGCCACATGTAGCTATTGGGTCTACATTTTACTATCGCAAAACAATATTTTACCAATTTGCATTGCATGAAAGCATTACCACGAGCTGTTACAAATAAGGGTGAGGGGTATTATGTTGTTACAACTTATGAAACCACTGCCTATGACATTCGGTTGCACCAGCTTGCGGAATATCCGAGAAGCGTAGCTAAGCACATGTATATGTTTAGAAATGTGTTATGCTGTGTGATATGGGACTCGGATCCATCCATATGTGATATATTCTTGTTCTATTTAGGAACAGTCGTCAGGAAAAAGTAACAATGTTGTAATATTTTGTTAATTATACATGCAAATGGCAAACAATATTAATTTACTAAGAATATAATCAAACCATGTTCTTGTATATTTAAATGATTGTTTGTTGGAGTGGGTTATCTCTCTTCAACCAGCTTCATCCATCACCAATAGCCATATGTAGCTACACTAGCTACATATGGCTATTGTAGCTATATTTGGGAATTGCCAGACCTGATAATATGTGACCCGCCATATCAAATCCAGTCGTAAGTCGGGATTTTTTTTACCCTGTGCCAATGCATTCTCTTATATATGCGAGTCGACCATAGGTCGCCTCGCATTAATAAGAGAATGCATTGGCCTAACAATTGTTTACAATTTTGATAATTTTTTCTTGTATTCTTTAACAATTTTATAATTTTACCCATACAGAGCCCCAGAAAAACATGAGCAGACGACACTCTTCTATATGTTTCTATAATATGTGTGGGGCTCCCTGCAGGGTAATGGATGTTTTTTTTATTTTATGTCCTAAGAAACATTTATTTAAAAAAAATGATAAAAAATTGTTAGGCCAATAAATTCTCTTATATATGCGAGGCGACCTATGGTCGACTCGCATATATAAGAGAATGCATTGGCACAGGGTAAAATAAATCCCGACTTACGACTGGATTTGATATGGCGGGTCACATATAAGAGTAAAGCAACGGTGCTTTGGCGTAAACCAGTATTATCCCTATTTCACTAGCTGGCCACGTAAACCAGTATTATCCCTATTTCACTAGCTGGCAACGTAAACCAGTATTATCCCTATTTCACTAGCTGGCCACGTAAACCAGTATTATCCCTATTTCACTAGCTGTACACCAGTATTATCCCTATTTCACTAGCTGGCCACGTAAACCAGTATTATCCCTATTTCACTAGCTGGTCGCGTAAACCAGTATTATCCCTATTTCACTAGCTGGCCACGTAAACCAGTATTATCCCTATTTCATTAGCTGGCCACGTAAACCAGTATTATCCCTATTTCACTAGCTGTAAACCAGTATTATCCCTATTTCACTAGCTGGCCACGGTTTACGTTGAAGGAAACTTGGACTAATCATATGACTTATCGTGAAAACAATTGTATCCGAAGCGGCGTAGTATGTGAGAAACACAGGGCACGGTCGTGGTTCATAATTTACTATCTCCCAGTAAACCGGATCCAATTTTCGTGTTTCAATTAAGTTTATGAAGTTATAACCGTAACGTCTGAAGAAAAAAATTGCTATAATACGAATAACTATGTGTGGTGCACCAGCTGATTGGAAGGTAGGTTTCTGGTTATTATATAAATAAATCCCTGGTGCACATGCAAACTATGCGTTGATTAAAGTGACATATATATATATATATATACTCACCTTGGCATTCATAATCCACTCTTTACCAAAAACTCATTGACGAGTCGCCCCCTTGAAGGCACGGGCGGCGTTCGTTTAAGAAATATTCATATTTGTTCAAATCGCCATCAACAGAAGGAATATAGGTTTGTTCATATGCCAAACATAATCAGTGCGTAAATAGTATATTGTCGTCAAGACGTGCGATGGTGTACGTAAACAAGAACCTTCTCGTGTTACAGAAGTTTTGCTTCTGTTTGCATGACACATCGCAATTCAGACAATTCTATTGGTTAATCACACACAAATGATATAAACGCTCTTTATTATTTCCATACCAGGAAAACAGTAACAAATAACGCTCTTTGTTTTACCATATCCGGATCTAAACAAAAGCCAGGTTCTGTAACGTTTTTTGCTTTTGTTTACATAACAAAGGAAAAACATGTGACGATAACATACTGTTTATGCCATATTTCTGATTGGTATAAGAACAAGGTATGACTATATTTTGCTATTATTTCTGTTTATGGCGGTTTTTGACGGAGGTAAATATTTTAACAGCATACCCACCTCCAACGCCGCCCGTATCTTTAACATACCCACCGCCAACGCCGCCCGCATCTTTCATCTGAACTGTTCGGATAAATAAGTTCAACAAACAGCCATAGAACATTTCCCACCAAAGAATACACATCCTTCTGCACTTTCATAATAGTTTCGTATGTCTGTCATCTGCTTATATAGATTTACTTAACATCACTCCAGACCAATAATATACCATTCCAATATATACGTTTATAAATGGATGTGAGAATCCATTTAGTAAAATAAGGGGAAAATTAAAAACTTGAAGAGTATATGTCGCATTGTCACGTACCGCGTATAGGTTACAAGCAACTAATTATATAGAGTCACGCTTCTTGAATTTGTGTAGGGAAACTCAAGTCAGCATACTGGTGCAGCTGATGACGTTCTAAGGGAAAATTGACCACTTGAAGTTCAAATAGGCTTAACCCATGGCCGGCGGGACTTTTAGTTTACACTGTCGCCTATGTAAAATAATTAGGTGTTTGTAACCTATACGCTATTAATCGTTCAGCTGTCGAAACGTCTTACGAGTTCCGTATTAAAGTGATGTGAAACACTCCGGTTGGGTGATCAAATAGAAATAGAGAATAATCTTACTCAAAGTTGTTATCTTTACGAATATTAATCCAAATTGACAACACATATCGACATTCTTATATATTAATTAAATGCAATGACTCTAAATGGCGAAATCATTTGTGGTAGTTAACGCCGATAGTTGCGCCGGAATCGAGATGAAAATACATACAATTGAGCTTAGTTCAGACGATGTTGTCTATAGTATGGTCGATTTCTTTGAATTTTCCGAATTATTAGTAGAATGTTACATTCACCAGGTTGGCATAGCGCCTTCGTACTAACTTATTAGTTTCACGCACTCGAACAAGTCCTTAATATGTCTTTAAGGCTTGACGTAGAATTATTATATCTGCTCCAACATAATATTATAGGACGCCCCCACGTTAACAGTTATCGTTATATATTAAACAGATTTGCAATCAACTGGATACCGTTGAAACATTTGCCCAATTTCGAAGAAATCTTACATTGTACACAGACACAGGGGTGTCTAATTAACAACGACGGTGCTTGCCTCTTTTACGAGGAATGTGTTTCTTGGCACGGTCTCTGAAAAAGGCATTGATAAATCTACTAAGTAGCGGTCGGTGGTGCATCGTTACACGGGATGTTAAATGGCACTCATCAATGTGTGCACGCATAAACTCTGTCTTAATTAAGTTTCCGCCAGAATTATGGACACATCTGCATGTGTAGGACGACTTTCACTCAAGCGAGCATTACCAGCTCATTGGTACTCGGTGGTGTATTTGCCAGAGTTGTGATTGTTATATCAGCTGCAAGTGTGTAAAATGTTATAATTACTCTGAAAGCGGCAGCAACATCTAACGGCTGGGGATTCAATACACGGGAGGGAGCTGACCTTGTTTGAAACCTTTCTCTCACAGGTACGTACAAAGGGTGAATAGAAAGACTTAAGAGGGTAATTAAGGACTATTTTTATTCGACAAACCCATACCACAGTAAATTTCATATACCGTTTTAACCCTTTACCCAACAAACCGGCCAAAACCGGCCAAATAAAGCTTCAACAGCCTAAAATATCTTCGGTCTGTCTCAATAGAACCATACAAATATGGATATCATTGGAACCGGCTCCTTGACCACATTGTGATAGTTACAGTTATGCCCTGTGCCAATGCATTCTCTTATATATGCGAGTCGACCATAGGTCGCCTCGCATATATAAGAGAATGCATTGGCCTAAAAACACTTTTTACCATTTTTTCTTACATTCTTTAACAATTTTATAATTTTTAATGTGTTAAGCCAATGCATTCTCTTATATATGCGAGGCGACCTATGGTCGACTCGCATATATAAGAGAATGCATTGGCACAGGGCAGTTCTGTTGGGTAAAGGGTTAAAGGGACCCAAACCACTCGCAGTGGGTAAAATGTTTATAATATTTATTATTTATAGTTCTCGAATAATGAAATGCTGCGTGTTTAAACCATTGTTATGTAAACAAAACTGTTCCATTGAAATGTCTACAAATATCGCTAATCTTAAAGTAAGTTCGAAATTTTAGTTTGAATATGATTTTCAGTATACTTCTAAATGCTTCGACATTTTCCATTGTTGACCATCTGGTTTTATTAAACGTTAGCATCGTATTGAACTACTTGGACTTTATCGGACTTTATCGGTTATTCCACTGTTTACACAACAGTTTATGTTATACAGGAATAGTACTCTGGAATGATTTTCCTAACCAAATTGATCCCAACGGTAACAACACAGTTTGGACCAAGGCTATTCACTCAGAGTATTTTAATAGATATCAAAAATATAAAAGTTCTATATATAAGTACTATTAACAAAGTAGGTGATTGTGTAGTTCCATGATACACTTAGGAGAGTTTGCCCTGTATATAACTTTTATTTAATGACTAGGGTGAGGGTAGCCTTTGACTGCGGTGTCGTAGTACGTGATCGCACAGTGTCATCCAGGTCGAAGGGAATAACATCACCTTACTGTCCATGGTACACTGCGATAAGTTGGTGCTAGCCTTATCATCACCACATAGCCACCGAACCTACACAGTAGTCAAAGACATCATCTCACCTATTTTAGTCGATATATCTTTCCAGTGTTGTTTAACTCTAGTGGAAAATATGTGCCGTTTAGCTCACTGTCACCTATCGTGACCTTAATTTCAACAGACCATTTGCATTTCATTGGTTAAATAAAACATAATTATATTTTAAAACCAGTAGTTTGTGATGGTAGGAAGCGTATGGGTGTGTTCCGGTCTCTCATGTGGCCTGAATCCATTGGGGACCATAATGTAAATAAATGGTCGTAGGACTGTTTTCTTATGCAACCCCTGATGGTTTTTGGTCACCTGTTAGTGCCGGACAACTCCTTTACAGTCTCACACCCAATATAAACGCCATACTCATGCTGGGCATTGGTCAACTGCAGTAGTGGTTATGTACCACTTGGTACATCACATCCTTCCGCAGTTGACCATTGTCCAGTAATAAATAAAATAATTTGATATTTCTATATCTTTACAATTCGTGTTAGTTTGTTACTTGTTACATATACATCACATATATACCATGTATTCCTGTTTATTTTTATCTATACATGTAGGTTGTCCTACACCAATATGTGTCTTAAAGACCACTAAAACGTATCTTATCTTATCTTATCTTATCTTATCTTAACTTAACAGTGGTTTTGACTTGCGAAATCTCATTATTGGAGAGTTATTAATATTGATAATAAGAATAAAGTCAATCTATTTTTACCTGCATATACATACTTGTTGATGATAATTGTTTTACGGACTGTTATGTTATTTCTCAAGTCCCTTTAATAACCTCGGTGACAAGAAACTTTAGCTAGGTAGCCACGTCCTAAACACAAAGACAAACCGGTTGTTACTTACGAAATGGAGGTAGCGCGTGTGTGTGTTATTGGGGATACGGCACTGTGGTCGTGCCCACAACGACCACGGCAATTCGCCCCCAAATAACATGCACCCACACTACATTCATTTTTAGCTCAACTTTACTTTGTAAAGTTTGAGCTATTGCCATGGCTTGGTATCCGTCGTCCGTGTATGTGTGCGTGCGTGTGTGCGAGGGTGTGTGTGTGCGTGTGCGCGCGTGTGCGTGTGTGATTCGTCAACAATTTCCTTTAGCACGGGCTACAGGTCGTACCTTTGGTCTGATCATTATGAAATATGTCATAGCTGTTGACATTGACATGTAGATGGGAACGAGTCATTTTGGGGTCATTCGGCAAAAAAACATGACCGCTGGTGGCCATCTTGGATTTCAAAATTCAATCCATTAGCACGGGCTACAGGTTGTACTGTTCGTCTGATCATTATGAAATGTGTCACGGATGTTAATATTGACATGTAGATGGGAAACGAGTAATTTTGGGGTCGTTCGGCCATCTTGAATTTTACTATTTGCATGACTAAATCCTTTGGCACGGGCTACATGTCGGACCTTTGGTCGGATCAGTATGAAATTGGTCATGGCTGTTGACATTGTCATGTAGATGGGAATGAGTCATTTTGGGGTCTATCGGCAAGAATAGATGGCCGCCAGCAGCCATCTTGGATTTCAAAATTCAATCCTTTAGCACGGGCTACAGGCCATACTATTTGTCTGATCATCATAAAATTTGTTATGGATGTTAATATTGACATGTCGATGGGAAGGAGCCATTTTGGGGTCATTCGGCCAAAAAACATGGCCGTCAGCAGCCATCTTGGATTTTACTCTTTGCATGACTAAATCCTTTGGCACGGGCCACAGGTTGTATCTTTAGTCGGATCATCATGACATTTGTCATGGCTGTTGACATTGACATATAAAAGGGAACGAGTAATTTCGGGGGCAATTCGGCAAATAAACATGGCCACCAGAGTCCATCTTGGATTTCAAAATTCAATCTATTAGCATGGGCTACAGGCCATACTGTTTGTCTGTTCATCATGCAATTTTGCATGGATGTTAATATTGACATGTAGATGGGAACGAGTCATTTTGAAGTTATTTGGCCATAAAACATGGCCGCTGGAAGCCATCTTGGATTTTATTATTTGCATGATTAAAATCCTTTGGCATAGGCTACAGGTCGTGCCTTTGATCGGATCTTTATGAAGTTTGTCATGGCTGTTGACATTAACATGTAGATTGGAACGAGTCATTTTGGGGTCATTCGGCAAAAAAAAAACATGGCCGCCAGCAGCCATCTTGGATTTCAAAATTAAATTCACTAGAACAGACTACAGGCCAGAGTGTTCGTCTGATCATCATGAAATTTGTCGTGGAAGTTAATATGGACATGTAGATGGGAATTAGTCATTTTGGAGTTATTCGGCCATAAAACATGACCGCTGGAAGCCATCTTGGATTGTACTCTTTGTATGACTAAATCCTTTGACAAAGGCTACAGGTCGTATCTTTTGTCGGATCATCATGAAATTTTCATGTATGTTAACATTGACATGCAAATGGGAACGAGTCATTTTGTGTCATTCGGCAAAACACATGGCTGTCAGCGGCCATCTTGGATTTTACTCTTTACATAACTAGACCTTTCAACTTTCCACATCCCAAATCACTCCATTGACTGTAACACATGAAATTATTCCCTTTCCAAGTTGAGCTACAGTGTCATTGACACTTTCATTAGGTCATTCGGCCAAAAAACATGGCCGCCAGCAGCCATCTTGGATTTTTCTCTTTGCATGACTAAATCCTTTGGCACGGGCTACAGGTCGTACCTTTTGTCGGATCATTATGAAATTTTCATGACTGTGACATTAACATGTAGAAGTGAACGAGTTATTTTGGGGTCATTCGGCCAAAAAACCTGGCCGCCAGCAGCCATCTTGGATTTTAGTCTTTGCATGACTAAATACTTTCACACGGGCTACAGGTCGTACATTTGGTCTGATCATCATGAAATTTGCCATGGCTATTGATATTGGGATGTAGATGGGAACGAGTCATTTTGGGGTCATTCGGCATTCAAACATGTCCACTGGCAGCCACCTTGGATTCTACTCTTTGCATGACTAAATCCTTTGGCACACCATACAGTCCACTTCCCTCATCCGATCATCACCAGACTTCATATTAATCTTGATATTGATCTTACTAGATGGAAGTTATCAAATGTTTTTGAATTTCATTGGAAAACATAGCCGCCAGCAACCATCTTGGATTTTACTTTATATACATATATCTCTTCATGTTGATAATCTGGTATTACTTAGACATTTCAACTTTCCGCATTCCTTATCCCTCCATTGACTGTAACACATGAAATTATTCCCTTTCCAAGTTGAGCTACAGTGTCATTGACACTTTCATATTATATTTATATATATTTCCTGATGATTTATTTATTCCCATAAAAAGCTGAGTGTATTATTTATTTAAACAAAAATATGTCGAGCATTTGAGAATAACTCAAATAGAACCGTATTAATTACCAGGGTATATATGTTATAGGTAGGAAAGCTGCTCCTGGTAACAGTATTTAATAGCTTATTTTAATTCTCATCTACAGTCGAAGAACGCAGATATTACATCATATATTTATAAAACCCAGCTGTAAGTTACCGCTTTTACGACATTTCTAACAACAATAATAAATAATGATCTTCAACACAGTCACAAAATACATGTAGCTGGTCATTCAACATTTCGGTTCGAAATAATCCAATTATACGTACATTCAATACAAAAGCTCCACCAAACATTACTCCCATTATGTACCTGCAATGTTTACATCACATGTGGAAACTTGCTGGCGTTTTGCGTGAAATCGAAATTACCTCGTCATTGAGTTTCACAACAATTCTAGTGAAATGACCACATTCGAGTATTTTGAGATCACAAAGATTCTCAAAAAAGCGATAGCGTGATTTATTTTATGTTGCCATCATTTTTTTTAACCAAACAAAATTTATCATCTTGAACATGCCAGAGTTTGTTGTAATTGTGAGTTTTCTTAGTTGTTATTCCAGAGCTTGAAAAATAAGAACAACACTAATTCGTTCATTCTTAGTGGACCAGTACAGTTGGTGGATTTTCTGCAGCTGTATACATGCCCGATACAAATTATTTAGCTTATAGATAAATAACTTTGGCATCATGAAAAAGTGCCACAGATAAGAAGCCGACAACGAGAATGATATAAGGTCGCAACCATGCACGAACATAAATTCGGAGTGTTATACCACAGATCATCAGAACAACATTTGACCCCACCCCGATAATACGTAATCCTATAGGAATAAGTATTATTGTGGGGTGGGGTCAATTTTTGTTCTGGGGATCTGTGTGTTTTACTATATTACGAAGCACTGCATGCCCAGGCTATGGTCTTACAATCTCGTCCAAATACGGATACGATAGGCGAGAATCGCATGCGTTTTGATATGTCGATGCCGTCTGGAGAGTTTGGCGGGACCAGCATCCCGTCTCGATTTGCTCAGTCTACCCTTGATGCTATAAAGTGGTAGCCGCGGGCGCTTATATATAGAGTTGTTTTTATGAGCCATCAGGCCCCCGCGGCAGCGGTCGCTGGCGCGACCTGACTGCCTCGATATCAATTTGAAAAAGGGGTGACGTTGCTTCCTGCGGCGCTTCAATAACAGGTCTTAGACAGTGCCGTCCGCCTCCCCCAAGCCCACCCACCCTAAAAGTGATTTTTCCTATAGTGTTTTTGAAACGTGTCTCTTTGTGGTGTCATTCTTTTGGTATGATTTTTTACTAAATAACGGGTATGTTAGAGTTACATTTCTTTGAATTTTACAATCGAAACATAGTATAAGATATTCGCATGCGATGCTGAGTCACGCGGGACACGGCAAACTAAATCGCGCGCAAATTGGCTTGCGATTTTTCAGCATCCCACCCCATTTGGCATGCGATAGCGTTTGTACTAGGTGGCATGCCAGGGGACACAGCCGTCAAAAGCACACTTTACACGATGTAATTATGAATGTCAGTATAAAATCCAAATTGCCTGTCGAAGGCAAGGGGCTGGAGCCCACGTATATCCTATTCCGGCGCCACTGATTGGCTCACAGCTACGGTTTAGCGAAAGTGGGTCATAATCTGAAACGTCTAATAACATCAGTGGTGCCAATATCCATTAATTGTGAAAATTATTGCATCGTATATAGAATCGAGTGGTTAGTTTTATGATATGAACATCATCACACAAAAGCGTAGGAGGAAGACGCGATTGGTTATTCACTACTTACCTCCCCCAGTGAGAGTGGAACCATGAAGGAAACCATGAAGGTTTCTCCGAGGAGCAACACATTTATTACCACGTTATAACATTTAACGAAAACAGAAAACTCGTAAAACTGTAAAACTCTCGAAAATCGATATCTGGCTATCAAAACACTTCTTCGTGTGTTCGCGTTAGTTTTAGGTGCATTTGTAACGAAATCCGGCCTGTTATCTGAAAATAAGCACATAACGCAGCATAACGGGCTTATTTTAATGAACGTAATACGCTCATATCGGCATTATTTAACCTCAATATACGCCCTATATATGGACCAGTTTTTAAATAGTCTATCAAATATGGGACTATTTCCATACAAAATAAGCCTATATTGGCATTTTTCATCGACACGGCTTAACAGATTCACGCTCTTTGTGATGCGTTTTCACTGCGGCCCGCGCCATTCAACGGATTAACCGGCATAAGCTCACTTTAGGCAATCCTGCGGGTTTAGCCCCCCCCCCCAAATCACATTCGCAAAAAAAAAAAAATTTGGGCATATTTCAGTATCAAATCAGCCCAATATGAACCTATGTGAATATTTAGGTTAAATATGAAACTATTTGTACGAGGATTTGTTGCGAAAGCATGGGAATAGTACGGTAAAGGTGACAAATCAACGGGGGTTTCAATATTGTTTTAGCGATTAACCGTCATTGCGTATACCATTCTGGGGGTCGAACATTCTTGAATCCGAACCTGATTCTCGTTGGAATAAAATTAAAGACATCTTGAGGACTTCTTTCATTGCTGCTGCTACTACTACTATATAACATTTACGAAAACAACTTATTTTGGCAATTATATTCATTCAATTTATTATTGTAAACCCATCGTCTAACTTAACATTCATGAGTACGATTGTTCTCACTTACAATTACAGAATAATATAAATACATATCAAATATGGGGGATACACAGAAGAAAGTATTTATCGATATAAACATGAATATCATTGAGGGGGTGTACCCGTACATGTGTATGTGGACGTTCATATAAATATGTGTGTGATAATACTATCGTATAATTACTAGTGGTATAATGATGAATGTGGGACGATTCCCTGTACATATGTTGTATGAGGGTGGGTATTTTTCATTGAGCCTCAGGAGTGGATCACTAGTGGTTGGGCCTTTTTTTTTTTTAGATACATTGATAGATTTACTATGCTATTTCTGTTATTTATATCGAAGAGGTCATGTAATTTATGTGTTCGGTCGGTTGCGATAGTAGGCTTTCAAATATTTCGTTCTGAGGGCAGTTCATATTTGGCATTAGATAATATAAGTTACACGGCTTGTTGATGGGGGATACGGTGTGGCATGCCCCGGTAGATGCTCGTATCCCCCGAGGCGATAGCCGAGGGGGATACGAGAGTCGACCGGGGCATACCACACCGTATCCCCCATCAACAAGCCGTGTAATGTATTTATCCCCGGTCAAAATTAACAAGATATTCCCACAGACATAAAGCGCGGAAACGAGCAACGAACAGTAACTCTATTTGATTAGACTGCTCATACGATGAATATATTTATATAGCTGTTTCCACAATTTGTCCATAAATACTTGCTGGCCTCGCTTACTTTTGAAATCTATATGTTAGAAGATATAAAAGAGAGCAATACACTTCAAAAATAGTAATGGTAAATGAGTCAGACAACGTAAATAAATGAAGCAAGAGTAGCAAGATAACATCACACCAGGAATCAACGTGGCTTTGAAAGATGTACATTAGACCTTCAAACTTTTGCCAGGTCATAAAAATTCTACTAGGGGCATACGAGATTGTTATGACCTTGTAAAATCTGTCTTCTCTATATAGCGACGACAGTTTTTGCCGGGTAATATCAGTTTTACACGGGTCATACGAGATTGTTATGTCCTTGTAAAATATGTCTTCTCTATATAGCGACGACAATTTTTGAGGGGTAATATAAGTTTTACACAGGGCATACGAGATTGTTATGACCCGTGTAAAATCTGTCTTCTCTATATAGCGACGACAATTTTTGAGGGGTAATATAAGTTTTACACAGGGCATACGAGATTGTTATGACCCGTGTAAAATCTGTCTTCTCTATATAGCGACGACAATTTTTGCGGGGTAATATCACTTTTACACGGGGCATACGAGATTGTTATGACCCGTGTAAAATCGGTCTTTTCTATATAGCGACGACAATTTTTGCGGGGTAATATCAGTTTTACACGGGGCATACGAGATTGTTATGACCCGTTTAAAATCTGTCTTCTCTATATAGCGACGACAATTTTTGCGGGGTAATATCAGTTTTACACGGGGCATACGAGATTGTTATGACCTTGTAAAATCTGTCTTCTCTATATAGCGACGACAATTTTTGCGGGGTAATATCAGTTTTACACGGGGCATACGAGATTGTTATGACCTGTGTAAAATCTGTCTTCTCTATATAGCGACGACAATTTTTGCGGGGTAATATCAGTTTTACACGGGGCATACGAAATTGTTATGACCCGTGTAAAATCTGTCTTCTTGATATAGCGACGACAAGTTTTGCGGGGTAATATCAATTTTACATGGGGCATACGAGATTGTTATGACCTTGTAAAATCTGTCTTCTCTATATAGCGACACGACAATTTTTGAGGGGTAATATCAGTTTTACACGGGACATACGAGATTGTTATGACCCGTGTAAAATCTGTCTTCTCTATATAGCGACGACAATTTTTGCGGGGTAATATCAGTTTTACACGGGGCATACGAGATTGTTATGACCTTGTAAAATCTGTCTTCTCTATATAGCGACGACAATTTTTGCGGGGTAATATAAGTTTTACACGGGGCATACGAGATTGTTATGACCTTGTAAAATCTGTCTTCTCTATATAGCGACGACAATTTTTGCGGGGTAATATCACTTTTACACGGGGCATACGAGATTGTTATGACCTTGTAAAATCTGTCTTCTCTATATAGCGACGACAATTTTTGCGGGGTAATATAAGTTTTACACGGGGCATACGAGATTGTTATGACCTTGTAAAATCTGTCTTCTCTATATAGCGACGACAATTTTTGCGGGGTAATATCACTTTTACACGGGGCATACGAGATTGTTATGACCCGTGTAAAATCTGTCTTCTCTATATGGCGACGACAATTTTTGCGGGGTAATATCACTTTTACACGGGGCATACGAGATTGTTATGACCCGTGTAAAATCTGTCTTCTCTATATAGCGACGACAATTTTTGCGGGGTAATATCAGTTTTACACGGGGCATACGAGATTGTTATGACCTTGTTAAATCTGTCTTCTCTATATAGCGACGACAATTTTTGCGGGGTAATATCAGTTTTACACGGGGCATACGAGATTGTTATGACCTTGTAAAATCTGTCTTCTCTATATAGCGGCGACAATTTTTGCGGGGTAATATAAGTTTTACACGGGGCATACGAGATTGTTATGACCTTGTAAAATCTGTCTTCTCTATATAGCGACGACAATTTTTGCGGGGTAATATCACTTTTACACGGGGCATACGAGATTGTTATGACCCGTGTAAAATCTGTCTTCTCTATATGGCGACGACAATTTTTGCGGGGTAATACGAAATAAGTGTTTCCTGTTTAGTTAACATATATCGAACAAGAACACCGGGATACGGCGTGGTATGGCCCTAGAAGAACAATGGTGCCTAAGAAGGCTTACAATTCTACAGAGGGGATAATGCCATGAATCTCTACTCCAGCTGACGCCCATAGATATCATATTACACCAGTACAAAACCCGGGAACTTTTTTTAAGTTTTGACAGGGAATCTTATCGAAAAAATAACGCGGGGAATGTATTTCTTTGATAATACCTGTTGCTTAATGATTTATTCATCGGTACGTGAAGTTCCCAGCGCGAGATTAAATTATTTACGTGACTTTTGAGACCCGATTCCGCGATAAATATCTATTTTATTCCCTGTCACGAAAATTATTGTCGTAAGCGGCGACCAAACGCGGAAGCAATTCTGATTGGTCGATGGCCAAAAGTATAACTTCCCGCAACCGAACCTGTTGCAAAACTGGTCAAGCTCCCCCTGCGTAACACTCACGCTGGATTAATACACAATATATATATATACTGTATATTGCCATTGATTTGGAATAAAACATTGTTTCGATCATGAATCGTTTGTATCTGTCTCCTTTGTGAAGAAACTTGTATCCTACGGCCCCCCGTGTCCCCGACAACAGAGACAACCGTCGCATTGGATTGTGTATTAATCCAGCGTGAGTGTTACGCAGAGGGAGCTTGACCCAGAATTGCTTTCGCGTTAGGTCGCTTACGACAATAATTTTCGTGACGGAGAATCAAATAAATATTTATTGCGGAATCGGGTCTCAAAAGTCACGTGAATACATGTAATGTAATCTCGAGCTGGGAACTTCACGTATGAATAAATCATTAATCAACAGGTATTAACAAAGAAATACATCCCCTGCGTTATTTGTTCGACTTTATAAGGTTCCCTGTCAAATCTTAAAAAAAGTTCCCGGGTTTTGTACTGGTGGAATATGATCTCTACGGGCGTCAGCTGGAGTAGAGATTCATGGCATGATCTAATTTGGCGTGAGTATTCGTTATTCCTTTCGGAACACCTCAGCTGAGCATTTCACACCACTTTAATGAATTATTTACACTCATGCCTTGTCTGCTGTGTGTGTGTATTAATATCTAATTAACACAATCACACATTTGTTCTGATTGAATTTGTTGTCTGCTACTAAACGAATACACTAATTGTCTGCTGCATGTCAATGATGCAACCCGTTTCCCGAGAGCTTTCACAGGCGTGATTTGTGTTAGCAACTTAACGAAAAACGAGTTAGCAAAACGATCGAGTCTGGGTTCACACTTGTTAGCGAATTCAACCGACATTTTGTTCGTCTGAAAGAGATATACGTTTTTGCTGTGGTCAAAACAATATTCTATCCACGGGTAGTTTTGGGCCAGATCAATTTGATTGGAGAAAATCCAATTACCCAGATGGTTAGGCCTAACACAATAAACTTGTGAAAATATGAGTCACGTGCGTGTACACACAAGCGTGGGCTAATAAAATGGTTGTATCTGTTATCCCGAACCATTGCCGCCACTTCCCTGATGACAATGAGCAGACCCGGGGCTCTTGGATATAATGGATGGCAATGATACGACTGGTTAGTACTTATATTTTATTACATGATCCCACCCTTATTCCATTCAATAAACCCATTCTATAAATTGTGTTATTATATGATCATAAGTTTCTTTCCTAATTCCTATGTTAAAACGTAACGAGATATCTAATGATGTTCACCTCATTAATCAAACGGTTAATAACAGTTCTGAGTGACGTCAGATACTTCAGGGGTTAACATAACTTATTATCAGACCTGAAAATAGATAGGATTTTCCCAGCGACGTTCAACGTCACGGCGTCTTGTCCAATCAAAGCGCGTTTCATATAATAAAACAGTTATCGCATTGTTTCTTGGTTGACACGAGGAATTGTCAGCCCTTGGAAGTCAATATTCACCTCGGCCTACGGCCTTGGTGAATACTGACTTCCTCGGGTTGACAATTCCTCGTGTCAACCTCAAAACAATGCGATAACTGTATAATATTAAACGTTCGTTTAATAACAGGAAATAGTGCCAGGTGACCTATGAATTCCGGTTTGTCGTCTGTTAACATTCCGTACGATACGTTTCAAAATACTACGGCTTCCAATACTTTTCCAACAAACTATCATCAATGAAGAGTTTGAAAAGTTATGTTATTAAATATACGCCATTAAATGCGGAAAAGAGTCTTTATTTATCTGGGACTATTTCTTTACGCGGGCAAACAACGAATAGTTACGTGAAACGTCATCGCATGCCTTTAATATAGAAGCCGATGTTAGTTTCGCGTCCCATTTGTTGATTTAAGTATGTTTTGTCGATGTTTTGGATCATGTAATAAATAGAATCTACAACTCGTCCCCAGTTCGGCCCAGACCTAATTTACTGGACTCGTTTTGTAAATTCCGCTATAAACTGGGGACTCGTTGTAGATCCTCTATATATAGTACCAGAAGGTGACCCGACTTCGTCCGGGCTTTGACATTGAATTGTCTATTTTGAAGGTCAAGGTCAAGTGGGGTCACGATTTGACCCGTCCAAAACACTGCCCGGACAAAACTACCCGACAAACGGGCCCGTCGAAATCCATCCGGTTTTACCCGATTTGACCTTGAATTGATCATTTTGAAGGTGAAGGTCATGTCGGGGTGACCCGACTTCGTCCGGGCTTTGACCTTGAATTGTCCATTTTGAAGGTCAAGGTCAAGTGGGGTCCAAAACACTGCCCGGACAAAAGTACCCGACAAACGTGCCCGTCGAAATCCATCCGGTTTTACCCGATTTGACCTTGAATTGATAATTTTGAAGGTCAAGGTCAGGTCGGGGTCACGACTCGACCCGTCCAAAACACTCAGTGGACAAAAGTAACCCCACGTATCAAATTTCGTCGAAATCCCATCAAAATTAGGTATATGACATTGAATTGATCCGATTTCAAGGTCAAGGTCACGTCGCACGGGCAAATGAATATGCTTATGAGACTCCCCGTACGAATGTACCCCCACATACCAAGTTTCATCGAAATCCCGTGATATTTGGGCGTTTGACCTTGAAATTACCCGATTTCAAGGTCAAGGTCACGTCGCACGGGCAAATTAATAGGTCTATGCCCGTTCCCGGCCGAAAATACCCCCACATACCAAGTTTCATCGAAATCGGGTCGGCCATTTTCGAGTTCATCGCGAACACACACACAGACAGACAGATACACAGACAGATCTTCCAAAATATATAATAGACTAGCCGATGAGCCCGACGTTGTCCGGGCTATTCAAAAACCAAATTTCAAGTCGATAGCTCTACCCGTTTCCGAGATCTGGTCTGCGCATGCGCGAAGCTGGCGTCGCACGGGCTCGGCGACCCGATAAAATTCGTATCCGGGGCAATATACATTGACATAGCAAATTTCAAGTCGATAGCTCCACCCGTTTCCGAGATCTCGTCTGCGCATGCGCGAAGCTGGTGTCGCACGGGCTCGGCGACCCGATAAAATTCGTATCCGGGGCAAGATACATTCACATAGCAAATTTCAAGTCGATAGCTCCACCCATTTCCGAGATCTCGTCTGCGCATGCGCGAAGCGGGCGCCGCACGGGCTCGCCAATACGACAACGTTCACCGCCTGGTCAAACTACACACACGTACCAAGTTTCGTCCCAATCGGTCGAGAATCGTAGATTTGTATAAATGACAGACAGACAGACAGACAAACAAACAAACATACATACAGACAGAGGTCTTCAAAATATATATGAGATATATCTTGTTAATTTCTCTTATTATCCATCCCCTTAACTAACACTATTTATGATTGGGTTGAAAAGCTATCACATGCTAATCCGGGAAAAAAGTCATATACTGGACTCCCAAAAGTCAAATTGGACTCGAATGTGACTTTTATAAAAATTATCGGGACTGAGTGACGTAATTTTGGATAAACATACAGCTGGATAATAAAAATGTCATTATAGAACGTTGTGTACAATATGTGTTTTTCTTGTACTCGACCAGGTGGTGGTCTCGTCTCGTCCAATATGACTTTTCACCACAACCTGGACTCGTACAAGAAAAACACATATTGTACACAACATTCTATAATAAGTTTATATTATTATATATTATATCTTACATGAATTTCTCGCGTTCTGATTGGCTCTACATTGCTCTACTGTTTTAATTTTACGAGAGTACCCCAGTAGGATTCCCACTCGCCTACTATTCTTGTTCTATTTATAGTAACATACTCATTTCGCGCAATCGAATTGCCGCCCGACGACAAGACCAATCTGAAAATATACCGTGTAGTTGTTGCAATATCGGTATCTCCAGCCAATACACACAAGATTAAATAGCGAAATATACTTAATCGGGGTCCACGATTAGATAGCGATTGATATTAAATCGCAATAACACGTGGCCCACGAGGTTAGGATTGATGCTGAGATTATTGACGAAATAACGGAGATGTTTGAAAAAGTGCTTTCAAAGAGCGTGTCACCTGTTACTGCGTTTGAATATCAATCGCTATCTAATCGCGAACCCCGATTAAGTACATTTCGCTATTTAATCGTGAGCGTATTAGGTTGTATATCATAAGACACATTGGTGAATTTTAATGATCTTACAAATGTCCGATCATAGCAACATCCAATGTATTTAATAGTTTGTCCGTTTAGTTGGCTATTGGACAGTCCTAATTTTGTAATGACAGTGGACGCTATTTATATCTTCCTTTTCCGTTTACATCGAATATAAACAAGTTAAGTTTAGTTAACATGAAATTTCGCCAAAATGTCTTTGCTGATGACGTATTTATATAAATGAAAACAAGAATCACGAAGAGATGCTAGATGTAACTAATAACACAGTTATGCTCCCCTGCCATGGTCAAAAGATTGCCGTAAATTGTAAATCTGAGACCGATTTCCAAAATTGACGGTAAATAAAAATGTGACAAAATCATACACCGACACTATGCCAATATAGTGGTCGTCGCGGGAAGGAATGGTCGATATAGTGGTCGTCGCGGGAAGGAATGATCGATCCCTCCTCTCGAACAACTATTTTGGAATCGTCAACTCCAAGACATGCATTATCTGTACAACATTGTGTATAACGTCATTTCAGCGAATGCGCTTATTTTTGTGGCGTAATTATTTCTTTGTAATTGGAAGACGACATTACCCATCCTGGAGCCGTTAGCTCGTTGACATTTTCCAATCCGTGGGCCAATGGATCCTTCAAATGAGTTAATTAATGTCAATGTAAATTTAAGAAACGACGCGTTGTCACTGACACGAAGCTCATTTGTCGAACATCGAGTGAAATCCATGATAGATGCCTGATTAGAAAAGTAACTTAGATATCATATTACGCATACTCCGCTGACAAGACCGATGTTGTTTATCGGAATTGGCCTAACAATCACAAAGGTATCTTGAAAATCGTGATATTTAGAACGGAGCTATATTATCGTGTTACATGGCGTTTAACAACACAGTCCTTTCTCATCGGAAGCTATTTTAGCACTGAAGAGATAGCGGAATTGAGATGGCTTGTGGTGCGTAGTAACAGTAACCATGCAGTCTACAGGTGGGCGGGACGTACGGATACCCTCATTCTCGACCCTCCTCGTTTTAGGTACTACATTCCAATTATAAGCTAATATTGTGTCCTACATAATTCCATATACAATTAATAATTTGCGTTTCAATGTTGTTAAGGGAGAGGAGCAATATTCTAAGTTGAATAACTTGTGCTCCCGTCCATTTTGATTAACTCATATATTATTTCAGATTCTAATTTGTTAAATGTATTATGTAATGAGGGTCAAATAAAATATGTTCAAACGGATAGGTCCATTGCCACCAGAGGGATTAGAGCACACGATATGTTATTCCACAAGAGATGGGCATAAACAAAAATGAAGACTTCAGAACAAGTATGCGCGATGATATTACAAAAACTGATGATAATAAATTAAGAACATATCTTCTTTTTATGTTTACCCATACCATGTATGGTAAACATAGTGTCGTTGTCCGGATTGACCACTCGTCGTTCGTCCGTCCGTCCGTCCGTCTGTCCGTCCGTCTGTCCGTCCGTAGACACTTCACGTGTAATGCGATAACTCAAACATTTTCTATCCAATCAGAAGCAAATTTTGTATATGGGTATATCATCCCAAAATACAGATCGAGTTCGAATTTGGGTTTGATCCGAGTTTTTGTTACAGAGTTATGGCCCTTTTTCGACTTAGAATTCACACATTCTGCCATAACTCAAACATTTTTTATCGAATATGGGTTTGATCCGATTTATTTTAAAGGAGTTATGACCATTTAAAAAAAATAAATTGAAATCGATTTAAAAAACAAATTATTTTTAACTTTTATAATAACAATAAAAAAAATGTCATTGACATTGTCATTTGTTTTCATTTAGATATTGATGATTATGATACAAGTTGATCAAAAGATTTCCAATGTGTCCCTTTAATTTTTTAATTAATTCACCAATTGCATTTGGACTACTTAGCTATTGATAAAGCTATATTATTTTCTGATGTTTCTTATGCCAATGTGCAAATAATCTGATAAAGAAGGCTATGGTATCTAATTTAAAATAAGATTCAACAATAAACATCACATGATATTAACAGTAGACTTGGACATCTGTGCTGCAGAGTTATATCTTCAGATGGTCTGATATCATTATAATTGTTATTGGTTTAATAGAGGTCAGTGTTCAACATAAACAATTCCTGTGATTTTTTGACAGCTGTGCTATATAATTGATATTAATGGGTCAGTGGTGAGGTTGCTTATCTGTATACTAGGACACATTATTATTGTAAACTTAAATTGGACTCTCTTAACCCAAGTATTCCATGTCCAGGTCACACCTACACATTTAACCCACGGACTTGCTGG
This sequence comes from Siphonodentalium dalli, assembly GCA_032622095.1. Taxonomy (NCBI): domain Eukaryota; kingdom Metazoa; phylum Mollusca; class Scaphopoda; order Gadilida; family Siphonodentaliidae; genus Siphonodentalium; species Siphonodentalium dalli. The sequence goes on from CP136064.1 coordinate 17,941,620, forward strand.
CTGTGGTGGTTTAGCATTACAGATCCTGTACCAGTGCATTCTCTTATATAAATGCCAGTGACCCATAAATTCCAATAATTTGTGTTATGTACATTTGTCTATAATAGTACATAACAGTATACTCTATAATTCAACACCAAAACTCTCATTTATCCGATCATATTAAATTTTTATCGCCAAGGGATGGGTTAACATCTGCCGATCGTGATCGGCCTCTCGTTAAAAGAGGTTTTGTTTTAGAACCATATCTTTTAAATGCAGCTTCGCTAGCCGACCACTCAACATTAACGCGCCTAAGAATAAGTAATCATTCTCCTGCCATTGATAAGGGCCCAACCACCGATTCATTTATAGTCATACACTGTATCAGAAGACTGTGTAACGACGAAGCCACCGAAGATGCGAGGCAGTTCTTAAAGGATTGTCCAACATATGTGACCCGCCATATCAAATCCATTCGTAAGTCGGGATTTTTTTACCCTGTGCCAATGCATTCTCTTATATATGCGAGTCGACCATAGGTCGCCTCGCATATATAAGAGAATGCATTGGCCTAACAATTTTTTATCATTTTTTTTAAATAAATGTTTCTTACAATTTTTAGGACATAAAATAAAAAAAACATCCCATTACCCTGCAGGGAGCCCCACACATATATAGAAGCATATAGAAGAGTATCGTCTGCTCATGTTTGTCTGGGGCTCTGTATGGGTGAAATTATAAAATTGTTAAAGAATACAAGACAAAATTATTAAAATTGTAAAAAATTGTTAGGCCAATGCATTCTCTTATATATGTGAGGCGACCTATGGTCGACTCGCATATATAAGAGAATGCATTGGCACAGGGTAAAAAACCCGACTTACGACTGGATTTGATATGGCGGGTCAGATATCTTCTTATCCGGAATTAACTCATTGAAATTATGACACGCGTGGTACATTGTCGTTTGATGCGTAGTTGATCGGACCAACTCGCACATATTTTAGCCATAACGACACATCTCATTTATGTTCCAAACTATGCAACGTAGCTAAGCGGTTATTCGAGGCCAGATCACAACTAAACTAGGCTAATCACGTAGTTTGTGAAACATGTATGATAACTCACTCTATAGAGAAGACTATAATCAATTAACGAATACGTATATACTATATATAGTACTTTATTGTACAATGTATATAATATTATATGTAATGTCAATTTATTGTATGATTTCACATGCTACATTGTTAATATTATTTTACATGGCAACATGTCCCTGTATGGGTGGGTATTTTGCTGAACAAATCTATCTATATATCCATAACTCTGACATATATATATATACGCCAGTACCAGTAATCGTATGGTCACAGATGCAATTTCGGAGGAAGTGCATTGACATGTTTCCAGAATGGCAGATCAAGAATTTCGAAGATAGTGGGTTCGAACCCATGTTCAGACTGATACGCTTCCTAACTCTCGGTGAAAGGGCTTCCTTTTTAAGGATGTCCCCGTAGCCGAGGTGGTTAGGTCGTGGATAAGATCATCACAGTCTGGGCTAGACGAGGTTGGCGCGGGTTCGAACCCCGGCATGGATGAAAATCGGGACCGGTTTTCAAGCTTGATTTGGTTTGGAAAACATCTCGATGTACCAATCCGATCGACACATGGCTATTTCGATAAGAAATGAGAATTTGTTCACGCAAATATGAAGCAATGAACACTCATACTGAGTCCGTGCCTCCATAACTCTGACATATATATATCTATAATGTCGCCCGCTTTTGAGAAATGATACGATTCTTCTCATTCTTCTTTTGTAATCTCATAGTTGTTCACTCAGCCTCTGACGGAATCACGGAACTAAATGGTTTCCCATAGGCGACAGTGTTAAAGTTTCGGCCAAATTCACTGAATTGAAGCCTGCAGGCCATATCAGTGATGTTTACCCGGCTAGATTGACACCAGTTGATCACGAAAATGGTAGAAAAATCATAGGTCATGTGTTTACTTTTTAAAATAAATCCCCAAGTGTACGACAGGGCTATCCCACAGCCAAATTGTATCTGGACAAATCCAGAACTACAGCAGCTTGTTAAATAAATTTCCCGCTCACAAAAATCCATTCCCCCATTCATTCACCAGTTTAAATTATTTAGATATGATGTACAAATCAAATAAACGCGATGTCATCCTTTAATAACGTGTCGCATGTATCAGGTGAAGGTCATTCTTCAGTTACCTTCACCTTTAGCATTCCACGGTGTACTCGTTCCCCGACTCTAGAACACATTTAGCTCCCTGATTCCTGACACGAGACCACACACGCGATGACAGCCATGCAGGTTACAATACACCAAATACAAATTAGTAAAGTGATTTCCCCTGGCACTCCCAAGCTAGGATCAGCATAACAAAAATTCTGGCAGCTGAATGGTCAATGATACATGGATGAAAAGTGCACGAAAAAATGCACAAAAGTGTGTTCCGTCGAGAAACATCAAATAAAGCCACATGGTAAACGGTTATGGCTGTGCAAATGGCGAATAATTTATGGGAGGTGTTTGGTTTTTTTTCGATGTCATTTTTTCCTAAATTTTAAGGGTAGTGTGACGTTTGTCAAGCTGTAGTGTGATCCATCACGTTTATAAGTACTTTTGGGCACATTTCCGTGTGTCTAAAAGGACGTTCTTTAATTTTATATACTCGTGCAGGGTCAACCCTTTCTCGCGAATACAGGCCAGCGGGATTTGTTAACACTGAGGCCATGTGAATCATTTGGTGTATTGTAACCTGCATGCCTACGTGCAGGAACTTATACGATTTGAGGATGGTGCCCCATGTGTGAATCTTTTAACGCTAAAGTGTCCTGGATATTGTTCTCCAGACGAAGCCAAGTTAGACAGAATGTCATTAGTTCCACACGCACCTGGGGAAAATACTAACATATCAATATAGACTATACCAGTCTGTATTGGTATTTCAATAGTTTTCACAAGGTAACTGGTATAGTCTAGATTGGTATTTTAGTATTTCCCTCAGGTCATTGGTATGATCTATATTAGTCTTTTAGTATTTGTCACATGTAATTGGTATGATGTATATATGGGTATTTTAGTATTTCCGCCAGGTCAGTGGTATAGTCTCTATTGGTATCTTAGTCGCCCCAGGTTACTTCTATAGTCTCTATGGGTATTTTAGTATTTTCAATCATTCACGGACATGGCGCATTTGAAAATGAACATTGTCGTATAAATACTAAATGTATTTTAATATTTTCTCATTTCCCCGCAGTTCACTGGTATAGTCACGGATATGGCACATTTGAACTCGAAGAATGACGAATAAATACTAAAATGTATTTTAGTAGTTTTTCGCATGTCACTGGTGTAGTCTATATGGATATAATTTAGTATTTTCCCCAGATCACTGGTATAGTCACGGACATTGAGCGTTTGAACCTCAACAATTACGTATAAATACTAAATGTGTTTTAGTATGTTCCCCATGTTTCTGGTATAGTCTCTATTGGTATTTTAGTATCCCCCAAGTCGTAAACGTAACCATTGGCATCCTTGATGTATATAATATGACTGATGCAGCATCCATTCAACGATTATGCGCGTTTATTAGGATGATCAACAGTTACTTTAACACAGCGTGATAGCAACTATAATGTTGTTGCCGTTTTTTTTTGCGCAATCTTGATCACATGAAGATGTTCGGTATGGTGATGACGATAATGACGTTTATAATATGTCAATGATGATGTCGATGGTGGTTAATGATGAGGACGAACATTCGATGAAGTGATTATGCTGACGACGGAAATTATGAGGATTAAGATTATGACGATGATAGCGATGATGATGATCACAATTAAATGCGACGACGATGATGACGATGACCACGATAACCTTAATAGTGATGATCATGACAATGACGACGTGGCCATGATAGCCATGACTATAACAAAGGCGACGACGATGATGATGCGATTAATGACGAAGAAGCGACGATTATGAACGAGACGACGATGACTCTGCCTATGGTAATGATAATGATGACGATGAGATGATGATCATGATGATGTTGTTGATGATAATGACGCTTATTATGGCGACGACGATGATGCTGACGATGTTGATGATTATGATTATGATGAGGTCTGATGATGATGATGATGATGAGGATGATGATGATGATGTCTGATGATAATGATGTCTGATGATTATGATGATGGTTATGATGATGTCTGATGATGATGACGACGACGACGACGATGATGATGATGTATGATGATGATGACGACGACGACGACGACGATGATGATGATGATGTCTGATGATGATGATGTCTGATGATCATGATAATGGTTATGATGACGACGACGATGATCATGATGTATGATGATGTCTGATGATGATGATGTCTGATGATGATGATGTCTGATGATGATGATGATGACGACGATAGTAATGCTGATGATGATGATTATGATTATAATGATGAAGACGATAGCAATGATGATTATGGTGATTATGATATGATGATGATGGTGACGATGATGATGGTGATGACGGACTATATGCCACGTTGATTAGGACTCGGGAGATCGTTGTATATTATGTACATAATTAAGTGTGTTCCTTCTCCTTCTACGATCTATTTAATATTCTCAATATTGTACCATGTTCTGTGGATTACGAGACATAAAGCTCTATATTGGTATAGTCTATATTAGTATTTAAGTATTATACCCAAGGGGCCTGTGATTGCTTCTAACAAAACCATCTTTAATATTTGTTAGCAATTGATTGCCCGTAGATAGGAGCTCCGATATATGTTTGGCAATCTGTGTTCCGATCCAATGTGCATACACATTTGTCTGTATTTATATACTGTCTACATGTGTTTGTAATTTTTATTGCACACTGTGGGTCACAATAAATAAATTCAATCATTCACGGACAGACAAGCCGGTGGTGTCTGGAGAGATGACGCTAGTAGATTGGTTATTGATGTGACCATTGTTCCGACATGAGCAAGTTCGTGACAATATGATTTATCTGAGTGAACGAACAAGTAATCACATTGCACACGACGCTTGAGGAAATATTCTCAGTCCATTCAATATCCTTCTAAAAGTATACGTGTGTAGCTGCATCAGAAATAGCGACTGTCAATATAACTCCGTATTTACAGAACCGTATATCGGTATACTGTATGGGCGATGTGAGCCAAGGCTACGCGTACCTGTTGTATAGTAAGTAAGTAAATATTTATTCATGGAATATCATCAAATAAATATCTAATACATATAAAATCAAGTAATAAATAGAGGATCTCACATGAGTTTCTATTTTATACGGAATTTATCAACCGAGTTCACTAAATTCGATTTGAGCCGAGGTTTACCGAGGCTCAAATAGAATTTAGAGGACGAGGTTGATAAATTACGTATAAACTAGGACGAGTGTGAGATACCTTTTATCACATGATCAAATAAACCAGAAGCAACGCGAAATATTCATCGAAAACAACAATCATAAACTACAGCGATCGCAAGTTATTTGAAGAACGCCGTGACGTCATCGCACGCGCTGATATTAAACGTGTCTATTACCGATAATTATGAAACTGCTTTTATGGCCAAATTATGTGATAAACAAAAATATGTCATATGGTCGTCTTCCTGCCGCCACCATTTGGGGACGGAAAATATGGACAAAATATGGAAATACACAAATTCACACAAAATTGGCATACTGGTGGGGTTTAATTAAACCATATTTTGCAATTATATATATACGACATGAGGCTTCGGGTGTGTCTACGTTGTTTACAGTTATATTAAGAAATTGTGATATTTAACTGTAGTGATTAACCCTTTACCCAACAAACCGGACAAAAACGGCCAAATAAAGCTGCAACAGCCTAAATTATCTTGGGTCTGTCTCAATAAAACCATACAAATATGGATATCATTGGAGCCGGCTCATTGACCACATTGTGATGGTTACAGTTATGCCCTGTGCCAATGCATTCTCTTATATATGCGAGTCGACCATAGGTCGCCTCGCATATATAAGAGAATGCATTGGCCTAAATTTTTTTATAATTTTTAATGTGTTAAGCCAATGCATTCTCTTATATATGCGAGGCGACCTATGGTCGACTCGCATATATAAGATAATGCATTGGCACAGGGCCCTTCTGTTGGGTAAAGGGTTAAGCTCAGAGATCCATCCAGGGCCCAGTTATCAAGTTACTATCAACTTCAACATACAAATAGCAAACATTGGATTCTACCCTGAATACTTCTCCAATGTCTGGATTATACCCTGAATACTTCTCCAATGTCTGGATTCTACCCTGAATACTTCTCCAATGTCTGCTATTAAAAGTGTTTAGACTATTGATATGATTTATCTGAGTAATCCCATTACACACGACGTTTGAAATTGTTTGAGGAAATATTCTCAGTCCATTTAATATCCTTCTAAAAGTGAACGTATGTAGCTGCATCAGAAATCGCGACCGTCAATAACTCCGTATGTACAGAACCGTATATCGGTATACTATATGGGCGAAGTGTGCCAGACTACGCGTACAATAGAATATAATAGAATATTGATTGCAATACACCAGATATATAGGCAGTTGCAAGTTACAAAATGAATTAAAACTTAAAATATGTAAATACGAACGAAAATCAATTGTGTTCAATAATTGTTTGATGCAATGCATCGCCATTTAACTACCACCAATAACTTCTCGTGTTTATCACTATAATATACTAAACTTTCAAAGACCCCCCTTCTGAGAAAGAACAACCGGATCATGTTGCATATGGTATTTATAATTTTTGCTTCATCATTTCTCATAATCGTTTGAAATTTTTGACTATCGCTCATTTAAAAAAATTCACCCTTATTTTCTTGAATATTTCGAAATAGTCTTGCCCTGAGATCAGAGTATGCACTACACTCGATGACAAAATGATATTCAGTTTCAACACGCGCCTGATCACATGTTGTATCATTATTGATTGACTTGATTCGGAGAGCAAATAAGATAATATCACATTCTAAATCGTAGTGGGTAAACTTGTTTTTTTTAATTTGGTAAAATGTTTACCCATTTTTTGTTGGGAAAAACATATGTTACCAATTTTGGGCCAATTTTACCCAATGCTGGGCAATGTCTTTACTGAACGCACGATAACAATTTACCCAATATTAATTGCCCGTCTGTGTTGGGCGATGTTTGTACCCAACATTTGGTGAATAATTACTTAATTATTTGGTCAAATCAACCAATTTTGGGAGGTTTATTACCACTAACGTTGTGTTAAAAATATAAACTGATTTATTTGGTTCCTATATGAATTGTCTGTGGTGTCCATGCAATTAAACCCTGGTTTTGAATATGGGCGATGTATACCAAGGCTACGCTTACATGTTGTACCGTTATTGATTGGCTTGTTTCAGAGAGTAATTAAGATAATATCAGCGCACTTCAATAGAAAAACTGAGTATAGTCAATATATTCGCTCAACATATTACCACCCCACGCGTTGAGTGGACATATTAATCGAAGAAATGTTCAGTGTATGTCGCTTTAAAGAACGAGTGAGTATACACGAATGTCCGGTCGAAATTCAGTTTATTAACAACATCGGTTCCCGTGATAACGAGTTTGTACATTGCCACTTTACACGAAGCGAACAAAGGTGCAACGACATTGTGAGAGGAACGATTATGTTGTATATCATCAGAATCAATACGCCGGATGAACATAGGCATTCAATTCTTAGCTTCATCCACTCGACCATATTCGAAAGCCCATGAACATGGAGTGTGTTTTAGCAATCTATTCCGTTGCATCCTGGCAACTTTGTACAATGTTATTCTTTCTGGGTACTTCTGCGAGGTCGATATATACTGGAGTACTGCATACTGCACACATCTATACATGTACACTATTATACAGTTATCGCATTGTTTCGAGGTTGACGAAAGGAATTGTTAACCCGACGAAGTCAATATTCACCAAGGCCGCGTATATGTGAATATTAACTACCAAGGGCTGAAAATTTCTCGCGTCAACCTCGAAACAATGAGATAACTGTTTTATTATATGAAACGCGCTTCGATTGGACAAGACGTTGTAACGTTGAACGTCGCTGGGAAAACCCGAAGTTATGTTAACCCCTGAAGTATGACGTCACTCAGAACTGTTATTAACCTGTTGTTTCATTAATGAGGCGAACATCGTTAGATATCTCAAATTTGTTTCGTTACGTTTTAACATAGGAATTGGGGAAAAAACTTTTGATCATATAATAAAACCATCTGTGAATAAGTATAAGTCACCTCTGAACAGAATTGTGCTTCCGAAAGCATCGACAAAACATTATATTCGATAAAACGTGGCCGGAAAAGTCTCTGTACAGATTATACATACCGCCGTTGAAGCCTTGTCAATAATTGAATATAGGCTACACACCTTCAGATTTGTTATATTTTAACACAAGCGTTCGACCATTCTAGTAGCGTTTATATATAAAGTGGATTGGCACCTAGACTAGGCGAAGTCCACTTCCGGGACATCACAGGGAATGTTGCATGCGCAATACATCTTGCTGTGAGATTGAAGAATCATCTCTGTAGCACCGTTACAGTTCTTCGTATGACAGCTCGCTGTCATTTTAACTCACAATTAGTTGTACTTCATTTCCCATTTAATTTCCGTGTCTGCCAGAACATCCGATTGCACACGAACTACAAATGATCATCGCGAGTCTCTGGAAATGCGGAATAATTATGTATTATGTGAAAACTAGGCTTGGTGGATTATAGATTCAGGTACAGCAACACCAGGCAACACGCACACGCTTGACTAACAAAAGATAACATATCGGGGTACAATCGCGACCACGGGAGGCACGTGATGTTCGATTGAATATCAGAATGTAGGGTATCATATAATACCAAATCCCATAATATGTCAAATATAGCGAATTATTGAAATATGAAATAAAACGAAAAAGCGAAATAGGAAAATACATCGAAAATCGAAATAGGAAAATACAGCGAAATAGCGAAATAGGGCGAAATATAGAACGAAATATAGAAATATGAAATTATGTTTATAAACGAAATAACGGAGATATTTGAAAAAGTGTCTTTGACGAAATAACGGACATATTTGGAGAAGTGTTTTAAGTGTTTAGTGTCTCCTCTTATCTTTTCACAATGGCTGCCGTTCTGGCCACAACCTCTGCAAGCCGCTCCGCTGAGATGGAGCCAGTACTGTTGTTGTTGGTGCTGTTGGTCGTGGTGGCCATGTATGACTCGGGTTGAAGTATTCCGGAGTCATCGGAGTGAAGAAAGTCTCTCCCCATCACGGCATCAACGGATGCTGTCTGTGTGACGCCAGTCAGCAGTGGACGGGGGGATGTCTGGGCGTCTCTCAGATCTATCCTGGGTTGTCCGAACACTGATGGTGGGGGTGAACTTGCTCCATGACCGAAGGTGAAGAAACTGCCGGCTCTGCCTCAGCTGTCTTCCTCCTTTACCATTCGGCCATCCGCTTGACGTCTGCGAGAAGGGGTCTTATATTTTTTTCCGGACGCCGCTGTAGTTGGCTTTCCTGCAACCCTGTACTCTACGGACAGATGCACGGAGCCCCACTTAGTCCGGTGTATAGTCCAGCTAAGGGTATCCACAACGTGCAATCTGTCCAGGCGGAGAGGATTAACTCCATAATTCTCTGCCAGGTCTAAAATAACTCAACTCCGAATCGCTCGGGCGGCTAAGTCACGAAGGACGACCACACAACTCCAAAGCGATCCGAGACCATCCAAGAGGAACATCGATAAGACAACATAGCAACTGGTGAATGAAAATGATTATCAGCCTCACCTATCTAGGCTTGATGTAAACAGTATTTATTCCATATAATTCAAATACAGTGCATGTTACACAATATGAAGCCTGAATATTGGTTGTATGGAGGGGATCCGACATCAAGCATAAAGCGTATGGGGGTCGTTTCTGATTACATGTAAATAAGCCCACACTGTGAGAATGATGACATAATATTAGGTAATTGTGTTCATAATAATTTTAGAGATCGTTTGTTTGTATATAATTATGTTACTCAGATACTCACAGTGTGGGCTCGATCGATAAGCCCAGCAATTTACGATAAGCTATCGATTATAAAAATATCGACACCTTACAGTATATTCAACTAAACCTATTTTAGATAGAATGAGAGTTCCGTGATGATAAGAAACGTAAACATATTATACACTCATCCAATCATACTGCAACTATATGAACAACTGTATTCCATGCAGAATTACTCAACCCTTTACCCAACAGAACGGCCCTGTGCCAATGCATTCTCTTATATATGCGAGTCGACCAGTCGCCTCGCATATATAAGAGAATGCATTGGCTTAACACATTAAAAATTATAAAATTGTTAAAGAATGTAAGAAAAAATGGTAAAATGCATTCTCTATGGTCGACTCGCATATATAAGAGAATGCATTGGCACAGGGCATAACTGTAACCATCACAATGTGGTCAATGAGCCGGTTCCAATGATATCCATATTTGTATGGTTTTATTGAGACAGACCCAAGATAATTTAGGCTGTTGCAGCTTTATTTGGCCGTTTTTGGCCGGTTTGTTGGGTAAAGGGTTAATACTTTACAGGACATTATATTAGCCAAATTGTAGCTAACTAAGTAGTGGCAATCATAATTACTCATACATTCAGGGGGGGTCGGGGGGGGGGGGGGGGGGGGTTCCGGGCACGTATGCCGGGGTGGGTGGGTGGTCGATGGGATCAACAAACAAAATTTTCCGCAACTCAAAATGTTTTTCCTGCAAGTCTTTTTGACTGTTTTTGCAATGAGTTTGGTTTAAAACACCTTAGAATATTAACCTGTCAATATTAACATAAATGAAAAAAATCATGATCAGACAAACAGTATAGCCTGTAGCCCATGCTAATGGATTGAATTTTGAAATCCAAGATGGCCGCTGGCAGCCATCTTTTTCTGGCCTAATGACCCCAAAATGACTCGTTCCTATTTACATGTCAATGTTAACATCCATGACAAATACTATGCACATAAATTCATATACATCTGTTTACAGTGAATCCCCCCTGCAAATCTCTATTTTAGTGTTAAAAGGGGTGGGGGTCCAAAAATGGTCGGGGAAAAAACTGCCGAAAACAGAAAAAAGTTAGGACGTGGGGGTGGGTGAGTCCCAACGAGGGTTGAAAGGAAAAAAAAACAGCATACGTGCCTGAATTTTTTTTCCGACCCCCCCCCCCCAATACATTGAGCACATCATTCGAACAAATGTGATGCCATATAGCTTGTATTCTTCAGTTTAAAATACCGTACACGAGAAACCTATATATATGAATACACCCCAACGGCATTGGACCTTAGAAATTCTTAATCAACAAATGAATATTCATTTTTATTTTTAATTACAAACCTAACACAAAATTTGTATGTGATCTGCGGGTTTCTGCTATCTACTCTGTTTCAAAAACATTTACGACTTACCAGAAACTGGTTTTACAGCAGGATGCTCTGCCTATCATTAGCTTATTAAACCCTGTGCCAATGCATTATCTTATATATGCGAGTCGACCATAGGTCGCCTCCCATATATAAGAGAATGCATTGGCCTAACAATTTTTATATTTTTTTATACTGTTAAACAATTTAAGAAAAAATGATAATTTTTTTTTTAATGAATGTATAATGATAACAAATTATAAAAATTGTTAAAGAATGTAAGAATAAATGATACAAAGTGATAAAGAATCTAAGAAAAAATGTGAAAAAAAAATGACAAGAAAATAAGAACAAAATATAAAAAATAATAAAAATTGTTAAAGAATGTAATAAAAAATAATAAATATTGTTAAAGAATGTAAGAAAAATTGATAAAAATTGATAACAAATTGTTAGGCCGATGGTCGAGTCGCATATATAAGAGAATGCATTGGCACAGGGTCTTAATTTTTCGCCAGCGCAATCCCGCGTCATGAAAGGGTTAATCAATAAATGAATACTAACTTTATTCTTAAATCTAAATCTATAACAAAATGTGTGTGATCTCTGGATTTCTGCTATCTCTTTTGTTCCTAACCTTTACAACTGTGTCAGAAACTGGTTTTACAGCAGGATGCCTATCATTAGTTTATGTCAGCTTCCGGATGGCAAGATATGGTACCTCTATTTGTGGACTCTTCTGCTACTTGGCATCCCACTTTACCCACATGTTGGGTCACACAAACTCAGACATTGGCAGCGGCGCATCTTGGGGTAATTTGACTTAACTATAGACGCGGTCTCCAATATACAGCCACCAAACAGCTAAATAGGCTTAGCAATTTGCGATAAGTGATCGATTATAAAAAAATCTGGCGTCGACCCTTACCTCGGTAGCATAATCTGGTGTTATAATGATGATACAATATGCCAATAACTTCAGCTGATAAAGCCGTCTATATCAGACGAGTTAAGACACACTTATAAAAAACACTTTATATGCAGGAACACGGCGGATATTTCAACCTTCGTAGCATTTTTGGGGCGGATGAACATATGTATCGGTAATTAACACACTGGTGCCATTTTGTGTTTGTTTCGGAAATTTAAAGACCACAGAAATATTTGCGATAGCTCTTTTGCTGGTGTTGGCTGATGTTAGGTTGAGCGGTAAATACATGTATCCACCAATGGACCCTGAATTCGAGACAAATATTTGCGACAGACCTTTTACTGGTGTTGGTTGATATGTACATTTCTATATACATGTATATATAGGGAATTTAACGACCAAATACATATTTCCGGCAGCCCATAGCCTGATATTGACCACATAAATATATGCGGGAGCACTTTTACTTATGTTGGTTGACCTGTAATTATGCATCGTGAAATAAAGGCCACATATATAAATATAGGCTATAGGCGGGAGCCCTTATATCGATCATGATTGATATGTATATATGTATCACGAATGTACAGGCCACATAAATATAGGCGGGAGCCGTTAAGACTGATGTTGGTTCATCTGTGTACATGTACGTATCGGGACTTTAAAGGTCTCATACAGATAGGCGGGGGCTCTTATATCGATGATGGTTGATATGTATAAATGTATCAGGAATGTAAAGGCCACATAAATATAGGCGGGAGCCCTTAGACTGATGTTGGTTCATCTGTGTACATGTATGTATCGGGAATTTTAATCACATATAGAGATATGCGGGGCCCTTATATCGATGATATTGATATGTATATATGTATCAGGAATGTAAAGGCCACATAAATATAGGCCGGAGCCCTTAGACTGATGTTGGTTGATTTGTGTACATGTATGTATCGGGAATTTGAATTACATATAGAGATATGCGGGGCCCTTATATCGATGATGGTTGATATGTATATATGTATCAGGAATGTAAAGGCCACATAAATATAGGCCGGAGCCCTTAGACTGATGTTGGTTGATTTGTGTACATAAAAACTACATATATATATGTATCGGGAATTTAAAGGCCACATAACTATATGTGGAACTCCTTCTCTTGATGTTGGCTACTTGTGCAGGTTCAAGAACTTTATGGAGTATATGCATTATGTATAATAATAGTCATCCATGCAGTCCAATCACCAGAACAGGCGGCTTATTACTTATAACCAACTTGATGTTATAGTTAATTAATTGTTAATTTTTTTTGCCAAAACTATCCTCCGACAAGCCTGTCTGGAAATTCGTATTTATAGTGACGTATTGACAGCATGTAGAGGATGTGGGAGGTGTGGAGGAGATACCACAATGCGCTTAACCTTGCGATGTTTGATGGTATGCATGAACCTACTTTGGCATTTAAAAAAATGTCCATACATTAGTGCTCCCTGTAATTTACGACCTAACGTGCTATCAACTGAGCCGCATGTGATATATGTGTATCTGTACCAGTGATATCACTGATCTGTACGTATGTATGATATACTACAACAGTAACTGTTAGAACTCACACAGAGCAAGCAATACAAAGTGTATTTGGCGATATCGCTAACGACATCAAAATGTCAGTTTATCTCAATTAAAGATCAGTTTAATGTTATCGCCGTCCGTTAATACATCTTTCCTTCAAGCCCAACTAATCTTAGCCTTGTGACCCACCGCCAGTATATGGTTAATCTTGGTTGAGAGGCGGCTCTTCCGTGGAACGAGATTATAACGAAGCTAATCCATCATTTAGATTTATAGTCTAACAAAGGTTGGCGGCCACTCGGAAATCCTTTTATGATGAAGCACTTATCCTTGTATGTATTATGTACTTATCTTTGTATGTATGCAGGCATAGGTTTGATTTGACGATACGCCGCTGTATCAACTACATCCCATTCACGCGATCTAAATGATAAACGTTAGTTAGACGTGTCTTGCATTTATACTCACCCCTGGTAAAGTGATCCTGCTAATGTGCTATGATGCGTTTGTTAGGATGTTGATGTTAGGGCGAGCTGATGCTGTTAACAATAAGTACCGTTATATATGTTTTATTTGTCTTTTTCGCAGTGTTCCGATAATCTAAACATATCCAGGAAAAGCCGTTATGCGTATGAAGCATTCAAAAACATATTTATTGCGAAATATTTGTAATACTAATTGTACTAGTTGTTTAAAATCGACTATAATCAAGATGGTTAACACCAGCGCAGGAATTATTATATTTTTCAAAAATAAATATATGTTCTTGAATGTTTCATACCCACACTGGTTTGTTCTCAAATCACTCGGATTAGCAAAACACCGCGAAAATGACAAGACAACTTTATAAAATATAGCGGTACTTATTCGTAACGGCATCAGTTTGCACTACCCGCATTATAGCAATTAAACAGGACCACCAGCGTCATAGCACATTAGCAGGACCACGTCACCCGGGTGAGGATGGTTAATATTTCGTGGAACGAGAAGGTAACGATGCTAATTCATCATTTAGATTTATAGGCAAACAAAGGTTGGCGGCCACTCGGAAATCCCTTTATGATGAAGTACTTATCCTTGTATGTACGCTGGCAAAGGTTTGATTTGAAGATAAGCCTCTGTATCGACTGCATCTATTTCACGCGATTTCCGCTGACGACATGATAAACGTTATAGTTAGACCTGTCTCGCCTGTATACTGATAAGGTGTCCGCATGTATGAGTGAAAGGGGTTGTGAGTGGGAGCAGTGTGCCTGTGGATCTATATAATCTGGGGTTATAAATGGGATCAGCGTGTCTGGGATATATAGTCTGGTGACAAAAGTGGGAGCAGGATGTCTGGTCTGGTTTATATAATCTGAGGATATTTATAACTCCGGCGTTTACGAAGCGAAGGCAGCTCTGTGGCGAGATGCCGGTGTCCAGTTTATTCTACACGCGCGCGTATTTACACAATATAACCCTATAAAACACGCATGCTTTTGACCAAGTGATTAGGAATCAGGGAGCTAAATGTGTTCCAGAGTCGGGGAGCGTGCACCATGGACTTATAGAGGTGAAGGTAACCGAAGAAAGGCATTCATTCACCTGTTGCATAAGAAACGTTATTACAAATCGCAAATAACTAAATGCCACATATCTTCACATTACGTGTATAGGTGCGGGCAGCGGTAAGACATGCGTATGGGACTGAACTCTGTGTGGAGTTTAAACGAGCATATTTGTATTGGAAAGGTAAGCGAAAAGTTCTCACATCGCCAAAGAGTGGGAATAAGTTTTTTTTTCATTATTGCAATCATTTTGTTACTTTTTATAACTAAACCATACCATTTAAAGTGATATGAAACACTCCGATATGGTGATCAAATATAAAAGGAGAATAATCTTGTTCAAAGTAGTAATTTTTACAAATAGTATATGCAAATTGACAACAAACACCGTCATTCTTATATATTAATTAAATGCAGTGACTCTCGATGGCGAAATCGTTTTCGTTAGTTTATCGCCGATAGATGCGTCCCGAATCTAGAAGTAAATATTTACAATTGAGCGTAGTTCAGACGATGTTTTCTATGGAGTGATACGGTCGATTTGCTTCAGATTTTCGGCAATGTAAGTAGAATGCTACATTCCTCCAATTGACATAGCGCCTGGATACTAACTGATCAGTTTTACTCACCAGAACAACTACATAATATATCTTTAACGGTCCAGCTAAACCCGGTTTAGGGAGGCTAGCCCGCTAATCCATATTTGCTGGACGGCGGTTTATATGGTGGAGCTGGAGACAATCTGGATTGATGACGTGTCTGCATGGTGCGAGTGGCGGTTTGGCATTACATCGTGTCACAATTGATTCATTCCCAAGCGAGGGTTTTTATAAACCTGTGGCTGTGCGCGTTAATCGAGGGCATGTCAATAACAATTAGACTGACCTGATTGTGGTCCGCTTGGAAACTGCAGAGTTTGATTGCATATTCATCTCACAGATTAAGCTAGCCATTGAACGACAAAAAATACCCCCCCATAGACGTTTTGTCGGGACCGTCAATGTATGTTTAAACCATGTTTAAACTCGGAGTTTAAACC
This sequence comes from Siphonodentalium dalli, assembly GCA_032622095.1. Taxonomy (NCBI): domain Eukaryota; kingdom Metazoa; phylum Mollusca; class Scaphopoda; order Gadilida; family Siphonodentaliidae; genus Siphonodentalium; species Siphonodentalium dalli. The sequence goes on from CP136064.1 coordinate 17,958,248, forward strand.
GGAAATAACGAATCCGGCTTTTATGTTTGTTCATTGGTAATTCGCATTGATTGTGACGCTGAATATCGCTCGCACATCACAACACGAGCGATCACACGCGCACATCACAACACGAGCGATCACACGCATGTCAAGGATGTATTTTAAATCGAATTGAGCCGCACATGAAAGTATTGATAAAAAAACAGCAAAGAGATATTAACTCAAATAATTCACGTTGTTATGAAATTGTACGAAAGCATCCTCAATGTTGCGATCATTTCGGTTATTCATATTTATTACAGGAGCAGAACAGCTGCAAATATACGCAGTTCCGTTTTCGAAAAATTCACTGCATGTTTATCTGACTCCGTCCCTGTTAACATTGCGCGGAGGAAATTAATTTAACCCTTTACCCAACAGAAGGGCCCTGTGCCAATGCATTCTCTTATATATGCGAGTCGACCATAGGTCGCCTCGCATATATAAGAGAATGCATTGGCTTAACACATTAAAAATTATAAAATTGTTAAAGAATGTAAGAAAAAATGGTAAAAAGTGTTAAAAAAAGATTTTTTTTAGGCCAATGCATTCTCTTATATATGCGAGGCGACCTATGGTCGACTCGCATATATAAGAGAATGCATTGGCACAGGGCATAACTATAACCATCACAATGTGGTCAATGAGCCGGTTCTAATGATATCCATATTTGTATGGTTTTATTGAGACAGACCGAAGATATTTTAGGCTGTTGAAGCTTTATTTGGCCGGTTTTGGCCGGTTTGTTGGGTAAAGGGTTAAGACATCTGAGGGAATCCTTATTTCATACTAATTTGTGTTAGAGATGTTTCTTTGACCACTATGGTATCCCGATTCTGCTTCCCTATTATTTTAATTGGATCAGAATTCTCAGCATTCATTAAGCCACATGTTACGACAACGATTCTATTATTAGCCATTTGTAGAGTTTAAAAGTGTTCTTATTATAATGAACAGATCGACATCAAACGCTGATGGGGGCATTCCAACTATAAATTATACATGTGTATATAGCGATACTGAATGTTCAGTGAGGATATAACTATAAATTATACATGTGTATATAGCGATACTGAATGTTCAGTGAGGATATAACTATAAATTATACATGTGTATATAGCGATACTGAACGTTCAGTGAGGATATAACTATAAATTATACATGTGTATATAACGATACTGAATGTTCAGTAAGGATATAACTATAAATTATACATGTGTATATAGCGATACGCTCTTTTAAAAAATCGTCAGTTGTGGGTTGCACCCCACAATTTACTCAAACAAAAGATCGCACCCCACAAGTATTCATGGGTATGTGCGGTCACCCCACAAGTATACTCTGGCCAGTACGTTTAGCCGTCGTACCGTCCGTCTGTCCGTAGACACTTGCTATTATATTCGATTACTCAAGTAATTTTTATCGGATCGTGTTCAAATTTCATGTGCATGTATACGATGACGCACCCCTCATCTGTATAGTTTTTGGTATCGATCGGTTTATCGGTTTAGAAATGATTAACACATTCCATCCATACATGGTCATGTCTATCCGAAGCCATAACTTAAATATTTTTGTCCGATTGTGTTCATATTTGATATGTAGGTTTATAATGACACACCCCTCACCTGTATATTTTTTGGTGTCGATTGGTTAATCGGTTTAGAAAATAATTAACCCGGCAAACAAATGCTATCTGATGCATCTATGTCAAACAATTTTCTTCTGATCTGCCTCATATTTCTTAGCTAGGTCTTTCTTAGCACGTTCTTCGTCTGTATGGATTTTGTATTGTTTAATTAACCCTTTTTACACCTTATTTTTAAATAGAATTCATCCAAGCCAGGATGACTCAAACATTTTTCATCTGATCGACACCAAATTCGGTATATGAATTTCTGACCCCCTAAATACATATCAAGTTCGAATATGGATTTGATCCGATATATTTTAACAGATTTGTGGCCCTTTATAATTCATACCTGTTTGCCATGCATTGTGAAAGTTGAAGAGAACATGACACCACACAGGACTGTCTTATTGTAATAAGACAATGTATAGCTATGGACACCCAATAACCACTGGTGTCTTGCATACCTGTTTATCATCTGTTAAAATGTGATTGATGACTCTTTATTCCAGTTCTGTTTTCTGTGCAATATTAAATTAATCCCCCCGTTGAAACAGGTTCATGGCATTAGTTAATGTACAATCAGACACATATTCTAAAAGAATAAATAGGAATAGTCCATTGTTCATTTGTAGGGATGTTTCACAGACATGGCTGTTTGGAGAAATTGTTGTTTACAGAGACACTGCTGTCCTATCTTAGAAAAAAGCTAATCCACACATTCCTTAGTTGTTCCATCATATGATGTCATTGAAAATGACTAACCCTCTCCACACATCATATGGTTTTCTGATGTTTTTTATTAGATCATTCTCATATTCTATGTCCAGGTTGATGGTGATCCACTTTTCACTTGCATGCATTTGGGATTAAAAGTAACCCATTCCGTAGACACATATTATCCGATATACATATATTAAATTATCATTTTCACTTTGAGCCAGGTTCAGTCAGTGTTTCAATAAATGACCAATTGAATATTCATCATTAGAGGAAATGTCCTATTTTGAAATTCCCTCAATTGCATTTGGGCTGCAGGATGATATTAACAGTGCTGGGATTCTTGAAACTGACTTATTGTATGGGTTTCTAAATCCAATGACATGCTTTTTGTTGACTTTTTTTGTGTTTATCAGTTCATTAGTTTGGGTAAGATTAACCCCCTACTATCCGATTTGATAACTCAACTATTTCCATTGATTATGTTTATAGTTCTGGCACAGTTTATGACAAAACACCCCTAACCTGCATAGTGAGGGTAATTTGGTTTATTTGCTTAAAAATATTAACATCCTTCACCAATCCTGTTGACACAATGTGATAGATGAATATGTTTTGCACGATCACTCTATAAATAATCACATCTGTGATAATCATGACACATTCTTCAACTGTATAGATTTTGGTATCGTTTGAATGGTTTTGAAAATATTAACCATAACTTTAATTATATTTCCACTGTTTACAGACGTTGTATCTTTCCAATGATCAGCTTAGAAGAAAATTAACCTTTATATCCAATCATTTATCAATCATATTTTATATCTAGGTCTATACATCCCTCACTTGTATATATAGTTGTTCAGGTATTTTAGTGGTGAAATATTAATAGGTTGCTATGAATTTTTAATATGCAGCTGACACAAAACATAAGAAACCAAAAAAATAGCAATGGTAATAAAAATAGCAATGCTAATAAAAAGAACACAATATGTTATGTCTCATGTTCCAATGTAATAAACAGTTAATTGCGTTGCTATGGTGTTTATCTACTTAATTTCTTAACTATTTTATATTTAATGTCTATGGTGCTTCTCTCCGACTATGGATTGAGCTTAATTAGCTATATCACGCTATAAGACATATCTATGTTGGAGTGACCTAATAGGTTGAAATCAAAGCCACATCTGCGTTAACATTGTGTTTATGTGAGCAAGGTGCCAAATAAGTGTGATTCCACTTGTGAACTTAATACTAAGGTGTACATTGTTGAAATTTTTGCACTCATGAAAACGATGGTGTAAGGATTTATGAAAATATCCCATCGCTGTCGACAAGGAATGGGTTAAACATCTGCCGATCGTAATCGGCCTCTCGTTTTCTCAAATTAGCGGTACTTTTCCGTAACGGCACCAGTTTGCCTTACCAGCATCATAACAATTCAGCAGGACCTCCAACGTCATAGCAAATCAGCATGCACTTAACCAGTGGGATACCTGTAACCGATAATGTGTACGTTCTTTGCATTCGCATACATTTGAGTGAAGTTGTGAATCACAGCAACATACTGATGGTCAGCTGCATGTGGCATCACTCTCATAACTCAGCAAACTCCATGTAAGGTTACCTCCCTTGATGACTTGGTAAGACCGCTGCTACCGGCGACATTTCACCCACATTTGGTGGACTTTCGCGATATTAAAATATATACTTAGCGAACACAGCAACATGATATACAATTGTTAAGCACACAAAATATCGAACACAATTTGTATACATTTTGGACTTTATGTTTGAAAAGTCCCACTAAAACCGAAGAACTATATTTCGAAACGGTGTGATTCGGTTCTCCGGCAAGTCAAACACAAGAGTTCTAATTTGCTGCACTTTGACGAGTAGCTTGCGAAAATCGTTAACCCTTTACCCAACAGAAGGGCCCTGTGCCAATGCATTCTCTTATATATGCGAGTCGACCATAGGTCGCCTCGCATATATAAGAGAATGCATTGGCTTAACACATTACAAATTATAAAATTGTTAAAAAATGTAAGAAAAAATGGTAAAAAGTGTTAAAAATAAATTTTGTTAGGCCAATGCATTCTCTTATATATGCGAGGCGACCTATTGTCGACTCGCATATATAAGAGACTGCATTGGCACAGGGCATAACTGTAACTATCACAATGTGGTCAAGGAGCCGGTTCCAATGATATCCATTTTTGTATGGTTCTATTGAGACAGAACGAAGATAATTTAGGCTGTTGGAATCTTTATTTGGCCGGTTTTGGCCGGTTTGTTGGGTAAAGGGTTAACAAAACTACCGCTCTGATTTTTTATTCTGTCATTATGTTTTATTATGGGAATTGTTCTCAAAGAACATAGAGAATTTGACTTTGGAGCGATCGGGTTTCGCCATTTTTGCTGGAAAATCCCTTGCTAAATATAGAAACACGGACTGGTACCCATCCGGTTACAGAGTCAGAAAGGAAGCATGACTGGTGCGCTCTGGTAGAGATTGAGAACTCGGTTCGCACAGACCCTTTAGTGGACTGGGTGTTCACAACATGGCTATATATAGATTAAACGGGGGATGTGGATTTCTGCTGGCCGGGGTTTTAAACCTTGTCCAGCCAGACAAATGGTTTAGCAGCAGTGTCTCTATATCGTCGATATAATTACATAATGCGGACCGTTGCGTTATATCAATTAATAACAATGCATATCGACAATTACGACACCCGAGCATATTTTAATTGGAAATTTATCAGCGAAATTTATAAGTGCTTACACCTGTAAAGTGTGTGGGGATAATTGTGTTTGTCATGCGATCATGTTTTGTGTTTTGTAACCTTCAGGTTACAGTGAACTAATTCGAATGGTAGCGCCATTAACATATTTTGGACCAAGATGCAGGAGAAAATTAAAACAATTCTGGGCTCTGGGCTCTGGTTGGTTAATAGTTGTTTCGATAGTTAAAGATATAAAACACGTGCAATCACTCCTCTTGAAATTTCAGATGCCAAACAAAACACTGACACACTGCAAAGCACGTGGTTCCTAGATTGAATTTTTTGGGTGTGAGGTAAAAAATGTCAATATTTGTTTCATGGACTTCTGACTAGATTATAAATCCCAAATAACACTGAGGCCTATGGGAAATAATGACTTCACTGTAACCTAAAACCGTCAACTAAACCGTATACTTTTCACGTTTTAGGGAGGCCCGACAGACATGAGAAGACCATTCCGTCTTTCTGGACCGCGGGTTACATGGGTGGTGCTGTACATACTAAGTTGTTATACGCGCGCGTATGTTCGCGTTGTTTGAGGGCGTATCAATAATCATTTCATACAGACCTGAATATTACAATATTACTTTAACCCTTTGAGTGCCAGTGGCCGATCTCATCGGCCCTAAACCTACAAAATAAGTCTGTTAAAGAATATAAGAATAAATTATTAAAATTGTAAAAAATTGTAAAAAAAAAAAAAAAAAAAAAATGTTAGGCCAATACATTCTATGTTAGGCCAATACATTCTATGGTCGACTCGCATAGTGCTGGAGATCACTGTTTGAACATCAATACCCCGACCCCGCGAAATGTGTTATGTGCGGGCTCACGTACAGTGATGCTCTAAGTAATCGACTCCTTAATCACAGCAGAATTATGGGTAACTTTTCAGGATTTAGTCGGAAAATTGCACATTTTAGCGAATCAGTCAGCCTCTGAACAACCACAAACGCCCTATGTACATAGTTAGACTGGACCGTCAATGTAGGTTTAACCCTTTACCCAACAGAAGGGCCCTGTGCCAATGCATTCTCTTATATATGCGAGTCGACCATAGGTCGCCTCGCATATATAAGAGAATGCATTGGCTTAACACATTACAAATTATAAAATTGTTAAAGAATGTAAGAAAAAATGGTAAAAAGTGTTAAAAAAGATTTTTTTTAGGCCAATGCATTCTCTTATATATGCGAGGCGACCTATGGTCGACTCGCATATATAAGAGAATGCATTGGCACAGGGCTAACTGTAACTATCACAATGTGGTCAAGGAGCCGGTTCCAATGATATCCATATTTGTATGGTTCTATTGAGACGGACCGAAGATATTTTAGGCTGTTGAAGCTTTATTTGGCCGGTTTTGGCCGGTTTGTTGGGTAAAGGGTTAAACCAGGTTTAAACTCTGAGGTATAAACCGGAGATGACGAATCCGGCCTTTGTATTTTGTAGCAGGCCCAATATTGGTAGAGTAAGTACTTATCGAGTAATCGAATAGAAGGATATATAACGTATTCTCTTATATATGCGAGTCTCCCATTTGGAGCCTCGAATATATAAGAGAATACATTGGCCTAAAAATATTTACATTGACCTTCTAAGTGAGTGCGTTCTCTTATTTATGCGAGACTCCCTATTGGGACTCACATATATAAGACAATGCACTGGCGCATGCTCCACCAGCGCAGCTCATGTCCTGAATGAGAGAATGAAATTTACATGTGATTCGAGGTTCGAATTAAAATTCAAGTTTTCTCACGTTCACTGTATATCGCTCACCCTTTACCCAACAAACCGGCCAAAACCGGCCAAATAAAGCTTAAACAGCCTAAAATATCTTCGGTCTGTCTCAATAGAACCATACAAATATGGGTATCATTGGAACCGGCTCCTTGACCACATTGTGATAGTTACAGTTATGCCCTGTGCCAATGCATTCTCTTATATATGCGAGTCGACCATAGGTCGCCTCGCATATATAAGAGAATGCATTGGACTAAAAAAAATCTTTTTTTAACACTTTTTACCATTTTTTCTTACATTCTTTAACAATTATATAATTTTTAATGTGTTAAGCCAATGCATTCTCTTATATATGCGAGGCGACCTATGGTCGACTCGCATATATAAGAGAATGCATTGGCACAGGGTCCTTCTGTTGGGTAAAGGGTTAAGGGCGGGACGAAGAGCACATCACGAAACCAAATAAAAGCGGTGAAACAGATTTGAACTTAGTTGATATTCCTATCGATCAGGCTTCTGGAAAAAAATAGAATCAAAGATATGAGATTGGTATAAGGATTTGAACGTCACAAACATCTCCAATATCAAACCGAAGTATCAGTTATGAAACCCCGACGTCCATTAGTTACCATCGATTATCGCGTTCACGCCGGATGCGTTCGGATCGGTTTCAAACTGGCAGGGTCCACTCGATTTTCCCCGCTGATTAGACACTGAACGGACATGCTGCTTTGCGTCTCTAGCTACAGGAAGAGGTAATGGTGCCCTGGGGATAGAGCAGACGATAATTAGTGTGAAGATGACGTGTTGGTGACGCTCCGCGTGATGACTTCTTCTCCATGGTCCGACATGCGCAGTGAACGTGAAATGAATAACGTCAGAACAAATGAAACCCCGTGGATCTGTGGACAGGCACGACTCCCAAGTCGTGTAATCGAATTCGCAATCATGTGTTATAGGCTCTGATCGATAAACATAGTTATAACTTTTCGGTGCAACTTCTCCTTTCGGAAATCAAAAATAGCATACAAGCTAACGTATATGTAACGTGGTTCACATCAAAGATACAACTATAAAATTATCCACCATAATCATGTACATGTAGTGTGTGACAACAATGACGCTCTTTAAAATTGGATTTTCCGTACGTTACTTGTGGGGTGCACCCCACAAGTCATGCAAACAAAAGATGGCACCTCACAAGTACCCTGTGATGCGTACGTCCGTCCGTCCATCCGTCAACCATTCTTTGAACATCTTCTCCTCTGGAACCATTGAACCGAATGCGTTCATATTTGGTGTGGATGTTCCCTATGTGAATATCATTCAGATTTGTTCAAATGAGGACACTGGGTCAAATAGTTGCGAAGCCAGTGCCATAACTCTGTAATTCTTACAACGACTTCTTCTTAAATTTCATTGGGCCGAATGGGTTCATATTTGGTACAAAGGGTCCTTGGGTGACTGTTATTCAGATTTGTTCAAATGAGGTCACTGGGTCGAATGTGGGCGGAGCCAGTGACATAACACAAACAAAATATTTGTTTTGTTAAATTCAAATTTTTGGAATTTTCACCTTACTCAATTTAACAAACAAAAAAATAATTTTTTAATCATTTTATAAAATTTGAAAAAAGTGACACCATTATAACATCTGCAGAGTTATGAAACTTTAATCTTTAATCTTCTGAAATTACAGAAATATTCCATTACCCATCCCCATCCCACATGGCCCAGACCCACCCCCATCCTGCAGTGGCCTGTACCCAACCAACATCCCTTCCAACGGATAACATTTCCAGCTTCTAACTTTAATACCTGTTCTATTAAAGTTTCAGATATCTCTTTGTGGATAGACAGAGAGCAACACAGGTCATTAATCTAGATTAGAATAATATGTCACTGACAGCTTGTATAAACATTCTGCTAGCAATTTTAAACAAACTGCCTGAATTTAGTGTGTCTGACATTTGCAGAATGAGGTCAGAGAATCATTAATAAGAGGCATTTACTTTGCCTATAACTGCATGCCTGTCATTTGCAGAATGAGGTCCCCAGAGGTGAATTTAGTGGTGCTATCCCACACAGCTTGCTAGTATCACCAAATTCACCATCTGGAGACCTCATTCTGCTTAGGCATCATCTTCTGGGAAGTATCTATAGTATCAAATTAACATTGTTGATAGTTAAATTTCCCTTCTAGGAAGTTTCTATATCCCCTAATTTGCAGATGACATAATTCATAATTGAGGTGCCCAATGGGTGAACATCAACTTCAACTGGGGAACTTCAATCTTATCCTAGGTCTGCCATAGCAGTTGAGGGCCTTAGCAGAATGAGGTCATCGGAGGGTGAATTTAGTGATGCTAGCCCACTGTGCAGAATAGCGCGTCACTAAAGTCACCCTCTGGGGGACCTCATTCTGCAAATGACAGACAAACTATCACTCTATTTCAAGGCTTGATTGTATAATACATTGTGTTGCTTGAGGCCAGGCACATACAATGTAGGAATAAGCACACTATTTGCAGGCTTGCTCCTTTGGTGATTGTGATTCAGATTTGTTCAATCAGGGTCACCATGTCAAATAGGTGCAAGGCCAGCTACATTACTCTTTCTCTCCATAGTAATTGATGATGTGTCTTCTATGCAAGAATCAAACGGGCTATTTTGCTTATATTTGGTATGAAATTACCTTGGGTGACAGATTTGTGAAAATGGGATCACAAAGTCAAATAAGGGCAGACCCAGAGACTTAACTATTTCACTACATAGTAATTCTTAAAATATGTTTGCAAGAACTAGTTGGCTTATTTAGCATGGGATGTTCTTCCTTGACTGCAATTCAGATTTTTGTAATGGGATCACCTGGTCAAATAGGGGCCAAACGAAGGACAGTTTCCCTCTTAATATGCTTCCTTCACAAGGACCGTCAGGTCTATTTTACTGATATTAATCATATGTATGAAGGGTTCTTTGGTGTCTGGGATTCAAATTTATTCAGATGTGGTCACCAAGTGGTTAAATAGGGTGGGACCAGGGACATAACTATATGTCTCTATAGTAATTCTTAAAATGTCTTCCCAAGAGAGGTCAACCTGTCAAGAAATGGCGGGGCTATGGGGAGTTAACGCTTTTGTGTCTAATAAAATCATTGTAATACCAAATTCATTAAAACATCTACCTTGGAACCACCTGACTGATTAATCTGACATACATGTATTGTGTTTTGGGTCCATGGATAATAGGGCTTCAAACATGTCTAAATGGTTTTAGAAAAAGGCGCTTGTGAGATTGGAAATTTCCAACATTTAAGAAAGTTTGAGGTGTCAGTTGTGAAATTCCAACCTATTACTTGGGAGTCTGTAGCCCTGTCGGAGGGGACTTGTTGAGCTGGAGGAGGAGGGTGTGATCAGTAGTGTACAGTTGGTAATTTCAAGGTGTATTTTCACCAATCTACAAACGTGAAGTCTCACTAGCCACATATCCTGTTTAGAGCTATTTCTTTTAAAGTGATTATGCAAAGTTCTGACTGTTGTGGTCTCCAGTAGTCTTGTCAGTCTTTGCAGTCTGGTGCGCGATCCCATAGTCAGTGACTGTCTTGTTTTTTATCATTTCCGTGTTTACTGTTCCAAATCATGCTTCTGATGATCAAATACAGGCTTTTATAGAGAAATAATTGCCGAAAAATACAAAAAATAACCACAAAAAGTTTTATTCCCAAAATTTTGATAAACATACATATGGATAATAAAAATGTTACTGTACAATGTTGTGCACACTATGTGTGTTTCTTGTACTCGTCCAGGTTGTGGTGAAAAAGTCATATTGGACTCGACACTGTGTACAGTATGTGTTTCTGGTACGATTCCAGGTTGTGGTGAAAAGTGATATTGGACAAGACACTTAAACCGAATAATATCATTTTACGACATCAATAATCCGAGCAATATCTTTTTACGACATCACAAATCCGAGTAATACAATTTTACGACATGCTGTAAATCTACTTAACTGCTAAATAACGTGTAGCTATCGATTTCTGTAACGTCACTCATGAAAGAGCTGTCAGTTACTAAGAGGCGATCTAATTAATAAATATGATATATTACTTGTTTCCTTTGATATTATAAGCCTGATATCAGCCGAGGTTAACCTCATATCAGCGTTCGACCCTCAGTCTCAGGCTGATATGAATTTACATCGGGCTGATATCAGGTATATAATATCAAACCAACCATATGAACGACGGATGTCAAGATTCAACACAATTCCGCTGCATAGAAGTATATGCATGCCTGTATTATGGAACATTCATTGAATTGGCAGATCTGGAATGAAACCCATTAGCAATGTCGTGTGGAGATATTAGATCAATTAGGAATTGCTTTTATTCAGAAGATATTTGGTTACATGTTGCATTGATACGATATCCTCCCAGGCAGATATTTAAGTGATCGTCGTAAACGATAATCGTTGAGGGGAGCAACGTTCTTATGTTGTTTAGGCGTTTCTCAAATACAGTGAATGGCTTTAAATTGGTTGATATAAATTTTCGTGGTTCAGCCATTTGTGACTTTTTCGTGTGTTCGTAAATTCGTAGGTCCGCCGGTACTAAACATCGCCTCCAAACCCACAATAATAACAATCAAATCCAACTAATAGAAGTGCAGACACCTCGGCGATCTGTTGGAAATTGCGCATCCGCACTGTGGGCTTATAATTAATTATCATGTCGCGTGTCCAAGCTTTTGTTGACTATTGAGGATGCCAACAACGGGATTGTATTACATAAACCTACATAACCTAGTTGAAAGTAACTCTCTTCACATAACATAACTCCCTAGGCTTTGAATGTACATCGGGTCAATAGAGTTACATGTTCCTCCCGCATGACATTCTCAAAAAGGCAACCGCGATAGTTTCGAAGGTAACAGTTTTTCATGGGGTTTTTAATTGCGTGGTTATCAACAACCACGAAAACCACGAATATTGGACAACCACGAATAAATGTACTTTTACAGTTTGTCATGAATCGTGACGATGGGGGTTGTGTAATGAAAAAGTTTTATATTTCTTTGCCTATAGTAGTGGGAATATCGCAAGTGTAATATTTGGTTTTAGATTATGATGTTGGAACACCTTTAACCCTTTACCCAACAGAAGGGCCCTGTGCCAATGCATTCTCTTATATATGCGAGTCGACCATAGGTCGCCTCGCATATATAAGAGAATGCATTGGCTTAACACTTTAAAAATTATAAAATTGTTAAAGAATGTAAGAAAAAATGGTAAAAAGTTTTAAAAAAAGATTATTTTAGGCCAATGCATTCTCTTATATATGCGAGGCGACCTATGGTCGACTCGCATATATAAGAGAATGCATTGGCACAGGGCATAACTGTAACTATCACAATGTGGTCAAGGAGCCGGTTCCAATGATATCCATATTTGTATGGTTCTATTGAGACAGACCGAAGATATTTTAGGCTGTCGAAGCTTTATTTGGCCGGTTTTGGCCGTTTTGTTGGGTAAAGGGTTAAGTGTCATTTCGTTTACCATTTAATGGTACTAGCCTACTACTAGGACCAACGACGTTGTTAACTATTGCTCCCCATCGGACTAAGAAATAGCGGTCGGATTCCAACATGTACATGGTTATGTGATTCTATAGCAAATCACGCCAATTGTTTTGCATGAGCACACGTATATGTTTTGCTGAAATACTTGCCAGTTCTGTCATCGCGTATACCGTCTGGATAGCTGTGTCTTCCAGACTAGCTATTTCTCTTGATAGGATAATTGGCCCAGTAATTGGCGAAGTTACTGCATGTTCGTAGCTCCATTCGTCGGAGTCGGCATCGGCACATCCCATCAATTCTGGCAAACAAGCCATCAATAAAATCGTATCTCTCTTTGTTTTTTACTTACTTGTTGACGGATGTTACCGGTTAACAACAACTGTGATGTTGACTCCCTCCCATGGCGCCTGACGAATGATTCTTATTATTAACGAGCATGATTTTACTCACTCACGAAAAAACCCAATCATTCAGAACTCCCCGCCACTGCCATCATCTTACGACCTCATCTGTCCCCTTTTGTCTTTTATTTTCTCATTCCCTTCTCTATCTATCGTTTCTCTCTATGCATCCTAAAATCCCTAACACAATCTTCTGCCTTTTTATGTGTACCCATACCACACTCGTCGTTTGTTCACCCGTACGTCCGTCTGTTTGTATGTCTGTCCGTCTATCCGTCTGTCCGTAGACACTTTACACATAATGACATAACTCAAACATTTTTTATCCGATTGGAACCATATATTCTCAGGTCAAAATACAGATCGAGTTCAAATATGGGTTTGATCCGAGTTTTGTTTAAACATAGTTATGGCCCTTTTTCGACTTAGAATTCACGTATTCTGCCATCGAGTTCGAAAATGGCTTTTTAAACGGAGTTATGGCCCTTTGGCATAGAATTCACAATTCTTCGATAAAGTAACCATTTTTCATATGATAGGAACCAAATTTGGTATGTGAGTTTCTCAAACAAAATACAGATTGAGTTTGAATATGGGTTAGATCAGATTTGTTATACCAGAGTTATGGGCCCCTTTTCGACTAAGAATTGAACATATTTGAGGTTTGATAACCCAAGTAGCTTTCAATTAATTACCAGTAACACAAGCTTAACTGCAATAGAGAAACTAGCGATAATGTTGCCTTATTGAATTAGAGTTATATTTAGCCACCATATATACCACATAGCAGTGAAGCTCTAACCCATTCATGATTCAATGGACTCTCCCATCCAATTCTAAAAGTTTTAATTGGAATAGTCTATTGTTCATTATATTTTTCAATTAATCATTCTTCAATTATATCTCCAGGTTTCTCCTCATTCACTTGCATGGATTTCTGTAGTTAAAAATTAACACTTCTCAACATTCCTGATTCTTTCATCTGATATGTGCCTCATTTTATATTGGTTTATTTTGACACACTCTTTGCCCCAATGAATTGATTAATTTATTTTAATTTTTATGTGTACCATACCATAGTATGGTTCACATTTTGTTGACGTCCGGATTGACCACTCGTCGTCCATCCATCTGTCGGTTGACACTTTACGCATAGTGCGATAACTCAAAGATTTTTTTAATCGATCGGAACCAAATTTTGTATATCTGTTTCTCAGCCAAAAATACAGATCGAGTTAAAATATGGGTTTGATCCAAGTTGTTTAATCGCTCGGGCAGCTAAGTTCTTTGCAGAACGACCGGAAAACTCATGAGCTATCCGGAACTAATCAAGTGAACAGCGACAAGACACAAAGCATTAATCACTGGGGAAAAACTGTTTCACAAGAATCGATTCTATCGTCTTTCCGGTTCTGTCTCTATCTCTTTCGCGATTTAAAACAAATATTTTCAAAGTTTTGACCGCCAATTATAAACTTAATGTCAAAACATAACTATTTTCTAAACAAATATCCATAGATTAGGTCTTTGATCGTGCTTGTAGATGATAATAATACGAAATCAGCTATTTTTTGCACACTTAGAGGCTTAATGCGTTTATGTGCATGTCCTATATGTAAATTAAGCAGCAATTTGATGCTAAGTTCATTGGGCTGGAACATGTCTCATTGTATGATCGAACAGCATAACACTATCATACAACACCCCTCGACTGCATAGTGAAAGACTCTCAAATTAATCCCTCAAAAGAAGCAACGCAATGTTCCGATTCTTATGTGATTTTTGTTCACAATCGGTTCTTTCGCCCCCGTTTAAGGCACTCTTATATTCGACCAGAATGTTAATTTGTGTGTCGCTAGTTACCATATTATAATGTAATCAAAATGTAGCCACAGCAACACCAATATGAGGTTTTCAGTAGTCCCAAAGCATCAAGAGTTGGATATTAAAGATGATCGGCTGATCATCTTTAATATCTGACCTATGATCGTTTGGGACCACTCAAATTCATCTATTGATATTACTGTGGCCACAATTTAAACCATGTATGATACTTGGGCAACTAGAGATGCACAATCAGATAATCTAATCAAATCAAATATAAATGTATTTTAAACAGGAACGAAAGAACCGATCGTGAACATAAACATCACAATAGAATCGGAACCTTTTCTTGCTTTTTTAGGGATTAATCTGAAGGAATAGTATTGCGAGGAAGTCAGTGGGTATTGCATTACAATAACATAATGTTCGATCATAAAACCTGACAAGTTCCAGCCCAATTTAAAAGTGATAAGGCCGACAATCTGAGCATCAAAGTGCTGCTTAAGTTCCATGGGAAATGCATACAAATGCATGTCTCTAAATTTGAATTACTATCATCAAAACGCACGTACAATGACCTAATCTGTTGATTGTTATTGGGGAATACTTTCTGTATTGACATTCAGTGTATAAACAGCCTATAAAAACTGAATATGTTTTTACAAATCGCGAAAGAATCGGAACTTAATTCGATAGAGACGGAACCGGAAGGGCGATAGCATCGATTCTGGTGAAACAGTTTCCCCCTTGTGATTAATGCAACTTGCCCGCTCCAATCTCAACTGGCGAATCAAATGAAATATGAACCACCATATTCACTGTATTTACTACATCTTAATGAACACAAATACATTGAGTAATCAAGATAAACAATCTTGATTAATCAACGTAGACATCTTGCTGAATCAAGTTACTCACTTGATTAATCAACATATCACGTGACTTATTAACTTATCTATTGTTTGCTGCATGCATTGATTATTCGTTTGTCACGTTCCAGCGATTTTAATAATTCGATAGATACATGGAATACTCACACACGAACTTTTTTAGGGGTGAAGGAGTAGGCCTCTCGGCCTATTCGACCATCCCGGGGTTAGCCCCCCCCCCCAAACCACTACCACTGCATGAACTTTACATAGCTAGTAAAGAACCATTGAATTGATATATACACTAAGATGGCGCTGAGGCTACACACTATTTTAACCCTCACGACGGGGGTGTCAAACATTTTTTCGGGCGCGTATGAGGGGTGGGTAGGAAATTTGTTTCCGCAGCTCAAAAACAAATTCCTCCATATTTTGGCCTTAAAACTTAGAGATAATGTAATTTTAATATCAAAACTGACTTTAGAATATGTCTTGTTCTAGAATTACTAAATACCCGGTATATGTCAGTTTAGGTCACTCCAAACATAAAATGCATGGACACATTGCATAATATATCGCTGCAATGTCAAACTAGGCTAATAACATACAACAACCTGTAATAGGTACTTCATAAGAAACAGACAGTAGGTGGTGAAAATTTAAATATTCTTCCGAAAAAGTTTGATTTCATGTTTCTAGGTGGGGGGGGGGGGGGGGTGTCGAAAAATGGTCGAAAATACTTGCTGAAACTGAAAAAAAATTAAGGTCGAGCGGTGGGTGCATGGGTCTCAAAAGTGGCCAAAGGTAATAATCATAATGTACGTGTCTGAATTTTTTTCCGACAACCCCTTTGGCCTCACAAAACAAAAAGGATCCTCACATCTGTTTATTTTAATAGCTTGAGTCCACCTCATAATTAGGTGTTATGTTTTAAAAGTAATTTAGCAGAACACATTTCTAAAACCTAAACTAAATCCAACTGTTGTAAAATCCTTATGAAAATCACAAAAGCAGAAAGCTAATATCGTCATCAAGTACACTTAATTGTTCATTAGTAAATTCAAATAAGTTCACTTTGGTAGAGAACATGGATTTTATTTTGATAACAGGAAGTTTCACTTTGAAGTGTCCAAAATTGCCTTATTAGTATATTTTCCATTCAAGATTAATGTTTCTGAAAAAATTGCCATGACCATCAATGTTGAAATCAGTCAACTCGGTGGAACATTATCTGCCGAAAAAAAAAGCGCTTTTTGTAGCGTGTAACAAGTTCGTTATTTCCTCTAGATACGTAATCAATTCAATTGTTGAAAGCGATTCCTATTTGACTATAGGGACGAACTATATATGGTACGACATACACAACCGATAATTAAAAATCCTATGGCGCTAAGCCTGTTTGGACTGCTTGTGTTCAAATTTCGCACAAATTATAGAAAAAAATACACTTCATGTACATTTGTACATGTATTTTCAATTTTTTTTTAAATCTTTGTTCAGGGACATGGTTGATAACTGATTTTTCACTTCCATTCCAGGTAGCATCAAGGCACAGAAACTAACGGTGATGTGGGGCTGACGCCGACCATGTGGATTCACCGGGAACAATGTATGTGCTATACTCGTTGTTCTCTATACCATACCTAATGTTTTTCGTCACTGCCGTTCTCAGCGTCGGTATTTATCTGAAATCCTGGCTACGGTCAGATGAAGAAAAGCCTTCAGTTTTGTGCAAGGATTCCCCGCTCGCATCGTACCTTCTGAAGAAGTGTCATCGCCTCTACAAGCCGTTCTCCCCTCCGGTACTCCTGGAGAACAGACACGTGCAGACTATACTGCCATCTCTCAATTCGTTTCCGGAGATTGAGTATGAACGAGAATATATTCAACTGAGAGATAAAGGAGTTGTTGCCCTTGACTGGGTTATCGTTCCCAAGGCAACTCTGCGCCGGAAGTCAGCAATTTTGCTCATTATTCCTCAAGTGACTCGTGACGCGACATCCGTTTCGTCTATTTGTATCACTGCATCGAAGAGGAACATCCGGCCAGTTGTGTTCAACAGGCGTGGCGAAGGAAATAGCGTGTTGACCACGCCCCGATTGCGTAGCTATGGTGATCCCTCAGATTTAAGACAAGCAGTAAAATACATAAATGGGCGGTTTTCCGGTGCGTCAATCACGTGCATATCATACGGAACGGGATCAGAACTGTTGCTGTCATATCTCGGTGAATATAATTCAGGCGTTATTGTCAATGCATGTGTATGTATATCGCCATGTTTCGATCCTGCCACCAGGTTTGGTTCTACCCTGCGTTCCCTCTATGACCTGTTCTATCTGATACGTCTCAAGCTTTCACTGTGCCGTCTTTCAAAGGCATTATGCAAGAATGTTGACGTCCACAAAGCATTAGGATCTTGGAGGTTCGACAATTACAACGAAACTTTATACTGCAAAACCTACGGATATGATAACATCGAGGAATTCTGGGAAAGGAACAACCCACTGAGAGGTGCCGTGGATATATCAACACCAGTCCTCTGTATTAACAGTAAAGACGACCCGTTTTACCCAAATATCAACGTACCACATGCCGTGTTCACAGAGAATCCTAACCTGTTCCTGCTATCGTGTGATAGAGGCGGCCATTGTGGATTCGTCGAGGACCTATCTGGAACCTCGTGGGCGGACGAACTTTCGTTGGATTTTATTGATTCGATTCTCGAATTTTCCATCAAGGGTTATTCCGTCAAGAAACGTCATCTAGCCAGGTCAACCATATAGCGCTATATACTGCGCATGTCTGCATGGTGTCTATTCCATTTGCGCCGACCAGAACGCACGCTATATGTTAATTATAGTTGTGATTGGTTCCTGTATATAGCACGTTTGGCTTAATTCCGTCTGGCTAGTACATATCTCTTGAACATCAACGTGCACACAGTGGTTTCAAGATTCATTGAAATCCTAAAAAAGTTTGGAATTATTTCTAGCGATGTGTTTTATTTCCCATTGATGTGATAACATACTGAACACAATCGCACATCAACTGAGGACGTTACATGATGTCTCCAATCGAATGGTACACCAATGAGTGTAAAATGAAGAATATCCACCATATATAGTCCGAATTTATGTTTCTCTACCCTTGTCATTGTGGACTATAAGGGTACGTTTATGCACTCGCAGGCATTTAGACACAGAAGTCTATAATTTGCCAGAAAATGAACGCAAATATTCTGAAGAAATGAATCTGTTCCACATCTAACTAAACATGAGACGTAATAACTCTGTAATTCCAACTGTAGCGATTTGCACTTAACCCTTTACCCAACATAACGGCCCTGTGCCAATGCATTCTCTTATATATGCGAGTCGACCATAGGTCGCCTCGCATATATAAGAGAATGCATTGGCTTAACACATTAAAAATTATAAAATTGTTAAAGAATGTAAGAAAAAATGGTAAAAAGTGTTAAAAAAAGATTTGTTTTTAGGCCAATGCATTCTCTTATATATGCGAGGCGACCTATGGTCGACTCGCATATGTAAGAGAATGCATTGGCACAGGGCATAACTGTAACTATCACAATGTGGTCAATGAGCCGGTTCCAATGGTATCCATATTTGTATGGTTTTATTGAGACAGACCGAAGATATTTTAGGCTGTTGAAGCTTTATTTGGCCGTTTTTGGCCGGTTTGTTGGGTAAAGGGTTAAACCGAGTAATATCATTTTACGACATCAATAATCCGAGTAATATTATTTGACATCACAAATCCGAGTAATATGGTTTTACGACATGACGTAAATCTACTTCACTGATCAATAACGTGTAGCTATCGATTTCTGTAACGTCACTCATGAAAGAGCTGTCAGTTACTAAGAGGAGATCGAATTAATATATAGGTTATTACTTGGTTGGTTTGATATTATAGGTAAATAGCTTGCAATTATCTCAGAAGAATCTATCAAACAGGTGTTTGAAGGAAAATGTTAATGGAACTACATAAATTATACTTATCATGTCGTTATCCTTGGTAAAACATTGTATATGCGTGGTAAGTATGTTGCCGTGCACATTCTGGCAACATATGATTTTATATGACGCAATGCCTGCATAAAATACCGTGCACACTTTCAGTATATGAAAACAGAAGCCATAAACCGTGATCGCAGTACATGTGCTGATGTGGTTTAAGGGTCAGATGCACGTTTGGCTAAATTTTCCTGGTATTTTTAAATGGATTCTCAAAATATGTCAGGAATTTATATATGAAATTTGGTACAAGCGATTATTGCGATACAATATTTAAGAACAATCAAACAATCCGTTATTATAAACTCATTTACTTCACTTTTATGGCATGGACAATATTTAAAAATTCACCGTTTTCAGGTACCAAGAACTTTTGTAAATTAGATTTGTTTTAAAAGTGCAGTCCATATATCCATGATAAAATATCTGAGGATCATGAGAGGAGAAATAAGTTTTCTTGATTCATGAAATTTTATGATTATTTTCACTTTGAAAGACAACTACCCACAAATAATTTTCAATATTTGAGAATGTTCATGTCATTCGTGTTGTTCAATGAATAATTGGGCTGAGATGAGTTCTGGGTCATGGATTGACAACCAAGTTAAAGCTGACTACCATATCTCTAAACACTGTGGCCTAATTCCCAGTTGATTGTGCACTGCTTGAGTGGACCACACTCCATATCAACATTTGTCTTCATTGGGCTGGAATATTTGTGATTGCTTTATTCTTCATTTTTATGTGTACCCATACCATAGTATGGTACACATAGTGTCAACGTCCGGATTGACCACTCGTCGTTCGTCCGTCCGTCTGTTCGTCCGTCCGTAGACACTTCAAGTGTAATGCGATAACTCAAACATTGTCTATCCAATCAGAACCAAATTGTGTATATGGGTTTCTCAGCCCAACATACAGATCGAGTTCGAATTTGGGTTTAATCCGAGTTTATGTTACAGAGCTATGGCCCTTTTTCGACGTAGAATTAACGCATTCTGCCATAACTCAAACATTTTAAAGGAGTTATGACCCTTTAAAAAAAATCCAATGCTATAACCGAAATATTTGTTTTGTCTGATTGTGTTCATTTGATATGTAGATTTATGATGACACACCCCTCACCTGTATAGTTTTTTGTATTGATTGGTTGTTCGGTTTAGAAAATAATTAACCCTTCACACACATACTATCCAATGCAATAAGTTGAACATATTACTTCTGATCTGCCTCATATTTCTTACCTAGGTTTTTCTTAGCATGTTTTTTATCTGTGTGGTTTTTGGTATTGTTTAATTAACATTTTCACTCTTATGTTTACTTAGAATTCACAGAAGCTGCTATGACTCACACATTTTTAATCTGATCAACACCAAATTTGGTATATGAATTTATCACCACTAAATACAGATCAAGTGCGAATATGGGTTTGATCCAACATATTTTAACAGAGTTATTGTCCTTTATAATTCAAGTAATTAATACCTCTTTGCTGCTGTGAATTTGAAGAGAACACATAACACAGACCAGGTGTGTTATTGAAATGAGTTATTTATTGCTATGGACATTAGATACTACATGCTGTGGCTGGCAGGCGTTGTTTATCATATGTCAAACTGTGATTGGTGACTCTCTGGCCCAGTTTTGTTTTCTGTTTGGGTAAGATTAACCCCATACTATCCGATTTGATAACTCAAATATTTCCATTGATTATGTTTATAGTTCTTGGCATAGTTTATGATAACACACCCCTAACCTGCAAATTAGGGTCATTTGGTTTATTTGCTTAAAAATATTAACATCCTCCACAATCCTGTTGACACAATGATGCAAATGAAGCCTCCTCTCATGGAGCCAAGACAATAAGCTGTTTGCTGATTGGAGAGTTGTGTGAAATTATAAATTATTCTGACAGTTTTTGGTACCGAAAGGGACAACAAAGAAAATAATATTTTCAACCTCTCAAATGTATTAAAACCCATTGTTCTTGTCATCTCTTAGTAATTGCTCAGATTCTGCAAATAATGAAGATGATAGGTGAAATTCAAGATCTTTCGCCAGATAGATCCAGATAAATTCTTTTATCTTGCCATATTTGGCTGTATTTATACAAAACGTGCATCTCCATCTTAAGTAACGACATTCAACATGAAGTAGAGATGTTCCGATCCGATGGAATAACATATATATGGCATATTTGTTACGCCGAAAACATCTCAATGCATTTGAACGTTGTTGTTACGTCAGGGGCATTGGTCACAATCCTATAGAATGTCATTCAGTTTGTGTATACTTATCACATCTACTCAAATTATCTCTTATTTACTGACAATTATTCTTGGGAATCCCAAGGTGCAAGGTTACATTGGGTACAAATAGAATCAAAAACATATTCCATCAACTCATTGTACCCTGGTATCCAGGGATTTCTAAGATATTTTAGGTAACATAGGCACCCTCTATACTCATGATATTGAAACTAGTTCAAGGAATATGTTTTTCAATTTGTACACAATATACCCTTGTATCCTGTGAATTCTAAAAAAATTAAGTAACCAATGTGATATCAATTGATATATAGGTAAGGTAACCATAAGCAACCCATGTAACATTATTTGATAGCTAAGATATAGAGGATCTACAACGAGTCCCCAGTTTATAGCGGAATTTACAAAACGAGTCCAGTAATTTAGGTCCGGACCGAGCCTTTGTAAATCCCGCTATAAACTGGGGACGAGTTGTAGATTCTATTTATTACATGACCCAAAACCTCGATAAAACATACTTATATCAACAAATGGGACGCAAAACTATCATCGGCTACTATAAGACATGCGATGACGTTTCATGTAAATATGCGTTGTTTGCCCACGTAAAGAAATAGTCCCAGGTAAATAAAGACTCTTTGGAGTATTTAATGGCGTATATGTAATGGCATAATTTTTCAAACTCTTTGAGACGTTTTTCCTGTTATTAAACGAATATTTAATGTCAGAATGTATAGAATAGGTTTACTGAATGGAATAAGGGTAGAATAATATAATAAAACCATAGAAGTAACGATTTATACGGTAAATGACGCAAAAAATACCCATGGGGTTGGAATTAACCTTGAATAATGTTTTCTAAATTTGTACTTCTGAAATGTAACCAACATTCAATGTACCCACGTAACCAACATACAATGTACCCACGTAACCAACATACAATGTACCCACGTAACCAACATACAATGTACCCACGTAACCAACATACAATGTACCCACGTAACCAACATACAATGTACCCACGTAACCAACATACAATGAACACACGTAACCAACATACAATGTACCCACGTAACCAACATACAATGTACCCACGTAACCAACATACAATGTACCCACGTAACCAACATACAATGAACACTCGTAACCAACATACAATGTACACACGTAACCAACATACAATGTACCCACGTAACCAACATACAATGTACCCACGTAACCAACATACAATGTACCCATGTAACCAACATACAATGTACCCACGAAATGTAACCACCATACAATGTACCCACGTAACCAACATACAATGTACCCGCGTAATGTAACCAACATACAATGTACCCACGTAATGTAACCAACATACAATGTAACCACGTTACCAACATTCAATGTACTCACGTAACCAACATACAGTGTACCCACGTAATGTAACCAACATCCAATGTACCCACGTAATGTAACCACGTAATGTAACCAACATACAATGTACCCACGAAATGTAACCAACATACAATGTACCCACGTAACCAACATTCAATGTACTCACGTAACCAACATACAATGTACCAACGTAATGTAACCAACATACAATGTACCCACGTAATGTAACCAACATACAATGTACCCACGTAACAACGGAGTAAAAATTCTCAGACATTTTGCTGAGTAACAAATTAGACATATCTATGGAATAAAGAGCCACCGAGGTTCTGTTTTCATACGATGTAAGTAACAAATCGAATCTAACCTCAATACTCACGATAGCATATACTGATTTGTAAGACTCTGTTGCCGCACACAGCGAACAAACTATCTCAAAGCAGGTTTTTAAAACAAATTTGTATAAAAGTTGCCAGCATACAGCGCCATTCGTTCGTAGAAATTAATATAAATAAAGTGACTCTGGTTGGTGAAATCAATCTCGTTTGTTTATCGATGGTTTGATCGAGACGTAAGAAGGACTGCATGTTTGTTAACATTTCTTTACAGTTGAGATTTAGTGTTTCACGAAATGGCACAGCGGATGTGTTGAATATTTTGACAGTAATAGTTTTATTATTAATTTTGTTCAAATTGGTGTAGTGGCCGAGTTTGCACCATTATACTGAAATATCGAATTCGGAAATATTGCATTCATTTAATTTACATGTAGTTATAGACCTATATATACTCTATGATTGTGCATTTTTCAGTCAGGTTCGGAATCAGTCGGAATAAAAAAAAAGAACACCAACAACAATAAATCGAGGCCTGAATTTGTGCAATGACATATTGTTTAGGGTGATAATTAAAGTTATGTGAGGTCATCGTGGGACAATTTTGGAACCATAATGGCAATGAGGAGAATTTGCCAACCATTGGTTGTCATGTTAGAATTTTCAAATAATTGGAAATGTTGGAATAATATGCTGTTTGTAAATTCTAACTAACACGAAGGGGAATGTGTTTACGAAATGAAATGACTATTCGGAGCATTGGTCTGGACCCCCCTGCCGAACGAAAAACGAATATGTTACCCGCCATATCAAATCCAGTCGTAAGTCGGGATATTTTTTACCCTGTGCCAATGCATTCTCTTATTTATGCGAGTCGACCATAGGTCGCCTCGCATATATAAGAGAATGCATTGGCCTAACATATTTTTACAATTTTAATGATTTTTTCTTGTATTCTTTAACAATTTTATAATTTCACCCATACAGAGCCCCAGACAAACATGAGCAGACAACACTCTTCTATATGCTTCTATATATGTGTGGGGCTCCCTGCAGGGTAATGGATGTTTTTTATTTTATGTCCTAAAAATTGTAAAAAACGTTTATTTAAAAAAAATGATAACAAATTGTTAGGCCAATGCATTCTCTTATATATGCGAGGCGACCTATGGTCGACTCGCATATATAAGAGAATGAATTGGCACAGGGTAAAAATATCCCGACTTACGACTGGATTTGATATGGCGGGTCACATATAACAATTGGAAATTCAAGAAACCGCATCCGATTTGACACCATAACACTTCTATTCACACATGTTCTACACCAGACAATAGTTAGAAAGAACCACACAGTAAACCTACTTATGGAACCTTCTGGCGGGCAGCTGTCGATTTCCGGGACAGGCAGTTTTCACCAGAATATTCGAAAAAAAGGACATAATCATATGAAAATGGATATAAATATAGCTCTCACCAGTCGAATCCACAGCGCAACGGCAAACATTGGAGGACACGTCCATCAACTGGCGAGTCCGGAATCTAATTAAATAATAATTGAAACGTGTTGATTTTCGCCGTTGGTGATAAGGTGCTAATAACTGTCCGTGCTGAACAGTGTGCGTATAATCAGGTAATAAAGACAGAGCTGCAGGCCAGACCAATTGGATAGTCGGCTCCAATGACACTTCGATGGGTGGGTTTTAAGTCTGGTAACATTCGAAGCATCGGGTATTCGGCAAAGAAACAACTCATTTGCGCCTCGTTGATTCCTTTGCCGAATACCCTCTGATTCTAATATCAACCTTTACAAAACCGGACATGCATGTATCAAATGCGAGAATTTATAAGACTAATTTGAGGGGCGCAAATTACAGTATATGACTTTAAAAAATGAACGATCAGATAAATTGAATGTCATTTAACCCTTTCGGTACTAATACATGGATTCTCACACCAAGTTAAAGAGTGAACATCGGCATGGCCTATTATTGTTTTGCAGGGATGTACAGGTAATATAAGCAGACGACATATACTAAACGTGCAGAAGGAGTCCTAGTTATTCGCCTGATACAGACCAATGTTAATCTGTAGTAATGCAAAACTATTAGTTAAAAGGCCTCAGTGGTATAGGGTATGTGGCATGCTACGCCAGCCGTTGAGGCATGCCACATATCCCATAATATGTCAAATATAGCGAATTATCGAAATATGAAATACAGCGAAATAGGAAAATACAGCGAAATAGCGGGATAAAAAAAGCATCGAAACGACGAAATAGCGCGAATTATAGAAATAAGAAATTATTTTTATTAACTAAATAACGGAGATGTTTGAAGAAGTGTTTCAAAGAGCGTAACCCAAACAATATTACATATTATTCTGACAGCTACGAGCAGATACCATGCTATTTTTCAAACAAGCTGATACCTCATTTATGTCCAAATTCATATTTGTTTGCTCCAACATTCTGACCAAAGTTGACAGTCGAAGGGTTCTCCAAGATGTATGGACCCGTGTGTTCCATGCACCTCCGACTGGCAACCATTAAGTATTTCCGAACAAATAAGGTATCGACTTTTTTCAAAAATAAACCAGCATATGCTCGTAACAGTCAAACTGTCTATGTTTTGTGTCAGTTCCTCGTATGTTATGTTTTTGTGCGTTTGCACAATTTGAATGCGTGGTACTCACCAACCTCGAAACTACGTTATTCCCCACCGTGAATTTATTAATTTATTGCACGCCGATTGCTTTATTTTTACAGCCAAATACTGATGGTTTCAAAACTTAGACAATATAAACAAATCAATACGTTCAATTTCTTGATGACGACTGAAACAGAACATTTAATATGAATCGTACGTGGCACGTAGTGGGCAACCACCCATGATGTGCCTCAAATTTGCCTTTTTTCGGCGACATAACGCTAAGAATAATTTATGTAACATCATGCAGTGGTCACGACCGTATGGAGACGACATGCCAAATTGACAAGACGTGTCGTGATTGTAATATCTTGTCTGGATTATCGTCATGACTTCTTAATTTTTCGTTTTAATTGGTCTAAATGAAATTAATAGACTTAAATCACACGTGAATTGTTCGTAAGTTGTGAAGTAGTTACTTTCATTTTTATCGCGATGCTTTATTCCCAATTCCCGTTTTTTGCAATCTACACACGGTTGCTAACCGGAAGTCACGTGACAATTTCTCCAAAATCTATACCCGCAATCTTGAAAAGTCACTGATGGATATAGAACAAAATATATTACGTCATTCACATGCCTTAGGTATAAGCACCCTTGGTGGTTGCTATTATACTTCATCTAAATTATTAAAGCCACATGTCGGTTTGCGCTCCAAAATCAAACTAATAATATTCGCTTTTGAATTTTCCCGCTATCGAAGTAGGTCGAGAAATAATTGAACTACCTTTCTATGGGCATTGTATGTCCCAGAAAGACGCATTGAAGTCATAATAGAACATTCAACACGGTGTGTGTGTCCAAATCAAACAGCAGCCATGCAAACGACATGGAACAGAAAAGATCGTTCCGTGTTAGTCTATTCCTGATATGGTAGAAATAAAGAGCGTTTATTTCACTTCTGTGTGAAAAATTGAAAACAGCAAGAAAATGGTTGTGACCATGGAATGTTTTATCAGAACATATGAAGCCGGTGTATCACTTTTTCGTGTATAATAACCCTAATCAATCTTCCAGTCATTTCTTGTTTTATTTTATTTATAATTTTCTGCTATAATATACATACAATCAATGTGGGACATTTTACGACTCGCGTTCATTCTGAGCGTAGCATGCGGAATAACTCTATTTAAAAATTCTAAAATTGTAACGAAATATTGTCCCAATTGATTATCGCATTTTATAAGAAAAATGTCGATATGGAATCAATATTAATTGATGGAAGCGTTTCCGGATATGTGTCTTCGACTCATATTATTTTCTACGCCGGAAAATATATAAAACGTCTTTAGGAATAGATAGACAATTTTTAAATATTGGTCTGATTAATACTCTCATAATTCTAACCACATGCGAATTGGTTAAATCATGCTATCGTGATGAAAGAACCATAGTGGCTACCTACCTAATATACATAGTGGCTACCTACCTAAGATACATAGTGGCTACCTACCTAAGATTTAATCGAAATAATCCAAGAAAACTGAAAAGCATAGAGAAGAGCACAGGTAATTGGCAAAACAATAATTAATACAAATATATAAAGGTAATTATCAAGGCTGATAGTGAAAATAGGAGGTCAAAAATCATCCTCACAAAAGCTAATTTTTTTTATCAAATTTATCTGGAATTCTAGCATTATGTGCCCAAGTAATCATATTTTGGTTAAAGTTTAGCTTTCCGTCGTACTTTAAACAAGTGAGCATAGAAAATCATTCGAAGTTTGTCCATGAAATTTATTTTTTGGTACCCGAAACGTCCGTCCAATGAAAAATCAAAAAATCAAATAATCCAACCCCTAAATCACCGAAATCTATACTATTATCATCAAACTAAATAGCCTTATTGTCAAATAAACGCTAATTTGGGGGTTGTACTCAACATACATCGAGTTTAATAACGATTTAGGTCCTTTATTTTCGTCAGTTTTACAGATTTCTTTCGCGGGAGGCCATTTTGCAAAACTGAAAGCGAAACTAACTTCAACTTTAATAAATTAATTTTAATATCTCTCTTTTAATTGATATCCGGCATTCTTAATGACAAAACGCATGCGGTGGATATATAATACCCACTAGATAAGGAATTAGATAAAACATTTTTTTTATCGATGTAAAATTATTTTATTTTGGAGTCATTTACTACAGCGTTTCTCGAGATTGTTTCGCACTTTAAAAATGGCCTTCCGCGAAAATAAATCTGTGAAACTGGCGGAAGAAAAAAACTAAAAATCGTTATTAAACTCGATGTATGTTGAGTACCACACCCACATTAGCTGTCCTTCGTGAAACAACGTCTGTTTGACAACAGGGCTATTTAGTTTGATGATTAGAGTATAGATTTCGGTGATTTAGGGGTTTGATTGTTTGATTGTTTTTATTTTTCATTGGACGGACGTTTCGGGTACCAACCAAATAAATTTGATTTATCAACTTTAAATGTTTTTCTATGTTCACTAATCTCAAATACGACGGCGAACCAAACTTTTTTTGAAAACTATGATTATTTGGTCACATAGTGCTGCAATTACAGATCAATACAAACTAAAATGTCGCTTTGTAGAGAAAAATGCTGACCTCTATCAAAAATGAGATAGATACCTTTCCGAGATTTTTATTAAATTAAAAAAAAAAAATTGTGCCTAATACCTGTGGAGAAGAGAGCAAGAAAGGTATCACCGCGTAATAGTGACGTCATTTTTGACAATATATTGTTAAGAGACGAACTGATGGGAATTCTACCAAACAAACGGGGCTATTTTAGTGGGTTTCGGAAACCAAAATCTGCACATCGGTCAGTACAATTTCCACCAAATCATAATATGATTTGGTGGAAATGGTAATTTGTTTTAATTTAATAAAAATCTCGGAATGGTATCTATCTCATTTTTGATAGAGGTCAGCATTTTTCTCTACAAAAGCAACATTTTATTTTTTATTGATCTGTAATTGCAGCACTGTGTGACCAAATAATCATAGTTTTCAAAAACGTTTGGTTCGCCGTCGTATTTTTGTATTCAGTTCATTTATTTGTTTTGTATTTCGACTACATATTATGTAGTCGAAATACAAAACAAATACATACATGGCGCACCCGCGTGTATAGTCAAATTTGACCACATAAACTGATTGTGGCAATCTGCTTCGCGTCGCACTGAATACAATCAGTTTCTTTGTGATCAAATACGACTGTACACGCCTATACGCCATGTAATTATTTTTAACTAGTTCATGACGGGAGCTGCGCTGGTCCAGCATTAAAAATAATGTGCCAGTGCCTTCTCTTATATATGCGAGTCTCCCATATAGAGAGCATCGCACATATAAGAGAATGCACTGGCTTACAAGGTCAATGTAAATATTGTTAGGTCAATATATTATCATATATATCACAGTGTATAAACCGTACAAACATTAAATCGGAAGTTGTGTTCGAAAAGACGAAAAATGCTATTTTTAGAACGTAAATGTGACAGAAATATCACAACACCACAAAATCCCGGTTTCAGACGGACACACGGTCGTACCATATCTATAAACGTAATTATAAATTGTACATACACATTTGCCGATCGTAAGCGGGCTCCATTTGGGCGAAAGACTCTGTTTAATAAACAAAAGCGGCCTTTGATCACTTCAGAAAAAAATTTCTCGCAAAAATTCCCTCTTCAAATGTCATTTTATCACATAGCCAGCATCTGTCGGAAACCCCACTCTATTGCAACGGAAAGGCCGTTACGTGAGCAACATATATCGACATGCCCTTGGCTCGAGTGTATTCATAATTTAAAAGTAGAGAGTATTTATTTGGACACCCCACTCATCAGTCTATGTACGCCTAGTTGTGTACGACGACAATACTAGTTGCGATGTTATTCAGGAATCGTACAGTAATGATATGTTCCTTTCGATCCACTTAAACATAACTATGTCTTCGAAATGTCACGTCATTGAACTTATAGACTCTGCCTGAATCAAACAAGGTATTCCGATACTATATTTAGCTACTTTGATTCGACTCCGCATGTAACAAAGCTGTATTTGGGGTTTGAGGAAATATGTTGTACTCTGTGATGAAATTGTGTATAGGTCAGGGTGGGGTCTGCAATTGTTTTCCGAACACTAGGCGGTGCGGTGGTTGGTTCTGCAGCCCTGCTTACAAATTTTTCCTGGCCCTGTAATTTTGTTCCTAGAGTCATTTTTCTTCAAAATAATGCGACAACAAATTCCCCATTAATTATAGTTGTGAAAATCGAATTATGAGAACAAAATTCAATTCGTTATATGTCAAGGGTGGTACCAGATGGGTTTTGGGGTATCGGGGTTGGAGGTAGTTAAAGCCCCCCCCCCCCGTCGGGGAGGGGTGCAATCTGCAATAACTAATCATGTATAGCCCCCCCCGCCCCTCTCTTGAAGGGGCTGGTAACCCATGAGTCGGGCAATCCGGCGCCTCCCCATGCGTTATGTCATAATGCAGATAACATTTTGGTGATCCCCATGTGCCATCGAAACTGAATGTGTTGTGACACTACGATATACCATATAGTGGTTGAATCAATAAGCCATAAATAAAACTAGTAGTATGGGGTAATGTATATTTCTGATCTAATTTTAGTACCACACAATTGCACTTCAGTTAGACACATTAATATTAAAGGTACTCAATCCGATCAAACGCTCATAAATTACTATTTCTTTGGCTTTGGGGCTAAAAAATATTTGATTCCAGTCGAGGAACCCACCCATCAAAGCTCAGAGTGATTAGATATCGATGTTTGAAGTTTGCTATTTCTATTGTTTGTGGACCAGAAGTACGTGGTCGAACGGACGAAGGTGCGGATGAAGATGGATATCCAAGAGTTATCACTCTGAGCTTTAATGGTTGGGTTCCTTGACTCGAATCAAATATGTTTTACACCCGACGCCAAAGAAATAGTAATTTAGGAGCGTCTGATCTGATTGAGTACCTTTAAATTGGTAAAAAATTATAAGCTTTTAATTTTAGCAGTAAGTGATACAAACACCGTTCTCATGGAATAACACCCTACAGGTAAAACTACATTCATGTTATTTAAACTAATTTGTTTTAAAACGGACATGGCTCACTCGAGCTTCAAGATTTTGATATACCCACTTCATATGTTCTAAAAATACTCCATGGCCACAGCCATTTTCCAGCCCTTGGCCGATTAAAATTCACCCCATGCACACCCCATCCGATCCAAAATGGCCGCCGCCTTTGTTTGGCCTATATCGGTCAAGGCCTACATGTATATATGGCGTCCTATTTGAACCCATTCAGAGGGCGTTCATTTTGGATCGGGGTGGGGTGTGTGGAAAGAATGTATTGGGGGGCGGTCATTCTACAACATCATTTGTTTGACATAAATACACAACTTTTCGAATAAAGAATGGAAATTAAAAATGATAACTCCATAGACATATAATTTATAGTTAGAAGCAAATATTGGGTTCAAGTGGGTTTGATCTGTCCCTTAAAATTCTTCTGAGACGTTGTATTCTTGGCTCTTCATTTTCGCGCTGTGCTAATTCAAAAACCCCAATAATGTCATCGAAACTCATTCTGCAGATGTATAAACGCCAGCATGAGTCTTCATACAATTATACCAAAAAATTATACCGCTATACATGCTGATTGTGGCCGGTGAGTGTTCACGAATTAGTCGTGAGACGGTGTCCATTGACAAGTGACAAATCTGATAGATTGGATCAATCACATCGACAGCGTGTATCGTTGGCGCCAAAGCGAAGATACCTTTGCGTTCAGCCACTACCAAATAAACTACCTGGTTTATAAAATAGTCTCGCTTGGTGAATACCACCCCTGGTGTAAATGAAAGCATGCATAACACAATAATATATTCTTCAAATAAATGTAAACTCTTCACGTAAAGGTACTCAATCCGATTCGATGGTTCCCATATCATCAGATTCCAACAACCACATTTTATTTTAAATGCCGCGTCAGTTATAAGAATCGAGTAATTGCCCAAAACTATAGTATAAAATTGCCCAAAACATGTTATTGTCAAATATCTGACACAAAAAAGTCACTTGTTTTTAGAATTATCCATCTTCATCCGCAATTTGTTCAGAGAAGTCTTCTCGTCGACTATTTACTGGGCCACTTAAAATTAAAATAATAGAATTCAAACATCGAGATGTGATCACTCTGAGCTTTGATGGGTAGGTTCCGCGACTCGAATCAAATATCTTTTACCGCCGATGCCAAGGAAATAGTAATTTGCGCAGATTTGCGAGCGACATTTCGGATTGAGTACTTTTAACTCTTCAAACAAAAATAGACTATTAAAAAACAGTAATAAAATAAAACAAATAAAACAAACTTTGGCCGATTTCAACGTTATTCGGTATATGGGTCGAGGATCACCTATAGATGGGAGCTGTCAAATTTGAATGATTTTTTATGAAAAGTATGGCCACTGGCAGCCATCTTGGATTTTACTCTTTGCATCACTGATTCCTTTAACACAAAACGCAGAGCTTATCCCTCATCCGATCACCAATCTGTATATGGATCTTCGTTGTGACCTCTCGGTGGGTGCCTTCGATTTTTTCCCAAATTTTGTAAAATAAATGGCTGCTATTTTGGCCATCTTGGATTTTACTATTTGTATGACCAAATCCTTTAGCACACCATTACAGGTAAGATTTCTCAGCCAATCGTCACCGAACTCCATATGGATCTTCGACGTGGCCTCTAGATGGGAGCCTCCATTGTTCCGCAAAATTTGTTTAAAAGCCATATTAGATATGAAATGTCAATCCATCAGCATACCGTACAGCCCACATTTATTGGAGAATTGTTTTGAAACTTTACAGTGCTGTATATATATAAAAGTGGAAATGCTTCTATAATCATGATACGGAACATTGATAAGAAAAGATAGATCAGGAAAACTGAGTAAAATAGTCATTTGAAGCAGTTCGGATGGGTGGGTCCCTATCCCAGATTCGGAAAACGGACGTGGAGCGGAACAGTGCCTTTCTCTTGTGGTTGAAGGTTAATAATAACCATCGGGAGGCCGAGTATCTCTAATATGGAAACCTAATTCATGGGTTCGTCTTTTCACATAAATCCCATCATCACAACTTGGCGTACATATTTTTGGCAACTAGTGATCATCAACTTAAACAACTAGGCGTACATAGACTGAGAGAGAGAGAGAGAGAGAGAGAGAGAGAGAGAGAGGGATGTTTTATTGCCTCCTTGAAGGAGAGATATGTGTACAGGTATATACATGTTTATGAATACAATAGTGACATTCAAACTAAATCAATTTCACTTATATGAGGTTGGTTGACCTTTTGCGAGAGTAAATCCAGGAATGAAAATGTAGGAATTCCGAATATGTTTATGATTTTCTACCAGCATTCATTTCTGAGTTCCTGTATGTGCGGAGAGAAGCAATGGAGGTACATGTGTGACATGAGGTCAGAGTATTGGCACCCACATTGCTTGCATAGTGCGTTGTTGTCATATGTCGTGTGGGTGTCCAAATCAATACCCTCTACGTTCAAATTGTGAATACACTCGAGCCAAGTGCATGTCCATATATGTTACACATTGAAAGGCCTTTCCGTTGCAATATAGTGGGATTTCCGACAGATGCTGGATATGTGTTAAAATGACATTTGAAGAGGGAATTTTTGCGAGAAAATTATTTTCTGAAAGGCCGTTTTTATCTATTAAACAGAGTCCTTCGCTCAAATGGCCCCCGCTTATGATCGGCAAATGTGTATGTACAATTTATAATTACGTTAGTAGATGTGGTGCAACCGTGTGTCCGTCTGAAACCTGGATTTTGTGGTGTTGTTGTGATATTTCTGTCACATTTACGTTCTAAAAGTAGCATTTTTCGTCTTTTCGAAAACAACATCCGATTTAATGTTTGTATGGTTTATACACTGTGATATGCGAGGCTCCCTATGGGAAAATGCACTGGCACATGGTTTTCGCAAAAAATCAGGAAGCTCTAGTCATGGAAGGATTCAAAATATCGCATTTTTGTCTGGAAGATCCACAATCGTCGTATTTACGCCCATACGACTGAATTCTGGTCTCTGGTGTTCCAGACCACCCTAATAATCACGGGTGTTCCAAGTCAGGACGTGGTCTCGCGAAACCACCTGGTCCCAAGCGGGGATGGGCGGATTATTGTACAATCAACGACAATCAACGACCTATGGACAAAAGCGTGCTGCGCGCTGGATCGAGATTGTCGTGTTGTTGTCGCCAAAACCTGAGCACGTGAAAGCGGCTTATCTCCGTATTGTATAGCAGTACCTGTATGTTGTCGCCGTTAGACAGGGATCACGGGACAGGGGTGGTGCGGATTTCTCACCCTCTATGCGGATGTCACGACGTTATCAGTTTTATGGGTGGCGGAAAGTCTACGCAGAGAGTAAACTTCACCGATAAATCACTCCGCTGTGTGTAGAAACCACCTATCCCGGAAAGTAACCGACAAACTTGCCCAGATACACGAATCAGGTTATCCTCACTTAGCGTGGATCGCGAATCCAGCTTCGTCAGTGCTAGACGGCATATGGCGGCATAATGCACTGATCATTCTACCGACGGGACAACCGGGTCCTTTCCATTCAATGTATAGTGTAAAATACTCTTTGTTCAGATCAAGAACCAACTATATATTGTTCAACTTTGAGTCAAAATATTACACTGAAATTACATTCAGTTCAAGTCATTCTAACCCCCTCCCCCACCCATACCTGGGTTATTGCGTTAGGTTCGTAATTTCTAACTGGTTCTGACAATGAGGTATATACATGTATCAATTAGAATATTGCTAACTTAAAGAGGAGACATTCAGTTGTCTCTGGAGTTGTGAATTTAGTGGGATGCAAAGAAATGATAAGTTGAACACCCCGACCCCAACAAAACCCCTTTAGTCACGTCCCTGCATGTTTCGCTCATGTCGCCACTCCCTTATTCTGGACTATTATGACTGTACGGTAACGGCTGAAATTGTCAAGTCCATGTCTTAAATTTAAGTAATGCTGTGAACGTGGTGTTTTAAAGTTGGAACATCGGGTTTCCTAAAAATACTCATGGTTGTTGTCGCAACCAAACTTTGGTCAAACTTTAGCAGCTGGAAATGGCATGCATCCCTGGTAAATTAGATGGAAGAACCTGACAAACATAAGTTGAACTTGTTTTATTTCTGTGATTTTGGAACATCAAATATTTTGGGTTTTTTTGGTACCGCGGTACCAAAACTCGATTCTTTTCCTAATTTCGGTCAAATTGAAATGGTTATCAGTTGAAAACATTTCGAACCATTATTATAGGGGATATCAGGTGGGAATTTCCAACAACTGGAAATAATGAGGTACCTGTTGGTTGAGTGGGTGACAGGTGGGGCTGCAGTGTAATTTCGCGGACTTTGGGAATTTGCAATAAGTTGAACATTTAGAAAGATTCTAACTAACTATCGCCGTGGTTGAAGTTATTGAAAATATTGTCCAGAAGGTGTCTTGAAAAACAAATACAAAATACAAGGTCCGAGTGGGTGGGTTTTATTTGAGTCCCGATCGCAGATATTTTCAATGCCATACAATGTTTTTCCAAATCAAATCTTTAAAGACAAATTATGACAAATAAACAAATTTGGAATGTCAAGGCTTAAGAAACTGGAGCACGGGGGGGGGGGGGGGGAGGGGGGGGGGGTGGTCCCATTTAATTTAATCGGGCATGTCCTTATTTTGTATCACAATTTTTCGTTTTGTCTTAATATAATTTTGATAGTTTTTGCTATTATAATTCATATCCAGTCCAGCAATAATTTATTCCCAAATGTTGAATTAGTGCTTTCAAAACCAGCCCCGACCTCAATTAATTTCAGAAATACGGAACTAAGGACACCCGCATCCAGCGCGAATTACGTTCCGATTGCAAAACTTCTATCATCTTTATTTATCCGTGTCGACCACACCCATCGATAACATATTGCGCGTAGAATAATCGCACGAAAATGTGACTTAATCCATCTAACGGTGGTTTGCTTCAAACAAAACAACACACGGATGTTTTAAATAAAACTCCATTGTAAAGCCAACTAAACGCACACATGATTTGCAATCAAATTACCAATCTGTATTGTTACTGCGAAACCAGAAATTGGTATTCTCGTCTCAGGTTCAAGTCTCGGTTTATACAAAACTCAGACCAGGGGGGTACTAGGTTTCACATGTATACTATTACCTATAACACACATTATTGTCGACTATATTATATTGTGTCCTGTGCATATATAATTATAATCTATCATCTACACGGCATACCAATATAACACAATTCCTGTTTGGTTAACATAAAGGTAAATACTTCCAAAAAATACATATGTTTCTGTTACCAGAACTTGTACGTTACCACAGGGTTTTAATTATGAACAGACCGACACAGGCTTGAATGACAATAAGAAGGCAAACCTTGGTTTACGTAAACCTGAGTTTTAAAAAGACGAGAATACGGACCATTGCGGACCAACAGTCCCAGCTTACTCGCTCCGAAGCTTGGTAACACATCGCGATCACCGTGGTTTCGGCCTGGTCTAGAAACCTGGTCCGGACCAGAGACCAGAATTCGGCCGATAGTGTTTCTAAATGTTAACAACGTTTGGCAGCGGCGAAACCCCAAAATCAGCCCATTAGCTGCACGTCCATCCTTAATGCCAATCCAGACAGCGGGATATAATAGTCCTGTATCCCGCCCATAGCTACACCTCACGCCAAATACCAAGCCAAACAGCGAGATATAATAGTCGTGTATCCCGCCCATAGCTACACCTCACGCCAAAAGCAAAGCCAAACAGCGAGATATAATAGTCCGGTATCCCGCCCATAGCTACACGTCACGCCAAATGCCAAGCGAAACAGCGAGATATAATAGTCCTGTATCCCGCCCATAGCTACGCGTCACTCCAAATGCCAAGCTAAGCAGTGAGATATAATAGTCCTGTATCCCGCCCATAGCTACACGTCACGCCAAATGCCAAGCTAAGCAGTGAGATATAATAGCCCTGTATCCCGCCCATAGCTACACGTCACGCCAAATGCCAAAACAAGCAGCGAGATATAATAGTCCTGTAACCCGTCCATAGCTACACGTCACGCCAAATGCCAAGCCAAGCAGCGAGATAAAATAGTCCTGTATCCCGCCCATAGCTACACGTCCCGCCAAATGCCAAGCCAAACAGCGAGATATAATAGTCCTGTATCCCGCCCATAGCTACTCCTCACGCCAAATGCCAAGCCAAACAGCAAGATATAATAGTCCTGTATCCCGCCCATAGCTATACCTCACGCCAAATGCCAAGCTAATCAGCG
This sequence comes from Siphonodentalium dalli, assembly GCA_032622095.1. Lineage (NCBI taxonomy): Eukaryota > Metazoa > Mollusca > Scaphopoda > Gadilida > Siphonodentaliidae > Siphonodentalium > Siphonodentalium dalli. Next base: position 17,995,943 of record CP136064.1, read on the forward strand.
AGATATAATAGTCCTGTATCCCGCCTATAGCTACACGTCACGCCAAATGCCAAGCCAAACAGCGAGATATAATAGTCCTGTATCCCGCCCATAGCTACACCTCACGCCAAATGCCAAGCTAAACAGCGAGATATAATAGTCCTGTATCCCGTCCATAGCTACACGTCACGCAAAATGCCAAGCCAAACAGCGAGATATAATGGTCCTGTACAAAGGCGAGATCCCCAACCCGCCCATAGCTACACCTCACGCCAAATGCCAAGCCAAACAGCGAGATATAATAGTCCTGTATCCCGCCCATAGCTACACCTCACGCCAAATGCCAAGCTAAACAGCGAGATATAATAGTCCTGTATCCCGCCCATAGCTACACCTCACGCCAAATGCCAAGCCAAACAGCGAGATATAATAGTCCTGTACAGAGGCGATATCCCCAACCCGCCCATAGCTACACGTCACGCCTTAATGCCAAGCTAAACAGCGAGACATAATAGTCCTGTATCCCACACATAGCTACACGTCACGCCAAATGCAAAGCCAAACAGCGAGATATAATAGTCCTGTATCCCGCCCATAGCTACACGTCACACCAAGTGCCAAGCTAAACAGCGAGATAAAATAGTCCTGCATCCAACCCATAGCTACACCTCACGCCAAATGCCAAGCTAAGCAGTGAGATATAATAGCCCTGTATCCCGCCCATAGCTACACGTCACGCCAAATGCCAAAACAAGCAGCGAGATATAATAGTCCTGTAACCCGTCCATAGCTACACGTCACGCCAAATGCCAAGCCAAGCAGCGAGATATAATAGTCCTGTATCCCGCCCATAGCTACACGTCCCGCCAAATGCCAAGCCAAACAGCGAGATATAATAGTCCTGTATCCCGCCCATAGCTACTCCTCACGCCAAATGCCAAGCCAAACAGCAAGATATAATAGTCCTGTATCCCGCCCATAGCTATACCTCACGCCAAATGCCAAGCTAAACAGCGAGATATAATGGTCCTGTACAAAGGCGAGATCCCCAACCCGCCCATAGCTACACCTCACGCCAAATGCCAAGCCAAACAGCGAGATATAATAGTCCTGTATCCCGCCCATAGCTACACCTCACGCCAAATGCCAAGCTAAACAGCGAGATATAATAGTCCTGTATCCCGCCCATAGCTACACCTCACGCCAAATGCCAAGCCAAACAGCGAGATATAATAGTCCTGTACAGAGGCGATATCCCCAACCCGCCCATAGCTACACGTCACGCCTTAATGCCAAGCTAAACAGCGAGACATAATAGTCCTGTATCCCACACATAGCTACACGTCACGCCAAATGCAAAGCCAAACAGCGAGATATAATAGTCCTGTATCCCGCCCATAGCTACACGTCACACCAAGTGCCAAGCAAAACAGCGAGATAAAATAGTCCTGCATCCAACCCATAGCTACACCTCACGCCAAATGCAAAGCCAAACAGTGATATGTATATATAATAGTCCTGTATCCCGCCCATAGCTACACCTCACGCCAAATGCCAAGCCAAACAGCAAGATATAATAGTCATGTATCCCGCCCATAGCTACACCTCACGCCAAATGCCAAGCTAAACAGCGAGATATAATAGTCCTGTATCCCGTCCATAGCTACACATCACGCAAAATGCCAAGCCAAACAGCGAGATATAATAGTCCTGTACAGAGGCGAGATCCCCAACCCGCCCATAGATACACCTCACGCCAAATGCCAAGCCAAACAGCGGGATATAATAGTCCTGTACGCCGTCCATAGCTACACCTCACGCCAAATGCCAAGCCAAACATCGGGATATAATAGTCCTGTATCCCGCCCATAGCTACACGTCACCCCAAATGCCAAGCCAAACAGCGAGATATAATAGTCCTGTATCCCGCCCATAGCTACACGTCACGCCCAATGCCAAGCCAAACAGCGAGAGATATATAATAGTCCTGTACGCCGCCCATAGATACACCTCACGCCAAATGCCAAACCAAACAATGAGATATATATAATAATCCTGTACAGCGGCGAGATCCACAACCCGCCCCAAAACTACACGTCACGCCTTAATGCCAAGCCAAACAGCGAGATATAATAGTCCTGTATCCCGCCCATAGCTACACCTCACGCCAAATGCACAGCCAAACAGTGAGATATATATAATAGTCCTGTACAGCGGCGATATCCACAACCCGCCTCGTAACTACACGTCACGCCTTAATGCCAAGCCAAACAGTGGGATATAATAGTCCTGTACACCACCCATAGCTACACGTCACGCCTTAATGCCAAGCCAGACAGCGGGATATAATAGTCCTGTACGCCGCCCATAGCTACACATCACGCCTTAATGCCAAGCCAAACAGCGGGATATAATAGTCCTGTACGCCGCCCATAGCTACACGTCATGCCAAATGCCAAACCAAACAGTGAGATATATATAATAGTCCTGTACAGCGGCGAGATCCACAACCCGCCCATAGCTACACGTCACGCCTTAATACCAAACCAAACAGCAAGATATAATAGTCCTGTATCCCGCCCATAGCTACACGTCACGCCAAATGCCAAGCCAAACAGCGAGATATAATAGCCCTGTACCGATGCCACGTTTGTCCTTGAATATTCAGAATGCATGTTTTCAGGGTATTCTGACATAACTAACACAAATAACACCATTTTAACCTTATAACAAGGGCCCGTTCCGTATTTCAACGCACCGCACACGACTCGCCCAGCAACTACATAAAACATTAAAAGTGCACATCGGGACACCCCACATCTCATATTAAAGCTCGTGCATGGGCTCTTCCCATACAACATTCAATTCAACCTTTGCCGCGTTCGGACATGACAATTTTCTATGTGTAGATATCCTCAAAACAACAAATCGTGGGGTGAAAGAGAAGATCACTCATTATTTTCTACCATCCCGGGCCCTTCGCTCTCCTCTACGTTTGTCCTTAGTTAAATATTTTATGAACCTGTTGATATCAACAGGAAGCATTTAACTCACAATCAATATTCTATGATCCGGGAATTCTAAAACACCAATGGGAGGACCATCACGCTCAAATTCGTGTAGCTTTTAGTTCAGCTTTATGGGATTTACTGTAAACATGTCGATAAAACGTCGCTCCAAACAGTACGGTCGCCAATGTGTGGATCACTCGAGGATGCTACATTATCGTTACCAGCGGACATTTCCCCCCATTCCCAGTCATCTGAATTACTCTCCTCCGGTGTCTCATGTTGATCATCGTTAGTTTAATATGAGATTTTATGTCGCTCCATGCGTGGAAATTAAATCTCAGGAGAATCCTAAAGTACGCGACTTTGCATGCATTAACGAATAGATCGACAGCGAATGTACACACGCCCACACACATATAATGCAGTCAACATTGGAGTTTAATTAATTGTTCATAACGAATTAAAATACTTGTGCGTGGAAGATGAATATCCATATTGATTCAGTAATGGATACAGACTTTCTTGACTGCCTGTAGCCATGGTGGATTGGGATAAGGAAACAGACATGTGTTGGCAATAGGTCTGTCGTTTGTGGATATAATTGTGTGGTTTATATATTGGCAGTTCCAAATAGACGGCAAGAAAACATTAAAGCCCTGATAATGGAGCTATGCGGGAGCTTTTTCTGGCAACACCCATGGCAACAGAGTAATTAACAGGAATTATTAACCTTTGGCGATCGGACAGGTATGATTTGAACCAACGGAGCATGTTATCGCGAATTCCTATTGCATGAAGTTTAAAAAGTAGACCCTCGTGCCAGACTTTATCAACCGCTTTACTTATGTCAAAAAATACCAATCGAATGTCGCGCCCTTCGTCCAAAGATTTACTAATTTTGTCAAATATGTCACATAGTTGATAGGCAATGTGTTTGTACCCAATGTGTCAAACGAATCCCAGAAACAAGCGTGCCTACGACGACTGGAAGTAAATATTGGCTGACGTTTGCTAAAGTTGTCGCGCTAACGGACATCAACTTATCTATAAATAGAAACAAGTGGCATATTTCTGGTTAAAAAGTTGGGGCGGACCGAATTTATGTTTACAGGTGTCGAACATGACAATTAAATAAAAATTGTCAGAAGCCATCAATAAACGGCTACATATTATTATGTATGTTATATATAGGTTTATTGCCGTCCGCGTGCAGCCACTCATTAGGAATAAGATATGTTGATAACATAGACGGGATTACCTTACCAAAATTTCTTCGCATTCTAATTAGCACATGAAGATATCCTAGAAAATATCAGGTGGCGACTGGGGGCGGGGGTCTTTAAATGGGTACTGTACACTAAATCCGGCCATTTTTGGGACATCTCTTTTTATGTTCAAACAGAATATATGCAACAAATGAATGAATTTGAGCCAAGGATTAGTGCAAAATAGATTCATTTACCGTATGAACAATACAAACAACATGGTAATTATAATGAATATGCATTTATGACTCATAAATTTATTTTCATTATAATTACCATGTTGTTTGCATCGTTCATAGAGCACATGGGTGTATTTGGCACTAATCCATGGCTCAAATTCATTCATGTGTTGCATGTATTCTGTTGAGTATAAAAGTAGATGTCCCAAAAATGGCCGGATTTAGTGTACAGTACCCCTTTAATTGAGACGCGTTTATGTAATATATAACGAGTGTGATTAGCACCAGCGCCATGTCTGGTAGCGACAAAAACCATTCACAGATGTCTGCAATACTGAATAGAAGCCACTACCGCGTTTACAAATGAAAGGACTGATGAACACTGGTGGCATAAATCGCATTATTGTCATCATTAGAAGTTATTGTTGGGAGGCGGTCTGAGCTGAACTATCCCGCCGGTTATCACGACTAACTATGACGTCTGGATATCAGATGTCGTTGTCGTTCCGCTCGCGACTAACTATGACAGTTGGGATATCATCTGCCATTGTCCTACCGCTCGGGGATCATGCTGGGGTGTGATAATATCATCTGATAAGATTCAGAGACATTTCGATTGATAGCCGCATTTGTGACATATCAATATAGAGAAAACGGTCTGGGGCTAGACGACATCCGATTACCAAGGGACTATACCACAAGCCCAACATAGAGAACATGTCTGTATCTCGTGACATGGAATTACCCAGAGAATATACCAAGAGACAGATATAGAGAATATTTGATTCTGAATGACATGGCATCACTCAGAGAATCTTCCAAAAATAGAAATCACACTCAAAGTATTAGAACTTCCATTAAAGTATTCGTATCGCAGAGTAACCTCAAATGGGTCGCATTTCTATACGAAATTTTATTAATTAGCTACAGGTTATCGGCCGCAATATGTAAAACGCTGCCCGCATCATAAGTAACAAGAAAACTAAGATGCATGCATCAGGTCGGCCGTGAACTATCTACCATAGAATTGTTGTAGCTATCGATTATACATTTTGAAACACCTGTCTGTATGTATGTATGTGTGTATGCGTGAATGCATGTGTGTATGTGTTATAGACTCTAACACTGCTCGAATTTGGTATTTAACGTGTCAACTTGACCTCGCTCATAGGCATGTTTCTGGACCTTGACCGATCCGACTAAAAATTTGTGTGTAGGACTATACTTCGATCCCGGGAGCAATATGGACGGGTCCAATTTCACGTGGGACCATGTTCTCGAACGTGCTGATATAGGCATGTTTCTGGACCAATTGAACAATAGTTTGGCCAGACGCTGTATATACTGGGTACTGTCCAGATGGAGGCGATCAAAAAAAAATCCCTAACTAGCCCGAACGAAGTCGAGTACATCAGCTAGTCTAATATATATTTTGGACATTTGTGTGTCTGTTTGTCTGTCAGCTATGGCCGGGAAAACTGCCTGACAGATTTGACGAAATTTGATACCTAGGGGAAATTATTTTCAGGGAGTATTTTGGACGGGTCAAATCTTGATCCCGACCTGACTTTGACATTCAAAAAGATCAATTCAAGGTCAAATCTGGTAAAAACGGAAGTATTTCATCGAAATTTGATACCTACAGTTACTTTTGTCCCAGGAGTGTTTCGGGTGGGTCAAATCATGACCCTGACCTGATCTTGACATTCAAAATTGTCAATTCAAGGTCAAATCGGGTAAAGCCGGGCGGATTTCGACGGGTACTTTTGTCGTGACTTTTGTCCGGGGAGTGTTTTGGACGGGTCAAATCGTGACCCCGACATGACCTTCACCTTTAAAATAGTCAATTCAAGGTTAAATCGCGCAATTCTCCGAAAATCAGAGGGGAACATCCCGGACGAAGTCGGGTCCACCAGCTACTATTATATATTTCTAGATTTAGTTACAAACTAAATACCTGTATATTGTACAAAGAAATGTTTGACAAATATATCTGTATCAATATTACCATGCGGGTCATTAAAATAGATACGACGAAACAAATTTTGAAGGGTGCATGTATCAGGTAAATTTTTATATTTCAAATGATGACAGGAATGCGGAAAGTTGAAGTACCTACGTAATACTGGCTATCCGCATGAAGAGATATACATGTATATAAAAACCAAAATAGAAGATGACTGCTGGCGAAAATGTTTTCCAAAAAAATTCAAAGCATTCGATAGCTCCCATCTAGTTGTCAGCCCGAAGATCAGTATGAAGTTTGGTGACTATCAGATGAGGGATATGTCTGTACAGTTGCTAAACAATTCAGTCACGCAAAACAGGATCAAAGAGTAAGATACCAAATTGCTGCCTGTGGTAATGTTTTTTAACGAAATTCGGGAAAATTAGATTACTCTCACGCTGGTTATCCAGAAGATCGTTGTGGAATCTGGTGACGATCGGACAAGGGGTGTCGTCTGTAGGATCAACCAAATGATTTAGCCATAAAAATAGTAAAATTGAAGATCACCGCTGGCAGTGATGTCTTCACAAGGACAGTTTGAGAACAAAATATGGCTCACATCTAGCGGTGACCCAAAATATCCACATGAGAAAAAGTTATCCAATTAAAGCTGGCTGCAGGGTGCGCCAATTGATTCAAATTCGAAATATAGCAGGGTGTACTGCTTGTGGCCATGTTTTCCCCGCAAATTTGATAGACTGATGGACAAAACCACTGAATCAGTTGAATCAATATACATGTATACATTGATTAATTTATATGCATTGTTATACACAGTACTGGTATATAAAGGTACTGAAAATAACTATATTACTAGTATACATAAAATAAACCATATATCATGGCTATGGGTTCATGACAGCTGAGACCTTGGTGTGAATTAAAGAGTGGTGGTTTCTCAAGCATATCTAACCCTCCACGTTAGAAACATGCCATTAAATGTCATAAGTATAATCTAGCTTGAGTGATCCATAAAACCCCCCTTAATTCAACCAGGTCCTCGCGCGATGTATGGTCGATCACATGATGATCTAGGGGGGATTAGAATTGTTGTATAAAAACAGCACTGCGTGTAAATATAAAATAAAATAGTGCTACATCTTATTACAGATTATTGCCATATATAATCAGTGATTATACAGACAGTCTGACAAAATAAAGTTTCAGTGACACTCTATCCGAAGAGGGGAATAATTTCAACTGTTACAGTCAATGGAGCAATTATGAATATGGAAAGGTGAAATTTCTAAGTAATACTAGATATCGACATAACGCGATAACATATAACGTAAATGCAATATGGCGGCTGGCGACCATTTTTTCCAATGAAATTAAAAAAAATATTTGATAGCTCTCATCTGATAGATCAATATCAAGATAAATATGAAGTTTGGTGATGATCGGATGAGTGAAATGGACTGTGGTCTGTGCTAAACGGTTTGGTAATGCTTTAAAAGATTCTTACCTTAATATTTTTATGTTCACTTTATAAACTTCACTGAGTCATCTTTGTCATGTATTGAGTTTAATATCTTTTGTTAACAGTTTATAAATTATGTATGTCTCATGTTTGTTATTTTAATTTATGTGTTTATTATCATTAAATAAAGTTGCATTCCTTAAAAAGATTCTTACCTCAATGTTTTTATGTTCACTTTATAAACTCCACTGAGTCATCTTTGTTATGTATTGAATTTGATATCTTTTGTTAAAAGTTTATAAATTATGTATGTCTCGTGTTCGTTATTATATTATATACACTTTATAGTGTGTTTTCAGAACGAAAAAAAAAATGAATAAAATCAAAAAATTTGTAAATTTAAAAACAATTCAAACGTTGTTGTATTCCATGTCCCAGCCCGGACATATACACCAAATTTCAATAATATTCATTGAGAAACAACGGACAAAACGCTATATAACACCCGTATACATATTTTATTCCGAGCCGGACTCATCCTCGGGTACATGTTATAGTAGGTACCGAATTGACACACGTCGACTGGGGCGAGTTGGCCCTGGGGCGATTAGGCCGATTCCGACAGCTTCTATAATTTACCGTATGTATCCGTTTACGCGTAGTTTACTTTAGAAAGTTCCGCAATTAATACCGTAAATAGAGCGACCATATTTGACAGAGAATGCCTCTGTTATTGATTATCAAGTTGCTATACATTAAAAACGACAAATTCACATGCTCGTTCAAGCGCAGTAGTCTATTTTCCCCATGTTAAAGGACATCCACAAATACTAAATAACGCTAACCTACTGCCGAATGTTTTACACGACAACTGTTAACATATTTGGGCTGAATTCATCTGACGCGGTATTATTCCTCAAAATAAACAACAAAACCATCGTTACTTGGAAATGTAGTTTGGGCTAACATTTACATAAATCCTCCACATCATTTATTCGACACACACGTCAGATGAAAAACAGACATGAAGTAAACGGCCAAATTGGCCGAAACAAAAGTCGGTCAATAAGTAGAAAGGCGGCCAATAAGTCAACCGTAACCTAAATGACGTCCTACGTATTTAACTCGATCGGGCAAAGAATATTGGGTTGACGGAAGATAGCTTGCAGTTGATTTCGGATGGATTACGGACAGTCACTGTTTTGGGAGTAAATATACATGTATGTGGATGAACTCCATGTATGAGTATCAATATCATTCCCAGTGGAAAATGACAGTACTGTGAAATCGCTGCAAGTTCTTCACAATAATAAAAATTGCTGGAATAATTGTTAATTTAATAAAGCACACAATGGTATATACATATATTAATATATTCATCATTGAAACAAGTATTGCCAATGTTGCTAATTAATACAATACTTATTAATTGGTTGTTTCCACATTGACCGAGTTATGAGGCCTCGGTCTGTCGTATCAGCCTTCGGCCTGCGCCTCAGGCCAATACGACAGAAATCGGCCTCATAACTCGGCCAATATGGAAACAACCAATTAATAACATATAGTATTAACCGAATGCCCTAAATTCGATTCGAACCGAGCTTTAACGAGAATCGAATCGAATTATGTGGATGTGGCTAAAACATTTCGTATAGAATTGCGACGAATTTGAGATCCTTTGTATGGCATAATCACATTTTAGTAAGGAAAAACGACAGCGAACAGGCTGCGGTTTAAACAAATTAATATTGATTGTCGTATCACAACCAAAGTTGTATAGGTTAACCAATACAGGTAATTGGGTGCCTGACAAGGTAACACATCTGCCCGGGTAAACGAAAATCACACCTGGCCCCCCGGAATGACAACAACAAGTCAGAATGGAGCACTGGCTGACGGACCATACGTCCTTTCCGTTTGTCAACATAAGTATAGTGAAAGAAATAATGGCTTACAACCTATCCGTCATATAATTTCCCCACACATTGAAGGTGGTGGACAAATGTATGGATGTCAAAAGAAAAGGGAGGTTGTCTGCTATAGGCATATTAAAGAAGATTCGAGGCTAAATGTGATGATGACCAAGTCCCAATTTCTCGCAGACAAATTTCTCCTCGTTCTGATGACATGAATTTTGAGGTGGAAGCTGGACCCTGGAGCGGTTTATTAGAATTTTGAAAATAATTTTAGAACGTAGCCCACAAAAACAAGATTATTTAATACCAAAGGTAGAATTTTTGAAAATTACTCCCAATGAGTTAAAAAGATGCCAAAATGTTTTGATAAGACCATCATCAGTTGCAGTTTGCTGACTATTTGCCATGCTAAGCGCATGTAATATCACGTTTCGACTCGTTTAATTAATATTGATTGCCGTATCACAACCAAAGCTGAAGTAAAGACACCATCAAGAAGAACAAAATAGTTTTAACTGTGCCTTTTCGTGTTGACAAAATTGTTCAACCACCCTTATCACCCATGTTTATCTCACAGTCAACACTAAATATCCCAACACAAATCGAATATCACAATTACATGTATATTCTAATTAACATAATAATAACACTGATCGATATCATTGCACAAAGCTCTCTCATCACTGCGCATACCGACAATTCACGTGTGTCTTACTAAAACAATTGAGACCAGGTTATGGGGCTAATTATGTGATATCTATTATATATTTTGGAAGATCTGTTTGTGTGTGTGGGGGTGTGTGTGTGTGTGCGTGTCTGTCTGTGTGATAGCGATGGACTCGAAAACGGCCGAGCCGATTTCGATGAAACTTGGTATGTGGGGGTATTTTCGACCGGGGGTGGCATGGGCCTATTAATTTTCAGACCCGAGGTCAACTTTTCACGTGCCGAGGTCAAAATCTGTTTTTACGCCGTTTTGCGCTAATATATTTCAGTTCGGTGCTCACAAATCGATTCGATATAGCGCGAATAATAAATTGCCAGTCATATAATTTACACGGTTAGAATATGTGGCGCTTCAATTTTCCAATGATGTATCACACGCCTGTGTACGTTTAAAGTTTCTACCTTAATTATCGAGAAGAACGCAGGACCATGCTTCGCTCATCGAAAAACATTCCGTAAATATATTACGCCGTCAACAAATCGTGACGTGATCGCGTTTAACTCTTAGCCGGCCGATGTCGCGTTAACTCATCACCGGCCGAGGTATCCGCAAATGACATTGGGCAATATATATATATATATATATATAAACGGGTGGAGCTATCGACTTGAAATTTGGTATGTGAATGTATCTTGCTCCGGATACGAATTTTATCGGGTCGCCGAGCCCGTGCGACGCCAGCTTCGCGTATGCGCAGACCAGATCTCGGAAACGGGTGGAGCTATCGACTTGAAATTTGGTTTTTGAATAGCCCGGACGAAGTCGGGTCACCTTCTAGTATATATATATATATATTTGAAAGTCAATAACTGGCTATCAAAACCTCTTATTAATGGGCCCTGGTCCTTTCGAATTGCGTGGAAATAATTAGGAGGTCCAAATGAGCAGTTTCTGTTCAACGACAGTCCAGTCTTGAACAAAAATGTATATGCAACCAAAATAGCGATAAAACACAATAAAACATAATATTAGTAGTATTGCTCCGAATGATTGGAATTGAACTTTTATGAGAGATTGCATTTGACTATTTTGACTATGTTGATAATGGGGTAAAACTTCCTGTTCTAAATATCAATGCCTGTTCTAGAAAACGTCCCATACATGTACTTCTGAAATATGGGGATGTTTTCTGTTGTATTTTAATTGCCATATCAGCCCGAGGTGACCGCATATCAGCCTGAGACCGACACTATCAAATCAACCAAGTAATATCCTATTTATAAATTACATCGCTTCTTCCTATAACTGACAACTACTCTTTCATATGAGTGAAGTCGCAAAAGTGGATGCATACACGTTATTTTATAACAGTGAAATAGATTTTCGGCATGTTTTAAGAGATGTCGCAAATCGATATTACCCGGTTTAAGGGCGATAATAGCCTAGTTCGATAACATGCTATTCTGGACAAAAATGTCATATCTAATTAATACAAATGTATAAAAATGTATAAAAACTTGGCACTTAAATGTTATGCCATATATATAGTAACTAGCAGGGTTACCCGGCGTTGCCCAGGTTAATGCGATGTGAAACCATCGTATGCTGTGGATATTTGTTGGTAATAGAAAATGCTCTTGCTTAAAGTGTTATACGTTTTCTCATAAATTGTATATTCAAATAGCATGATCATTACAGTCATGGAATATAAGTAGTGGCGCACCTTGTCAATTGTCATTCTGTTTATCGCGATTAATCCGTTCCACCAATAATTAAGTATTTAGTTATTTACAACTGCGTATACATTAGACGTTATAATAATGATACTTGAACATCATAAACACATTAGTTCGATAAAACATGATAATTGGGTTTTACATATTGAGATGTATCAATCAATCTAGTGGGTTGGACTAAGATCTCGAGGACACCTGGCTAACATATCTCCATGAAGATACAGATGTTTCAAAGACATTTCCAGGTGCTCCTCTGTTCATGGTGCTATATACTGGCTAAATATTCTCAGTTTAAACGAAATGTTGCTGCGCAAATATATCAGCTACATGTGCCAGGCACAGAGCGAGATTTTGAGTTGTTTATGTCAGTCGATGAGTCTGTTCTAAAACCCTTGTCAGATGTCAGTATTGGGGGATCCTGAACAGTCTTGTGCTACTAACTGCATTTTCTTGTATATCAGAAGAAACTATATTTGACTGCACACTGACTACTATTTTTGAACAGGCCTTCCATATCTCTTGACAAATTGTAACTTTTTTGTGGAAACTGTATTGAATGGAACAGACTCACTTTTGTTATAATATATATGCAATCCTCTGACGGTTCGAGGTCTCTCAGTTTGCACGAATATATGTATCTCTTCAATAGAATGATAAATATACGTTTAATGCTTCTTATATGTATCTCTTTTTGCTAGCTCATTGTGTGAATGCTCTGATTGCCATCCCCGTATAAATGAAAGTTAAGAAGATATAATTGTTCAAGTGACTTAAGTAGGTCACCATTTGTCGGGATTGTGAAATGTGAACGCCCAAAACTACCTAAAAGAGATATGGAGATGGCCTGGGTGACTGTATATAACTTATATGTGGATATCGGCGAATAACAATCTTATCAATGATAGTGCATATCCGCTCGCTATCCGTGACGAAAACGACACCAAATGTGATTTAAATCATGGTATATCATTAGAGAAAAACGTGTATGAATTTGGTGGAAATTGGTGCCAAATATATTTGTATCAGCTTTTGCCTCTTTTGACATACTTAAACCAGGCCCATTAGACTCGTGGATGCATGATATACTGGCGATGATTATATATATGTTTGGTGGTAATCAGCAACTAAACAAATTATGGGAATAGTTATGACCCCACATCTCTCACCCAAACGACAGCAATTTGGCGTCTTTAATTCACACGATCATATTCCTCGTATCATAGAGAAGAATAATATATCAATTTGATGGAAATCTGGGCTAAAAATAGTTTATTAAATCAATTGTTGATGCAACGCTGACTCGAACAACGCCATATTGCGAAGGTGATTATGTATTCGTTTGGTGGAAATCGGCGACAAGCCTATTTCACCCACCATATTTTTTTAATGTTGCCGACCTTCCCCTTTTCTTCCCCTGACACCAACAGCGTCATTTTAGAAAATTTTAACCCGCACCATTATCTTCCTTGTAAAAAGTTACCTCTCTTAGAACGCCTTGGTGTCATCTCGAGTGTACCGCGTGAAGTTATATATAGAAAGCACACCGACTGACAGAAAGACAGACGGACAGACAGCACGATTTGATTTCTTGTATCATTTGAAAAGAACGTGTCTGAATTTGATGGTAATTGGTACTAAAAATATTTTGTATCAGTTTTGGTGACCCTCCCGTCCCTATTTCGGACTCCAGCTGCACACACTAAGACTCATTAGAGATGCATATATATGTAATTGGTGAAAATTGGCGAGTACACAAATTCGTATAAAATTTAAGGTCCCCCATATCTCTCACCCATAGGGCACCAATTTGGTGTATCTAAACCACACGATAAGATTCCTCGTATCACGGAGAAGAATATGTATCAATTTGGTGGAAATCGGCAATAAACATATATATATCATTTTTTGTGTCCCTCTCATCTCTATACACCACTGCCTCGAATGGACCCACTTATGAGTAGTATACGTATGGGGCGATTGCCCACTCGACTTCCGGTCGACTCCAACACGTCACTTCCGGTATGCCGGTAACGTAGGGCAGTATCAACGACACATCCACCCGCTTCTGTCGTTTATGTGAACACTTCCGGGGGGGGGGGTGAACGGGCAGGTCTACAGTCAAAGCCGAATCGTAAACGATTCGATCGAGGTGGACTCGTTCAGCGAACCCGCCCACTTCTGGTCGATTATGACAGCACTTCCGGTCGGACAGGTCTAGAGTCAAAACCGAACGAACCGTTAACGATTCGTTTGAGGTGGACTCGTTCAGCGAACAGTGTCTGTCGTGAGATTTGGGAAAGCCGGTCACCCGCCAAACTCTATGCAGAGCTACTCTGTTTACTCTGAACTGTTGTGTTTATGTATATCGGCAACGTACGAAAGCACCATCGGGATATCCACCCACTTCCGGCCGAATATGGCAACACTTCCAGCCAACGAATGGGCAGGTATGCAGTAAAGGCATACGTAGTACGGGAAGGTCTCCAGTCAATGCCGAAACGTAAACGGTTCAAACGAGGTGAGATTTAGAATGATCTTGGCATAGAACTCAACGTTATCTTAACAGTTTTAAATGTATATCAACATTTTAGTATAGGCTGGTTAATGGCAGTCAACGACACTTCCGACAGCTCAGTTGGGTGGGCGCGAGTTCTACAATATATGAAGGGCATACCACTTGCGTTATAACTGGACAAACAAGGGAATGGAGGCAAAGCCACTCAGAGTACGCTAAACTCTCAAATGCAGTTTTGAGCATCTATCATATGTGTATATAGTGGGACTCATCATTTTCCAATAGCTGCATTCTAAGCTCCTACAGTAATCCCCAAAGTAATTGTACGCTTAACCACATCAGATTTATTGGTAATTTTTCAGGTTTTAGTCGAAAATATGGATTGTTGCCATTCATCGGAAAGCTCTCGGTTTTCATATGGATGGAAACAAATCATATTTCGGACTAAATCCTGAAAAACTACCTATGGTTCTGTTGTTGTTAAGTGGGCAATTACTTTGGGTTTTACGGTATTATATAACACCCAGGTTGTTTTGTATACTTTTATCTTCTATAAATGAGCATACTTGATCATATATATTGTTTGTTTGTTTTTGTTTGTTTTGATTAATATTATCAATCAAAAATTCAAAAAGTAGTCACCAGCGAAAATTTTGCATGCAGATTTTTTTTTTTTTTTTTTTTTTTTTAACTATTGTTTTATTTTCAGAGAATTGTTTTTTAATTACCAATGCATTATCTAAGCTATCAATAAAATAATGCAAAATTACTAAACCCATATATTCTAAATATTTAAAAACAAAAACAAAACAAAAACAAACAAACAATATATCTATAAATTTGATCTATTTCCATGCAGTATATTATCTATAAATCACTAAGACAAAATATAGTTGTTTGATCAGTTTATTATATCTAATATTAACAACAATCTGTTGTTGTTCTTCTACGTTTTTATCGTGACGTTTTCCCCGCTCTTATGACGCTGTGTAAGCTTTTATGGAGAAGACGCTGGGTGAGCTTCACGTGTCCACAGTCGCAGTACCAGTCAAGCTAAAAATAGAATACAAATAGAGAACTAGTTTATTTAGCAATGCTGGCGTATAGAACTCTCTAATATATATCACAAATTTATTGACACCACTCCTCTTATATTTCAGCCCTATTTCCACTATTTATTCCAATATTTGTCTTTAAGTATATTTACCAGCCACGTAATATCGACAAACAACGGCAATCACACAATATACTAAACTTTAACTTTGGCGACGAGGTTGAAATCGATTTTTTTTTCGCGGGGTTTCAGTCACGTGAGATCAACAACATTATAAACGCACGTGATCAGGTTTTGTTTATTTTTTTGATGCTGAAGTGTTCAATAACTACCAAAATGTTCTTCATGCTGTCATTTTTTATGACAATTGCGGCTGTTGGAGCCATAACGCTCAACGAGCTCATCGACTCGACCAGCTGCCACAGAACCACAGACGCAGGCGCAACCGAGATAGTGTGTTTTGCAACAGGCAAATCTGTTGTAGTGACCAGCAACATCGAATGGAGTATCACCAAATTGAGACTCATCGGTCTGAACAAACTAGACATTCAAGATTGTAAATTTCTTGAGTCTGTTATCACCCTGGCGATCGACGATGCCAGCACACCAATATGCCCTGTTTGCGATTTGAATGTCGTTGTTGACGGCAATACTGATTATTGTTCGGTAAGTTTCCACCTGCATCGCAAATAATATTGTGCCATATTTAAGATAAAACTTTAAGACCATGTTGTGTAGATTGTGAAAAAGATAATTGTAGTGCAAATGGCCTTATAGACTGAACGATTAAATTGCTGTTTCACCCAGACCTGCTGACAAAAATTAAACAAGTTATTGTCTGGGAAAATGATATACTGCATTACCTTTAAACTCTGTCCTATTCAGTCTCTTCACTGAACTCTGTTGTGTCACCATTGTCGGTTGGTTCATCACTGTCCTCGTATATCTCACTGAATGTTCAAACAAATTGCAAATTGTATTTATTGTAAATATCAACAGAGGCGTGTGTGTGTCACTAAGCACATGTATTGTTTGTTTCATACACCTGCTGCATTCCATCGTATAATAAATAAAACATCGAAGCAACACAAAGTATTAATAAATAAAAAACAGCAATTACAAACTTCAACAAAATATAAGTTATTTAAATAATAGTGTGTTTACCATGGTCAATACACCATGCCCTGTTTCCCCCATATGGGGTGCTAATATTAAATATGAGTCTTACCAATAATTATGAATCTGTTTTGTTTTTGTTTTTTTGTTTTTGTTTTTGTTTTTTTGTGGGTTAATTACTAATTGATTTATAAAAAATGTTTTTACTTTAAAAAAAAAATGTATACTTACTGGTCAACCGCAGCCTCATCAACAATGAAGCAGTCAAAGTTCATGACATCTTTTGAGCTTCCTGCTTCTGCTGTATCTCTCTTTGCTTTTTTTGGACATCCTGCCTCTAGTGTCATCTTTTTCCTTTTGTGGGATACTTTTAAGTTGGTGCTCTCCAATTCTAAAATATCAATTGCCCCTTCTCTCAACTGTTTTGATACTGCTTTCATTTCCTGCAAATAAATTTATATACTTTTAATTTACTATTCATATTATTATTTATGCTATTATTTTGTAGCAACTGTCAGCAGTGGAAACTGGCCCAGATTATAATATGATGTCAACTGTCAAGACATATAGTGACACAAAGCGTACAACCACACACAAACCAAGGTCATCAATACCAGGCACCAGCTTTATCAGTAACCCAAACTCAACTGATGCCTTTATGCCAGATGCTGCAAATGCTCTTCAAGGTACATTTATATGAACTACTATATCACTTGTTCATGTACAGTAATGTCCTAATTAATCAACTCCATAACCACAGCAAAACTACGGTTAGCGTTTTCAGGTTTAGTCGGAAATATGGTTTGTTGACATTTATCAGAAAGCTCAAAAGAGAATGGCAACCATCCATTTTTTCCACTAAATCCTTAAAATGTCAACTATAATTCTGATGTGGCTATGCAGGTGATTAATTAGGGCATTACTGCATAAGGAAATGTCAGTTTTTGTTTGTTTTTATATTTATTTTGTGCCCTGGCTTTTTCATTTGTTGAAAAGTATATTCTTCAAGGTATGTAATCAAAGTAGATGTTTATGATATTGGCATATTCTAAATTATAACTATATTAAAAGTATCTAAATTTGCCAATTATACACAGCTGTTGTAATCTTATTTCTTTTTCGTGCAAGCTAACTCTCAATATTTAATCTTCAGGAAAGTGGATAATCTTGATATGTGCTATCATAGCAGTGTGTGCTGCTGTAATCGTCCTATTGATATGGTGCATCAAGAGGAAACGGAATCGATACAATGTAACAAAAATGTTGGACGATGAAAGTGTGACCATGTTTCAAGTTCCAACCAATAGAGTCGGATCAACAATAAAAAATGATTAATATTCAGCCTGAATATACCTGTGAACTGAACCTGTTTGCTATTGTCAATTTCCATCATATACCAGACCTAATTTATTTTTTCACTTATTTGCAGGCATTGTTCTGTGTCTATTTATCGCTGCGTTGAGAAGATTCAGGATATTTATTCAAAACTATCAGTGGTTTATACGCGCTGTTGACTTTCTATATAGACTAATTCATCCAGCAGTAAATCAACAGCCCAAACTCAGGAGATCAACAAGGTTAAGACAGCAGCCTAACAGACTAACATACTATCGATCTTGAGTTAAAAACAAATTAATTGGGTCTGGTATATGCCAAATTTTAAATATTCACTATAAATTAACACTTGAGATTTCACAGCAATATAATTTTCTCTACTGTTTAGGAAATATGCTTTGACTATAGTGTTGCAAAAAAAAAAAAATATTGTTTACTTACGTTTTTAATAGTTTCCTGTTCTGATGGAATCATCGATTTCATTTTCATTAGAAATGGAATCCGCTGGAATACTAGGAACGAGTCCTTGTCGAACGCCACTTTCCCATATCGCGGTGTTTCCCCGGGTTTTGTCACCTCCTGCTGCAGATTTACTTTCACTTTTCCTTTGTCATTGTATATTTTGACAACTTTAAATGCTCTGGCGCTGTTCACCAATGCCCTATAGACACTGGTGATTGGCATGATATTCACCTTTGTCATGTTTTTTTCCAAATCACTTCTCTGCCTTTCCAGCTTTTCGGCTTCCTTTAAGTTCAAAGAAATATAAGGCTCCTCTTCCTGAACAAGGTCAGGATCATTGTTAAATATGTGCAAATAGGGTTTTCCTCGAAACAAAGTGATCTTGAGTGCAAAGTGACCAAACTTTTTCTCGTATGACTCAGTTGTTGCTGGTGCAATATTATCCGCCATATTTGAAGTTGAAAACTGAATGACTAGTAAATGGAATACCATATGGGCTTTTATAACAGGTCTATCATAAATTCATGTTGTGTCCTAACATGTCCATGGTCTTTGTACCTACGCAAACAGTAATTCGCATATTTTGCTTTTGTCTTAGTGCCTAAACAGACTATAACTATAAAACTCTGTGTTAATAAAAAAAAACAAACAGTAAGAGCACACGCAAAATTATGACTGACAAATGGGGTGTGAAACTTGGCAATACCAACTATTTTAGTATATGGCTTAACCCCCATTTAGCTATATTAAAAAAAACAAAATACTAAAACAGTAACTCCAAAGGAATGATGTTAAGATACTAGTAGGAGGTGAACAACTTGTTTAGTTCATATTTGAAATCCTAGTGTTAATCTATATAGAATATTTTTGGTCAGTGCGATTATAGATTAACTTATTTAGGGCTAATCAGCTGTTAGAAATCTTTTGTGTGTCAGACTGTACAAATTTTTTATTTTTTTTTCTAACACAAGTGCTGAAGGTATTCCAGGTTTTGAAAATGTGCCGAATGGTACACAGGGGTTTGTGATCAGCACTAACGTATGTATGTAGTCAGACATGAAAACTAAAAGTGATTTAGAATGAGTTTTCAACCCCCATGTGTACCATTCGGTACATTTTCAAAACCTGATTTCCCTTTCAGCACTTTTTTATTGGCGAGAATGAGTCTTTTCAGCTTTATTAACAACTTTTTATTTCACCAAACTAATAACTTATTAAAGGTATTCAATCCGATCAGAGGGTTCCCCATCTCAACAGACTCCAACATCAACAAACCGAACAGTGGGTCCTATATTACTATTTATTTGGCTTTGAGGGTAAAAAATATTTGATTTGAGTTGAGGAACCTATCAAACAAAGCTTGCAGTCATTAGATATTGTTTTTTTTAAATTTGTTATTTTCTCGAGATGAAACCTTACCTTCGTAATTTGCTCGAAATGTGAACACCAAAACACTATTCAAACAGACAAGGATGGGTAACTCTAAAATCAAGTGGTAATAATAACGCAAATTTGTCTGTGTTCTGGGACAGAAAAAATAGAATTAATGAAAATTCAAATATCCATAGCTGTTCACCCTGAGTGTTAATTGGTAGGTTCCTCGACTCAAATCAAATATTTTTTACCCCCTCAAAGCCAAACAAATAGTAATATAGGATTGAACACCTTTAAATCTTGTAGTTTACAAACAGTAATATTGCAGTTCTTTACAAACAGTAAACTTCTGTATTTCACTGAACTGTCTAATTTTTTTTTGTTTTGTTTTTTTTTGGAAATTCTGTGCCAATATATTTTCTTATATATTGGGCATGTCTCACTGGAAGATACATATATATATAGGAGAATGCATTGACACAGTATTGCTAATGCTGCACCATCAATGTTGGTATAATGAAAGGGTTAAATGTGTCAAATCACCTACAACATGTCTATTGTTAGAAGGTTTCTGGTTATATTTCACACCTGGTTGCTGGTATATTGTCTACTTAAACTCACAATAAGTGTCCAATAAAACATATTGTAATACTATGGCATGGAATTGATAGGACTTTTAATATTTAATCAAGGAAAACAACAGTTCATTACCAGCCGAATATTGATTTATTTTATGTTTAACACAAATATATGAAGGCATATTTATTTACAAGGAGTTTGTCTGTCAAACCAAACACAATCTTAGGTGTTATTACTTTCATGTCAAATAGCAACAATATTTCTGTATACCTTGGTTACAAAGCACATTTTGTGCTTAAAGGTGCCTTAATTTTCTTTGGTGGTATTACTTTCATGTGAAATAGCAACAATATTTCTGTGTACATTGGTGACAAAGCACATTTTGTTCTTAAAGGTACCTTAATTTCAAAACAAATGAAAAATACTAGCGACACAATTTGCAAAATATATATGAACAAACACTGTAAATACTGTTGATTTGTTTTTCTTTTATTTTTGTTTGTTTACTAGTTACGTTTATTTTTTATAAACATTTTTATAAATTTACGTTCTACAAAGGGAACACAGTGTTTAAACATATTGTTAAATAATTATGGCAAACTCTCAATTTGACTGATCAGAATTGACCATTATTCCTCATCTATTATGAACTGTTCACTGATATTTATATACATTCAGAGTATGAGGAACAATCCTTGAAATAGGATGTCTGTCATTTGCAGAATGATGTTTATCAGAGGGTGAATTTGGTGATGCTAGCCCACTATGTCTCAGTAGAATGAGGTTTCCCAGAGAGTGAATTTGGTGATGCTAGCTTGCTATACGGGGTAGTATCACTAAATTCGCCCTCTATGGACCTCATTCTGCAAATGACGGACACCCTATTTCAAGGCTTGATGAGGAAATTATTTTGCGAATCCCAAAACGCACAATATTTTTTGCAAACATGTATATTCTGCACATACGTTAGCAGTCATTATACTATACATTTGTTCACTCGAAATCTGACATTTGACATTTGATATGTAAGTCCTCTTACAACTGGGTTGACACTATTATCTTCTTTATTCCTATTTATTCATCTGTGGGATTAAACAGATAATAGTTGAAAACTTGATGTTCTTATTATTCTGAACTCAGCAAATTGAGTGCACAAACAAATAGGCTTCTAAGTCAGATTTCTTAAAATGTAGTCAGAAACCAAACTTAATATTTGGTGTTGGAAAATAGGTGTTTGTATGCTGTTGCACCTGACATAGTTTAACTAAAACAGCCATTTGGATTGTGATATATAGTCCATTTGTAGGTTTGAACAGTTAAAATAATAAAAAAAAAAACTGTTCTCTTAGCAATATGAACTCCCTACAAATTTAGCACTCCTTTTGTCTATTCACAGTCATACAATCGAATAACTAGGAATCTAAGAGATATTTGACAGCATTTTGAGATGTTTGTCAGTCTACCTCATGTAAATATGCACTATAGTTTGTTCAACTTTGTTGATCAATCACTGTAAATAATGTTGTTTGTATTTCTTGTTTTAGTCACTTGAATTGTGATATATAACCCATTTTTTTATAAATGGAACGATGTTATCTACTTTATTCCTATTTATTTATTTGTAGGGTGGAACAGCTAATAACTGTTTTCTTTTCAAATTTATCAGTCTACCTCATATGGATATACAGACGTGTTGTGGTTAAAGATATCCTGACTGATTTATTACTATCAAACTGCAAACCGCAAAAAAAAAAAATTAAAAAAAAAAAAAAATTTAAACAATATGTCAAGTTGTAATATAGTCTCAATTTTGTTTCAGAAAATTGCAACAAAAAAAAAAAAGAAAGAAATAAAAAAAAGTGACTTATAAACCGTGCATGGTATTGTTCACAAAAAAAAAAAGAAAGAAACAAGTCTTGGTTAATAAAGAGATTTTGCTAAATTTTAGTCTTTTCAACTAAGCGTTATATCAGTCAGGACATATTTAATCAGTATAAAGTACAGCTCTAGTACAAATGTTTTGCTCTTTATTTATATATTTTTATATATTTTATATATATATTTGTATAACTGCTGTTAAAAGGGCCCACTGTAACTAAATCCAGATATTCATCTTAGGGAGACACATTTCTTACTATATGGTGAACGAAATTTAGCAACTAAGCACATTGATGTACTTTGTTTTCATTCCTGACTCAAATTGAATCAATATATATTCAATTTGAGTCGGGAATGAAAACAAAGTATGCACCAATGTGCTTAGTTGATCAATTTCAAACACCATATAGCAAGATATGAGCCTCCCTAAGATAAATAGCCGGTTTTAGGTACAGTCTCCCTTTATTTTCAGTATATTTCAATATCTGTTCAACATATAATATATGACTATTGACCTATATATGCAAGGAATGACATCAGTTCACTGATAAAGGTGGTTGCGTATATTAGAATACAATATAATACATATTGTTTGCAAATTAATATTTTTCCTCCACAAACTATATAGATCAATGATGAAGTTTACAGTGCGCTGTGTGCATGTGGATGACTAAGTGTGCAGAATTTGAAACCAAAGGCCTCTAATATTAATAATTCACTTCCACTAACTTTGGGTATTATACTGAATAGCATAATGGCCAAAGCTGAGTGTGGTGATGCCATTATCTGCAATATATCGCTTGTCATCAAATGCACTCAGGGCGCGTTTATTTATATGTGTGCAAAAAAGTTGGTGTTTCTTGCTCAAAATTCTGTTGAACCTACACATTGTCTTGTCTGTATTTCCAAACAAACAATTGTAATAGTCAACAAATTTCAGTTTTTGATCACCTCTAACAATTCCCTTCGCTCTTCTTTTCTCAGTATCGCCATAGCAATATGCATATACTTTAGAGCGAAGTCCACAAAAGCTCTTTATTGGTATACCATAAGATTCATCTTTCATTAACCCAACTTGGGCCTTGTTGTCACTGCTGTATAAAAAGTGGTCTTTATCATAGTTGCTGGTGTCAAACAGTTCTTTGTTTTGTAACATATCATTATAAATATCCTCACACTTCACATGATAGGTCAAAGAGTCTGTGTCGGTGAATAATAATTTTGCATTCTCACCATACAGTTTTTTAATATAGTTGTAGTGAAAATCATACATCAAATACTTTGATAATTCCAGAATTGCGAATCCGAGATAGACTGGTTTGTTCAAAACGAGTTTCACTTTGCTGCATTCAACTCCAACCAAGTCATTATTAAAAATCTCAAAACGTTTGAATGATGGTTTTGATATATATTTTCTCAATTTGTGTTCATTATTTATTAATGAAATATTCACCCTTCCTCGAACATTTTCGAGAGCCTTTCCATATATCGACACATTCAAGAGTTTGAATATAAATTTTTCAGTGGCATTTTTAGCTTCGGCTCGCTTTTGTGTGTTAAAGTCGATATATGGTTTGAGAATACGTTTTTGTTCAAAACGTAACACTCTGTGAATTTTTTTCAACTTGAGTCCCAACTCCAGACACTGTTGCAGATTTTTGTAGTGAATAATATAATGTTGTTTATCATATAATGTTAACACTAGTTTTTCTGTGGTATGGAATTTGGCATCTCCATTATGCAAACGCCATAGCTGCTGACTATATTGCGAAATTTCATCAAAGTCACAACGGCGTCGCTCAACAGCCAGTGGATAGCAGTTGTGCGTATCATGTAGATGTTCTGGGTACTCTAGATCAACTTCTAGCACATATCCATGTTTGTCATCAAAAGCTATTGAACTGATGTCCAAATTGCTTATTTCCTCTTGAGTCAAGAATTGAAATGAGCGATATGGCATTGGTTGACATTGACTCCACCCGTATAAATTATTAGCATCGTATGATGCGACATAGGATGTTTCTTGTGTTGTATCATAACTTTCGCCTATATATTTATTATTGGCCTCTGCAAATCGCTGTGTTATGCAGGAAATTCCGCCTCTTATTCCCTTTTCGAAGAAAATGTACTGATCAGGATCAGTTATAAGCTCAAATTCGGCATCAGTTTTTAAGAGCATTGCACTCCAACTATAACCTGGAGCAGAATAGAAATGGTGGGTATCCAGACCATAGTACTGATAGCAGATATCTCGAAACTGTTCAAATACACAGGCTAACAAACAGACATCACTTTTTAAATAAAGATCATGGTAGTCGCCCAGATTTTTCATATTGAATTTGGTCCAAACATTGTGGGCATGTTGATATTCTGAATCAGTAATATTACTTTCTGTCATTTTGTTGTAAAATTTGTCCTTTTCCGGAAGTTTCGTTTCACCAAACACATTTACTGATGTGACATACTCATAGAAGTATACACCTTTCCTCTTGAGCAAATTGCATTGTTCAGGTGTGAATCCCTCATCATTTAGATAAGGAAAATTATAGTTGTCAAAGTCTTTCAAGTTTTCTACCAGCGTCTCCAGCGATGCGTTCAAAAATTGATAAGAGTCGATAAAGCGTAATTTTCCTATACTGAAAGACAGATATTTTTCCATATTATTGGGTATACATGTAATAGGTTCGCCGAACTTTCCCATAGCTTGACATATAAGATGCGAATCAAATCCACGAAGATTGTGCATAATCACGGGAATAAATAAAGGCGCTTTGAGATGCAAATTACAGCCATCGCAACTGGGTCCGTTGTAGAGCCCGCTGACATGGCAGTGGTGGCGGCATTTCCTTCTGTTTTCGTTAAACTTTCTATTGCAATTATAACATTCCGTTGCTGCTTCAAAGTCCAGCTGCTGCTTTTCCGTGATGATCATATCAGCTGTTTCCTCTAAAATACTTTCAATTTCCTCAACCTCCTCAAATAGTTTTTCTAGAAAATAGTCTATAACACCAGTGTCTGAGCTATAGATAAATGTAGGTTTTGTATAGGTCTCATCCACCTTGCAAACACGTTTGATTCCAAAACTGAGTGGATTGAGATTTGCATATGGTGTGCTGGAGGAAATGTCAGGGTTTGGGTCGCATTTGCTAATTTGCTCAACAGTCGTTTCCAGGTCAGCATAGATGCAGAATGGGATTACAAATTTTTTGTTGTATTCATTGAATCGCACAATTTTATCCTTTTCTGCAGGATAACAGGTTTTTTGAAAGCCGAAAGCTTGACACTCCTGCATATGTGCATCCCTGTCCGTCCAAGTTCGAAATGAACACAGACAAAATCTACAGAAAAAATAGTTCTTGTGTGATGTTTGCCTTTTGAATCTTGTTAAGAGTCTATCCAAATCTTTTATACATGTATAATGTGTTTTATCTTCATTGTGAAACAATAGCAGGTCTGCATGAGGCTCGTTTGGAGGATATATATTAGTTATCCTTAAAGGGAACACCTGTTTGTCCTCATAGCCAAATACGCTCACAGATATATTGTTCATCCGCTCAAACTTTGTGATATCTTCTATTTTCATTGGAAAAGTCAATCCGTTCAACCGAAGGCTGTCTTTGTATGGCAAATAAGTGCTCACACGGTTCGGATTGTTCATTTTTCGGTGCACACTAGCCAAAACAGCCCACACGAAGCAGTATTCATCATTGTTTACTACATTGATTATCGATCGTGAATGAGTTAGCTCGCTTGGCGTTGCTATATAGCTGCTGGCTGACAAAGGTTTATACATTGCCATACTGATATCCAAATGCTGTATTCTCCTTATTCTCCAACCACTGCCCCTATGTATAAAGGTGTTGAATGATTCGAACATTTTGTGAAACCCAGTATTAATATCGGCAATGTCCAATTGATCACTGGTCACACACTTGAATAGTTGCGTTCGAAAGTGTGTCTCTATAACACTATCCTCTCCACCCTGCTCATCGCTTGGCTTGAACATTGAAATGCACAGACTGAGATGCCATTTCATTCCATTATATCGCTGCATTTTTTCCTCCAGAATGGTCAAAATCTTTTTTCTGTTGTTAGCGAAAAACACAATCATATCATCTGTTTCCGGCCTGTTTGCTGGTTTAATTTTCACCACAGTCACAATCTTATTCAACGCTGAAGTTTCATTTTCCAGTTCACTGTCACTAGAGTCATTCGATTGTCCCTCTGCTGATATACTATCATTAATAACTTGATTAATGATATTTGGTGGTTGTATTGTTCTATTTGAGCTCTGAATCGTTTCAACTTTTGGCGTTTGTGTTGTTGTTCTATTTGAGCTCTGAATCGATTCAACTTTCTGCCTTTTTCTTGGCTCTCTTTTGTGAATATTCCTGAGATGTCTACTCAAAGTTTCATTTGTCTTAAACTCTTTGTTGCACAATTCACATATATAATCCTCATCATGCATAATCTTGTGTTTCCTCAACGAGCTATGATTTGCATAAGTTCTATTACATTTGTCACAATCAAATCTGGGAGTTGAAACATTTTGTGCCTCTTGGTTCTGCATAACGTGGTTTACACAAAAATAATCCTGTGATAGTTATCAAGCAGTCTTTGTGCTTATTCAGAATAAATATATAGTGAACCATTTGGTGTAACTATAAGCTAAAATATACCCAACAGACACAAATATTGTTTACATAGACAATATCAATATATAGCAAACTTCAGCTTGTATAAGAGTGGCACAGCTCAGTAAGTTAACAGCTGCTAATTTGCATATACCAACATTAAATATATATAAACATTTATGCAAATATTGTTTGTAACAACCCCCCTGATTTTTGTTTGATATAAATATCATTGGGAATTTGTTGAACTAAACATGAATCTATTTACAAAACAGTTTAATACAAACAAACGAAAAGTAACTACATATAAATATTTACAAAAAAAGGGAAAGAATATATAGATATATATATGTATGTGTTATATGTATATATAAATAGTAGTTTGCATACCATCAATACATTCACAAAGTGAGCCATTTGATTTTTTGTTTTTTTATTTTGGATATTTTGGCAGTTGGTTTGCAGTCTTTGATACACTCATTGGATATAGCCTCTGAACAATCTGGCTGACAGTTTTGTTTGTAGTAGTCACTGTTTTCTATTTGTGATTTGCTGTCTTTGGTACACTCATTGGATATAGTTTCTGAACAAACCGGCTGACAGTTTTGTTTGTAGTAGTCACTCTTTTCTATTTGTGACATAGAAATATCAACACTTTGTTTATCATTGTTCAGCTTTTGACACATACTAACATGTTCTTCTTCCGGAATAAGTATCAATTTCCTTGACATTCTGTAAATAAGCGTAAAACAGCTCTGATCACTATTGTCAACAGATGTATAACTTGAGTTAGTTTTTGTCTGCGCACTGTCAAAGGCACATTCTTTTGAACAATTTCTCTTAAGATTGCTCTGTATTTATATAATTTTCGTTCACTGTCACGTGATACAGAAATATTTCCACGAATAATATTGAGTACACATTCTGCCAGAAATTTGATAGCATCTTTTGGTGAACTTTGTAGAATAAGTTTTCTGTGATCCACTTTACTTCTCAGCAATGAAGTGAGGAAGTTGAAATATTTTCCAATCTTCATTCCTTTGACGCGTAAATAATAGCGTTTTCAGATGGAAATATTTTGCTTCTCAATTGCAAACGTCTGTCTGACTTTGGATGAAAGTCAAGTAATATATACCCATAACGAGATTTAGTTGCAGAATAATATGCATCGAGAAAAAAATTATATTTATCAGGAAATGCCTGTCTGGCCAATGAGAGTACCTGCTGCACACACCTGCGATTCTCAAACAAAAGAAAGTAATGTGTATTAAGGGAAATTGTTCTCATAGATCGGCCTTGAGCAAACAAGTTCTGTGAAATAAATATATTAGATACATTACAATGATGACATTTGACTGTAAATAAATTCAACACATCAAGATTGTTGCAAACCTGTGACATCAGATCATCTAGAATTAATAATTTGTGACCTTCAGTTTGTTGCAACCATTTGTCTATTGTCTCATTAGAAGGTATTCCTTTATAGAAAACAATATTCTTTGACAGTGTCTCGTATAGAGGCTGCCAAGTATTATAACACAGGTAGGTTGCTTGCACAGGTTGAGAGAACATAGTTTTTGAATTCTCTAATATCCTTTTGACGAGGAATGTTTTTCCACTACTGGTACATCCCACAACAGCAATATTTGTTGGTGATTGAAACTTCAAGGAGTTTTCATCAATATAGGTTTGCATTGTGTTGCTACTGTGTGTGTATAATATCTCGGTTTTGAGTCACCTCAAAGTATCCCGAAAATTCAGCATATACAATACATGAGGTTGTTTCAGTTAATGGCGAAGAAAACTGAATATCTAGTCTTATATTAGATGTTTTCAGTAGAGGAATAAATTTATTTCGATCCATATATGGTTCTAAATCAAACACATATAAACAGTAGCCATTTGAATAGTCTGAAGGTTCTATCAAACTGCCTTTGTTTTTCATCCAGTTGCCTGTGTTCTTCAAAAAATTTGTATAAGCAGGAATATAACCATTTTTCGCAGTGGTCGCTGTGAAATTGAGATTCAGTGGACTTGAATCTACAGGTTGACCATCTGCAAAAAGGGCCACCTTAGTAACATTTGAATGTTTGAAATTGTAGGGATTTAACTTGTAATCCCCCGATACTGCATCAGATGAAACTAATCCTATAGCAACTTTAAGCGGCCGGTTTGCTTGAAATAAATTATCCCAAGTAAACCGGGTTAAACCGGTTGATATTGAATTTGTTTTGACATCACTACGTTTAAAAAGATATTTGGCATTTGCACTTTTTAAGAGTTCTGCGTGTGCATACAACAATGCAGGGTTCAAACGAACTCGAGCCACATGCAGTACAATATCTTGTATTTTGACATTATAGTCGGGATTAATTTCCTTTGACATCAAACAGAAACTACTTTTGTTTCTATACAGTCTTAGTTGAACATTTATTCCATTAAGTAGATATTTTTTCATTCTGAACAAATCATTAAATAAACAGCCTGTCAGTTCAACTGTGTTTCCGGATTGTGTGAGCTTTGATCGCTCATAGAATCCTAGGTTTCCACCTCTCAACTCAGCATTATCCATTTCTCCGGCTGTGTCTTTGTAAAACATTTGTGTTTGCAAATATGTGTCCGCAGCAGCCTGATTGCCATACAACAGAGTCTGCATCATTGCACTGTACGCATAATTTGTGTTTGTCGGAGTAATAGTGTTGGAGTTGAACGAAACATCAATTTGAGACCATAAGGACTGAAGAAATAGGTTAACAGGCCCAATCTTTTCTGTGGATGGTATTTTGGCTGAACCTGTTTTGGTAAGATTAAGTTTGATATACAGTTTAGTGTTGTGCAGATCAATATAATCTAAAGAATTCTGTGAGCACACGTTGAAATCAATCGGAGAATTTTGCACAACCTGCGAAATCGGTCTAACTTCTTGATAATATAATTGTTCAACTGCGGTTTGCGTTGCAGGTACACCAAACAATGACAACTCTTCTGGCATTCCCTCCTGGAATAGATCTTTGTTTATCATCGCCATAATTAATCCGAAAATATATCTCTGACACGTTTTTTTCTCACAGTTGACTGTTTCTTGTGTGTTTGTTTCTTATATTCAGGTCTTCGTGTTTGTTTTGTACGTCTTTTTCGTCTGCACACCTTTTTTTTATGTTTCCCAGTGTCAGTTTGATATTTGGATGCCTCTCTCGCAAGTTCGTCTTTGACACGATTGACAACTTCTTGATTTGTTGACACAACCGTTATTGGCGGCACCGTAGCTTGAGACTGATTGACAGCTTTGTTGGTACTGGTTATATATTCCAGCCATTTTTTGGCGTCTGGAATATAGATTGAGGTATTCATAATTACAGCGGTGGTTTAAAATGAAGCACAACAGACACAGGATCCGTAATGAATAAAGCAGGTTGGAGATTATCATCCGTTATATTGATCTCAAACTCAGAAACCACTTCTGTGCGAATCGGAACATATGGTACATAGCCTCCACCAGCAGTCCAATATGTTTCATATATAACCGGATCTATTCGTCTTAATATTGGTCTCTCAACACCATTAAAAATTGAACTTTCTATTAATGAAACATGGATGAGAAGGCTCTTTGCTAATTTGGCTGACAAATCTGTATCAGTTGATAAATATGCAAATGCAATAAGTCCGAGTGACCAATCCACACTAAGCTGTAGTGTTTTGTTCATCCGAACTCTGAATTGATAAGATGTGTTTTCCGGGAAGTAATCTTCGAAACCATTGCTGCTGCAGTAAACATATCTATCCGTCATTTTTTTGTAATAGTTTTTATATCAAGGCTTTGTCGCCACTCATTGAATTTATCTGGAAACCCTTCGTATTTGACTAAATATTCTTTTCGACCATTCCTCCTTCTGGTTTTTATAATCTTCTCAACCAACCACAATGATTTTTCACTCTTTATAACCAATTTTATCTCATCTTGATACCACCAACCTTTGACCCTCTCCCCCGCAAGATCTTCAAGTTTATAGAGTGGTAGTGCTTGTTTTGTGAATCTTGTTTTAACTTTAAACACTTCAGTAGACCACTGTTGTTGATATGATCTGCGGAATTTATTTTTCAAGAATGACACCCGGACAAGGTCTCCAATTTTTAATTTGAAACGCACCTTTGTTTTATATATAGTATTAGTGTGTAGATATTGGAACGCCCATATACTTGATTCATTGTTTTTGTTGACTTGGCTAGGTGATATATAATTCAATGATCTGTGGGGGGTGTGATTATAACCTTTGATTAACTTTTGCAGAATATCCACATATTTATAAGTCCTGTATTTGTCAAAATATTGGAATAATATTTTCTTGAGAGTTTTATTGACTCTCTCAGCTACTGATGCATGCATTTCGTTTGAGGTGGGGTAGTAGTGAATATTATAATGAGAAAAGAGAGATTTAACCAGTCTGTTGCTGAATTCTAGACCAGCATCTGATCTGACATGCTTGGGCGTTCGTTTTGTTACTACCAGTATATCCTTTAGTGCTTCATTGACATTTTGTGCGGTTTTACGCTTTATTGGCCGCACAAACAGGAATTTAGAAAACACATCAATTACAACAAGGAGATATTGTATACCATTGTTAGATTTTTTAAGGTTTTGCACAGATAATAAATCCATTTCCCACAAATCGTCAACTCCCGAAACAATCATTTTAAGTGTTTTGAACTTTCTTTTCACTTGTCCATGTAAAGTATGTGGATCTTGTTTTTGTAACCACTTGGCAAGGTATGATCTGCTGTATGAATATTGTCCGTTTCCTTTCAATACTTGATAGAGTTTATCTAAACCAGAGAATGATGCTGGTTTTTCAACATCATAGTAATAACTCTCCAAAAAATTCTTTTTATCGTGTTGTTCTGTCATTGTTCTGCTAATATTTTTTCAATTTTGTTGTATAACTGGTGAACTATTTCACATTTCCATTGTTCGTTGAATGTGCTTGACTGCCAGTCTTCATCCAACATCTGGTGCATAACAGTAACAGCTGAGTTGTCACTGAGTTCCGCAAAAAAATGTGTGTTGATAAATGTTAGAATAACAGAATATGTAGTGTATTTTTCATAGAATATCTGTATTAGCTGGTTGCATACATCAGTTGAATCTAACTTTACTGCACAGTCCTGTTCCTCAAAACTAATCCGTTTGTGCTGAATATAACTGTTGAAGATCAAATTGACATGATGATCTTTCAACTCGTTGAGTGTTTTAATAAATAAGGAATTTTGTTCAACAAGATCCATATTTATAACAATAGCCTTTTTTGCAGTTTACTGAATGATGTTCAAAACTAAAATAAAAAATAGTCTATCCTGTTTCTTCATTTATATACGACTGCAGAATACAATCAGGAATTTTTATATTGCAAAGTTTCCGCCATAAGACCACATCAAAACACATTTTTTTCCTTTTGTGCACCAAAGTAATATAAGGATGTCCTCTTGTAATCACTATCCGGGTCTTTTTGTTCAGATAGAATTGTGTTTCATCTGTTCCTGTGAATAACACCTTGTAATTTTGATCCAAATACATTTTATTCCTGATATCAACCTGTTTTTGTGTCATTTTGTTTGTTTGTATGACCATACATATATCCCAACTGCAATAAGTTAAGTGAATAATATGATATAGGTTTATTGCAATATAATATATGTATGCACACAAAAAAAAAATAACCAGTGATAATATTGGTTTGTTTGAACTCATTTGTGTTTACATTGATGGATATATTGTCTCCCTCCCACTAACCCCGTTATACATATAGCTACATATGTTTATAACATATTTGTGTAAACATGTGTTTGCTAAAAACAGATATTTAATAAAATGTAAACACGAAAGTTCAGAGGAAACAGAGTTCGGTCCCTTCGTTATGATAAGTCCTGCGTTGGAGGCTGAACTCTGCATGGAGTTTGGCGACTGAAGGCTTTCCTAAATCTCGTGACAGACACTGTTCGCTGAACGAGTCCACCTCGATCGAATCGTTTACGATTCGGCTTTGACTGTAGACCTGCCCGTTCGTCCGACCGGAAGTGTTGACATAAACGACGGAAGTGGGTGGATGTGTCGGTGATACTGACCGGCATACCGGAAGCGACGCATTGGAGTCGACCGGAAGTGTAGTGTGCAAATAATCGACCGGAAGTGGGCGGATGTGTTGGTGGTACTGCCCTACGTTACCGGCATACCGGAAGTGACGTGTTGGAGTCGACCGGAAGTCGAGTGGGCAATCGCCCCATACGTATACTACTCTTATGGCATCCTTAAACCACAAGATTGCACTCCTGATATCATGGAGATGATTGTTTATAAGTTTGGTTATAATCGGCGACTAAACAATGTTTTTTTTTTTTTAAATTTGGTGCCAATCCGTCCCCTCCCCATCTCTCACCCAAACAGCACCACTATGGCGTCTTTAAATCACACGATTAGATTCCTCGTATCATGGATAAGAACGTGTATCAATTTGGTGGAAATTGGCGGTAAAATAATTGCGCATCAATTTTGGTGCCCCTGTCCCATTCAATGCAAACCTGACTCGAATGATGCCACATTTGACAGATATACGCCACACCATTAGACTCCTCATACCATAGGGATGATTTTGTATAAGTGTGGTGGCCATCGGCGACTAAACCAATTATTATCAAATTTAGTGCCCACCCCTCCCAATCTCTCATCCAAAAGACAACAATTTGGCGTTGTTAAATCGCACAATTAGATTCCTTGTATCACGAAGAAGAATATATATCAATTTGGTGGAAATCGGCGCTAAAATTAGTTTGATCAATTTTGGTGCCCCTCTCCCCTTCCGTGCATCGCTGACTCGAACGACGCCAATTTTGTCATATTTAAATCACACCGTTGGATTCTTCATATCATGGGGATGATTATATGTAAGTTTCGTGGCAATCGGCGACAGAAAAAAAATCTGCCCCTCCCCCTTCCGGGCACCCCTGACGCGAACAGCGCGACTTTTGCCATATTTAAACCACACCATTAGATTCCTCATATTATGGGGATAATTATATATAAGTTAGGTGGCAATCGACGACAAATTTTGTTTCTGCCCCTCCCCCTTTTCTGCCCCTGACAACAACGGCGTCACTTTAGAAAATTCTAACCCCGACCATTATCTTTCTCGTAAAAAGTTACTCCTAGTAGACCCCTTTGGCATCATCTAGATGGTCCCCTTTGAATTTCTATAGAACACAGACAGACAGACAGACATTCGCAAATATAGATATAGACTAGCAGATTAGCCCGCCACTGACGGGATTGGTCCCATGGCTTTGGTCGATCCATTAATTTTTGTTTTTCAAGGTAACCCCGTACAGGCAAACCGACAGCATGCTATCATTTGCGGGTACCCGTTTCAAGGTCATGTTGGGTGGATAAAATAACCCGACAAAAATATTCCCTGTCCCGAGTTGACCATACATACCAAATTTCACGTCGATGTCACCGCTGACGACCGATATATCGCCCACGATCATTTGTGGGTTCCCGTTTCAAGGTCAAGGTCACCTCAGGCGGACAAACTAACCGACGAAAATCTCCCCCGTCCCTTGGAAGCCCTAAATACGAAATTTCGTCTCGATATCCCAAGTTTCCGAGAAGGTCGATTGAGCCGTATTTATACTCGTGTATATAAACGCTCTTTAACAACGACACCGCATATACGAACGCTCCTTAATCATTAACCCATCAATTCCAACGACGGTGGCAGGGCGAAGGGTGAAGGGGTGCTCGGACGTTCTCAGAAGCGATGCGATTGCACTTCTCGTGACTTTTTACCCTTAGATAGCAAGTTTGGGCTCAATCGGTCGAACCGTTTTCGAGTCTATAAAGGATATACACATATACGGAAGTCTCAAAATATATAGTAGACTAGCAGGTTAGCCCGCCACTGGCGGCATTCGTCCCATGGCTTTGTTTCAGAAACATGACATTTTTGTAATTATTTTGTTTTTATTTATTTTTGTTTTTTATTTTTGAATATGAATTTAATGTTTTTTAAATTTAATATATTTTGTTTCTGAATTGTTTTTTTTATTGTTAATTAAAAAAAAAAAAAAATTTACCCGTAGAAATCCCCCCTTCCTAGGAACGACAGACAACGCATTCTTTGTTTCGTGAAATCTCTCTACGATAACATTGCATTGAATTTAAAACAAACGCTTCCCGTCGGGAAATCTGTCTTCGGGTCGTTGTTGTTGGCATCACGTCTCCCCGAAAACTCTCACATAGCCGAAAACGTGTATTTAGTAATATCGTTGTTGTTGATATTTACGGCTTGGGGGCTATTTTCTTATTTAGCAAGTTTGAGCTCAATCGGTTAGAGTCTATAAAGGACACACTCATATATATGACACTTCCCGTAGGTAGCAAGTTTGAGCTCAATCGGTATTCCCAGGAATTTCCAGTAGATTGGCAGATTCCAGTAGCTTTATAACGGTATATCTGGGGGAAATCTGATGCTATATTCGTGATTATCTGGGATGATTTCGGTATATACCGAAAAACAAAGCGCGCCATCCGTGCTCGCAGGGAATAAATTTCGAGCGATAACGTTTGCGTTCCCGTATAACTCTGCAGATGCGAATAACGTTGAATGGGAAACAGACGCTCTTTATAGAGATGCGTCAAAAACAAACGCTCATTAAATAATCACTTGATTAACCCCCGCCGTGCCTTTGCGGTGATTTGAGATTGGAGAACGGGTGCTCTGAGCTTCTCTAAACCGCGACCACGGTCGTGTCGGTGTGATTTGACACTTACATAGGAAGTTTGAGCTCAATCTTTACACGCGTTTTGGATTCTATGAAGTACACACACACACACACATATACGAAGTCTCAAAATATATAGTACTAGCAGGTTAGCCCGCCACCGGCGGCTTGTCCGAAACATGACATTTTTATATATATTTTTTTAATTTTTAGCTCCACGCGTTTCAATAAGAAAAATTTGTTCCCGGTAGCTCCACCAGTTTCCGAGATCTGGTCTGCGCATGAAAATTTGTACCCGGCGCAAGATACATTCACATGCCAAATGTCAAGTCGATAGCTCCACCCGTTTCCGAGATCTCGTCTGCACATGCGCTGCACGGGCGTCGCACGGGCTCGGCGACCCGATAACATTTGTACCCGGCGCAAGATACATTCACATAGCAAATTTCAAGTCGATAGCTCCACCCGTTTCCGAGATCTCGTCTGCGCATGCGCTGCACGGGCGTCGCACGGGCTCGGTGACCCGATAAAATTTGTACCCGGCGCAAGATACATTCACATAGCAAATTTCAAGTCGATAGCTCCACCCGTTTACGAGATCTCGTCTGCGCATGCGCTGCACGGGCGTCGCACGGACTCGCCAATACGACAACGACCACCGCCTGGTCAAACTACACACACGTACCAAGTTTCGTCCGGATCGGTCGAGAATCGTAGATTTGTATGAAGTACAACTCACACACAAACATAAATATATAAGAGAGATATGTAAATTAGATAGATTGTATTAAAATATATAGGAGAGATATGTAAATGATCTACACACCATTACTGGTGTTGTCAAAGTTTAGTGGGGTATATCAATACTCATTCACGATCATATCATTGAGGTCCGGAGGGTGTGGGCTATCTCTCGAATACAAGGAGTTCTCAAAATATATAGAAGAGAAGACTAGCAGGTTAGCCCGCCACTGGCGGCATTCGTCCCATGGCTTTGTTCGAAAAAGCAATTGCAACAGGTTCCGAGATTTTGTTTGGGTTTTCAAGGAGTTAATTGTGCCTATTTAATTTTGTTTTTCAATTTTACCCGATTTTTTTTTGTTTTTCAATGAACCCGTCCATGACACTTCCCGTATTTAGCAAGTTTGAGCTCAATCGGTTCGAGTCTATAAAGGACACACACATATATATGACACTTCCCGTAGTTCTCAAAATATATAGTATAAATTGGCAGATTCCAGTAGCTTTATAACGGTATATCTGGGGAGAAATCTGATGCTATATTCGTGATATACTGTAAAAACAAAGCGCGCCATCCGTGCTCGCAGGGATTAAATTTCGAGCGATAACGTTTGCGTAAATATGAAATTGTGAGTGTTGGTTTGTAACCGGGATTTCTGATAAGCATTATGCCTATAACTACCCCCCCTAAGCCCTGACCTAAGTGTCATACATACTAACAATGATGTTGTAAGAGCTCCAATAAATCTCCCCGCATAGGCAAGCACTCAATGTTCCCGTATAACTCTGCAGATGCCAATAACGTTGAATGGGAAACAGACGCTCTTTATAGAGATGCGTCAAAAACAAACGCTCATTAAATAATCACTTGATTAACCCACGCCGTGCCTTTGCGGTGATTTGAGATTGGAGAACGGGTGCTCTGAGCTTCTCTAAACCGCGACCACGGTCGTGTCGGTGGGATTTTACACTTACATAGGAAGTTTGAGCTCAATCTGTACACGCGTTTTGGATTCTATGAAGTACCCACACACACACATATATATATACGAAGTCTCAAAATATATAGTATAGATAGACTAGCCGATGAGCCCGACGTTGTCCGGGCTATTCATCCGGGCTATTCAAAAATCAAATTTCAAGTCGATCGCTCTACCCGTTTCCGAGATCTGGTCTGCGCATGCGCGAAGCTGGCGTCGCACGGGCTCGGCGACCCGATAAAATTCGTATCCGGGGCAAGATACATTCACATACCAAATTTCAAGTCGATAGCTCCACCCGTTTCCGAGATCTCGTCTGCTCATGCGCGAAGCTGTTGTCGCACGGGCTCGGCGACCGATAAAATTCGCATCCGGGCCAAGATACATTCAAATAGCAAATTTCAAGTCGATAGCTCCACCCGCTTCCGAGATCTCGTCTCCACCCGTTTCCGAGATCTGGTTAGAGTCTATAAAGGACACACTCATATATATGACACTTCCCGTAGGTAGCAAGTTTGAGCTCAATCGGTATTCCCAGAAATTTCCAGTAGATTGGCAGATTCCAGTAGCTTTATAACGGTATATCTGGGGGAAATCTGATGCTATATTCGTGATTATCTGGGATGATTTCGGTATATACCGAAAAACAAAGCGCGCCATCCGTGCTCGCAGGGAATAAATTTCGAGCGATAACGTTTGCGTTCCCGTATAACTCTGCAGATGCGAATAACGTTGAATGGGAAACAGACGCTCTTTATAGAGATGCGTCAAAAACAAACGCTCATTAAATAATCACTTGATTAACCCCCGCCGTGCCTTTGCGGTGATTTGAGATTGGAGAACGGGTGCTCTGAGCTTCTCTAAACCGCGACCACGGTCGTGTCGGTGTGATTTGACACTTACATAGGAAGTTTGAGCTCAATCTTTACACGCGTTTTGGATTCTATGAAGTACACACACACACACACATATACGAAGTCTCAAAATATATAGTATAGACTAGCAGGTTAGCCCGCCACTGGCGGCATTCGTCCCATGGCTTTGTTCGAAAAAGCAATTGCAACAGGTTCCGAGACACTTGTGCTGCATTTGCAGCAAATTTCGGCAATAGTCAGAAACATGACAATTTTAATTGAATTTTTTTTTTTTCAATGAGTTAATTATTTTGTTTTTCAATGAGTTAATTGTGCTTTTTTTAATTTTTTAATTGAATTTTTTGTTTTTAAATTTTACCCGATTTTGTTTGGTTTTTCAAGGAGTTAATTGTGCCTATTTAATTTTGTTTTTCAATTTTACCCAATTTTTTTTGGTTTTTCAATGAACCCGTCCATGACACTTCCCGTATTTAGCAAGTTTGAGCTCAATCGGTTCGAGTCTATAAAGGACACACACATATATATGACACTTCCCGTAGTTCTCAAAATATATAGTATAAATTGGCAGATTCCAGTAGCTTTATAACGGTATATCTGGGGAGAAATCTGATGCTATATTCGTGATATACTGTAAAAACAAAGCGCGCCATCCGTGCTCGCAGGGATTAAATTTCGAGCGATAACGTTTGCGTAAATATGAAATTGTGAGTGTTGGTTTGTAACCGGGATTTCTGATAAGCATTATGCCTATAACTACCCCCCCCCCCTAAGCCCTGACCTAAGTGTCATACATACTAACAATGATGTTGTAAGAGCTCCAATAAATCTCCCCGCATAGGCAAGCACTCAATGTTCCCGTATAACTCTGCAGATGCCAATAACGTTGAATGGGAAACAGACGCTCTTTATAGAGATGCGTCAAAAACAAACGCTCATTAAATAATCACTTGATTAACCCACGCCGTGCCTTTGCGGTGATTTAAGATTGGAGAACGGGTGCTCTGAGCTTCTCTAAACCGCGACCACGGTCGTGTCGGTGGGATTTTACACTTACATAGGAAGTTTGAGCTCAATCTGTACACGCGTTTTGGATTCTATGAAGTACCCACACACACACATATATATATACGAAGTCTCAAAATATATAGTATAGATAGACTAGCCGATGAGCCCGACGTTGTCCGGGCTATTCATCCGGGCTATTCAAAAATCAAATTTCAAGTCGATCGCTCTACCCGTTTCCGAGATCTGGTCTGCGCATGCGCGAAGCTGGCGTCGCACGGGCTCGGCGACCCGATAAAATTCGTATCCGGGGCAAGATACATTCACATACCAAATTTCAAGTCGATAGCTCCACCCGTTTCCGAGATCTCGTCTGCGCATGCGCGAAGCTGTTGTCGCACGGGCTCGGCGACCCGATAAAATTCGCATCCGGGCCAAGATACATTCACATAGCAAATTTCAAGTCGATAGCTCCACCCGCTTCCGAGATCTCGTCTCCACCCGTTTCCGAGATCTGGTCTGCGCATGCGCGAAGCTGGCGTCGCACGGGCTCGTCGACCCGATAAAATTCGTATCCGGGGCAAGATACATTCACATACCAAATTTCAAGTCGATAGCTCCACCCGTTTCCGAGATCTGGTCTGCGCATGCGCGCAGCTGGCGTCGCACGGGCTCGGCGACCCGATAAAATTCGTATCCGGGGCAAGATACATTCACATACCAAATTTCAAGTCGATAGCTCTACCCGTTTCCGAGATCTCGTCTGCGCATGCACGAAGTTGGTGTCGCACGGGCTCGGCGACCCGATAAAATTCGCATCCGGGGCAAGATACATTCACATAGCAAATTTAAAGTCGATAGCTCCACCGTTTCCGAGATCTCGTCTGCGCATGTGCGAAGCGGGCGCCGCACGGGCTCGCCAATACGACAACGACGACCGCCTGTTCAAACTACACTCACGTACCAAGTTTCGTACCGATCGGTCGAGAATCGTAGATTTGTATTAATGACAGACAGACAGACAAACAAACATACATACAGACAGAGGTCTTCAAAATATATATGAGATAGACTATATATGTAAGGCTGGCTAATGCGAAATAATTGGTTGATTCTTTGAGATGTTTAGTCATGAATTCTCCCATAGCAGTTGGTTCCAGTTTGATATTCGGAAATCATGTGTATTCACTTCACAGTAAAGTATTTGTCTGAGTTCGTCATATAATGCATAGAAAAGAAAGAAGTGCATGCCACTTCCATATAAGTATCCACACGGACAATTCGGGCTATATCGGCAATATGGTATTCGCACATGTCTAGACGATAATATCTGCATTAGTGTACACCACAAACTTATCCACACCTTTAGGATGGTCTAACACTAAAACACGGCCTGAGAAACGTGCTCATGTAGCTCGACCACAACTATAGATCATGCCATGAATCTCCAATACAAAACCTTGGAACTTTTTGAAGTTTTGAAGGGAATCTTATAAAGTCGAACAAATTACGCGGGGAATGTATTTATTAGCTATTATCTGTTCCTTAATATTGTACTTCATTGTAGGTGAAAGTCCCAACCCGAAATTCCCAAATTAATTAACCTTGTGAGCGATTTTGCTTTGCGTTGCTTACAATTATGGAATTTATCCTGGGTAATTAATTCAACGTTTTTTTGCGATATCGTCTCACACAAATCACAGAAAATCATGCAATTTAGAGTTGGGACCTTCACCAATACTGAAGTACATTATCAAGGAACAGATAATAACTAAGAAGTATATTCCCTGCGTTATGTATATAACTTTATAAGGTTCCCTGTCAAACCTTAACACATTTCCAAAGCTTTATACTGGAGGAATATGATCACTACAGGCGTCAGTCAGAGTAGAGATTCATGGCATGATCTAGACCACAACCAGAACGGATGAACTCGGAACATGACGTCATCGTCAGTTCTCCATTCGACAAGAACCCATCTGGTACTATGGGAAAATATGTCGATCACATTGATTAAAAAAAACAAAAACATATGCTATAAACCGGAAACAATCATGCCCAATTAGTTCCGACGGTAATCAGGGAGAACAATTGACCTTAATTGAGTCATAGGTAATCGGTTTTACGTCGAAATCGATGGTCCAGTGAAACGCTCGATTCCAATCTGGCACATCTCTGAGCTGTTCGGGCAGCACAAAGCCCAGAGCTAATCGCTGTTATATGCAAATTAGTTCGTCCGAGACATATAGACTACGGAAATCTGGAATCCGATTAACACGTTCACTGGCACGCAATCCATTCAGGATAGATAACTCTGATCATACAGTGTAAACCGTCATGTGCTCGTAGATATTATGGATAGGCTTATGTGAACACGTGACAAGATCGTCCTTGACAACATACTAATTACGTTGTTCACAAAGCAACGCGACATAATTCTCGACCTGATTTCCATGTTGATCTAAGAACGTCCCTGTGCCAATGCATTCTCTTATATATGCGAGTCGACCATAGGTCGCCTCGTATATATAAGAGAATGCATTGGCTTAACACATATTAAAAATGATAAAATTGTCAAAGAATGTAGAAAAATATTATAAAAATTGCTTAAAAATGTAAGAAAAAATGGTAAAAAGTGTTAAAAAAAGATTTTTTTTAGGCCAATGCATTCTCTTATATATGCGAGGCGACCTATGGTCGACTCGCATATATAAGAGAATGCATTGGCACATGGCATAACTGTAACCATCACAATGTGGTCAATGAGCCGGTTCTAAT
Source organism: Siphonodentalium dalli (assembly GCA_032622095.1). Lineage (NCBI taxonomy): Eukaryota > Metazoa > Mollusca > Scaphopoda > Gadilida > Siphonodentaliidae > Siphonodentalium > Siphonodentalium dalli. Next base: position 18,038,216 of record CP136064.1, read on the forward strand.
GCTATCCATATTTGTATGGTTCTATTGAGACAGACCGAAGATATTTTAGGCTGTTGAAGCTTTATTTGGGCTTTTTTGGCCGGTTTGTAAGTACTTTAGAACAATTCTGATCTTTTCGGCCAAATTAAAACAAAAAGAAGAAAAAAAGGCCAAATTAAAGCCTCATTTTCTGGACTCACTATAAATTAACATTTTTGTTTTATTTAACATCTAACATTTTATATAATTATATCCGTATCTTCAAATACGGTGTCTATACTTCTTAATTTAATCCCACCATTGTTACTTGAGCATATACCACTACCCACCATCTACCGTTCAGCATTATGCCAGAAAAAGGATTCATTAGTGTTAATCATCATTACTGTTTTATTACATTGTTTATTAGTGCAATGTTATGTTTTTTCTTACCCACTAAGATATATCACCTAATTAATTAGAGGATGCAATTGGCATAAGACAGCGTGAGCCCCGCTGAAGGCAAACGTCGTGGGAATGAAGTTGCTGCAATGGATGAGTCAGTATGATATCAGTACTATCTATGAGATATAAACAGATCGATGTCAGTATGACATCAGTGCTATCTATGAGATATAAACAGATCGATCAATCCAGATATCAATTCCGATTTATGGCCCATTTATCCATGCCCGACGCTATAAATATATTCCTTCTCTGATTGGATTGGTTCTCGTATCACCACTATCAGCTTAATTATTCCATCAATTCCAACCCGTTTACAAAACATTTAGTCATAACATTACAATGGCTTCAACAACCGGAAGTCTGTTTACGCCGACAACATTACCGGAAGAGATCAGGGAATGATACGGTAATCAAAATTGAGTGCAAACCACTCGTTCTGACAAGTACAAATACTAGGGACAACAATACGCCGCGTAGCTAAATACAATCCATGCCAACAATGAATGTCATCGTGGTTGGACGGGTAATTTGAGGGTATATGGAACACGATGCTAGGTCAATACGCAGATGGACTGATCGATAATATGCGGTGGAAGAAACATCTCCGTTAAATGTGCGACCAGGGACGTGTCTATCGATGACAAAGTCCGAACTACAATAAACTAAATGTCATCCCCCAGACTGTTCTCCTGAAAATAAGCTCATATTCAACTTATTTCAAAAACACAAATTGACCCATCTTGGCATTATTTTAAAGCAAAATACGCTCTATATGAACCTAAATCTACTTACCGGATGTAAGTTCTTTATAGTGTGTTTTCACTGTGGCCCGCGTCTTAAAGCGTATTAACGGGTATACACAATTAATAACAGTTTAGTATAGCGTAAAATCCACCAAAGTTGTCTAAAAAACTTGACAGGTTGAACATAAAATACAATTGCAGATATAAGAAATACATATACGAACAACAATACACAAGCAACACTACATGTATATGCACTTTATAAAATAGAGTTCACAGATTTAGAAGAACAGAACATTATTTAAAAGTCACAATTAATTTATAGTGATAACAGACTATGCTATAAATAATAAATAAATAAATAAATAATAACATTTTTGTATAGCGTAAAATCCACCGAAGTGCACTAAAACGCTTGACATGTTGAACATAAAATAGAATTCCAGAATAAGATATACGAACACCAATAAAATAGAAACATTATATATACACCTTATAAAACAGAAACACTACTGTAAAAGTACATTTATTCGTGGTTTTTCGTGGTTGTTGATAACCACGAAATTAAAAAAACCACGAAAAAATGTTACCTTCGAAACTATCGCGGTCGCCATTTTGAGAATGCCATGTAACTCTATTTACCCGATGTCCATTCAAAGCCTATGGAGTTATGTTATGAGAAGAGAGTTACTTCCACCTAGGTTATGTATGTTTATGGAATACAATCCCGTTGTTGACATTCTCAATAGTCAACAGAAACTTGGACAGGCGACATGATAATTAATTATACGCTCACAGTGCGATGCGCATTTTCCGACGGATCGCCGAGGTGTCTGCACTTCTATTAGTTTGATTGTATTGTTATTATTGGGAGTTTGGAGGCCACAATTTACGAACCCACGAAAAAGTCACAAATGGCTGAACCACGAAAATTTATGGCAACGAATTTAAAGCCATTCACAGTATATATAAACCTTAAAATATATGTTATTACCACATGGTGGTGATAACCAATTTCTGTTTCGATTGTTCGATATAATTGTCACTTTTAACAGGATAATTGTAATATTTTATGGTGCAACCTCACTGGATGGTAATAGTGTTCATTTTCCGTTGCATTTCCACTGACGCAACATAATAATTAGTGACACTGGCAATATTTCTGTGACCCGAAAGCTGTGCCATTGTGGTGGGAGTAATGCAATTATGAAGAAATCGAGTACACGTTGTTTTCGGACGTCGTTATTGGTCTTTCTAACAGGAAGTTGACCTTTCTCTGCCATATTCTTCATGATTTTGGCTAAGGCGTTTCACCCATAGGTTGAGCCTTATACCAGATAGGTGAATCTGGGTTGCGATCATGATTCACTTGCATGTAGAATGGTGAATCAGACTGCAAAGTGTTCTATGGACGCTTTGATGCAAATATCTTGTATATATGCTGCAACTGGACGTTCTGTAGCTGGAATTCAGGGATTACGAATGCTGTCGGAACGAATTCTCGGTGGTGAGTATTGGCACTTTCTCCTGTTCGGGATTTTGTCGTCCTCTCAGTATGTTTTAAATATTCAATTCCATCGTAAACTCTTCTGTTCCTTTCCAGCGAGAGCGCAAGCCGAATAATTTTATATTGTTATACCACACTAGATTCAGCAATCTGTATGGACAGCCAACGTTTAACACATCATTTCCCTGAGAAGAACCTCCTCGCTATATGTTATCGGTTTTGCTGCATTTGGCCGATTACCTTTGCCAGCTTCTTTTAACTGCTTAGTTTAAACATATTTTATTTTAAACAATATAATGTACAAAGTTCACGGTATGATGATGAAAGATATTGATGGTTATAATTGGATTTGGCAGTAAGCATGATGCTTATCTTAAGCCATCTCCTACACATATAAAATATCGAATGGTAACCGTTTCAAACAGACAAAAATAGAATGTACATTTCGATGTAAATGAATGTATATAACTCAATGAAATTACTGTTGTTATTGTTAATTATAATGTGCCTGACAGCCCCCCTTCCAATCGTAGCAGGTTTTGGCAGGGTGCTTTGGGATCGATATTACATATAATTTAATTTTGATATTTTAATGTGTTTCAAATTTTTTCCATGCATAGCCTAAGATCGTATACATCAGGTTTGTGCATAATATGGCTTGAATCTGCCAGTTAGTTCTATATATTTCTGAATGTTAACGAATATCTCAATGTTTTTTGTTAATGAAAGTGATTTTGAACCTTCTAATAGTCTCTCGGCTTCAAAGACTGGGCAATAGTGCAAGAAGTGTGATACTGTTTCAACTTCGCCACATATACAATATTGATTGTCTTGTAAATGATTGCGATATGGGTCGTAATTCAGACTGCTACACCCTAGTCGTAATCGACAATGGCAAATTTGACTTCGTCTTGTGTAAGCAAATTCCATGAAACGGGGGCTCACGACTAGGTCAGTTTTAAGAAAAGATTTGAAGTCCGATATGGTTTCACAGTTTTTGGCCTCCGGTGGTAGTAATTCCATAGAATCACAGCTGAAGGTAAAAAGGATTTTTTATATGCTTCGGTGTTACAAAAAAAAGGTTTCATGTCTTTAGGTCTGAGGTCGTAATTTGTTAGACTCCCTGATATAGGGCGAACATATATGTGTAGGTAGGCGGGTGTTGACCTTTTCACTATTTTGAAAAATTGGGTTAACTTGGTTTTTCGGCGTCGATTTGTAAGTGTCTCCCACCCAGTTTAACTACTTCATCTTGCTTGCCAATATTATCCTAGAACTTTCGAATTCACGGTCCATGTATATACGATATGGATACTTCTTCTCCATCAAATAGCTGTCGATACCGTAGTGGTAGGATATCAATGAGTCCGGCTCAGATCAATCTGCTTTCCAGACATATATAATTGTCCATGTGAATTGGGTCAATCGTCTGAACAACACAAAATTCATTCCTCTGGGATAGAAATCTTGTGAATGCCCGTATTACAGCTTGGGTTTTCTTCACCGTGTTTTCATTCTGCATACAGGATACAAAGTCATCTTTAACATTAACAAAATTATTGTTGGTGCTTTGTGTGTTTGTCGGCACGTACCTCTCTGTCAGCGGTGGTGTAATAACAGTAGTATTAGCATTTGAAGTACTTGCAGTTGAATTGTTAATGCTATTTTTACTGTTCTTCCTTCTCAATCCCCATAATGGAACTGGGGACCCATAATTTGAGACACTGGCTTAGATTGTGGCACCTACAGACAAAATTTCCAAATAAGACTGAGTTTCATTTAAAACATTACTCTTTGAACTGTTCTCTTGATCAATTCTGCTAACAACATCATGCAAATCATCATCTCTAAATAACTGCATCGTATGATATGTCATTCAGATTAAAGTTTTAAAATCATCTAAATCGACATATAAATTCATTTACTGGAAATGCAATAAATTACGGACTTTTCGTAAGTATTCTGTCTTATATCCTTAACATAATATATAATTTATTTGATTTTCCCTTCTTTATTTTATCGAATAAAAACTGCTGTCAGTAGCTTTTGGTCAAGACCATACCGAATTATGGGGAATTCCCTACTTCGCTAAAATAGAAATTGTCAAAATCGTCCGTATTCGTGTGGGCGTTCGTTACTTTTCGGACTGTCCTGTCTGCACATTTTGTCCACTGCATTGAACTAAGTATTGATTCGTTTACGTTCGTAGCACACGAATATATTATTTTACGACTTTTAATTGGTTATTTACATGTTTGAACACAAGCCAGTTGTCGAATCGCACGCGTGCCAGCTGTTGCTATCCACGATATCATTGTTGCCATCCAGGATACAAGATCGGCAACCGCCTAGGCGTTTTAGTGTGTATTTGAGGAAAAATAGTTCATTGTAAGATAAAATAGAGTGAACAGATTTAGAATAACCGAACATTATTTAAACAGTCACAATTAATTTAGTAGTTATAACAGGCTATGCTAAAAATAATAATAACTGCGAAAGGGTAAAAATTGACGACGGAAACAATACAATACTAATATAAATTGCAATAACAGGTTGGAATTGTATTTAAAAATATTCAATGATGCTAAGATTTTGACGCCGCAAAAATGGGCACTGTAAAATATTTAATACTGATCGGCATGATCGTAAAATATTTCAATTAGTTATGAAAAAAGAACAAAGACCACTATGTGTTAATATCAGAATATAATATGTCCAATAGGTACCTATGTGAATATTTACATTATATGTAGCTATTGTAGCTACATTTGACTATCGTAAAACAATATTTTACCAATGAAAGCATTGACGCGAGCTGTTGCAACTAAGGGTATTATGGTGTTACAACTTATGAAACCACTGGCGATGACATTTCGGTTGCACCAGCTTGCGGAATATCCGAGAAGAATAGCTAAGCACATGTAACTGTTTAGAAATGTGTTATGCCATGTGATATAGGACTCGGATCCATCCATATGCGATATATTTTTCTTCTATTAGGAACAGTTGTCAGGAAAAAGTAACAATGTTTGAATATTTTGTAAATAATACATGCAGATAGCAAACAATATTAATTTACTAAGAGTATAATCAAACCATGTTCTAGTATATTTAAATGATTGTTCGTTGGATTGGGTTATCTCTCTTCAACCAGATTCATCCATCATCCATAGCCACATGTAGCTACAATAGCTACATATGGCTATTGTAGCCATATTTGGGAATTGCCAGACCTGAATTAGGTCCAGTATGAACCTATGTTTATGAGGATATGTTGCATTCCCACGCGCTATTAATGGCATATAATTTCCAACTGACACGACGTGTATCTCAAGCATTCCAACTGATGGCAAATCACATCCTAACACCGGATATGCATGGCAAAATCACAACCTAACATCGGATATGAATGACAAAATCAAAGCCTAACATTGGATATGAATGGTAAATCACAACCTAACATTGGATATGAATGACAAAATCACAAACTAACATCGGATATGAATGGTAAATCACAACCTAACATCGAATATGGATGACAAAATCACAACCTAACATCGAATATGAATGACAAAATCACAACCTAACATTGGATATGAATGACAAAATCACAACCTAACATCGGATATGAATGACAAAATCACAACCTAACATCGGATATGAATGACAAAATCACAACCTAACATCGGATATGAATGACAAAATCACAACCTAACATCGGACATGAATGACAAAATCACAACCTAACATCGGATATGAATGACAAATCACAACCTATCATCGGATATGAATGACAAAATCACAACCTATCATCGGATATGAATGACAAAATCACAACCTAACATCGGATATGAATGACAAAATCACAACCTAACATCGGATATGAATGACAAATCACAACCTATCATCGGATATGAATGACAAATCACAACCTATCATCGGATATGAATGACAAAATCACAACCTAACATCGGATAAGAATGACAAATCACAACCTATCATCGGATATGAATGACAAAATCACAACCAATCATCGGATATGAATGACAAAATCACAACCTAACATCGGATATGAATGACAAAATCACAACCTAACATCGGATATGAATGACAAAATCACAACCTAACATCGGATATGAATGACAAAATCACAACCTAACATCGGATATGAATGACAAAATCACAACCTAACATCGGATATGAATGACAAAATCACAACCTAACATCGGATATGAATGGTAAATCACAACCTAACATCGGGTATGAATGACAAAATCACAACCTAACATCGGATATGAATGGTAAATCACAACCTAACATCGGATATGAATGACAAAATCACAACCTAACATCGGACATGAATGACAAAATCACAACCTAACATCGGATATGAATGGCAAAATCACAACCTAACATCGGATATGAATGGTAAATCACAACCTAACATCGGATATGAATGACAAAATCACAACCTAACATCGGACATGAATGACAAAATCACAACCTAACATCGGATATGAATGGCAAAATCACAACCTAACATCGGATATGAATGACAAAATCACAACCTAACATCGGATATGAATGACAAAATCACAACCTAACATCGGATATGAATGACAAAATCACAACCTAACATCGGATATGAATGACAAAATCACAACCTAACATCGGATATGAATGGCAAAATCACAACCTAACATCGGATATGAATGACAAAATCACAACCTAACATCGGATATGAATGACAAAATCACAACCTAACATCGGATATGAATGACAAAATCACAACCTAACATCGGATATGAATGACAAAATCACAACCTAACATCGGATATGAATGACAAAATCACGACCTAACATCGGACATGAATGACAAAATCAAAACCTTACATCGGATATGAATGACAAAATCACAACCTAACATCGGATATGAATGACAAAATCACAACCTAACATCGGATATGAATGACAAAATCACAACCTAACATCGGATATGAATGACAAAATCACAACCTAACATCGGATATGAATGACAAAATCACAACCTAACATCGGATATGAATGACAAAATCACAACCTAACATCGGATATGAATGGTAAATCACAACCTAACATCGGATATGAATGGTAAATCACAACCTAACATCGGATATGAATGGCAAAATCACAACCGAACATCGGATATGAATGACAAAATCACAACCTAACATCGGATATGAATGACAAAATCACAACCTAACATCGAATATGAATGACAAAATCACAACCTAACATCGGATATGAATGACAAAATCACAACCTAACATCGGATATGAATGACAAAATCACAACCTAACATCGGATATGAATGACAAAATCACAACCTAACATCGGATATGAATGACAAAATCACAACCTAACATCGGATATGAATGACAAAATCACAACCTAACATCGGATATGAATGGTAAATCACAACCTAACATCGGATATGAATGGTAAATCACAACCTAACATCGGATATGAATGACAAAATCACAACCTAACATCGGATATGAATGACAAAATCACAACCTAACATCGGATATGAATGACAAAATCACAACCTAACATCGGATATGAATGACAAAATCACAACCTAACATCGGATATGAATGACAAAATCACAACCTAACATCGGATATGAATGGTAAATCACAACCTAACATCGGATATGAATGACAAAATCACAACCTAACATCGGATATGAATGACAAAATCACAACCTAACATCGGATATGAATGACAAAATCACAACCTAACATCGGATATGAATGACAAAATCACAACCTAACATCGGATATGAATGACAAAATCACAACATAACATCGGATATGAATGACAAAATCACAACCTAACATCGGATATGAATGACAAAATCACAACCTAACATCGGATATGAATGACAAAATCACAACCTAACATCGGATATGAATGACAAAATCACAACCTAACATCGGATATGAATGACAAAATCACAACCTAACATCGGATATGAATGACAAAATCACAACCTAACATCGGATATGAATGACAAAATCACAACCTAAAATCGGATATGAATGACAAAATCACAACCTAACATCGGATATGAATGACAAAATCACAACCTAACATCGGATATGAATGACAAAATCACAACCTAACATCGGATATGAATGACAAAATCACAACCTAACATCGGATATGAATGACAAAATCACAACCTAACATCGGATATGAATGACAAAATCACAACCTAACATCGGATATGAATGACAAAATCACAACCTAACATCGGATATGAATGACAAAATCACAACCTAACATCGGATATGAATGACAAAATCACAACCTAACATCGGATATGAATGACAAAATCACAACCTAACATCGGATATGAATGACAAAATCACAACCTAACATCGGATACGAATGACAAAATCACAACCTAACATCGGATACGAATGACAAAATCACAACCTATCATCGGATATGAATGACAAAATCACAACCTAACATCGGATATGAATGACAAAATCACAACCTAACATCGGATATGAATGACAAAATCACAACCTAACATCGGATATGAATGACAAAATCACAACCTAACATCGGATATGAATGACAAAATCCCAACCTAACATCGGATATGAATGGTAAATCACAACCTAACATCGGATATGAATGACAAAATCACAACCTAACATCGGATATGAATGACAAAATCACAACCTAACATCGGATATGAATGACAAAATCACAACCTAACATCGGATGTGAATGACAAAATCACAACCTATCATCGGATATGAATGACAAAATCACAACCTAACATCGGATATGAATGACAAAATCACAACCTAACATCGGATATGAATGACAAAATCACAACCTAACATCGGACATGAATGACAAAATCACAACCTAACATCGGATATGAATGGCAAAATCACAACCTAACATCGGATATGAATGGTAAATCACAACCTAACATCGGATATGAATGACAAAATCACAACCTAACATCGGACATGAATGACAAAATCACAACCTAACATCGGATATGAATGGCAAAATCACAACCTAACATCGGATATGAATGACAAAATCACAACCTAACATCGGATATGAATGACAAAATCACAACCTAACATCGGATATGAATGACAAAATCACAACCTAACATCGGATATGAATGACAAAATCACAACATAACATCGGATATGAATGGCAAAATCACAACCTAACATCGGATATGAATGACAAAATCACAACCTAACATCGGATATGAATGACAAAATCACAACCTAACATCGGATATGAATGACAAAATCACAACCTAACATCGGATATGAATGACAAAATCACAACCTAACATCGGATATGAATGACAAAATCACAACCTAACATCGGATATGAATGACAAAATCACAACCTAACATCGGATATGAATGACAAAATCACAACCTAACATCGGATATGAATGACAAAATCACAACCTAAAATCGGATATGAATGACAAAATCACAACCTAACATCGGATATGAATGACAAAATCACAACCTAACATCGGATATGAATGACAAAATCACAACCTAACATCGGATATGAATGACAAAATCACAACCTAACATCGGATATGAATGACAAAATCACAACCTAACATCGGATATGAATGACAAAATCACAACCTAACATCGGATATGAATGACAAAATCACAACCTAACATCGGATATGAATGACAAAATCACAACCTAACATCGGATATGAATGACAAAATCACAACCTAACATCGGATATGAATGACAAAATCACAACCTAACATCGGATATGAATGACAAAATATGACAAAATCACAACCTAACATCGGATATGAATGACAAAATCACAACCTAACATCGGATATGAATGACAAAATCACAACCTAACATCGGATATGAATGACAAAATCACAACCTAACATCGGATATGAATGACAAAATCACAACCTAACATCGGATATGAATGGCAAAATCACAACCTAACATCGGATATGAATGACAAAATCACAACCTAACATCGGATATGAATGGCAAAATCACAACCTAACATCGGATATGAATGACAAAATCACAACCTAACATCGGATATGAATGACAAAATCACAACCTAACATCGGATATGAATGGTAAATCACAACCTAACATCGGATATGAATGGTAAATCACAACCTAACATCGGATATGAATGGCAAAATCACAACCTAACATCGGATATGAATGACAAAATCACAACCTAACATCGGATATGAATGGTAAATCACAACCTAATATCGGATATGAATGACAAAATCACAACCTAACATCGGATATGAATGACAAAATCACAACCTAACATCGGATATGAATGGTAAATCACAACCTAACATCGGATATGAATGGCAAAATCACAACCTAACATCGGATATGAATGACAAAATCACAACCTAACATCGGATATGAATGGCAAAATCACAACCTAACATCGGATATGAATGACAAAATCACAACCTAACATCGGATATGAATGGTAAATCACAACCTAACATCGGATATGAATGGTAAATCACAACCTAACATCGGATATGAATGACAAAATCACAACCTAACATCGGATATGAATGACAAAATCACAACCTAACATCGGATATGAATGGTAAGTCACAACCTAACATCGGATATGAATGACAAAATCACAACCTAACATCGGATATGAATGACAAAATCACAACCTAACATCGGATATGAATGGTAAATCACAACCTAACATCGGATATGAATGGTAAATCACAACCTAACATCGGATATGAATGGCAAAATCACAACCTAACATCGGATATGAATGACAAAATCACAACCTAACATCGGATATGAATGACAAAATCACAACCTAACATCGGATATGAATGACAAAATCACAACCTAACATCGGATATGAATGACAAAATCACAACCTAACATCGGATATGAATGACAAAATCACAACCTAACATCGGATATGAGTGACAAAATCACAACCTAACATCGGATATGAATGACAAAATCACAACCTAACATCGGATATGAATGGCAAAATCACAACCTAACATCGGATATGAATGGCAAAATCACAATCTAACATCGGATATGAATGACAAAATCACAACCTAACATCGGATATGAATGACAAAATCACAACCTAACATCGGATATGAATGACAAAATCATAACCTAACATCGGATATGAATGACAAAATCACAACCTAACATCGGATATGAATGACAAAATCACAACCTAACATCGGATATGAATGGCAACAGTGCAACTGACCTTGAACTGAGTGCCTTAATTTGGCTTCATATGCGAACATAGTCGGGTCTTGGTAAACAAAAAAAGCATAGTTTACATTCACACATGATATAATTACAAAAACCTTGTTTTTCCTCATTTACTCAATTCTGATTGGACACGACGCAAGAACGCCTTATTTACTTGTGTGTAATTCTCGGATAATGAAGTAAGTGGCCGAGTCATCGTCGTGAAAATTCGAGAAGGGTTAATATTCTCGGAGCCAAAATTCGAGAAGGGTTAATATTCTCGGAGCCTGTTGTCCCGAATTTATCTAGCCTGTTTACTGTGTGTTACTGATAATTTCTCAATGATTTAATAGTTTTCGTTTCAAAGTTTCAAAGTGGTCGCTTAGTTGCAGTATTTAATGATAAAAGATGCCAAACAATAAAAGCCCTCCCGATTGTTGCCGAAATAACATGTTTGTTGTAATGACTTGTAAGATCGTTAACCCATACATGACGGCAGCTGCGCTGGTGCAGCATTGACGATCTTGTGCTAGTGTATATAAATTCGAGTTTCCCATAAGGGCCTCGCATATATAAGCGAATGCACTGGCTTACAAGGTCGCGGTAAATATTATTAGGCAATGTATTATCTTATATATGCGATGGGAGACTCGCATATCTATATAAGAGAATGTATTGGCACAGAGTTTTCGCAAAATTTCAGAATACCCCTGACTGTTCGACAAGTTCTAACCTTACACCATACCACTGGCTGTTCAACAAGTGCCAACCTTTCACCATACCCCTGGCTGTTCAACAAGTTACTACCCTACACCATATCTCTGGCTGTTCAGAATTTTTTTTCAGAAAGCTCCATTCATCGAAGGGTTAACAGCAGACTGCTATCGGCAAAGTTCAAATTAAATTCAAATTCGATATTATAACACGAAACGTCAGAATGTCAATGCATTCGGCAGATCCACATTCGATATTATAACACCAAACGTCAGAATGTCAATGCAACAGGCAGATCCACGTCAAATTATTATAGTATCCAATTTGTATTTCCCAATTCGGAAAGTTAATTTAATAAATTTTTCCTTTGCGTCGCACCCAGTTTCATTTTGTTACGTTCTGCTCACTTGAGCGGCCTTGCACTTTATCGTTTCTTCGTATGAAAAATCGTTCAATAACATTTCGTCAATCGTTCGAACTGGATACTCGTCTAACGGAAATTGCGATTTTTTACAACGAGAATTGAGATAATTCTTTCTAATATGTTGAAATAGTCCTGGGGCGCACATAAAAGCAACCAACATCTTTTTGTTGCATTTATTGGCGTATGAAATTGAAAGTGGCCGAACAACACACTTGGCATAATCGCGATATGACACAAAATGATGTTCGGCCATTTACAATTTCGTCCACCCATTAATGTAACCAAAAATACGTTGATTGCATATAATATATCAATGCAATCTCGATCTATTTTACATGTAACCCCGACCTATTTTGTATGCAATACCGACCTATGTTTCATACAATGCCGAGTATTTAATGCACACTTTCGCCACGCCCATGTTATTCCTCAAAGCCAAAGATGCAATATAATTTGTTACCTTTATTTCCTCCAACTTCCGGAGAATGGTGAGAACATAATTACAAGTTACGTGTACAATGTTTGACCAAAAAAAGCAAACTAACATGAAGAAAACAATTAATATAAAACTATAAGTGGAATATAAACACACAAAATACTAACAAATGGACAGTACACAAACAGAACGCAGACACAACGTTCACAGATAACGACAAACAGCATTGGCGCACACACAACTCCACCATTACATACTTACACACATACAACACACATAGATATATATACATATACATATAAAACCGTTTGTGGTAGGATACAGGCCAAAACAAGGAAGGTGAGTTCAGATAATACTGATATATCGAAAATTAATGGTGGCTAAAATGTACGGTAGAATTGACAAATCCAACACAAATGTATCCGGACGAAATAATAATGGAAACATGACAGCACGACGAGTTTGTGTGGGTGTTGAGCCATCACTGAATCCAAATGAAATGGCGATATACCACCACAAGGCTAGATTGTATATAAATGGCAATACAGTAAGTGAATGCACTGGCCTAAATATTTTTTTATAATTGTTAACAAATTTAAGAAAAAGATTTTAAAATGATAAAACAAATTGTTAAAGAATGTAAGAAATGATGATAAAATATCATTTTATCATTATTTCTTACATTCTTTAACAACTTTTTTTTTATCATTTTAAAAACTTTTTCTTAATTTTTTTAAAGAATGTAAGAACAAAAATGATAATATTTGATAAAGAATGTAAGAAAATTATAATTTTTTTTTTATAAAATTGTTAGATAATGTAAGAAAAAGTGATAACAATTATAATACTGTTAAACAATATAAGAACACAATTATAAATCGGTTAAAGAGTGTAAGAACAAATGATACAAAATGATAACAATTGTTAAAAATTGCAAGAAAAATTGGAAAAAAATGTTAGGCCAATGCGTTCTCTTATGTATTCGAGGGGACCTATGGTCGACTTGCATATATAAGACAATGCATTGGCACAGGGTTTTCGCAAAATTTCATAAAGCTCCATTCATGAATCCAAGTGAAATGGCGATATACCCTCAAGAGGCTAGGTGCTATATAAATGGCACAACACATGGTGTGCATGTCAGTATGCCAGTTTCTACGGGAACAACTGTGACAGTTATTGAAATAAGGTTTATTGCAGAATCAGAGAGAGCGATATACACCAGTTGACGCACATAACGCAGCAAACGATTTCCGGAAATGGGAGTCCTATCATGATAGATGGAAAGCCAGAATGTTATTCTGATTTTGCTTCATTTTCAGTTTCACACATGTTTTATAATATGTCAGGAAACATATACAATTCAGTCATTTGGCCAATTTGACATTTTGACTACAAATAAAATTCCCATTTAGGCAAACTGTCAAATTCAGGTCAGTGAATTTCTGTCATCTGGCCAAATGACTGATACTTTTAGGCAATTGGCCAAATGACTGGCGGTCACAGGCATTTCACCAAATGACTGACAATTTTAGGTATTTGGCCAAATGACTGATTTGACATATTGACTGTAACATATATATATCTGTGGATGGAATTTTAGGGTAGGACAATCACGAGAGAAAAGGTGGAAACCTCACCGTGGGGCGATTGAACCAGTTAGAATTCTGGAGGAAATGAACAAATGAATAAATAATTATTGAGTCTGATGAATGTCAGTACAGACCCACGAATACTTAACACATGAATAACAATTATTGGTAAATTGTGTTGCGTGTCAGAAGTCGAGCGTTCTTTCTTCACTGACTCAGTTAAAGATGTTAATACGTTTGGACCCAAGTTGGAAGAACTTTGTCAGAGGAGTGGGAAATATCTTAACACAGTTCAGACTGGAGAAGCATGGAATTTCTGGAGAAATATGTTGAATTGTTCGCTGAATCTGACAGGGACATGGGCAGCACCAATGTTATCAGACATATAATTGATGTAGGTTCGTCTAAGCCTACTAGGTTAACCTGTTCGCAGGACGCCAGCACAGTCGTAGTGTCATACCAACAAGCACATTGAGGAGATGTTAGACACGAATTGCATTGAGCCTTCTTCGAGTCCTTGCACACCAGTTGTGATCATCATGTACGCCAAAAATGGCAGTGGAAATATATTGGACTGATAATCAGAGACGTGGCGACAGGGGGAGTTTGGGGGTGTCTCACCCCTCCCCAACTTTGGTCAACATTTTCAACAGTTGGAAATTTCATACCTGCCAAATCATTTGTTGGAAATTTCACACCGACAATAGGTTGAAAATGTTCTTGTAGTGTGATTTTCAAACAATTTATTGGGGGAATTTATTGTTTTTGGATCAATATTTGTGTATTTTCCTATTTTGGTCAAAATTTTGGACTGAAATGGTCATCAGTTGGAAATATTCCTACCTTGGTGGACGGTGACAGGTTGGAAATTTCCAACACTTGGAAAGCTTGTGTCCTGATCCATCCCCCGTGGCCAGTCAAAAACTGCTAATTAATTTAAGAAAACAATAATGTCAACATTGTCATTGAAATTGTCGTCAGTTGGAAATTTTCCAACTTAAGTGTGGGTGTCAGGTTTGAAATTTCAAACTCTAGGAAAGCTTGAGGCTAGTTGATATGCTTGGATTTTGCGATTTTCTTGTTCAGATTTAAAATTTTTCGGACACCGGGCCGAATCGTGGTGTGTCATTGTCCCTCCCCCGTGGCCAATACAAAACAATATTTTACTTTTTCAGGTTAAAATATCTTAATGTTCTCTCTTACCGGGAATATAGAGGCCTGGGCACTGAGGATCAAGGGGAATTAAGCAAAACAAATGGAATTAAGCAAAACTTGTGTTTGGTCTGATTCAAGGGGGGTGCAATTGGAATTTCCCAATGTGGACACCCCCAACGGAGACCCTCTAGCTACGTCCCTGCTGATAATGGAGAAACAGTCACCATTGTGAAAGTCGAGAGGAGTCGAAGGTCAATCATCCTGAACGCCAAAAAGGGTAGTGCAAATAGATTTGACTCATATGTGATCAAGTACATAACAGTGATTTAATACGCATCGTTTAATTCTTTACATCTGCTGCCTCCATCGATCCGTATCATATCTCCCATTACGTGCGAGTGGAAGAAATTATGTCACTCGGATTATCACGGGACTGATACTTTCCGAGGAAGTGGTATTGTCACAATATTTGTTGTATTTATGTCACCTCCGAGTGGCACAAACAGGGCGCGTTGTATCAGCAAAGTTATGGATCGTATTCCGTGAGTTATATTAACCTGAAAAAAATGTGCTAATTACTCCAAATGCCTCAATTGCAATTTGTATCCAGGGAGTTCGTGCAGAAAAGATCCCTATTAGGTGGAATTGTTAGCGTAACGCACGAAACTAATCCAATTAGAATTCGAGAATAAATCATCGCTGAAGGCGTTGCTAAAATAGACACATTTTTGTGATTAAAACTTCGAATCAAAAGCACATTTTCTGCCTATAATTGGTTCGTTCATGTGCACTGCGTGTCGCAGACATTTGGAACTACATTTGTTCTATGAGTTCGCAATGTTGGTATTATGACGTCATTTCTGTAGAATCATGCTCTAATTAATACAATGTTGGCATTATGACGTCATTTCTGTAGAATCATGCTCTAATTAATACAATGTTGGCATTATGATGTGATTTCTGTAGAATCATGCTCTAATTAATACAATGTTTGTATGATTGCGTCATTTCTGTAGAATCATGCTCTAATTAATACAATGTTGGTATTATAACGTCATTTCTGTAGAATCATGCTCTAATTAATACAATGTTGGCATTATTACGTGATTTCTGTAGAATCATGCTATAATTAATATAATGTTGGTATTATTGCGTCATTTCTGTAGAATCATGCTCTAATTAATACAATGTTGGTATTATAACGTCATTTCTGTAGAATCATGCTCTAATTAATACAATGTTGGCATTATGACGTGATTTCTGTAGAATAATGCTCTAATTAATACAATGTTGGTATTATAACGTCATTTCTGTAGAATCATCCTCTAATTAATACAATGTTGGCATTATGACGTGATTTCTGTAGAATCATGCTCTAAATAATACATTTTTCGGAACAAGACAAACTGCGGGATGGGATGGAATGCGGAACAGAAAGACAATCTTCGGAACATAACTCGATGAATATGTCACGCAGAGGCTCGTTTTTTGGTGTCTAACAACACACCGATATTCTCCCCAGACAAATATACTAACCCTGCCATTGATAATGTGGCAAGAATCGTGTGTACCAACATTTATTTAAATTGAATCATATTTGTTCGATTTGTCATTCCGGACGGATGAACTAACGGACATACAAAGGACGCATTCAATCCAGTATATACTCCCAATTCTTCGAAAAGTGGGGCGAAAATAAGCCGATTTAGTCGAGACAAGATGACGACACATTGCGGTGGGTTTTTATCATTCGGGACTCATTTGGGACCAGATATCTGACGATATGATATGGCAGCGAACACGTTGACATGACATCACAGCATAATTCGTTATTGAGGATGTCTACAGTCAGTGGTCAAACTGTTCAATAGTTGGACATTTCAGGACATTCCCGATTATTATACCTCATATTAAAAGCCTATGTTGATTTCCCATAGGGTGTGATTTTACAATTTGCAATGTTTCCCGCCCATGAAACATTGCCGGTCACCATTTTTTGCAATGTTTACCGCTCCGACCGAAAGAGCCCGAACATGTTCACGGAAGCACCAGAACGAAATTTTATGACGTATTTTGACCGTGACATTCAAACCGGAAACCCCAAATCGTCACGATTCAGACGACTTCCGCATTCTTCAAAGTAAACATCATGGATGCCGGTGTCAAATCGAAGCGATTCACGGATGTTTCACCCGATGATATTTCGAAACTTCTTGACGAAAAAGACAGTAAAAGCACGAAGAGATGTATCGCAAGCAGCAAGCGTATGTTTGATGACTTTCTGATCGGAAACGGAACAAATACGGATTTGAAATGTTTATCAAATCAAAAGAAATTAATTAATTTTATATAATTTCCTCTTTATTTTTAAATTTTCAGAACTGCTGACATGGTTATTAGGTATAATAAAACAATGGTGACTGGCTCGAGGGTAACATTGCGGATAGTCTCCCCTTGGAACCAATGTATCCTTCGGCTCCGCCTCGGAATACATTGGTTCCTCGGGGAGACAATACGCAATGTTGCCCTCGAGCCAGGTCACCATTTTTATAGTGGTAAGCCATTGTTTTGAACGTTTGATATTCCAACTAAGATTGGGTGTAATGTATGTTGATTAAGGTTAAGAGTAGAAATTTTATATATTTGCAGTCACATGTTAGACGCACGTGGAAAAGTTTCAAAATTATGCTAGTGTATTATATTGAGTTGAGAGTTTTCGACATATAGAAAGTTTGCAATACGGGCAATTGAAATTCCAGAAAATTGAGACTTTGAAATGGCTCAAATGGACCGAGCTGGACTTTTTGGATAACAAGTTCAACAAACGACCTGTAGTGGTTTTTTGAACTTATTATTTAAACATTTCCTCTGGGATAACTACTCGTCAATGATTAGTATAGAAAGGGTTAAACTTATTATCTTGAACATTTAGTTTACTTTATTTGAAACATATCTTATTCCCAATATAATTATATTCATTCAAAATAGACAATATGCAGTATAAGAAAGATAAAATGGGAAAGGTGCCTGGCAGTAAGCTAATGGCTTATTGTGACCATTTCGCTTCGACTGAGATATCCATAATAGTGTGATTGACAGTGAATGTATAAATTTGGACTGTGATGCGCTGAAACAACCCATCCATAGTATAGGTTTACGTCTATCGCTGGGCATGTTCTTCGAAAATTGTATATTTATCAGTAATGGAAAACTAATGAACCTTTCGTGATATTATTGTAATTGTTGATACATTGTTAAAGTATAATTATGTATATATTGTTTGAATTGTTTGAATTGAACCATTCGGTCATTATTATGAATTCCTGTATACGCTTGCCATGATATCGATGTTTTGTTCTATTGTTAAAGTTTGAGAGCCTTCGAGAAACATTTTCGTTTCCATCGAAGAGCGAAGCATGATATTCGTTCCGCTTGATAGTTCGGACAATCTAACAAAATTGGTTGCAGTTTATCTCTCGACACAGGCACATAATGCGTTTTCTTGTAGATGATTGATACTGATATCGGAATGCAGATTGCTACAATTCAATCGGAGACGGAAATGTTGTATGTGGCTCCTTATTTATGCAAAATGTTCATTTAAAGGTACTCAATCGTATTCGATGGTCCCCATATCATCAGATTCCAACATCAACAACATTTTTTAAATGGTGATTCAGTTATCAGTATCGAGTAATTGCTCAAAAATATTGCTAACCAAAGTCAACTATAGTATCAAATTGCCCAAAACCTGCTATTTATCAACATTTTGTTCAACGAAATTTTGCCGGTTTGTCAAATATCTGACACAAAAAAGCCACTTGATTTTAGAGTTATCCATTTTCATCCGTAATTTGGTCAGAGAAAGTTTTCTCGTCGACTGTTTGCTGAAAATTATCGGTGGTGAAAATAGATTTCAAACATCGGTATCTCATCACTCTGAGGTTTTGAAGGATGGGTTCCTCAACTCGAATCAAATATGTTTTAACCCTCAAGCCAAGGAAATGGCAATTTGCGAGCGTTGATTCGGATTATGCATATTGAATTGCTTTACCTGCATTAATCGATTTTTTTGAAAGTACTAAAAGAGTCACTGTTCTTTGTTGTTGACGGTTTGTGGGTGGAATGAATGTTGTAGGAATGTTAACCCTTTACCCAACAAAACGGCCCTGTGCCAATGCATTCTCTTATATATGCGAGTCGACCATAGGTCGCCTCGCATATATAAGAGAATGCATTGGCTTAACACATTACAAATTATAAAATTGTTAAAGAATGTAAGAAAAAATGGTAAAAAGTGTTAAAAAAAGATTTTTTTTAGGCCAAAGCATTCTCTTATATATGCGAGGCGACCTATGGTCGACTCGCATATATACGAGAATGCATTGGCACAGGGCATAACTGTACTATCACAATGTGGTCAAGGAGCCGGTTCCAATTATATCCATATTTGTATGGTTCTATTGAGACAGACCGAAGATATTTTAGGCTGTTGAAGCTTTATTTGGCCGGTTTTGGCCGGTTTGTTGGGTAAAGGAGTTAATATATTATTTGTTCGTAATTCACGATCGCATGTAATCCCATACTGCATTGGAACACACATATAAATAAGGGGGTGTCATCTTCTTTTTCATTTAAACAAAATGAATTAGTGTATTCTTTTTTCCGTCTCCTAGATAGTGTGTCCCAACCAGTTTCAATTTGCAATAATGTATTCATGCAGCTCCAGTAACTAGGTGGGCCGCTTATATTTGAATATCTCCCAGTGCATCTGCTTCTACGTCAGTACAGTTGTCCCAGACTGAGGAATCGTATTCCAAGACAAGACGAATGAAGGATAAGTAGATTTGTTCTAATGTCCTCCTGTCCAGAATGTATTTATACTTCCTCAGAATATACAATTGTTTAGGCTTTCTTTTCAATATCCTCAATATGATCTCTCCATCTTACGTGAGAGTTGAATGTTAGCCCTAATTATTTGTGATTATTTACTTCACTTATTTATTGTGTGCACTGTTCAAGTTTCGGGTGATTTTGTGATAAAATATTTTCTGGGAACGAGTAATGATTCAGTTTTAAGAGGGTTAAACATAACAATCCACTTCTGTGACCAATTAACTATTGTTTGAGTATCGGTGTTCAATATGTTTTCTGCTAGAATGGTGTCTTTGACTGCGAGATAGATCGATGTAAATCATCTGTAAATAATCGAATGTTGCTAGTGATGTCTTTTGCAATATCGTTGATGAATACAACAAGGATATACACCTGTGGAACATCTGAACATTTCCTACGGGATAACTACTCATCGATGATGCTTTAGTATAGAAAGGGGTAAACTTATTATCTGAGCATTTCCTATGGGATAACTACTCATCGGTGATGCTTTAGTATACAAAGGGTTAAACTTATTATCTGAACATTTCCTATGGGATAACTACTCATCAATGATGCTTTAGTATAGAACGGGTTAAACTTGTTATCTGAACATTTACTATGGGATAACTACTCATCAATGATGCTTTAGTATAGAAAGGGTTAAATTTATTTCATGTGTTAGTATAGAAAGTGTTATTTTCTGAACATTTCCTATCGACAACTACTCACAATTGATGCTTTAGTATAGAAAGTGCTAAACTTATTATCTGAGCATTTCCTGTGGGATAACTATTAATCAATGATGCTTTAGTATAGAAAGGTTTAAATTTATTTCATGTTTTAGTATAGAAAGGGTTAATGTTATTTTCTGAACACTACAAATGGATAACTACTAATCAATGATGCTTTAGTATAGAAAGTGTTCAGTTGATAACACACAATAATCTCGTTTTAAGCGGGTTACAATATATATATGTATAAATCATTAAAGAATGTTCTTCTAGACACACGAAAGTGTGCCAACAAGTTATTGTCTACGTATTGCGTAGCTACCATTTTAACAAACGTCACAATATTCTTAAATGATGTGAAACACCCCGGTAGGGTGATCAAATATAAATGGATACTAATCTTGCCCAAAGTAGTTACTTTTTTTTTACAAATAGTATATCCAAGTTGACAACTCACATCGAAATCCTTATATTTTAATTAAATGGCGTGACTCTCGGCAACGAAATCATTTTCGTTAGTTTATCCAGATAGTTGCGTCCCGAATCGAAAAGTAAA
Source organism: Siphonodentalium dalli (assembly GCA_032622095.1). Lineage (NCBI taxonomy): Eukaryota > Metazoa > Mollusca > Scaphopoda > Gadilida > Siphonodentaliidae > Siphonodentalium > Siphonodentalium dalli. The sequence goes on from CP136064.1 coordinate 18,060,699, forward strand.
TATTTACAATTGAGCGTAGTTCAAACGATGTTTTCTATCGAGTGTTACGGTCGATTTGCTTAAGATTTTCAGCGATGTTAGTAGAATGCTACAATCATTGGTCCAGTTGGCACAGCGCCAGAATACTAACTTAACAGTTTCACACACCGAACATGTCCACAATATGTCTTTAAAATGAGAAAAATATGACATCGGAAAAAAAATCCAACCCCTCCCATAAATTATACGCCCAGTTGACAGCCGTAACCTTTGTAATATTGATCGTGTATCTGTATTTGACGTTTCTCGTCTGGAATCACGTTTGTGCATCTTAGTGCATCATTTTTATCCGTGTATTAGTGACATTCAGCTGCCATGATTCTTGTTATGCAGATCCTAGCTTGCGGGTCCAATGAAACATAACTCTACTAATTTGCATTTGGTGCATTATAACCAGCGAAGTCGTAAAGCTGAACAATTAAGTGACGGATATCGTGAGGAAAAAACCTTTAGATCTGTTTAAAATATCGATTCTCTCTTGACAAGAACTACTTTAAAAAGATGATCGAGATTGATACTCGATTATTGTTGTTTTGTGTGGGATATATACGATTATATTAAACATGACTGATGCGCGTGCAAATGTGGAGTAACTCCTTATAATGTCGGGAAATCCATATAAGAACTCAATGCATTCGAAGTGGGTTCAGGGGATATAAGAAAAAGGGCTGTGTAACAAGTACATGAAAACATATATTGACTTTTGGTGATGTTTTTACAGACCTACGTGAATAGCTTGGTTCCATTTAATAGAGGTGATACCTTTACAGACTATATATTTTTAACATATTTACCCACTTCGAGTGCCTTGGTCCCCTTTAGTAGACTGGTGGTGACAATTTTACAGACTTGATATGTTTGTGTGTGCATATTTACCCAAATGTGAATAGCTTGGTTCCCTTTAATAGTGGTGATACCTTTACAGACTTTGATATTTGTTTCCACATTTACCCACTGCGAATGCGTTGGGTCCTTTATTGGTGATACGTTTACAGACATATATGTTTAGCATATCTATCCACTTTTAATACCTTGCATGGGTGCCTTTGGTGGTGATGTTTTCACAGACTTATATTTTGTACCCTCTGTGGGTGCCTTTAAGTGTCCTCTAAGGCGGCGTTGATGTGACAGTTGTTCATCCTTCCAGAAATATCAGTTAATAAGTTAGAGCTAAATGTTGAAAATACATCATGCCACTGATTCGTATTTAAAATTAAGCGGACATTTTTGAACTACAAATACTGTTGATCTTACGATGGGAAAGTCAACTTTTAGTAAACAGCAGAAAAAATGTCTCACCTAAATTAAAGTGAAGTGAACACTCCGCCTGGGCCGGGGCACACAGCGAATACATTGGCTCAACGCAGATATGTTAATGACTTTTGTATCTAAATTGCTAGCACCCAACGTCATTCTACCCTATACATCAAATATAAATGACTCCGTTAGCGAAATCATTATACAGTTGTCGCCTGCTGTCGATGGAGACATTGACATGTGTCACTCGCTCGAAAACGGGAAATTTGTGTTACCATCATCTTGGTGGTTATGTCATCAAATTCGGTCCATGCAATGTAATCCAATAAGAATAGAAGTATGCAACTTCTTCCGCAATTTGGCATATTCATGGACGTCATGTCGTCTTGTATACGCGACATTGACACGCGGTGTTAATTTCATTACGATCTTCCCGAAACCGTTTGAGAAGTTGTCAATGTAAATGAATGTAAATAAGTAAGTAATGCTTTATTCTCAGCATTCATAATTATGAATCAATACTCTTGAAAACATCAACACACACAGTACAAGGGACATGCGTACAGTCAAATTCATGCACGACAAACCTATATTTATATTATGTTGTACACCAGAACGAGTGTATAACCAACCTACCCCAAGCCACCGACTGTTCAATATCGCACAATAATTTCGACAAGAGTATATTGAATTACCCATGTTTCGATGGAAAAAGTATAGAATAACACTTTCTCGATAAAAGTTTCAACTTAAAAGTTCGAATATTGCTGTTAACTAAATATATGCAAATTAGCCAAAACCACAACGTGTGTTTTTTTTTGCGAATAAGATTGATGATTATGGTACGTACTGAAATAGCTAAGTGACTTCACTGTGTTTTTGGACTTGGAAATATTCTTGCAATATAACCTCGGGTGGGCGACAAAAACAATAACGCCGTTATGTGTCCAAAATATATTGACATTACCTTGGCTTGGGTGTAATGACAATTTGAAAATAAAGACTATTTATTTTGACACCCACTCGTCAGACTCTGTTCGCCTAGTTGTGTACGGCAACAATCACCAGTTGCAACGTCGTACGTTAATCGTACAGTAGTGATATGTTCCTTTCAACCCATTTATAAATATATCTTCGAAATGTTACGCCGTTGAACTTATAGATGCTGTCTGAATCAGACAGTGTATTCTTATTAATATTTAACGAAACTTCATTTGGGGGTGGGCGCTGTATGTTATATTATGTGATGAAATTTTGTACACGTGGGAATTTACTAAGAAAAATTACAGGTCGTATGTGCATCATCGCCTTATATTTGCGGTGATGTGACGAAGGGGTCGTGACTACGAGTGCCTCCTTGTGTATCACTACATGAAACTCAACTGACCAGTCCCGAAAAGTCCAACAAGTGCTAACTTCGAGATGAACCTCTTGGGTTGGAATTTTCCGACAGACTCACTAACGGCTCGAGAAACATATTACCAACAACCCACCCTGCCCATTAGTAGTTCAATTTAGATTCATATTGGGAACCCAAAACAATGGGGCACATACCACTCGCACACCACAAAATCCATGGGTACAGGACTATTTATATATGCCCATTTTAGATCCAGTGTCTCCAATAAAATAAGTAGACTTGGCTAAGATACGTCGCGACCTGAGTTCCAATCTGTCCTAAGTGCACTTTTTATGATTTTGAGTAAATCGATTTTCAAAGTTTGAATTACCGTCACGACTGAACTGTATGGTTTACAGTGGGAAACTTCACATCGTTGGATTCCTTAATGTCTTAGCTATTAATAAATATCAAGATGAATCCGCATAAGACTGTTATATCTCTTAAATTTTGAGAAATGTAGACCTAGGGTGCGTAATTTAGCACTTAGAGCAAAATAGATCTAAATATTTGTTGTTGAACACGCAAATGACAGTTCACACCTTAACTATATTTTAGAGCAAGGTTGTCCCATGTTCCGAAAAATATGTCATTTTGGAACTTAGGACAACTAAGAGTTAAACTATAAACTCTATTCACCAGAATAATAAATTGATTTTCGACACTTTTGGAAGCCCCATTTGTCCCAAATACACTACATAGGTCATGTTGGTTTCCAGTATGATGCATTTAAATGAGTACCAACATCACTGTAAATGCAATACTACCCGAGAGATGGACTTCACATATCGTGCAGATCATAACAATATATTGCGTCAGCAATTGGTACGAAATTAGTTCGCGTATACTCACCAAAGTTGTGTAATTTACCAGATGTACGGAACTGCCCTACCTGCATGTTGGAAATTTGCAATATATAAGTGTCAGGCGACATATGAACTCAATTTATCACCCCATTCATTAAAGTTTGTCTTTTGACATACTCATTTCAGCTGCTACGATAATATTTGGATACCATCAATGTGTTCACCAATGAACACCATATTAGTATCTTCCAGCAACATGACCTCCGACAATAGCGTGAACAGCTAGCTATAAGATTACCATAGCGCAATCCATGCACGTTGCTAATAAGGACAGGTGGCCAAATAATCCAGAAGTGTTCACTCACTCAATCTACTGTGCTACGGGCGTCCCTGTTTGGATCAATGGCAATTTCAACATGGACAACTTGCGGCAGCTATGATTGTTCTAAGAGCACATGCGTTGGTTTTGTTTGGGCAAACGTGCTTGCAATGTAGACGTTGATGCACATCAGCATTGTACATGTGCACCTCGGTATGCGCATCTATTAACTAAGCTGGAGTAAGAATTTATCTTCAAATTAACTCTTTTGTCTAGATCAATCAGGCGTGTTATCTGAAATGTTTCTCATACATTTGTTTTCGTTGCGAGAGGGTCATCGTTTTTTAATTCGACAGTTCATTCTATATTAGTACGGTGTTCATTTCCGTTCCGATTGCCGGATCCTGAAAGATCTGGTTGGCTTTGTATGTTGTTTGTGTACCGATGTTGATACTTTATTGTGAGGAACAGGAATGGGCGGTTGATCGTCATTGAAGGTTGTGAAATACCTGTCTCACATTGATTGATGTTGTGAACCGTTTTAACCAACGCGCCCTTCCGGGGTGCCTACCGCTGCTGTTATATGGTACATGTGCTCCCGTGGCCGGTTCATGGGAACGTGACTACGTAGAGAACTATCGATGGGGACCTTACAAAATTCGCATCCGACGTGTCGGACGTGGGGTCCTCATATTTCGGCGAACATACCCATGCTTGGACTGATTTATGTCATGGACAGTTGATGGTATTATAATTACTGGACGGTGTCTGGATGAAGCGCTGTGTGTTCGCTGCAAGGTGGCGGTTGCTTTGATTGACTGATTTCATGTTATTGTTGCAATATTTAAGCAGGTATATGGTTAAAATTGTAATCCGTGCATTAGTTTCCAACGATAAGCAATTGGTGGAGTCAGTCGTTTGGAAACATGCTTGCTTTGAATCGTAGCGCAGAGACATCGCTGTGCGATGTCGGCGGTTGATGATGTGGATCATTGTGGGCTATGGACACTTCACATGCATCTGATATACAACATACACGTACAACACCTACCGGAAACAGCCAAATAAGTTCAAGATGACCAGAGCCTATATGAGCATGTAACAGTGCTGAATATTTGCTAACTCAGGACGCTGCATGTTGCTGTTTCTGTGCTGCTGACAGGGATCTCCCAACTTATTGCGGTTTTAAGTGAAGTTTAAATACCACAAGGAAAGCTATTCATAGAACACTGGTAACGGACAGGAACAAAACATCTATGTTATTATGCTTGTCTTGTGTTCGTCGTCTGCAAAGCTCCGCAGTATTAGTTAGTCCATGTGTCGCGTGCTGCGTTATTTGGGTGGGTCTAAATAGCTGTTCTCAGCAAGTGTCTTTGTGGTGGTCGTCAATACAGCGCATAAGTGAGCTAGGATGTTACACGTATTTCGTGTGCCGAATGCATGACGCATTGGTCTATATATCAGTCACGTGCGTATATATGATCTCCTATTGAATTAGCACAATGATTATAAGAGTGTTTGCTATACACAGAACCCACAACATTCCACCATTTTGTTACATATACATACGTAGCGCGTATTTCGGTTTCTTGTCTGCGGAATCGAGTGCCTTCGGTAGGCTGATGCACCGTTCAATGTGGATATATGCTGGGTTTTATGGTCATAGTTCATGTTTGGTACCCGAGCGCCTCGTGCGATTAACCCATGAACGCTGACGTATGCGGCCTTTGCATTGTGGGTTGAAGTCTCCCTGCACAAGTTCACTACCGTGTGTTTTAGCAACCAGCATTTTACTTGCCAATAAACGTAACTTATATGTATTAGGGAATATAGCAGGCGCCCATATTTTTTTCCCGTGGGTGTATTGTGTTGTGGCCTTTGTAATGTGGTTCAGAGTCTCAGAGCGGCACTTTGGTTCCGTAGAATGTGTTTGCCAGTCTTTAAAACCAATGTACAAGCCACAGGTGGCGTGTCTTTGTAGCAAGTGGATATTGTTGGGTCATATCGTTGTGCGAAGCTGTGCAGCTGTCTACAGTGTTGTGACATAGTAACTGTCGTCGTGTACTACTGTTTCTGGGTTGTGGATGCATCGGTCGAATGTACTTGCTGTCTCCAGGACCTGTGGTGAACGTGTTTCGAGACATCCAATCCAGACATCATATCCGTCCAGATCTTATTCTAGCACGAACTGTGTAACTTTATATGAGCCAGCAATATTCCATCGTCCTCGTACACGAACATTTGTTGGCATCGATGGTCACGGTAGATATATGAATGCCTTGACCACTGTCAGTTCGGCTATCTTCAAGATGGCGCTGTGTGTTGTCCTGTGATTTTGTTAAGAGTGCTTCTTGCATCTCTGAATAGATGTGTACGTGCATGGGTAAGATGTGGTGCTGTTTCCGTGTGCTTCATTATGTCGGTTGTCTATCGCATGCGTGGCGCTTATGTAGTTCCTGTGAGTGTGGTAAGTTTTCGCCATTCCTTTGAGCTATCCAATTGCCGATGTACCGCGTATTACGGAGCTGCATAGTTATTGCGACATCCTATGTTGCGTTCTTCTGTAGACGGAACTGGGGTGGATGAAGCTTGGATGGAGTTGCCTAACGGAATTATGTAATGACTTAATATTAACGTGGGTGGAGCGAGTGATGTATGTTGGTGATGAAGATTAAGTTGATGTATGTGCGCGTTTGCCGACTGTTTCTGTATTTACAATACTTTATTCTGATGTACATGGTGTGGTGGATCAACCTGGGATCTATCGGCTGACGTGCGTTGTATGAACAGTCAATATATAACGTCGTCGGGGAAGGGTGGCGTACTATATGTATAGCAGTCTTCACCCAATGGCTGATCGTGTGTTTGGAGTGGCTAGGCTGGGTGGTAGTTGATTGCTGAAGTTTATGTTTCTATTGGCACGAATGAATTTATTGAATCCCTTGAAAATGAGCGGTCAGTAATTGGGGCTGAGAATATAAGTATGCTGCCCAGCACACACGATCACTTTCTAATTAGTCTGAATTATATATCCACTACCTACTGTGGCGCCCAAGGTGATCTGGTGTATTTCCAAAACTGGGTGGATAAACCAAGTACGTTCATGGCTGAACGTACATGGAAAAACTGGACACCAAAAAGTCGTTGATAGAGAATATGCATGTGCCTGTACGTGTAATTCTGGTGACTTTCATATAGGGTGATTCAATTGCTCGAAATGGATCCCATAGACATAGCCACAGAGGCTACAGGATAGATACCGTCAAGGCAACAGCATTAAGTCACATGAATATATGTGTTTTTAATGTCCTTCAACAATAAATTCGCTATAAAATCGAAAATTATAAGGGTGTCGAAAAGTTACAAATCCGTATTAACGGGGTACTCTTCGTGGAGAGGATTCCGCATACCATTAACCAGAAGCGGGAATGACAAAAAATAAAATATCAAACCAATGCAAAGATTCAGAACGTTATACATGCACAGTGATACCTGATTGAAATATTAGTCATGTTGGGACTACAAGTACTTATAACGTCGAAAGACTGATGATTTATATACATGTGTATATGTATGTCAAAAATAATTAACCAGTTATGCCACTACATGAATAATATAGAATAGTAACATATTAAAAATGATATGAACCTTGTTTGGAAAACAGAATATAGCCACCAAGCAACTGGGTGATTATCATCTACTCAATTACAATATTATAGCCGTATTTGCATTGCGAATGTTGGAGTAGTTTTATATAAACCTATCTATATTGTTTAAATATAATAAGGCATCGGATTCGATCATATTTTAGATCCATATTACCCATGTCGCAAGAAGACTCATATACGTAGAATGATTCAGATATTGCCAATATTGAAATAGAACAAGATGGAACTAAGAAATTATATCCACTTGAGTTATAGATCACTATGGTTCCAGTCCCCAATGTGCATGGAAGCAGATGGAACAAATCAGTTCTCAACACAACTCACTTTCGCGTACTTCGGACAATAAATAACCGCGTTTACGGCGTTATTGTTTGAGATATCGCTTCGGTGTTGCGACCATCTTGTAGATAATTTAATTCCGGTTCCAACGGTACCCCAACGAACGTTTCGTACCACTATGGTACTTATGACAGATTGGAACTCACGTCGCGACGTGTCGATAGGATATATTGTGTCACAATTGAGACGACAATATCGCGATTGTCAATGTTCGTTAACAACGATGAATAGACTATATTTTATGGTTCACTGTGCCTAAATGTGTCTTCTGATCATATTATCGATATGAAAAAGTGTGCTATGTTCGGAAGTACCCCGTTAAGAGAGATGTCATGTGATGTAGATTTTGGTTGTGCAAGTATATTTCAGTTTCCTATCGCTTAAATCAACAAATCACGTGCACTACTGATAACAAACATTCAAGCCTTGAGATTTTACGTTTTTCAATAAGTTTAATTCTACATTATTACGTTTACCTAATTTTATTTGAAAACCTGTTATATATCTTTATTGCCTCCTGTATGGAGAGATTATGCAAACAGTATAAAGGATAGGATAGGATAGGATAATTTTATTTACAATACACACACATGGAAAGTACAATTACAAATAAATATAATATTAATAGACTATACATGCATATTGCTAGGGGTGATATAGTCATGGCTGGCTGTCTTCCTATCACACCTGCATGTGGTGACAGATTATATGATGAAGATGGCCTAATTAATTTGATTTCTTTTTAGGTTACGTTTTTCGTGTGCAGACTGGGTTTTTACTATATAGGCGTTGTTAGGGCGATGATACGAAAAGTGGTTCATATGTATGGGCACCTACTTGGTCGATATAATGAATGAATACTATGAATATACATGTGTGAGTGGAACCGAGTAGGAATAATGTGAGTGAGGTTTTGGGAATTGTTTTTTTTTTTTTTTTTTTTAATTAACATGCATATTAGAGTGAAATTGTTTTTGTATTTTTTGTTTGTTTTGTTTATTTTGTTATCAGAAAATTATGTATCGTTTGTGCAATCTGGGAATCTTTGGTTTTTGCATCGCACGCTCGCTGAATAGGTATTGATGATATCCGTTTTCAAACGTTTTCGGAACACATGTCTTGATTGTTTAGAGGTGTATTTACTTTCTAGGGAATTCCACATAAAGGGGAATGAATGGTATGGGAGATCTTTAGAAAAAGACATGGTCCTGAATTTTTGTTGTACTATAGGATTAGGTTGTCGTCTTTTTGGTTCTGCTCTCTTGTCATACATACCAGAAAAAGACACCGGTAAGCGATCGTAGTACCAATCATGCATGAAAATGGATGCATGCAATTTATGTAAATCATCTATTTTAAAAATGTTTTCTTGTTTGAAAAGAGGATCGGTGTGACTTCTATATTTTTTGTTACATATAATTCGGATGGCTCGTTTTTGTAATAAATATAGTTTCTTCACTGCCGATACATGTCCCCATATTTGGATGCCATAAACTAAGTGGCTTTGAATTAGGGCGAAGTATAATGTTTTGAGAGCCTTGCTCGGGAGAAAATGTTTAACTTTACTAATGCAATAAATTGCATGTGCCATTTTTGAGCATACAATAGAAATGTGTTTATTAAAGGTCAGGTTTTCATCTATTTGGATACCTAAAAATTTGGCAGACGATTCGTTCCGCATGTTCCCTATCCGTCGAAGTTCAGCTCCATTGAGATATATTTTAGTTGTATTCCATTTTTTGTCATTGTTTTGTGGATGCAAGAGCATATAATTGCCTTTGTTAGCATTGATGGCTAGTTTGTTGCAGCAGCACCAGTTAGATAGATTTCTTAATTCGTTATTGACATAACTTTGGATTAACGCTTCATTTTGTCCACTGGCCATAAGGGTTGTATCGTCGGCATATGATAAGAGATCCATAGTAGTTGCATTTGACATATCGTTCACGTAGAGAAAAATTATGGGCCCGAGTAAGGATCCCTGAGGAACACCACATGATGTTTTTAGGAGATTTGACTTGCTTCCATTGAATTCTACGTATTGTCGTCTCTCATTGAGATTGCTTCGTAACCAGTTGTTTGCCATGCCTCTAATTCCATAATGTTCAATTTTTGTAAGTAAGATTTCGTGGTTTATTGTGTCAACAGCTTTGGACAGGTCAAGAAAAAGGGCTACGGTGGAATCTTTCGTGGGTTTGTCGTTATTTTTCACAACATGATCCAGTAGATGAATGATGGGATGAAAAGTTGAATGGTTTGGGCGAAATCCGTACTGATGTTTAAATAAGATGTCCGATTCATTAAGAAAATCAACTAAACGTTTTTGCATGAGTTTTTCGAGTAGTTTAGAAAATGCGGGAAGAATGCTTATTGGACGATAATTGTTTATACCCCCTTGTCACTATTTTTCGGTATTGGTACATCTTTAGCTATTTTCATTTTGTTGGGAACATGACCTCGTTTGAACGACAAGTTGAATATATGCTTTAATGCTGATGCTACAGAAAATATGTTTCCTTCATCAGTTTTGTAGATATTCCATTGAAGTCACGCTGGTTTTTCTTCCATTCATTGAGTAGCAAGTTAAAATAACCTCTTGGATTGTGGTGGGCTTAATATTTAGCTCGTTGCTTTGTCTATTCGTTAAATAATCGAGGAAGTTTTCATCTGTGTGATTTTCAATAAGTTCTGTGGTTTTTTGACCTATATTGGAAAAATAGTCATTAAATTTTTCAGCGATAGTGTCAGAATTTGTAAACTGTATGTTGTTATCATGCAGAACATTCGGGTAGCCACCCGTATTTTTGTCTCGTTTTATTGCACCTTTGAGGGTCTTCCATGTTTCTTTTAAACTATACTTATTCTTTTCTAATATCTCACAGCAATACATGCTTCTACTTTTCCGAATAAGTTTGTTATACAGTTGTCGATATTTGAGGTAGGAATTCGTATGGATGGAGGAAGGCGAGCTTAGTTTACGGGTATATAGTTCTTGTTTCTTAAGTGAAGATCTTATTAATCCGGTAGTCATCCATGGTTCGCGTTTGATGAATTTTGTTGGTTTGTTTCGGGTAATGGGCGGAAAAGCTACGTTGTATGCTGTCAAATAGATATCCAAAAGGTTTTCGTATGCTTGATCTGCATTATCACAATCACAAACCGAATGGAAATTACACGATTTAAGAGTATCGTTGAATTTATTAATATTTTCTTGGGAAAAGTTTCGTCGAGGATTGCGCATGGTTTCATGATGGGTTTTTAATCGGTTATGTCCGTTATGACCTTCGATGTCAGTGAGAAATACCCCAAAGTGATCTGACAAATCACATGTAACTATACCAGAGCATTGCTCGTTTCGAAGAATATACACACACAAGCATTATTAATACATATATACAATAGAAAGAAAGATGCGTGCACAATCACAAGATTTATGTTGTGCGTGTTGGACAACTGACAGTTTGTAGCATATTCGTGGAAGCCAGTAGTTACGAGCACCCTTCGCAATGTTGCAAGAGTTGAAAAGAAAGACAGAAGCATCAATAACAAGGTTTACGGAACTGTGGATATGCATGGTTTGAGTTTTCGCATATGCTAGATTTCCAAGAAGGAGATATTGGAATGTGTCCACATAGAGTGAAGCCAAGAATTCGTAGCCCTGAATGCCGTACACATCGACCACTCTCTCCCAGAATATATTCCTGAGATGAATCAACGATTGGGGTCGAAAGTCAGATATTACGTGTATAATTTCGTAGTTGTAGATCAAGCCGCACTGAACACAGCACAGACTGTTTGCGTATGTCGTTTTGTTCAAAAGAACTACCAGATGTCGTAGTTCTTTTGAACGATGGCGATTCCTTGACACGAGATCCCATATATTCCGAGAATGGGCATCACATCCATCACAAATCCCGACGACTGTCTCCCAAAAAGAACACGTTGCTGTACTTTAAAGATGAACAGTTCCAGCGGGGTTTGGTGGTCAGGAGGAAGGTGGATTAGGTTTACGATGAAGATGAGCTTTCTAATATAAATTTCCTTTTCTTTTGGTAACATTCCAAGGAGGCTTAGCGATAAGTTAGTTCTTGTGCGAACCGGAAGAGACTGACATTGTTTAACACAGGTGCGGAGTGTTTTTTCCAGTGTCTGAAATGCAGTGCCATTGTGGAATGGAACAGTGCCTTCGTCGTGTGATTGAAGGTTAATAATGACCATCGGCAGGCGGAACATGTCTAATATGGAAACCTAATTCATGGTTTCGTCTTTGTGCACACAAATACCATCATCACAACTTGACGTACATATTTTTGACAACTAGTGATAAGCAACTTAAACAACTAGGTTTAATGACTGACGAGTGGGGTGTCCAAATAAATAGTCTCTACGTTCAGATTGTGAATACACCCGAGCCCAGTAATGTCAATATATGTTGTACACATACCGGCCTTTACGCTGCAATATAGTGGGATTTCCGACAATGATGTATATGTGTTAAAATATAATTTTTTGAAGTGATCAAATGCCGTTTTATCTATAAAAAAGAGACCTTCGCTCAAATGGAGCCCCCTTGCGATCGGCAAATGTTTATGTACAATTTATAATTACGTTTATATATGTGGGGAAGCCGTCTATCTGGTATTAAAACGTGTTTTATGGTGTTGTTTTGATCCTTCTGTAGTATTTGTGTTCTCAAAATGGAATTTTTCGTCTTGGCGAAAGCGACTTCCTATTATATGTGTGTTCGGTTCAGCAACTGTGAGTCTGAATCGTTAACCCTTTACACAACAAACCGGCCAAACCGGCCAAATAAAGCTTCAACAGCCTAAAATATCTCCGGTCTGTCTCAATAGAACCATACAAATATGGATATCATTGGAACCGGCTCCTTGACCACATTGTGATAGTTACAGTTATGCCCTGGGCCAATGCATTCTCTTATATATGCGAGTCGACCATAGGTCGCCTCGCATATATAAGAGAATGCATTGGCCTAAAACAATCTTTTTTTTAACACTTTTTACCATTTTTTCTTACATTCTTTAACAATTTTATAATTTTTAATGTGTTAAGCCAATGCATTCTCTTATATATGCGAGGCGACCTATGGTCGACTCGCATGTATAAGAGAATGCATGGGCACAGGACCGTTCTGTTGGGTAAAGGGTTAATCGCACACGATGGACTACTAGCGACACACAGTGTCAAACTTGAAATGCTATTGAAATAAAATTGGCTTTTATCTACTGATTGTTTATACAGAAACGGTTAGACCATCGGAGCTGAAAATGTGTACATATGGGTAATTTGACCCAGTGAATCTTACTAGTTATCTCTCTCCTGACACTCTACGGTTCAATTTATCACCGTGTTTTAATTTTCACCGACCAGATTGCAACCATTTTTGGTATATAATTAATTAATGCCCGTTTAAGACATATGATATAAATGGGACCTATATAATAAGATTCCCCGGGTCAAGTTACTCATATGTGAAAATTTCCAGCTTCGATGATCCAGCCGTTTCTGTATCCACAATCCGCAGATAAAAGCCAATTGAGACAGTCCTTCAATGTTGACACTGCGTGCCGATAATAGTCCCTCGTGTGACGTCACACGATGGTGAATTAATGATTCAGACTGCATAATCCATAATGGAACATGCAATCACATGAATCGGCATGACTTCAGTTACGTGCTCAGTGGAATAGCGGGCATCGATAATGACTGCGAAAAGATACACCAGTGTAATACTTTAAATGTGTAGTTTAAACTACGATACTATATGACTAAACGTCGTCACTGTACGTTTAAAGCTTGTGTGACCTTTCGTGACCCGTACGGAAGGCGGTGTAAGTTGTTTTGTTTTAGCCATTATGCTTCATTGCTTGTTCTGGATAAATTACATATAAAACTTCACACGTATGCACAGAAATAAAATATATTAATGTCCCAAATATTGCCATTAAAACAATAGTCATGATCACACTGTAGTTATCGAAATTAGGACGCAATCACAGTGGAACAATTTTCAAAAAGTACATTTTATGTGTCCACGATTTTAATGTAAACAAAACACAGAAAAATATGGCACGTGCTACGTCTGCGAAGTATTAATGTGAGATAAACATTTGCTTATCATCGGTAGCATTAATATTGATTGATTGGTTAAATTCGATAATTGGTTGCCATTTTAGATTGTCTTTCACCAATTCAACTACATTGGTATGACTACGCCGTCTATTCCCCATTGATTATCGATCAGCTGTGAGGATTAAAATGGATGAAATTTCTGCGTTATTACAATCATTCTGATTTTATTGTTTGAATTGTGGTAAAATCAAACAAGAAGAGATCATGGTATAAACAAAATACACGCATCGTGTTTCTGAATAACGAATTTAAACCAATCCCACTCGTGGTTTAAATTCGTTATCCGGAAACACTATGCGTGTATTCTATATTTACGAACGGGTACACTCATTGTGCATACTATGTCTTTAATTCAAACTGTAGTTTCAGGTCGCGAAATATTTAAGCTGAAAAAAACCCTCGAAAAATGATATTTACTCTGAATTCTGTTCATGGTGTTCGTTATTTTACGCATACAATCGGCCATCGGACACACATAATATAGGTAGTGGTACCGCGCATCAACAAAACACATATAAAACAAGAAACGTGGTAAAAAAAATTAGGGTATGCATGTATGTTGCCAGCAACATGATACAAACACATAAAGTTCACCTATCTGCCTAGAGCTGCCATAAAAGATGAATAACTCTAAACACATACAACTCACTGAATTTACTTAAAATATATGTATTGTCTGAACTTAGTTCACACCATATTCAGGGATTTGACAACATATCCTAGTTTGATTAGGGTTTTGTTCAATAACATGACTGTTATTGGGTGAGTCCTATGGGCCCAATCAGTTTAACCCTTCAAGCTATATGTGCCTACGTCACTAAAGTATCATCTAAACCGTTGCTTCAGGTGTTCGGATATTTACTATCTCCATGGAACACATACAGTAGTTGGGCTACCTATTTTCTGCAGGATTGTGTGTTTGATGTTCAATCGGAACAGAATCGATGGCCATTTTCCTTGTAAATGTCAGTTATAAATATGAGTTTTTAACGGTTATTGATTTGTTATGTGTATTGTGAATATCCACAACTCGTATACTAGCTTATCCAATCCGACAAACAGCTATGTATGTTTTAGTCACATTTAAAACTAAAACCTCTTTGGGCTAGAAACTTTATTAGTGACTTAGGTTCCTGTGCCTGGACCAGGCAATGGGAAGCGGTTGCACCCTTTCTTTGACTCATTCTATTTGTATGTAAATACTCTTTTGTGTCTAGTCTAAAGAATGCATATTTTATCAGTCAGCCTTATTTGCAGTGAGCAAAAGATGACACTTTTTATCTGCAGGGACGCATGTTCGTCCAGGTATGTTCCTGTATAAGACTCATTTTATCAGCGAACAAGCAGTCACCGACGGCGGTATCTCCCTTAATGGGCAAGGTTAGGGATGGGCATTTTCAGAATATGCTAAAACCTAATTGAAATAAGTCGATATTTGATATTTGTTTGAGATCGGTTAAAATTTGTTTTAGTTCGGGCTTAAAATTTAAATAGCAACGCCAAAATATTCAATCAAAAGACCGTAAATCTGGTAAATATGTGTAGCCGGGCCAAGTTTGAGAACTCGTTTCAGAAACTCCTCTTGTGAACTGGCATATCAGAATTCTTTAAATTCAGTTGATAATTGTTCGAAATAATCCCCGATAAACTTTTCGTGGGTGCAAAACATTTTTTTTAAATCCTTTGATAATTGTTCAAAATACCCCCCCCCCCCCGGTAACTTTTCGTTGGAGATAAACCGCAAAAAATTACAATGACAATCAAAGGGCCTTAGCTCTGGTGAAAGTGTTCGATTGGGCCTAGTGTGCGAACTCGTTTAAGATAATCCCCTTGTGAACCCACGTTCCAAAATATTTTAAATCCGTTCATATTGTTCGAAATAACCCACGAAAAACGTTTCGGGATGGAGAGACGTACGGAACCCATTCCTATAGCCCCCGCCGAGAAGTTTTCGGGCTGGGGGGGGGGGGGGTGTAATAAACTATAATAGTACAGCTAGTTTCGTAAATTCCGACACCCACCAGAGGTTGTTATGTTAATCAATGGTTCCTAGGAATGCCACTAGCTTGAGGGTAAGTCCTAAACCACTGGTATGCACACAGGAGATGCTATTTCTTGGGTACAAATAGTGGAGTAAACCACAAGGGCGCTAGGTAAGTCAACTAAATATAAAGAAGATGATCGGTAGCATAGCGGCGGGGTATTGAATTAGAATCGTTGCTAACATTTTAGGTAGTGTATACCACATGACAGCATCTGGTGGAGTATCTGAGAAAAGTGCTGTCTGATGTGAATTATAATGGTGAGAAACGTGCTGTCTGATGTGAATTATAATGGTGAGAAACGTGCTGTCTGATGTGAATTATAATGGTGAGAAACGTGCTGTCTGATGTGAATTATAATGGTGAGGAATCTAAATCGTATGAAGATAAAGTTATCAATCACATCAAGAATATAGACATCATGCACGGTTAACCCTTTACCCAACAAACCGGCCAAAACCGGCCAAATAAAGCTTCAACAGCCTAAAATATCTTCGGTCTGTCTCAATAGAACCATACAAATATGGATATCATTGGAACCGGCTCCTTGGCCACATTGTGATAGTTACAGTTATACCCTGTGCCAATGCATTCTCTTATATATGCGAGTCGACCATAGGTCGCTTCGCATATATAAGAGAATGCATTGGCCTAAAAAACAACTTTTTTTAAACACTTTTTACCATTTTTTCTTAAAATCTTTAACAATTTTATACTTTTTAATGTGTTAAACCAATGCATTCTCTTATATATGCGAGGCGACCTATGGTCGACTCGCATATATAAGAGAATGCATTGGCACAGGGCCCTTCTGTTGGGTAAAGGGTTAACAGATGGAAGTTACATTGACCATCAAATTATGTAGGGTCTAAATCAATTTAGAAAATAATGTAGTGCGTATTCAAGAGACCGAAAGAAATTTATAGCCAAAGGGTTTAATTTAGACATTTAAATAGTATATGTGTATGTTGCAGAAGGAGCGCAAAACATGATGTATGCGTATGTAGCCTTATGAACGGTGTATGTAAGGTTCAAAGGTCAACACCGACATCACCATCAGTTCCAATAACCGGATGCGATTCCTCTAAGAACCCGGATGCGATTCATCTAAGAACCACCGGTTTTCGGCACTCGGAAATACACCAACCCAGGACATTCCTACATCCAATAGCCAGGCCAACATACACCGGAGCGTCAACGCCGTGGACTCACCAGCATTTACACAAGTAACCGGTTAACAGTAATTCTGATTGACCCCCTCCTATGGCGCCTGGTGTAACCGGTTAACAGCCATTGTGATTGACCCCCTCCCATGGCGCCTGGTGTAACCGGTTAACAGTAATTCTGATTGACCCCCCTCCTATGGCGCCTGGTGTAACCGGTTAACAGCCATTGTGATTAACCCCCTCCCATGGCGCCTGGTGTAACCGGTTAACAGTAATTATTATTGACCCCCTCCTATGGTGCCTGGTGTAACCGGTTAACAGTAATTCTGATTGACCCCCTCCTATGGCGCCTGAAGTAACCGGTTAACAGCCATTGTGATTGACCCCCTCCCATGGCGCCTGGTGTAACCGGTTAACAGTAATTCTGATTGACCCCCTCCTATGGCGCCTGGTGTAACCGGTTAACAGTAATTCTGATTGACCCCCTCCTATGGGGCCTGACGATTACTATATACGATAACATCATGTATAATCATGCAACATCACATTCATTGAAAACTCCCCACCACTGTCATCATCTCACGAATTCATCTGTCCCTCTCTCGTCTTCTATTTTCTCCTTCCCCTCTCTTTCTCTCTTTTCTCCCCTGACTCCTGCCATCCCTGACACTATCCCTAATCATATTATGTTATATAACTCCAATTCTCCAAAAACATTATTTCCAACCCCTCCCCGTCTGAACTATACCCAGTGTTCGCGCCGCCACTTGCCAAATTTGCTAATGGCAAAAATAATTCACATTTGGCAAACAATATTTTCATTTTCATTTTCATTTGGCAAAAGTTTTGGCAAGTCACTTTTTAATTCTTCAAGAAAGTTCAAAAAATTGGTCAATCAATAGCATTCATTTCAGGAAATTCTTACAGCATAATTATGTAAGTACTGTTTTATAAGGTTTAGGAAAAGTTAACAACTCTATTAAGATGCAGTTAGTCTCATAGCCTTAGTACCGATGGTTGGAGAGATTACTAGTATTTATAGTGTGGTGGTGTTTACATAGCTAATCCTAGCTCCTGTGGTGTGGGACACACTAATAGTTGTAGTCCGAGCCCGAGCCCGAGTCCAGTAAAATGTGTAGTTGGGATTTTCAATTTCGTTTATTGTCGTTAATACAATTCCAATAGTGATGAATTTTGGTTTGTGGTAAGTTATGCCAATTACAAATAAAAAAAACTAAAAAGATAATTTGTAAGTCTTATATTTCAACTTTTATCGACTGTTTTCATTCTCCAGCACACTAAAAGTTGTAGTTGGAATCAGCCGAGCCGGCCGCCGAGTAGTTAATTAGCTGTTAATTGCTATTGTTAGGCGGCTGATTGGATTAAGTCAGTGGTGGGTCACATGAAGATCAAAGGGCAAGTAGTGGGGAATAAAAACAAACAATTACTTTTTATTAAGCAATATATGAAGGTTTAGCAATTTTAAAGATTACTCTTTAGGAGAAAGTGTGGCCCTGATAAGGGCCGTTTTATCTTGACTTCCATCTTCTTCGCCATGAACTGCACCTTAAATTATAAACTTGAAAAACATTAATAACACCTGAAATAAAACGTGATATTAGTACATTATTAATATATTATTTACATAATGACACTATAATAATCCGACTGATGTCTACCTCGTTTTCCGATACGTTTACCAAGGAGCTACACGTTCAGCGTGCGTCACTAATGGTGACTGGCCTCAATGCGAGTTAGGCATCAGTTGAATTATAATATATATCAACATTTAAATAATCATGATTAGAATCCTACTTATGTCCTCGTTTTCCGATACCAAGGAACTCCACGTTCAGCGTGTGCCACTAACGGTGACTGATCCCAAGGTTAGTTGGGCATAAGTAGGATTTATCACATATACCACATATACCACGGAGTTCGTTTGCTGCTGGACGCTGGGTATGATGATTGATCCATTGATTTGAGCCGCCAACATAATCCTAACAATAGCAATTAACAGCTAATTAGCGACTCGGCGGCCGGCTCGGCTGATTCCAACTACAACTTTTAGTGTGCTGGAGAAAAATGGCGATAAAAGTTGAAATATAAGACTTACAAATTATCTTTTTAGTTTTTTTTATTTGTAATTGGCATAACTTACCACAAACCAAAATTCATCACTATGGGAATTATATTAACGACAATAAACAAAATTGAAAATCCCAACTACACATTTTACTGGACTCGGGCTCGGGCTCGGACTACAACTATTAGTGTGTCCCTGTGGTGTGCCCTTCTGATGAAGCAACCTTTCAACCATTGTATTCTTCGGTGATTGGCTTATTGTTGTGTGATAAACCACAACAGAGATGCGCGTATAATTAACTAACTGCTTTTCTATCGATATCAGAAGTCGTTCAAACCGCGAGTGTCGAAACACGACT
Source organism: Siphonodentalium dalli (assembly GCA_032622095.1). NCBI lineage: Eukaryota > Metazoa > Mollusca > Scaphopoda > Gadilida > Siphonodentaliidae > Siphonodentalium > Siphonodentalium dalli. Next base: position 18,080,331 of record CP136064.1, read on the forward strand.
TAAGGTTGCAGAAAATTATACTATCAGGGACAGTAGCTTTTGGCAAATAATGCTAAAATAATTTGGCAAAAATATTTTAATTTGGCAATTTATTTGGCAAAAGTAAATTTTGGTCCAGCGCGGACACTGACTATACCTCTCCCTCACTTATTAGGGACGGGGTACGTAGCCAAAGAGGAGAAAAGTTTCATATACGCCCTCGGCCTTGCTGTCTGATCATCGTTTCCATATATTAACACTTCTATTTGGCATTTGTATATATTATGTTATCTGTTTGGATTTGGAAATAAAAACATGTTTACATCAGTTACACAAGTAAACTGGGACCTGTTTCGTGTTGGTGACCATTCATCCAATTGGACGCTGACACAATTTGCCTAACGTTCACAGTATCGAATCGGAGAGAGATGTCCCGGCTGTTAATGTCAGTTAGCTCGGAATAATTCCAATTGCCGGAGACCACAGACCAATTGAATGATATAATAGTTCAAGTTACGATATAATTCAACTAATCGCATTGGATCGAATTTCTTCATCAGTGTGGTCCATTGGTAAAGGTCTTGTAAGTGAATTATATGACAACCGTAGGTATATAGATTGGAATTGCCATACCATGGCAACACGAGGATATGTGATACACCAGACGCCCAATCTCATTTCCAATGCTATTTGAACGCCCAAGTCAAAGACAACATTCGCACAATCACAACCGTTGTGTGTGTTAGGAGTTCCGGTTTGCTCATCGCCATTTTCATTGCAAGCGTTGTCCATGTGCGTAACTATAGCTACGGTTCGATGGGTTCGAGGGAATCCAACCTGGTAAGGATAATGCTCTGTATTGTCCGACCATGCAATGTCTACATTTTGCACGTTCTCGCAACATACATGACACTGTGTCAAAATGACATTCGAAAAGATAGTAAAGACATCTTGTCGATTTACAGAAGAGACAAAACAATCACCCTAAGTTCGGAACAGTTGAATTTGACACTTATGACGCTTAAATACTTTGCTAACCCAATTTCCCCCAACTTTGATGGAGTCCAAAATAAAGGTTTATGTTCACTTTTATTAGTAATCGCAGCAACCAAACCCAAGTATGCAACATTTTTAGAGTACAATTCATGGTAGATTATATTAGAAATTCAAAATGTGAAATTTATAGAAGTTTTTTAAATATATTTTGTCGAACCCAAATTCAACGAACACAACGTCCATATCTAAGAAAAAGATATGGGTGTGTGCACTCAACACTGTGAAGAATGATGAACAATAAAGATATACTCACATTCTTCAGTGTTATTCAGATTTTTGGCTTGGAAGAAAATGGTAGATTTCATTACTCAGTAATGCTATTTGGGAACTGAATTTGATGGGTCAAGTTAATGTTCACTCACGCCAGCTGGGATTATGATCAGCAGGTGCTGACCCATGATAATAATATCTCCTGATTGGTGATCGTTTATGGGCTATGGGGTACCCCTATATTGAGGATTACACAGTTCTTTTGTCGAAAGATTCACAACACACCACTGTCCACATATATTAACACTTAAGTGTCATCTCATAACAAGCAATGTCAGGCAAGTTACTCAATCAATTGATACATATGAATATTATTTTATTGTTCATCATTCTTCACAGTGTTCAGAATACATTGCCATATTTTTTCTTAGATATGGACTTTGTGTTTGTTGAATTTGGGTTCGAAAAAATAGATTTTAACAACCTCTATAAAATTTATATTTATTATTTCTAACATATTCCATCATGAATTATACTCTTAAATTTTGTTATCACATAATAACCCACAAAACCAGCTTCATAATTATTGGCAAGACACACGTGTAATATTAGCGCGTGCGATGACATGACACCATTATTTAAATGACTTGCGATTGCTGAATTGCATGATTGTTGTTTTCGATGAATACTTCTCGTTGCTTGTTGTTTATTTGATCATGTGATAAAAGGTATCTCAAACTCGTTCTATTTTATACGAAATTTATCAACCTCGTCCTCTAAATTTTATTTGAGCCTCGGTAAATCTCGGCTCAAATCGAATTTAGTGAACTCGGTTGATAAATTTCGTACATAATAGAAAGTCATGTGAGATCCTCTATGTATCAATGGGTTTGGTTACCGTGATGACTAATAACAGTGAACATAATCCTTTATTTTGACTCCATCAAATTTGGGGAAACTTAGGTTAGCAAAGTCCTTAAGCTTAGTAGGGAATCGCGCTGTTGTGACCCGAGTGTCCTCGAACTGAATAATGGGTAGACGTCCCTAGCTAAGCTAGGCGTCAAGAAAATTTCCTACTAAACTATTGGCGTTAATCCACTTAGACAGTACTTGCATAGCATAAACATATGTCGAACATGAACTACCCGTGCGGTTGTTGGATTATGGCTTATGCGAGGGCAATGAGAGTTAATGATTCACAATGTTCGTCATCAAGTATAGTCAGAATGTTTTGTTTGTTATGTGATGCGTCCATCACAAGGTAATGTGGTGTGCTCTGTCGATGTCGACACATCCACTTATCTTCCCGCACCAATCATACCGTTACCATCAGTTGACGAACATGTCTTGGAGAACAACTGGCCACACCCATGAAGTGTCTATAATGGACAGGCCGTTTTGGTTCTCCAAAGTAATATGTATAATACGAAAAAACTAAAATGATTCTCGCTCTAACTTTTCTGTCACAATTAACGTGGGAAATATATTAAGCTTTTTGGATAGAAACTCGTTTACAAGTTTCCCAGAAAAAAGACCAGACACAACTAAAACTTTGGGAACAACACTTCTGGCGAGATGACGGGTCAGCATCATGATTGTACAAAGACTACTGGTATATAGTACACTTCTTGGCTTTGGAAAAGAAATATTCACAAGTCGTGCAAATTACCCAATATTGTAAATTTTTTACAGGAGGTACAAATTATCCCCCTCTGAATTTGTTTTCGGCGGGTGATATAGGAATGTGCTCCGTCCGTCCGTCAGTCCGTACTGACGTCCCACGGAAGGACACCCAAAAAATGTTCGGGGACAATTAGCAGGGTCACTCAGCCAGGTGTTTTCTGCGTGTTTGTCCCGGGTACGTGATCTGATCGAGGAGATACATTCACGGACTAGTATATAATGTATCATAAACAGTGTCAAGCTAAAACCAACACAATCTTATTGAGGGCATTAATTAACGTGGCTATAATAAATACCATTACGGTGATGACATGATTTATTATAGATCACAATCAATGATAATTACAGAATTTGGTCATATAAGTGAAAGACAAGAACATATTTCAACTTATCAATAATTTGAAATAAGTACTCAAAATAATTAGAAGAATAGTTCAAGGCTGAACAATTTGGAGAATAATGAAAAGTCGCGTGCAGGTGTATATATTTTAAAATGTCAAGTGTATATAGGTTAATGCGTGGGTGAGGTCAGGTGTATATACATGTATGTTAATGCATGGTTGACGTCGGGTGTAGATTGGTTAATGCATGCGTGATGCCAGGTGTATGCATGTTAACACACGAGTGATATCAGGTGTATATATGTTAATACATCAGTGGTGTTAGGTATATATATTAATGCATGAGTGACGTCACGTGTATATACGTGTTAATGCACGAGTGACGTCGGGTCAATATAGGCTAATGCATGAGTGATGTCATGTGTATATATGTTAATTCATTAGTAATGTCGGGTATATATATATGTTAATGCATGAGTGATGTCAGGTGTATATACCAATAATACGAGTTTAGGTCGGTACTGTTTATTAACTGCCCTACATGGACATTAGAGGCCAGAGACGCAGTGGTGGGCACCACTAATAGAACCGGGGGCTGTAAACCATGACTCCCGTGAACATCATGTTATTAATATTATTACCACTCCGTCTACCTTGCAGGTAAAATACTGTAAATACAGTAAAAATACTATAAATACTGATAAAATATACTAGAGAACGCTGTCCAAAGTGGTAATAATATTTGTTAATACATGACTGAATATATCATGTGCATATGGGTTAATGCATGAGTGATGTCAGGTGCATATAGGTTAATACAACAGTGATGATCAATGATTTCAGGTGTATTTATGTTAATGCATGAGTGAGATAGGGTAATGGACGAGTCAGGTGTATATGCCAATGCAACATAGAGGTTATATGTGTATATATCACAGCGTTAGTGATGTCAGGTGTATATATGTCAATGTATCCGATATGTTAGGTGTAAATATATCACAGCTTAGTGATGCCAGTTGTACATATGTTAATGCACGAGTGGTGTCAGGTGTACCTATGTTAATGCATCAGTGGCATTATGTGTATATGGCAAGAAACGTGGCCAACAGAAAATAGATCGGCATGTTTATCCCCGTGATAAGTCCTGGGACAAGCCGAGACAAGCCAGAACAATTATAAATTGGTTTGTCTCAGTCTGTACCAGTCAAATCAGTCTGTCCCATGGTTCCCAAATAAGAACCGATTGAAAATAAGTCTGTCTCGTATGTCCCAGACCGTTCTACTGACCCAGGAACATCATTGATAAATACTATTTTTAATATGAAATGATTATAAATAGGTTTGTCCCAGTCAGAAAAAGACATGTATATATCTAATCATATAACATTGAACAAACTAATTCTACTGGGACACGAGTGAGACAGAAAAAAACAATCATGTATATTTACGCAGAGAACTGGGACCAAACTGATTCTACTAGGACAGGCGCGAGACAGAGAAAAACATCAAGCAGATATATGCAGAGAACAGTTCACACACCGATTGTATAGGGACAGGAGCGAGACAAACTTATACTCTATTGTTTTCAGTCTCGCCTGTCTTAACTTGTCGCAGGACTTATTACTTGGACAAAAATGCCGATCTATTTTCTGTTGGCCACGTTTATTGCCATATATGATATAGGTTAAAGGGATACTGTACTAAAATGTTGTTGTTGGTTTCTATAGTCTCTGAGTCGAAGAATACGGCAACAAGATTTCCATTATTTGAAAGTCTGTTGAGTACGAAGTAATGTTACGGATGGCAGATTAGACCGAATGCGAAAATACCAATTGTCGTTGACGAGTAATTTTTGGACAGTTTTCAAGCAAATTTATCAAATAAATATTATATTGCATTCATACTAGTCCCATATACTCAGTTAAGACATTGTATAGTCACTAATCAATGAGTGACTTGAGTTTACGCCCCGTATCAACATAATTTTGTACACGACCATGGATGCCAAGCGTTGCCCAATCCGGTATCCGCGAATTATATTGTACACAGACATTCGTAATTTAATTTATGGCTCCAGCCATAAATTCAATTTATATAAAATTATTAACTTTGATTTTAAGATAACCTATTAATCTGAACGTTCACAGAATACATCTTCGACTCAAATTACTTAGTTTTCTATATATTATCGATATTAGATCGTTGTTATCACCGGAAATTTATTGAAAATGGCATATATTACCCATTTAATGCATGAGTGATGTCAGGTATATTTTGGTTATTGTATGAGTTAGTCAGGTTAGTCACACATCAAGGCTTTAAGAATTTATCTACTCTTGCGATTAATTGAACTCGTCCTTCTTCTGTGGCCCATTCACAATTATCCACGGCGGCCATTTCTTTTTTCTCAAATTGTTTTATTTCATTTATCAATTCATTGAGTTCTTTCAAACACTTTTCGATTTTTTTCTTCGTTGTGTCGTCATCCGCAATACTTATAGGTTTCACATCAGGTGGTAAGGTTGTGATGGCTGTACCGCTATCTGTCAAGTAGTGTGCTGATTCAAGAAAAACAGTACTCTGATCATACTTAAAACCGATCTCTTTAATTTTTTGCTCGAGACGTTCCGTGGCATCTGTGGGGATCAGTCCAAACAGGTCTTTTTCAACAATGTCGTAAAATTTATCTGACAGAGCCTTGAGTTTAATTTGAGCAGGTTTCATAACATTTGTCTCGATATCGTTTGCAACGCGGTTGACAACTTCAGTATATGTTTTCAGTTCACTGAAGTCCACCTGGAATCAAGATAATACATCTATACTGATATCAAGGATAAAATTCTTATTCCGGGGAAAATACTTAATAAAAACCTGTTAGGCGTGTTGTCTTAACCCTGTTTTTGAGGATGTGTTGTATATGTCAATTTGTTTGTATATTATGTTTGAAAATGATATATTGTATAACCAAAGTTAACTAATACAAGTGCAGATGGAATCCTATTCATTCATTAGTGGGAGATATTGAGATAATAAGTTCAACAAAATGCCGTTTGTTGAACTTATTATCTGAGCATTTCCTAACATTTCGTAATATAGAATGTGATATGATAACGGTACATCTGAATTAAAATAAATTTAGGATTTCTACTCTTACCGCTTCCTGTGTGGCTAAATATGATAAACAGCAGTATTAAGTACGACTTTTTGGCGTATATATGTGACCCGCCATATCAAATCCAGTCGTAAGTCGGCATTTTTTTACCCTGTGCCAATGCATTCTCTTATATATGCGAGTCGACCATAGGTCGCCTCGCATATATAAGAGAATGCATTGGCCTAACAATTTTTTATCATTTTTTTAAAATAAATGTTTCTTACAATTTTTAGGACATAAAATAAAAAACATCCATTACCCTGCAGGGAGCCCCACACATATATAGAAGCATATAGAAGAGTCTCGTCTGCTCATGTTTGTCTGGGGCTCTGTATGGGTGAAATTATAAAATTGTTAAAGAATACAAGAAAAAATTATTAAAATTGTAAAAAAATTGTTAGGCGAATGCATTCTCTTATATATGCGAGGCGAACTATGGTTGACTCGCATATATAAGAGAATGCATTGACACAGGGTAAAAAATCCCGACTTACGACTGGATTTGATATGGCGGGTCACATATATACAAATATGCTCGATTCGCACATGCGAATTAGTAAAAACATGTTTACGGTACGGAAATGAAAACTGTTAGACGAATGGAAAATATTCCATATGATGCAAGGGAAATAACCCCAAAACGAAAGGAGTGAACATATGTCCCGCATCACCTTAATGGAATGTTATATGGGTGAAGGTTCACCTTCGGAGTTACGATGTATAAGTCCCTTTAATAACTGAAATAATATATTGGAGCTCGTTACGTTTGTATATAATAGGCATTGGAAGCATGCAGCTATGTGTGGATGTAATCTGACGGGAAATTACACATTTAAATAGCGCGCTCGTGCAGTTAAGTATGCACCAGCCCTTATACTGATTATCGCCTTTGCATTACAATAACATAATTCTTCTTAGACACGCCCTAGTATCTATCACGAGACACTGTACCTTGGCATATAACATACACAGAACCAATATGTTCTGCGCATAGCTGTCATAAATTGTCGAGAGCCAGTCTAAAAGTGCGCGAACATAACTTCCTACTTAAGATGGATTTAAGATTGTTTTATGAAACGCGTTCGTGAAACGGAAAAGTAACATCATAAGATCCACCTTAGATATTAGATTATGTCCATCTTAAGATAATCTTATGACCTTGCTTCATGAAACAGGGCCCGGAACTTTAGTACTATGTTAAAAGTCCAGTGCATTTATGGCTTTTCCTCAAAATATTTGCAACAAAAGTTTCTCATAGGGAAGTACATTACCAAATTAACAGCAACATGCTAAAAATAAAAAAGAATCAAGAAAGGCGAAATTGATGAATTTGTGAATTTTGTGAAATAAATTCGTCAAAATTTGGTAAAATACTCAATTTATGACTTTTCAACAATGTTTATAAAAATAATATTTCACAAGGCCTTCCATTTTTGTATCCATTTTATAAAGTGTGTAGACAATCTTGAATACAGAACAGAAAACTTTTGCCAGGATATGTTCAGTATTTTTCCGGTTATTTGCCTAAAAAATTGGGAGTTTATCTAATTTCAGAGCCGCAATTTCTCAAAATTAGCTAAAATCCATTTTGTGTGGTCTTGTATTTTGAAAACTAAGGAAAAATGAAGGGATCTCTTGTTGTTTCATTAATGTCTTCCCTAGATTGTGCACAAACACACAATGATTTCCGTATGCATCTATGATTGAGAAGACAAAAATAAAAAGATATATTCTTAAACAAATTGCGTCTTCCATTACATGGACAGCCAAATTTACCTGTGATCGAGAACTGGCGTGATGAAATAGGATATTTGAGGTCATACAACTCAATACATATACATCCATATTCCCGTCATTTCTCATAACAACTTAAGTATACATGGTTCAACACACTGTGAAGGAATATCAAAAACATTGTGTAGAAAATCAACTTATGGCCCAATGAATCCTCAGTTTAACTTTTTTCTAAAAATGCGATTCGGGGCGCTTTTGTCCATTTTAAAGGTTTTTGTGTATACATAGTAAAAGCAATGTTCGTTTACCCTTAAACTCTTAGTGTTGATATAATAGCTTTACATTGGGTATGTCAATGAATGTCACTGGATTTCACCCAAGTTTCTGGAAATTGACTCAAAATTTGAATATCGGAAAAATGGGGTAGGAGAAACCATATTGACAAAATCACAGAAAACATGGATCTTGATACATAAAACATTACTAAAACATTCTTTCATACAGACATTACTGCTTCCTGATCTGATGTTCATATTCAGAGCTACAGTCCTTTGTGTTGCCACTCGATGGCGAATTATTATTTCGGTATTGTTCTATATGACATGCCCATTAAGTTCTAAATATACCTCCACTAAAGTACTAATGAAACAATCTACACAAACTGGAATTGACTCAATGTATATATGTTAATTATTTACTCTGTATTCGCCACTTAATTGTGACATTGAGTGAAATAAACAATCAACGTAAATAAAACAACTTTTGTCTGCAATGACTAAAATATGGGATGACAAGATTATAGGTTTTGTGATTACACCTACCCCATTATCAACGTTCAAAATTGGAGTTAGTTTCTTGAAAAATAATGTGAAATCCAGTAACGGTTGATTGGCTTAATCAATGTAATCCTATTTTTTCCAACATACGTGTTTTAGGAGGAACTTTCAAATGATTATACAAATTAAACACTAATTGTGTTCATTCTTGTTTACTATTTGTGCACAAAAATACCTTTTAAAATGGACAAAAACATACAAAAACAGTCCAACATGGCATTTTTTGGAAAATATTCAATACTAAGGATTCGTAAGGCCATAAGTGTTTTTGTTTGGCACGACTTTGTTTAGCAATTCCAACACATTGTATTTAACCTTATACCTTGTATACTTAAGAGTTTTTATAAATACAGGGCATATGGATATCAATGTATCGAGTTGTATGACTTCAAATATGGTATCAGTTCTGTGTCACAAGGCAAATTTGGCTATACAATGGAACACTCATTTTGTTTAAGAACATTTACGTCTTCTCAATCATAGGTGCATAAAGTAATATTTGTTTTGCACAATTTAGTTAGGAACTTAATACAACAGAAAGATATCTTTTATTTTAAAAATACTGGACCATAAAATGTGGATTTTAGCTAATTCTTATAAATTGAGTCTCCGCAATTAGACACACTCTTAATTTTGGAGGCAGATAATTCGAAAAATACTCAATGTATTGGAAAATGTTTGCTGCTGTGTAATCAGAATTTTGTACTCTACAAAATGAATATACAAATGGAAGGACTAGTTAAATTGAGTTTTTATAATTTTATAATTCATAATAAATTCATCGCGCGCATGTAAACGGGGTCCAAGTACGATTGTAATTGCTGACAGCCGGCCACGGTGAATGGGTGTGACGTAAGCGCTAGTATTCAGCCGTTATCAAATAAACTACCTGTTTATAAAATAAACCCAGTTGGTGAATAGCGCTCATAAAGTTCGATATAAACCAGGGGCCTGTTTCATGAAGCAATGTCATAAGATTATCTTAAGATGGACTTAATCTAAGATCTAAGGTGGATCTTATGATGTAACTTTTCCGTTTCAAGAACGCGTTCCACAAAACAAGATTAAGTCCTACTTAAGTAGTAATTTAAGTTCGCGCGCTTTTAGACTGGCTCTCGACAATTTATTACAGCTATGCACAGAAAATGTTGGTTCTGTGTATGTTATATGCCTAGGTACAGTGTCTGGTGACAGATACTAGGGCGTGTCTAAGAATAATTATGATATTTTAATGCAAGTGCGATAATCAGTATAATGACTGGTACATACTTAACTGCACGAGCGCGCTTTTTAACTGTGTTTTCGCGTCAGACCCCATCATCCACACATAGCTGCATGCTTCCAATGCCTATTTTATACAAACGTAACGAGCTCAAATATATTATTTCAGTTATTAAAGGGACTTATACATCGTAACTCAGAATGTGAACCTTCACCCATATAACATGCCGCAACGGCGACGCGAGACATATGTTCGCTCCTTTCAATGCTGATATTAGGTTATAATGCATTATACGTCTTTGAAGCATCTATAATACCAGGAAACCGAATATGTCGCCACGATGGCATACACATACAATACACCACAATTGAAGCACTGAGCTAAACGCTCTTTATTGATTGCCAACATTCATGGAATACTAACACAAAACGCTCTTTATTTATATTGCTATAATGTGAATAGGACTTCATATCGTGCTCCAAATAGACTTATTTCCAATCTGAGACATACTTGTAGAAGCCATATATAAATGATGTTAATGCCATTTGCTCTGGTTCTGTTGACAAATGTGCTAAACGTCTGTTATAATTAACAAACTGCGTATGAACTTCGAAAGTACGTTACGTTGAACGACATTCTGCATGTATGTTTTAATAAAAACCAAATCAACGACTTCTAATAAAGAGCGTTTATAATTAACAACACGTGAAAAGACGGCCGGTTCACAGGCCCCTGTGGAAAATTACTAAAATACCAATATAGACTGGTATAGTCTATATTGGTATTTTAGTAATTCCCCCAGGGGTCTGTGGGCCGGTTCACAGTGATATTATATGTTCTTTCGCGGATCCCGGTGTGCCCGCGCGGTCCGTATACTATATACATGCTATATATCTTTTTATTTCATAGTTAATAGATTATGATAATATACATAATAATAATAAAATAACATATATTATGTATTATTATCTTGCCGATATATATACGGGGTACATATACAATACATTTTACAATCAAATTATAACATAATAATATAGAAAGGCAAGTAAATAATAATAATAATAATAGCTGACATAAGCATTTATAATAAAAATGAGTATAAATCATTCACTATTATCCTCGATGTGAAAATGTTGGGACTAATTGTCTCAACATGATTATTGTCTACAGTGCGATTGGGTGATTTGAATCGCAAATGATGTTCAACTCTATGTAAATATATTCTTTTTGTTACAGAATTTAGAAATGTATATATAGTCCGGTCTTGGCTGTTTACAGTTAGTAGCGGACACCCCGCCAATCTTGCAACCACTGGTCACGTCACTGCTATAGCTTACCAGTTGGTTATTAATTACTACCATTTCTGAAACACCCCTCAATGCTAGCAAGGTGTTATTCAGTTAAATGTGTTTATAATAATATATACATGAACTAGATCCCATCCACATTTCGGACCAACTGCGGATCACAACGTAGGTCTTAACTTTAAGATTATCTTATGACACCTCACACCAGTCTTAAAGTTAAGACCAAAGTTAAGACCATCTTAGGTTAAGACTTTGTTCGTGAAACGCACTTATGACTGAAGTTTGAACTTATGACCATCTTAAGTCCCAACTATGTCATAAGTTGCCTTCATGAAACAGGGCCCAGGTGTTCTTTGTAATTGTTAATTTATACACAAACTGAGGTACCCGGCGTTGCCCGGTGGAAAAATGCGTTAACTATTCGTGGCCCTTCAAGTCATTTAAAACAATTATTAGTCATCTGGAGTAAACAGCACATATTACATGACTCTCCAGATAAAGTTACTTCTATCCATTAAGTTGATAATAAACGCTCTTTCTCGCTAATTATTAGGGCCTCTTTTAGTCATTTGAGGTCAACAGCATCTACCCCGTAACAATCCGTGTCAATTTACGTTTGTGCACCAATTTCCCCACATATCGTTTGGGCTGATAGTAAACGCTATTTATATATATTATAATTTATTAGCCCTCCCCCTTTTAGTCATCTGAGATCAAAGACGCCTATCCCATGACACTCCACGGGGTCAATTTATCTGGCATGTTTTAATATTCACCGACCAGATTGCTACCATTTTGGTTTACAATTACGTATTGAATTAAACTAATTGTTATTGCCCTTTTATATGACATTTGAGGTCAACGGGTCCTATCTAATAAGATTCACACGAGTCAAATTACCCACGTGTACATATTTTCAGCTCCGATCGTCCAGCCGTCACCTATAGCCAAATATATACAAAATAATTACCAGAGCCCCATTAAGACCTCTGATGTCAACGGGCCTATCTAATAACACTCCCGGGTCAAATTACCCCTATATACACATATTCAGCTCGGATGGTCGTGCCGCTTGGTCGCATATAAGCGGACAAACAAACGAACAAACTGTGTCGCATAACAGTGGAATGCATAAACTTTTATTCATTTCAGTGTTTTGTTTTAGATGTTCGCTAAATTTGCTCACCTTTGATTCAGCATCTGCCATATCAGTCAAATAAACATGTGGTTCTACCTAGAAACAAAAATAGAACACAGTTGGTTTCAACGATTTTGTGTCTGATACAGTGATATTAAATATTGGGATCAAATTTAATTGGCCAGTTAGCTAAAATTATTGCCCTAGTCTTGGAAGGGTTGCGTATTGGGAAGCTTTGTAAGTGTAATTTCACTTATTTTTGGACTAGTTATTAATGCTGAACCCTATACCAGAACCCATTTTACAATAATATGGGGGGGGGGGGGCTCATTACACGGGGTGTCCCCAGAAAGGGGAATTTCAGCGACCACTATATTTATGTAGCCCAACTATTCTAATGTCAGGATCCGGTTGTCGCAAACTATGATTTTGTCACATTTTCCTCATGCTATACCCAACCTGATTTGTATGCATTTTTCGGGTTAGTTCCTGTAATGTTCATCAGTCTAAGCTTCTTAATCTATGTTTAGTTTATTTGTTATTCCTTTGATTTGGGATACAGTTACGTGAGTATAGTATTGGACATGGTAAAAAGTTGCCAGATAATCGATTGACGTTTGAGCTGTGACGTGTTTCGTTAATCGTGAACGTATTTTTTAGTGAAAAAGTCCTCAAGAATATACTAATAGTATAGTATACTGATAGTATGACTACGATATTATCCACAAAAACAGTTATGCGAGTCGAGCATTTGTCCATATACAACGCGTAGAGAGTGAGGAGGGTGCGTTCACACACTGGCATGTTGGCACGGTATGGTTTACAGTATCGTGTCGATGTTTTAGGAGAGTGATTCGCGGCGACTCATTCAACACTGATATCTTGATTGGCGTGGATTAGCGAACGCTGTGCCAGTATCTTGTATACAACGAGGTGCCAATTTTAACCATAGTTTCGCCAGGGTATGTCTCACCAGTTTTGAGTGTTTTGCTTATCGCATGCTCTTTACGGTGGGGAAAAGCAAGCAAGCGTGGTAAAAACTGTACGTTATGTGGGCAGACAGACGCAAATGACGAATACCATATCATATCCGTTTGCACAATCTTAGTTGGGGCCAGGCAGAAATATATACCACGATGGTTCTGGGAGGAACCTGCTAGATGGAAATTCTACATACTATTAGCGTCCCACAATCCAGAAATCCAGAAAGGCTTAGGCATTGTGACTAAGATAGGACTGAGTAAGATCGAATAGTAGTGAGTCGTCGATGCGAAATAACGATGATGATAATTAATATGATGTATATGACCAGTGCTGTTATTGTTAATGATGGTGTTGTTGTTGTTGTTGTTGATGGTGATGGCGATGACGACGATGAAGATGATGATGATGATAATAATAATAATGGTGATGATAATGGTGACGATGATGGTGATAATGTATTATATTATATGTAAATAGTGTAAATATGTTTGTCAACTCTATATAATGCGTGTTAACTCACGATTGAGTTCATTAAAGCATTCAGCATTCAACAATTGTTTCCCAACATGTCGTTTGTTTACATAACCCAAAGTACTACCATGACAATAACATACAATTTACGAGATATTTTTCATTGCTATAATAACATAACTTATCTATAATACAATATGTTTTCTGTTTATGGCGGGTTTAACGGGCGTTAACAGCCATATCCATCGCCAACGCTAATAACCAAGTGAGTCACAATTTGCAACCTTAATAGCAGAGAATAAAGTTCGGTATATATGCGAAAAATCAACTCTTTTTTTTTACCAAATTTGGTTGCCGTATTGCAAGCTATCTTGAGTGATTTCGTCTTAAAATACATCAGTGTGACACATTGATAACATATCAAAATAATCATCACATTTGATACAAAATATAGTTACTTTTTTTTTTTTTTTAAATGGTCTCAATTAACCAATGTGTTAGTATTCAAATTACATATAAGACAGAACAGTCAATGTTGTTTATCAACCACATTATTGCGATTGCAATATCTACATTTTTCCTTATTTTGGCCACCAATTTTGCAGTCATTTTGAGCCAAAGTGACAATTTTGATTCCATTGAGTTGGGAATATTCATAAGTAATGGAATGGTGACTTTTGGTGATTTTTATTCCACGTTCTGTAAAATCTCTATTTTGATAGATTAAAAAGGGCTTGGACCCCATGGATGGCATGTTTTCATCCCTCCAATGATCAGTTAAAATAACCAAAATAAAGTCACAAATTTCAACCAGTTCAAAACAGCAGTTACTGATGTTACATATATTAATGAAAAAACGTCATATTTTCCAGTTCCGGCCGGGGGGAGGGACTGCATATGTTTTCCAGATAGAAGACGGGTTGATTGGGTACGTCGGGGTTAGAGTAATGCAAATTTGTTTTCCTACACTGACATTTACTCATGTTTGTCCACTATTAACCTTATGTAGACTTTTAGCTACATAACTAGATCATGTGTTGTCCTACGACATGGTCAATCCAAATGGGGGGAGACCACCGCAGGAGTGCCCCAGGGATATGTATTGGGCCATATTCTCTTTCCCGTATTTATAAACGACATTGTAGCAAATATTACATATAACGTTCGCCTCTTGCCGACGACACATCCATCGCATTTACTACCAATGACCCTCACACTGGAGCGATACTGTTTCAACAGGATATTGACAAACTCCAAGTCTGGTCTTCTAAATGGCATGTTAAATTCAATGAACTCAAGACAGAATCACTAACATGCTCCAGAAAACGTATCCCACTAAGCCACCCAACCCTGTACATGAACTTACAGCCCATAAAAGAAGCAAAAGTACATAAACATCTTGGCATTATATTGAGTAACGACGGAAGCTGTGGGCCTCATATTGAAGA
The DNA here is from genome assembly GCA_032622095.1 of Siphonodentalium dalli. NCBI lineage: Eukaryota > Metazoa > Mollusca > Scaphopoda > Gadilida > Siphonodentaliidae > Siphonodentalium > Siphonodentalium dalli. Next base: position 18,095,894 of record CP136064.1, read on the forward strand.
AATGACTAAGACCGCGTGGAAACGCATCTCTCTACTGAGGAAATACCGATTCTATCTTGACCGAACAGCACTCGAAAAATGCTACTTCAAGCTAGTTCGATCAAACCTGGAATACTCCTGTATTGTATGGGACGAATGCTCCCAACAAGACTCTGATAAAATCGAAAACGTACAATACGAAGCAGCTCGTATTGTGACGGGTGCCACCAGATCTGTCGGTAATTCTACACTGCTGTTAGAAACTGGTTGGGAAACTTTGAAATCACGTCGTGAAAAACCAAAATTTAAAGTTTTTTATAAAATGGTATATGGTCAGTCTCCGATTTGTCTTAGAACACTAGTACCCCCGACTCATGGCCACATATCTAGGCGCGAAACTAGACAAAGCAATCACTTCATAATCCCTGGTTTTGACTATGAATATCACAGAAGATCATTTCTTCCTTCAACGACGTCCCTATGGAACAATCTCGACAACAATATTATTAAAATGGATAATGGATTCCCTCTCAGCATTTAAGAGGTCTCTCGACTTTAAAATGAAGAAGACCCACATATGGTTTTACTATGCGTACACCCGCGAAGCCCAAATACTGCACGCCCGACTAAGATTACATTGTAGCAACCTAAATTACCATACTTATTCCAACTTTGTCTCCGATCATCCCAGGTGTGTCTGTGGTGAAATTGCGGACACAGAACACTATTTACTTGAATGTGTTAGATACCGCTCCCAACGACGCTCACTCTTATCATCAATTTCTGATCTGTGTATCGTTACATCCGAGACACTCTTGTGTGGATCCACTAAAATCTCACTGGAAGACAACTTAACAATTTTCAAAGAAGTCCAAAAATTTATCATTCGTACCAAACGTTTTAAATGACGGCACCAAATAATTGTCCGCTGAGCCACACACTTATTGATATTAAACGCATTAATGTTAGTCAACTATATGATACGTTAATGGATTACACATTGGACACTGTTGCAAAACCACAGCAACTTATTATCACGGTATGTTATACAGCTTAGAAGAATAGACAATACAAGTGCGTCCCCTAATGCTATGACGTTGGATAAGAAGCAAGGTCAGATTCCCAACCAGTGCATAATCTGACACAACAGATTATCCACACTCCTCAAAATCCCCTGTACTGCCAACAAGATATTTCATCATTCCACCTAACAGTGTCCTTATCATATCCGACATCCATCTTAACCCCTTAAACTATTCTCATATAAACACAATAATTCCATATAATACTATTTATAGTCATCTGACAACCGCCATACCCTTCCAACATACTCCCACATAACCCAAATCGTTCCATATGCAACTACCTTATCGTGAAACACCTATCGGACCGGCCCATCCTGTGAGTAGACTATAGTACACGCGATGAAACGTCAACAATTTAAAACATGAAGCCCCCATCTACTTGGAACAATCTGAAATGTTATAAAATCACCCTCACAGGACGGACCTTGACATTAGCCAATCTGAAACGACTCCCAAAAGCTTAAAGCTTGTTGTCGAATCCCCTTCATATCATCACTGTTAATCTTTGTCTTGTTTTTTTTTGTAATATACGAATAATATGGAATAAATACTGTTCACACCAACTTTATCATTTATAACACATTTAGCTCCATGTACGGGGTCTATATGTGGTTTGAGGTTCCAATACCGGCTTTATGGCAGACATAACTCAAAGTATCCAAGTTTGTGTTTGCTAAATCAATTGATAAAGTATGTTTGCCTATAAACTGAATACAAATCTCCCGAAAAAAAAAACGACTACATTTTGGCGGCCGCCTTGGACGAGGAGTTCCAATTTTGCCCTAAAAAGGTGGCATTATATCTTAGTTTAACACAAATGAATGTATTATTGATATGTATACAAAAAGATTGGTTTCCCGGACTAAAATTGAAGCACACATACATATGTACACACTATCAAAAATTCAAAACATAGCACCTTTGTCCGTGCTGTCGTGATATGACCTAAATATGTCGCTAATACACTCTATATACTATTAAACGTGGTATCTAATTGGACTAGTTTGAGTTTTATCAGTAATTCCACTGTAACAGTAATGCCTGCATAGCAATCGTTTTTACATGCAAAATCTATCTTAAGGCCAAAGCAAACAATATTTGTGGTTTGGGTTTCCTACCGACTCTATTTTAAACCCCCTACCCTAAAGTATTTTTCATGGTTTTCAAGAAAATTTATTGAATTGTATCATAAAACACATTTCAGCATCTCTGAATAGGTTGATTTCTTGGTAAAAGTATGGTGCAATATTAAAATTTATACAAAAATAATCAAAAGTAGTTTTATGTCAATCTTGGAGAGTAAAATACGCATATGAAAAGTAATAAGAATATATCAAAATAAAAAAAATAATTAAAAGAATAAAATTCCAAGCCTACCTACCGACCCTATTTTTTTCGGCTTGTAACCCAAACCAGACATTTAATTTTCTTTGGCCTTATATTAGGGAACTTGTTAGTAATGAAAACAAGAACAAAGTCTATCTATGTTTTGATGTATTTCTGTGATCGTTGTTTTTATTTTTTTTTATTTTTGTGTTAATTCGCACGAACAGGTCTGGCAATTCGCAAATATAGCTATGTCTAGCTGTTGTAGCTACATTTGAGTATCGTAAAACAATATCTTACCAATTTGCATTGCGTGAAAGCATTACCGCAAGCTATTGCAACTAAGGGTGAGGGGTATTCTGTTGGTACAACTTATGAAACCACTGCCGAAGACCTTTCGATTGCACCAGCCTGCGAAATATCCGAGAAGCATAGCAAAGCACATGTATCTGTTTAGAAATGTGTTATGTTATGTGATATGGGACTCATATCCATCCACATGTGATATATTCTTCTTCTATTTAGGAATAGTTGTCAGGAAAAAGTAACAACGTTTGAATATTTTGTTAATTATACATGCAAATGGCAAACAATATTAAGAGTACATCAAACAATGTTCTTGTATATTTAAATGAGTGTCTGTTGGATTGGGATATCTCTCTTCATCCAGATTCATCATAAGGCTATTGTAGCTATATATTTGGGAATTGCCAGTTCCGATGAACCCACGTACCCTTTCGAAGCTAGATACGCATTGACGAAATGATCCAATAGGAAATATTCACATAATAATTTCAGTAAAACTGTCATAGGTTGGTTGTTGAACTTATTATCTGAACAATTCCCATACACGATGTATATGGCTTGTACTATCTTTTAGTTCATCTGTCGTCTGCATTTGTAACATGAACATCCCTCATAATTAACAATAGACCATTCGAATGTGCACTTTTATAACTCCGTGGGATATTAAATCTATTCATTATAGAAAGTCGCGCTGTCCTCAGACAATCACAATCCAAGATGGCGGCCGATTTGGAAATGGCTAAAACATTAAGGTATGGTGACATGCACCCAAAACGTGCAAAGTTTCATGTGTTAGTCACAAATTAGACAATTGCCCTGAAAATGGCCTTAATCCACATGTACTCCAATATTTAAAAGTCATGCGACTACATCCACGAAATATTAACCCGGTATTCCTTGTTGGCTTACCATATTATTCCTTGACAATATGAAATCTAGACCCTTATTGTTTGAGACATGGTCACAAGGTAAGTCCCCACCCTACTATAGTGACATCACTTAAACAGGACGCTACGCTCCTGACATTTGAACACAAGCTAATCTTGACAAGAAAATGTGAAGTGTTAATATCCTGGGTCATTGTGCATGAACCGCTCCCACACAGCTTGGCCTTGACCCTTAACACTGCGAGTAGATATCTGCAATTTTAAGTCGGGTTTCATCTTTGAATTGTTTGGTGCGTTGATAAATTTGGTTGGATGAATCAAGATTTCGTTTTATATCAAAATGCGCCCTCCACGTGGGGTAATTGTGAAACGGCCGGATTTACGTCATTCCAACAATTCCTGTTCAGCGATGTGTGACTCTGTACCATGTCCCATTCCTTCAGAATAGAATAGAATATAATAGAATATGATTTATCGATTGACTGCGAAACATGATTACGTTATTAGGTACGAACTACGATGCATATCAGATAAGTACAGTGCTGTGTTCTACTTCCCATGGATCGCTGTAAATTCCAATCACACATTATACTTTATATAAATGATTTATAAGTGATAACAAGAAATCCACTTCAGTAGACTTCATATTAGCCAGCCGTTGCATATTATAGCACCCTTAAAATTATATTATCCCTCGACCCTCTAACATTAGAATATTGACTACACAATACAGTGCAAAACTAAATATAAACTATTTATAAACACTTACCGAATAGATAGCCTTACTCTGTAATAGTGACCGCAGCCGGGTTATGGTTGTAAATTTAATTCATTGTGAAGTGACATAATACACTCCAACGCACACGATAAACAAGCTGCACTTGTTGCACGATCACGTGCACTATCATGCACAGTTCGTTATTGACCTTGCAATTGCTAAATGGTGTGTGAAGTTAGAAACCATTACCCAGTACCCAGGTCAAAACGGAGACATAACATTAGAATATCTCATTATGGTAGACGGGGGAGGTGGCGGGATTGATAATATAAAGCATAGAAAGCATATTTTCGCCGATGAGGAGATTTACCTTACCTTTGATTTACCTTTGATCTTCAGCCTGTGTTAAGCTTTCGCTTGTAATGGCTACTTGTCTTCTTGAGCTCACTTTATTTTTGTCTACGCTTACAATATCGATGGGACAGAATGATGTCGATTAGGTTTCAGGAACGCGTATTGGAAGCCAGAAACCAGTTCGTGTATTCGCATTAACTCTCAATCTGTCCGTGAGAGAGGTGCATGATTTGGGTTCTGGACCATTGGGTGTTCATCTACCAGACCACACATGTTAAATGGCTTATCCCCCCCCCCCTGGGAGGGACCGAGAGGGACGGATTTCGAATAGGATTCTGAATAGTTAGTCCAGGAGATATTGGTCGACCTCTGCACCACACAGGACTCAACATCACCCCTCTATTTTTCAATCTTGATGTCTCCTCTAATTTTGTTCGGTTGTTAGCAAGAAAAAACTGGCCGCAGAGACTCCAGACAAGATGGCATCCATTATGGCGGCCAATTTTAAAATATGCACCAGGTATCTTTGGTTGCAATTATCACAACCCAAAGGTTGTTTTACGGTTCGTAAGCGACGCAAGTATAGTTGTGACGTCACTAATTTCTATACTCCATCAACCTGAAAAAATAGTTTTTACATCCGGGCGATTCGGACCTATGGGCCCCAATGGCGGCCGCCATTGTAAAATGAATTGACAAATTAACAAAACGAATTTATTTTCCTTCTTCGATCAGCAACAACACTATTAAATTTGAAAAACAAAATCAACCTTATTCAAAATTAAATGATTAATGTGGATTTAGTTGACCTAGGTGCATATCATTCGGCAAACCTCGTCAGATTCCGTACCGTTTCAGTTAGGTCAACGTTGTAAATGACGTAGTCTTTTTTCACCTGGAGTGGTTGGTGTTGAAGTGGTAAATTGTGCCTTCTACTTCACCAAATTTAATAGCTGTCACTGCATGTCAGGTCAAGGAAATCATACAATGGACATTTAAAGGCTGACTCACTGATTTACTCATTTCGTGATTTAGTTATCACCGACTTCAGGCTCAGCCTCAATCACTGTGACTCGGATCATAATACAATTCTGGCCATCTACAGACTACACACAAAAGTGACAAGCATGTGAAGCCTAGTGCGCTGTGGATTAAGTGAGTCCATAAAATTGGTCAGTGAAGAAAAAGAAGAACATCTCCACTTCATAGACAGCAGAGTGACTGAGTGTAGTGAGAGGATATGTTTGAACAGTTTCCAACTTTTCATCTACGGTATGAATTATGTTTCCTGTGATGGATAGATCAAGTTAAACGTGATTAACTGTTAATAATGCCATTAACGGTGATTTGTTTGACCATTCTCACCTATTAAATATATCATGATTATAACACTGTGTTCTCAGTTTAAACTTTAAGCATTAAAGGTACTCAATCCGATCAGAAGGTCCCATATCAATAAGACACAACAACAACATTTCTTCAAAATACGCTTTAGTTATCAGAATAGATTTATTACAACGAAATAATTAATGCTAACCACGGTCAATTGGTATAAAATTTCCCAAAACTTGTTATTTATCAGCAAAATAAGGCCGTATTATCACTTAAGACTTAATTATCAACACATTTTGCGGTATTACCACTTGAGTTTAGAGTTATCCATCTTCATCCGCAGTTTTGTACGAGATCTTCCGTTTGATCACGTGTTTCTGGGCCACATATTATTACATATCTCGAGTAATAACAAAAATCGATATTTGATCACTCTGAGCTTTGATGTGTGGGTTCCTTGACTAGAATCAAATATTTGTTACCCTCGAAGCCCTGCGAAGCCAAAGAATTAGTAATTTAGGAGCGTATGATCGGATTGACTACATTTAAGCGGGAGCTCGATCAGCAGGGCTAGCAACTATAATGGCTATTTGTGGAAACATTATTAGATGTAGCCTTGTGTAAGTTCTATTGTCGACTTGACACATTGGAATCATCGGTTATGCTATACATAATAAGTCCGACGCCAAGTCGTGGAACTGTAATGACCTTCTACATGACTCATGAGGCAATCCCAGATGGTCATATAATTTGTTAATATGGTAGCATTTTCTTAGATCATGCCATGCACATCTATTCTAGCTAGTACATATGCCCGTCAAGATTATATATTCCACCAGTACAAACCATGGGAACTTTTTGATGTTGCGAAAGGGAAGTTTGTAACAATGAAAACAAAACAGTACAGGTAATAAATTATAAAATATCTGTTCCTTAATAAGTTAATAATGTATTTCATTGTACGTGATTACATGAAGGTCCAAACTTAAAAGTGCATGATTTAAGTGACTTTGTGGTTGATTTTGCTTTCCGTGCCTTACACTCATGTAATTTATCCCGGGCAATTAATTAACTGTTAATATACTCTGTTGCTATCACTATTATTAATTTCAGCCTCAAATCCCCACTATCATATTATTGGCCGTCACAATGATTAGGCACATGCGAGTATCAGCTCACAAGTCACAAACAAGCATACAATTTCGAGCTTTACCACCCCCTTCTGTGAAGTAGATTACTGACGATCAAGTATTAACAATTAAGAGAAATATATTCCCTACTTGTTTGTTCGTGTTATAAAGTTCGCTGTCAGAACATAAAAAGCAATTTGTGTAATATGATCTCTAGTAATATGTATACGGACATAGCTAGTGTAGAGATTCATGACAGGATCTAGTATTGTTTGTGGTTCGATAGATTATTATTGATAGGGGAATATTGTTTTATGAAAATATTTGTGTACACAGACAGGCATCTCCTCATAAAAAACTTTTAAAAGCCATTCCTTTTGAACAAATTATTATGGAATATAAACTACCAACATCAAACTGTAAGTATTCAAAAGTCAAGGCTATTGGTTGTTGTCTAGGAGGGAGTATTGTACTGAAATTAACCATTTTATTATTGACGCTGTGTGCGCAATCCGATTGAGATGTGTACTATACGACGAAGCTTGTCAATTTCATGTTCATTTCATTCCTAAAATGTCATCATGTCGATTTCAATGAAACTCGACGAGCAACATCATCGTGTGGCTTTCATCATCGACCGAATTTGCGATAACCTGAATGTATCGTCTGCTTTGTTCATATCTGAGGATTAACACATTCACAAATGAAACTGATCTAATATGAACCTATGCAGGACATATTCATAACAACTTACTGTTTATAAATAAATGAAAACTTCAGTCGTGCCACATATCGGAATTTGTGAAGTATCAAATTCGTTTCATATCTGATTCCGCGATTTTGCGACACCACTTCCGGAAGTCAATGATTATTTCACGAAAACGTGGTCTCGCTAAAAATTCACCGACCCGGTATACTGTACATTATGTGTAACCGCGCCCACCGGGGTCGTTATTATGGTACCCGTGTGTTCGTCAATGACTCTTTTATACGATAAATGTATAAAATCACGCCGAGATGCCAATAATTTCCCACAGAGACAGCTGACAGAGACAAACGAAAGGCGGTGAAATGTCCGAAAAATTTAAAATTTTCATATTTTGGCGGCCATATTGGATTTTGGTGTCGGATTATTGGCTAGTTTGTAAGGAAAACAAAGACCGCATGATTGTTATATCACCTTTACTATAACGGCGATCAAAGAGACCTGGTGCATATAAAAAAAATTGACCACCATGATGAACGCCATCTTGTCTGGAGTCTCTGCGGCCACTATTTGTTCTTGTTAACAACCGAAAACAATTCGAGGAGACATTAAGAAAGAAAATTAGTGGGGTGAAGTTGAGTACTGGGGGGGGGGGTGCAGAGGTCGACCAATATATCCTTGACTAGTACGCCAGGAACTAATTCGCCAATTCTCGTAGTATTCCGAACGAGATAGCTCTTGCACTATCGTGTAGCATAGACCGGTATGTACCAAAGTAACAAAAACCAGTTCCATTCCCCAAGTCGGTAGCTCGAGTGGAACTGCCATTGTTAACCATAAACGACCGGTTCCGCAAGATACGCAAAAATAAAACAAAAAAGGCACCGACCGCACCTCCCCTAGCTGACGTATCGCTCTCTTGTACAGATTCCTACAATTTGAGCCACGTGGCGGTTTGCGCTCCAAAATACACACAATATTATTCGCTTTAAAAAATTTCTCAGTACCGAAATAGGTCGATAAATATCTGAATTAATTTTCTACGAGCACTCTGTAATCCAACAGTAGGAAGGCTTGAGTTGAAGAATTTTCCAACCTGAGGGGGAGCATGAGGTTTGAAATTTCCAACACTAGGAAAGCTTCAGTTGAGGCCAGTGTAGATGCTAGGATTTGCGATTTTCTTGTATATAGTTTTCAAAATTTTCTCTCACACCGGGCCAAACAACCATGGTCGGCCCGGTGTTTCCTGGTCTGTTGTCGGCAGATGTGTGCATTTGTCTGGAATTAGATCACTAGTTGTTTTTTTTGGGCAATTTTCAGGTTAAAATATCTTAATGTTCTCATACTGGGAAAATAGAAGCATGGCTTATGAATATATAGGAAATTAGGCCTGAGCATGAGGTACAAGGGGGGGGTGCAAATGGAATTATGCAAAAAGTTGTGTTGGTGCGATTCCGACTGAAGGGGGGGCGGGGGGTGCAAATGGAATTATGCAAAAAGTTGTGTTGGTGTGATTCCGACTCAAGGGGGGGGGGGTGCAGTTGGAAATTCCCAAGGTGGACATCCCCCAGCGGAGACCGTCTAGCCACATCCCTGCTTATACTCCCGGGGAGGGACCGAGAGGAACGGATTTCGAATAGGATTCTAAATAGTACGCCATAAATCAATTCGCCAAGTCCCGAAAAGGCTGTCGTTGTGTTGGCCGGGAAGGTGCATGACTGGTTTGCTATTCCATTTGGGCTCAAGTGTATATAACTGCACCCCCGAGTAAAGAGCCTACCGGGAGGGTCCGAGGATGTGGTATAGGAGAGGGCCGGTGGAGGTATCGGAAACTGAATGTGGCACTATAGGTTGGGGCACCAAAACACATTGAAACAATATAACGTTGAAAAAATTACCCCAACAAATGGGAGGGACCATGAATAGCTTTTCTGATTTTTAACAGGTTTCTGGAAAGCCCATTGGTAGCCAGAAACCAGTTGGTTGTTTTCTTAATTACCCCCAGTCTGATGGTGGTAGGGCGTTGATAATTAGAGCTCTGGTCGATCCGAAGATTCTCTACCCGACGCTCACTCGAAATCACTTATGACAACCGGGGAGGCAACGATAGGGGCGTATTTTGAATAGATTTCTGGAACGCGAATTGAGTGTCAGAAACCAGTTTGTTGTTGTCACAGCAATTCTCAGTATGTCCGTGGGAGGAGTTGCAGGGTTTGGGTTCTGGATCACTTGTGTGCACAGATACGTATAGAAACACTATCCGATTGAGAAAATTCACCCAAAAATGGGAGGGACCATGAAGAGCGTTTCTGATTTTGAATAGGTTTCTGGAAAGCCAATTGGTAGTCAGAAACCAGTTCGTTGTTTTCTTACTTACGCTGAGCCTAATGGTGTTAGGAAAATTTGGGTTCTGGTCGATCCGCACAGTATCTACCATATCCCCACGAGAGGCACCGATAGGAGCGGATTTCGAATAGGTTTCTGGAATGCGAATAGGTTTCCGGGGAGCAAATTGGGTGTAAGAAGCCAGCTCGTTGTTGTCGCAGTAACTCTCAATCCATCAGTGGGAAGGGGTGCAGGATTCGGGTTCGGGACCATTGTCTGCTCTTCTACCCGACCCCGATGTCAAATGACTTATACCCGCGGAGATGGACCGAGAGGGACGGATTTCGAATATTTTTGTGAATAGTACGCCAGAAACCAATTCCCGTGATGGTTGTCTTTATGCTGTCCGGGGAAGAGCACGAGGGGTTTGCTATTACATTTGGGCTCACGTATATATAACTGCGCCCTCTGTATACAGCCTATACTCTCCGGGAGGGTCCAAGGATGGAACTGGATTAGGGCACCAAAACACATTGCGTTTCTGAGTTTGAATAGGTTTCTGGAAAGCCCATTGACAGCCATCAACCAGTTCGTTGTTTTCTTAATTACTCTCAGCCTGATGGTGGTAGGGGTGGACAATTTGGGTTCAGGTCGAATCGCAGATTCTCTACCCGACACCCAATCCAAATCACTTATGACCCCGGGGAGGCACCGATATGGGGCGTGTTTAGAATATAATGTATATGCATAACATTAATGTTTCCAAAAAACAAATTATGAATTTCCCAGCGTACCCAGTGAGATGTGACATGAACAAGATATGTGTTTTGGGTGTTTTGGCTGCCACACATTTTAAGCTTGTAAGATCTCAGTACAGTGAACACAATCTTCACATTCGAGTCACTTTTGACATTTTGTAAACATATCCATGACATATCAGTTGTTAAGCTACAATTCAACTAGAGTTGATATATTTTGAAAATAGATACATAGAGAGGATATCTACCAGGCTGCAATTGGAAATAATATTTTAGAATTTTCTGATATCTGCACACCTAGGTCACTGTGCATGATAAACACTTCCACAATTTCTAACTATTACCTGATTAGATGGTCAACCAGCCCTTTATCTAGCATTATCCCACACCACTGTTGTTAGTCTAGTGGAGCAACTTCAATTATACTAAATGAGAAGCAGCAACTCATTGTCTTTAAATAGCCGACGAAATTGATACAATATTTACGTCTCTGGATAACTCATTCATCATCAGTTACTGAATTGATGGGATTCCCTCCATTTCATTGGAGAGTGGCTAAGCACGTGCGCGATCTGATTTGTTTATGACATAACATATAACTTCACATATAAGCGGACAATGCCGTGTTGACAAGTTTCCCCACGCATTGTCAACTCAACTATTGTTGGAAAACTGAATACAGGCGATATATCCATACCTCTGATACCCATGCAAATAATTCACTGATTAGTTTGATGCACCGATGACAGTTATTTTCTAGCCATTGATAGTCACGTTAATGTTTGAGACATATGCTCGCCCTTGTTCCATGCACACATCGATCGACACTCTTAAAGCAATAGGTACTCTTGAGTACATGCGTTGGTACTGAACTTGCCCCGTGGGGAGTACCAATGAAATAAGCCGAATTATAATACTTTTATTAGTATAAAACCTTGATCGTGTTTTCGTAATTAACTCAAGGTTTAATACCTCGATTTCAGGATTTTCTTGACCTGCTCCTTGCACGTGGATTAATATATATAGGTTATCACCACCATGTGTGTTTCCGAGATCAGTATTCAAGTCGAGCTGCCTTCTCTGAGCAGTCTATCGACGAGTCCGCAGGAGCAGTGGGAAGGCAGCGAGACTTAATTATGGATCTCGGAAACAAACATGGTGGTGATAACCAATTTATCTTACAATTTGTCCCATAAAAAATGCAATAAAACTCAATTTAAAACTATTTTATTACGCGTAAAACAAAACGTACACAATATTTTCAGCACGCGACGTCGTGAGAAGTCAAATTCTGAGAAATCCACGTCAAGTGACTATTCAATTTCGCTTTGACTGGTATATCAGACATTTTTCGTAGCATTTCTACAAACACAACAGAATAATTATTCACACTGGCAATATTTATGTGACCTGAAAGCTGTGCAATAGTGTTAGGAGTAATGTCATTATGAAGAAGTCGAATGCACGTTGTTTTCCGGACGCAGTTATTGGTCTTTCTGCCAGGAAGTTCACCTTTCTCTGCCATCGTCTGCATTATTTTGGCCAATGCATGTTCATCCATAGGTTGAGCCTTATACCAGAAAGGTGACTCTGGTTTCCGATTATGATTAACTTGAATGTAAAGTGGTGAATCAGGCTGCAAAGTGTTCAATGGACACTTTGGTGCGAATACCTTGTATGCCGCAACTGGACATTCTGTAACTGGAACTCCGGGGATTGCGAATGCTTTCGGACTGAGTGCTCGGTGGTGAGTATTGGCACTTTCTCCTGTTCGGGTTTTTGTCGTCCTTCGTCCTTTCATTGTGTTTAAGAAATTCAACACCATTCGCGTCCTTCTCAAGTGCAATGTCACCCCATCGAAAACTATGTTGCTCTTTTCCAGTACGCATGCCGAATAATTTAACATTGTTGTACTACATCAGATTATTTTCCCTCAAGTATCTGTCAATACCACGGTGGTATGGTGTCAATGAATCTGGCTCATAATCAGATCCATCGGCTTTCCTTATAGACAGGATGAATGACCGTATATAATTGTCCATATGAATTGGGTCCATATTCTCAATGGCTTGAAATTCATTTCTCTCTGACAAAAATCTTACGAATGCCCTTATGACCACTTGTGTTTTCTTCACTGTATTACCATTTTGCATGCTAGTTACAAAGTCATCGTTCTCAGAATCATGAACATCAACAAATGTTGGTACCTTGGAATTTGATGCAGGTCTCTGAATATTCAGATTCACCGCTGATGGTTCAATAACATTAACAGCAGCAGTATACTATTTGTATCAGTGGTTGAATTATACTTCCATGTATGTTATTAGCATTGTTGCTTCTTCTCAATCGCCATAATGGAATCGAGGACCCATAATCAGAAACACTGGCTGAGTTTGTGGCATCTGCAGGCAACATTTGAGAATTACACTGCTTTCAACTAAAACATTGCTTTCACTAGTTTTAGAACTGTTTTCTTGGTCGATTCTGCTCACAACATCATGCAAATCCTCATCGTCTCTAAATAGCTGCATTACATGTAGATCATCGTATGATACCTCGTTTAGATTAACTGCTTCAAATTCCATATTGTTTTAAATTTCGTACTTTCGCAAGAATCGATCGATTTACGTTGTGTACTCTGCAGAAATTGCAAATGCAGACGACGCTTTAAAATCATCTAAATCACACATTAAAATTAATTAAAATTAATTCATGGGAAATGCAATGAAATTACGGACTTTTCGTAAGTAATCTCTCTTGTATCCTCAACAAAATATAATTTTATTTCAAACTTTCGGTATTTTATCGAATAAAAATTGTCGTCAGCAGCTTCTGATCAAGACCGTACTAAATTACGGGGAATTCCCTACTTCGCTTATAATAGAGATTGTCGAAATAGTCTGTATTCGTGCGCGCTGTAAACAATGTGTTGCTTTTTAAATTTCCAAACATTTTGCGGTGCGTTTTTTAGTTTGTTCGTCCTGTCCTGTCCTCTCTCCACATTCTTTCCACTTTGTTAACACAAGTATTTATTATGTTACGTTCGTAGCACACGCTGATGTTATTTTACGGCTTTTAAATTGGTTATTTAGACGCTTTGTATTGAAAACAAGCCAGTTGTCAAAACGCACGTGCACTCGCTGTTGCCATCCGCGATATCCTTGTTGCCATTCAGGATACAAGATTGGAAACTGCCTAGGCGTTTACGCGTGTATTTGGGGAAAAATAGCTAAATTGTAAGATAAATGATAATATTAAAGTAAACATTATAAATCAGACATCTTAAACAGGTATGGGTGAACCACCAATCGATCTATAATAGCCCGCTAAATCAAAAACAACTCAAAGCTTTGCGATTACTTTGCGATAAACATAATTATGCTATTTAGCACAAAGGTTTTCGATTTATCATAAAGGTTTGCGGCTTATCGCAGTGGTTTGTATTTTATCGCAGATATATTTTTATGCGTTGGCACTAATGGGCTTGAACCGTATACACATAAATGGACCTGGCCTCCTTGTATAGCACCCAGCAATGAAACCATCAACTTCCGTGTTATTGTGTTGGTGATTCCATCAAGTACAGAAATGCAACGGAGCTCTTAGTCTGGTCGTTGAAGCGTTGGACCTAGAACAAATTGTTTACAAGCTGTTTTTGATGTCATATTGTCGGGCAGAATGCAGGGAACAACATATCCAAAATCCACTAAAATCCGCTTTGGGGAAAATTCTCTATTGAAGATGGCGTCCATAATGTCTGTTGTTATCGGAAAATACTGAATTCTGCGGCAGGTGCTCCAATTAATGCCAAATTCGTAATAAATTGAAATATACACAAACATTGCTTAGTCGTAAACCATATATGTAGAATATTTTTCCCAAAATGGCCACCAAAATGGACAAAATCGAATGAAATTTACATTTAGTGCAAAATTGAATAGCTAGTCCTATACGAGTGAACAAACGCTCGAATATTGCGAGGAAGAATGACTACAAGTATAAGAGAAACTTTTGATTAGAGATGTAAGAATTCTCTCTGATGTATCTCACGAGAGAGCAAGCGAAGTCAGGGTCTTGTGGAACGGTTAAATCTGGACTTTTGGGTGTCCAGAAACGGAAAAATGACGCAGTTTTATCTGTACCGCTAATATTGAATCGTGTGATATATGTGTAATTAAACAGCTAAACGGGATTTAGTAGGGATGTATTGACTATGCGGCCTTTCTCTAGAAGC
Organism: Siphonodentalium dalli; assembly: GCA_032622095.1. NCBI lineage: Eukaryota > Metazoa > Mollusca > Scaphopoda > Gadilida > Siphonodentaliidae > Siphonodentalium > Siphonodentalium dalli. Next base: position 18,111,034 of record CP136064.1, read on the forward strand.
AGGAATATATGTATCACGAATACCGATCACCATTTATTTTGATATCTACGGTATAAAACCTTAAAAAATTAATTGCTATAAAACGGTATGAATTATGTTCATATTGTACTGGGGAGAATGCGTAGATCCTATTGTACGTTTCTCAAAATAGTAGTTATAGTTGCATCAGATCAAGTGATAAAACACGAATATCTCGTTTTTATCACAAGAATGCGTGATGGTGTACAATGAACTAAATTTATTAAATCACAAATGAGTACCATAGACTGTCTTCAATAAATTCAAAACTTGACCAAAATTGCCTACATAATCTGTGACAGAGACTGTGTTTATACCTGGAAATTATATTTGGTTGAATTCACCAAGGCCATATCTACGCGAAACTTACTACTTGTCTTCAACCGCATCACCGCGTTTACCCATTTTCCATAATGTTACACATGTCTGTTGCACACAGAACCACAACTAACGATATTGGGTGAATGTTCAACGTTGGAATAACATCTTAAACGGTGATCACCTGATATTTAGCACGATTACGTGGGTGGTATTGGTAATATATTTTCAAACAAAAATATACTGAAAACTAATAGTGTGCATTGCGCTGTAGCTTATTCTAGTTGTAAAGTGGCCACTGAAGTTATTTTAACAAAATTGTCTACTAAGAAACCGGGTTGGTATCAGAATGAAAATTAGTCTTACGTACAATGTACTATGTACAGTCTCTTTGACCTGGTGAGATTCGGTGCTAATCCATTGAAGATATGAGTGTTTCTTTACAGTATAATAACCATTGCGACATACGTGTATCGTTTATTATCACCGGGAGTGTTGACAATTCCGGAAATATAACTAGTATTTATACCTCTAGAGTATACAGATAAATTTCAGCGTTGCATTCAGTATTTAATCACCATGCCGAATGAAACTAACATGCACTGTGAGGCGAAACATTAGTTCGTGTGTTGCATGCACGAGCTATTTTTGTTTTGCCCAACAGTTGGATGTTGGATAAGCAGAACACCCAAACGTTAAAGACGTAAATCATTGGGGGGTTGACTTGCTGTGCAGTGACCGATGATCCTTCAGATTGATCTGTTTAAATGATGTGTGTACCTTTAAAGATATTTAACAACCGACTTGTATATTGTCAATACGTATTTCACTCTTATGTAGTTACCAAATATGTTTCTTTCTACGTGGTATGGTTTGGAGTTGCGGCCATTTTGACAGCCATTTCATGGCCACGATTGTATAATTTTCTGCCCGTGTCACTCTACTCGCTCCCGCATTCTAATTTAACACAAACTGATATAACGGCACAATTCTGATGCCACTATATATCGTATAATGACTTATATCGAGAACTGATGTAGTATAGACAACCATGTTGGACGCCATCGTGGATAACAAAGTTTCCCAAACGCGGATTTTGGATATGTTGTTCCTGATACTTTTCCGCGTCGAATGACACCGAAAACAGCTTGTAAACAATTTGTTCTAGGTTCACCTCAAAATCGAGTCTCAACGACCAGACTCTCTCGTTACAATGGAATGAAACTTTTTATCAAAACAATCTCATAATTGGAAATGAATCCCTATTTGCGCCGTGTTATCACACGAATTGTTATTTAACGACCTGTGGTGGTGCCATGGAGACGTTATTAGCATCGAAAGCCATCGAAGGGAGTGAAAACACGCCTAAATTACGGATAGTCTGTCAATGCTTCCATTCCGAGTCACTCAACTCCACGCAGCGATATAGGTTACACTGGTGTAAATAAGGTTCCGAGTGACATCTAGCGGATGCGGGAGGAATATATAGGAGAGAATAAAATAGACACTGGGCCCTGATTGGTTAATAGCCTTGTGTGCTTTTCACATAAAAAATCATCACACCTTTTCCCTATGATTTCCCATAGGTAAAATAACCATTGGCACAGGAATTAACCCTTTGTAGTGAAGTTTGAATTTTTTGGTGTGGTCATTTTTGATTCCTGGGAGTCACTTTAAAGCATTTTAATGCATTTTACAGAGCCTGGTCTTTCAGTCCAATGAATATTTCATGCTTGATGTGGCTATTCTTGCTGCTGATGTCTTCTTTCACTTACATCAGCCAAAAAAATAGTAAGATTTTTCATAAAAATGCCAATTTTTCAAGGTATTTTCAAACAATTTCAAGGTGGTAATAGTCACATGATAATGCAAATGACCCATAACATGGGCATGTCAACGACACATATATCAATTGTTATAAGAACCTAATTTAACAAGTATTTTGGATTTTATAGCCAGCGATATACAGATATATATCATAAAAGTGTGTCATTTCCACTGGTGGGTATGGTCATTTGAAGGTTAATAGCACAAAAACGTGGACACATTTAAGAAAATGCTTCAGCAATTCAAAGAGAGCATATCTTTATTCAACTAATTCAATATACACCCACATCCAGTTATCTTGGATCACCCTTGCAGACCTGAAAATGTCATATTTTATTCTTCAATGTGCTGATATAGTCATGCGCTTGATGCTCAGCTGATCAGATCTGGACTCAATGACCTCACATCACCAGAAGTTCTCTCATGGAAAGAATATTGAACAGTCTTCCATAGCTGATACAAGTTTGCAACACCAGACCCCTAAAACTGAGTGAAAATGGGGCCTGAACATGACTGGTGGTGGAAAATTGTGCTTTTTTGATGAATAATTTGTTAAAGAGGGTGGGGTTAAATTGTGTGTGATAAATAAAGAACCACAGAAGTGATATTGTTTTTGAACACATTTTTTCCATTGATGGGCAATTCTGAAGAAATGTAGGGAGTTACAATTATTCCGCGAAAAAGCGGGCTATCGCTTTAGGTTACACTGGTGTAAATAAGGTTCCGAGTGACATCTAGCGGATGCGGGAGGAATATATAGGAGAGAATAAAATAGACACTGGGCCCTGATTGGTCAATAGCCTTGTGTGCTTTTCACATAAAAAAATCATCACACCTCTTCCCTATGATTTCCCATAGGTAAAATAACCATTGGCACAGGAATTAACCCTTTGTAGTGAAGTTTGAATTTTTTGGTGTGGTCTAAAATATGACTGTATTTTTTTATGCGGTTCTGACACTAGTTACGAAAACATAAGATTTAAAGGCGAATTCCCTGCTAGACAGACATGATTTTTTTTTGTAAAAAGATTCCCAAAATGTCAATTTTTCAGATTTAAAGAAAATTTTGGACCCAACATTTACATTGCCAACACTATACGCTAAAACGTTAGCACTGAGGCCTATGGAAAACATTTACACCAGTGTAACCTATAGGTTATATACAAGCATCTAGTTATATAGAGTTATGCTTCTTGAATTGAAACTCAATATTAAACAACACGCTTGCAGCTAAACGGTCACTGATACACGGATGAACAGTTCACGAACAATTCACACACGTCTTTCCCGATGAGAAACGTCAAATAAAACCGCATGATCAGATGTTACGGCTGTCAAATGGTGTATAATTTTGCGCGGGGTTGATGCTTGTTTCGATGTCGTATTGTTCTCATGTTTAAGGGCAGTGTGACATTTGTCAACATTATACTGTGACGCAATACGTTGACAATACATTTTGGGCACATTTTCGTGTATCTAAAGGACGTTCTTGTATTTATGATACATGTGCAGGGTGATAGCGTTCCTTATAACACAGACCAGCGCGAGTTGTTAACGCTGGGGTCTATTAAATTATATATTTGGTGTGTTGTGACCTATTGCCAGCGCGATTAATTTTGTTAACGTTGAGGCCAATGTAAATGATTTGGGGTGCTGTAACCTATTGCCAGCGCGATTTGTTAAAGGTCAATGTAAATGATTTGGTGTATTGTAACCAAATGCCAAAAAATACTTTTTGAACGAATGGCTTCACATTAAATCTGATAACATATTCGGGTTTATCGATGTCATAAACACGGCAATGACCGCCAACAATAATCGCGAATTTTCAAAATTCAAAGCTTATATATATACCTTCTAGAATAGACATACCTTTACGTTAGTATATCATACCTACATGTAACATACCTTCTAGTTAGTATAACATACCTACATGTAACATACCTTCTAGAATAGACATACCTTTACGTTAGTATAACATACCTCCATATAACATACCTTCTACAGTAGACATACCTTTACGTTAGTATAACCCATGTAACATACCTTCTAGAATAGACATACCTTTACATTAGTACCTCCATGTAACATACCTTTTAGTCCGTTTAAACTAAATACTCATTGACGAGTATAGTTACCTTGGGTAACTGGGAACTTCAATCTGATCCTAGGTCTGCCATATCAGTTGACGGCCTAGCAGAATGACGTCCCCAGAGGGTGAATTTAGTGACGCTAGACACGCTATTTGCGGGCATCGAACCTCTACATTTTGTCTACGTAATTTGGAGGGACGGATATGATAGGTCGATAAATACACGAAATATTGGTATGCCGGCTTCATATGCTTTGAAAACCACTTGCCAAAGTCACAGCCATTTTCAATTTTTCGCCAGAAGTCAGAAAAACGCTCTTTATTGTTACCATATCAGGAATAGAATAACACGGAACGCTCTTTTATGTTCCATGTGCAAATGGCTGTTTTTTTTGTTTGGGACCCAAACACCTTGTTCATAGTTGTATTTTTCATTAATTCAATGCGTCCTTTTGGGTTACAGAATGCTCGTAGAAAGATATGTATCGATCTATTTCGATACCGGAAAAAATTCAAAAGCGAATAATATTATTCGAATTTTGGAGCGCAAACCACCATGTGGCTTTAAAAAGGGGTAATATGGTTCGACAAGCGAGAACAAATGTTACTGTCAATACAGCATTTCATTCCGCCTCTCTGACCAAACATGGTTTATTCGCGAGGCTCAAGTCATTTTACACAATACAAAGAAAACGAACACGTCGAACCGCTATTTATAATTATAAATGCCACAGATGTGGACGAGCACGTTAGACAGGGGCGGATAAAAAGTGCTATATACAACGTCCTTCCGGGTGAGTGGGTGTCCGGAGGCCAAAACAAGTATTCTCCTAGATCATAATTTTTATCCAAATACAATATTTTACTTTGTTTTTAGTTTAAAACAGCTTGCATGTGTTCTAGAATTCTCTGTGGACTAGAAATGAAACACTTAAAGTATTTTCACACCGTCCCCTAATAGGTGATAACATTGGTGAAATTCACTAACAACTAATGTTGAAAGGGGGTAATAGTTGTCTTTCACCAAGATACCGGTATGTACACAAAATATGGTTATTTTCTTGCTATGTTGTTGCCATTACTGAATGGCGTTGGGATGTGATTGTGATCTAACTCTTCAGAGCTGTCAACATGGTTATTTAAGATTTGTGAAGAATAATGTCAATTACCATAGGTTTATCAGATTTTAATAAACACTAGATTCTGATAGACTAGATAAACAATTTCCAGTAACATATTCAATGACATTCAGTTTCATTATATGTCAACAGTGAAAACTTTGTCTTTAGTAAGCATATATCTGCATACATCCGTGTATGCATGCAGACCGGTACAATTGTAAGGACAAGTATGTTGCAATAGCACAGACAGGCGACCAGTTCAAGTTACCGATCCATGCGATGAAATGGTTATACATTTGGGATTGCACTGCTTTGTGGTGATAGGGTTGGACAAGATCACTTAACATAAGCACGCAAAAGCAATGAAACCCCAAAGGTAACCCATTTTCTCGAAATTCGAATCAGTAATTTTCAACATTCGGTGCTATTGTAAGATTATGCCAGGACAATCTCAAGTGTAGCTTATATATTTATAGAAACAACCAGGCTGATCAAAATTGTTAATCATATCAAAAGAACACGAAAGACCAGCCATTTTGTTTCATATCAGCTATTAGAGTTCTTGTAAATCTTGTTCAGTGTCTTGTTTTGTTTTGTTTTTAATATAAAACTGACTGGCCCGGGCAGAGCAGAAGTATTATATAATATAGACTTCATCTTGGTATTCTGCGTCATTCACGAGTTAAGAAAGCAATAGTGACAATGAAACTGAATGAAAAGGTGATTCAATTTACAATTATTAGCAGTTATTTGTTTTTATAATTAAACAGGAAGTAAACATCATTGCGGTTAATAAAACAAAACGCTTAAATGGACCGAATTTGGAGATGGATAGGGTGGATGTCAAAAATTGATGGATAACAATTAAACGGAAGGGTGGGTTGGTCCCAAAATTCGGAGAAAAAAAAAATCATCATAGTGTGTGCACTTTTTACCACCCCCGCGATAGGAGTGATAACGCTGTAGTTGAGATATATTGGTATCCAGCCGTATAGTCAACATAGTGTATAGCTATATGTGCGTGTCTAGTGTAAACTATCATAACATTGGACATGTTTTGATCATGAAATCGACAACACATTATTCATGATAAGAGTATATTTGAACACGTTTCACATGGCATGCCCATCAGTGTCATGCCATGTAGGTTATATTGTAAAAAAAAAATACCATTAGGTTAATCGATTCAACAGTGAATTTTCACCATTCTATTCTCTAAATTATATATATACCAGCTGAAACAGACTCCCTCGGGGAGCCTTTATTCAGCGTCGGGGGAGTTTGCGGCCTTGCACAAAGGGCCCTGTTGACCCTTTGTGCGTTCGGGGCATATGGCCCCTGTGTGCGCTTCACGCACATGAGAGACAGATCTTACTATTTTATATTTATATATAGATAATATTTATTATGTTACTTCAATATAATCTCATGAGGTTCACATTGGACATAATCAATGACATTGGTTCGTTTTGGACTCTAGCCACGCCCCTGTGTGCAGTGGCTGATACGACGATAACTCCCACAAACCATCCATACCTTGACGTCAATAGTGCCTCTCTCGTCAATGAAGAACCCGGTGTTGTCGCAGAGGAGGGATTCTCTGGTTGCATGTGTAAGTTGGATCTTGTTAGCTTCAATAATTACAAGAAAACCAATGTCAGAAATGGTAACGCGCTCAAGATCATATATTATATACCCATGTTTGTAATTATAGAAAATAAAATATATTTGTTTTTCGAATGAGCAACTCAGAATTCCGTTAAAATAACAATAACAACCGGCACCAAATTAACGAACCGGGGGCCGACCGGGCCGTCTCCGACCACAACCCCCAGTGGGCTGCAGAACGAAACATGTCTATAAAAGTTGAAATATAAGACTTACAAATTATCTTTTTCCTTTCTTTTATTTGTAATTGGCATAGTTATCACAAACCAAAAATCAACTTTATGACATAATGTGAACGACAATAACCAAAATTGAAATTCCCAACTACACCTTTTACCGGACTCGGCCTCCGGTCGCAGTTCGACTTTTAATCCTCCCAAAAATTCCCATTCTATAAATAAAACACCCATGCGCCCAGGCGAAACAGGAATCTCTACACCAGTATACACGCGGAGCGCTCATAATAAAATAATTACTGATATTGAAGTCTAAATTATGTTAACACTTTGACGTACATAGATTCGTCAAATAGACTGGACGTTTAAAGATGGTCTATCTGATGAATAGCTGCTACTTTGGCCCCATATTCCAAGATGGCCGCCGATATGTCAAAGGTCATAAAGGTCAAGGGTGATAAAGGTAAAAGGTCAAGGAAGGTCAAATGTTTTGGTCCCAGATTCCAAGATGGCCGCTATCTAACTCTAACCCTAACCCTAACTTATAGCTGCTATATAACCCTAGCCGATATAGCTGGCATTAGCCGTAGGTCCCGACGGAGTATTTGAGCAAATCCGAGGTGGCTGTTATTTTTTCACAAATTGAAGCCCAGATTTGTGTAATATGTATAGTTGGCACGGATTTACCGCCCCCAGCTCCCCATATGGTTTACGTATATTTTCAGGTATAGTTCATATGTTCTAAAACTTTTATACTCACTATTATGGAATGATAGTGCACATCCAAACTGGTGGTGGGCTGTATTCCGACTATTAAATATTGCGATAAAAAGAAATTATTGTATAATGATATTGATCGATTCTCCGGCAGGCATATAAGTGCATCTGTGCGAGATGTGAATTAATTGAAAAATACCGTGTAGAAAAGAATCAATTCCCACTCCTATGAATGGAGTATTATCTACATGTATATTTCGCGGGTACCTTGGTGAACGAGCTTCAGCCATGAATGTTAAAGTGACACTCGGTACTCATACAGTGAATTTAAAGGGGCACTAGGCTCTCACTGGGGATGATTATTAAAGTGGCACAAGGCACTCACTATGGATGAATGTTAAAGTGGCACATGGCACACACTGTGGGATAATGTTAAAGTGACACTCGCATTTCAAAAATTTCACAAATTTCACAAATTTCAAAAAGTTCAAAAAGTTCAAAAAGTTCAAAAAGTTCAAAAAGTTCAAAAAGTTCAAAAAGTTCAAAAAAGTTCAAAAAAGTTCAAAACATTTCAAAAATTTCAAAAAATTCCAAATTTTTCAAAATCTTCAAAAATTTCAATAATTTCCAATTTTTTTCAAAAACTTCAAAAAAAAAATCAAATTTTCCAAAAAAATTCATAAATGAAAAACTTTCAGGATTTAGTCGGAAATATGGCTCGTTGCCATTCATCCGCTGCCGCCGCAAAACGCCGCCCCCCCCCCCCCCGCAATGACGACACTACCAATGGGGATACATTTTGTAATGAGACTATTTTTACTAAGTGGTATATTTTTATTCTTGGAGGATATAAACAAAACGTTTCTTCGCCATTATCTGCCCTTTAAATGGCTATTACATTTTAACTAGCAATCGTGTTTATACGTATCAGATGAGTTGTCTTTTGATATCCTCTTCCATGATAACGGTATTTTCGAATACGTCGTATAGATGCTCTTCGACGCTTTTTGCAACGGCCTGCATAAATCTTTGGAATATGAGCTCTTCTTCTACATTGTTGTAGATGAAGTTAAATAGATCTTTCTTGCGTTGCAGTTCGCCTATGTGCATGTAGTCCTGGCTTTGCTCGAAGCATTTATTTTCCAATTCGTGTGTCATTAGTTCGTCAATACACTCTGAATATACGTTAATGAGGTTGTCTCTGTAGTAATCCGCTGTATGCCAATGTGATATTGTTGATTGGTTAGCTTGTGCCGCGTGTTTGTGAAGCCGCGCATGTTGTCTTGCTATATCAGCGTGTATTGCAACGGTGTTTTCCATTAAGACATATAGCTGATTAACGTTTAGCACTATGCTGAATGCTGAAGGTTTGAGTTGATTATCTTCATTTGTATAATATTTGCCAATATATATTTTCGCCTCATTTTCAACTAGTGTGACCTCAGCATAAACAGCTCTACCGAGGAGTATCCTGTCATCGTGTCTTCCAAACACTCCTTGTCTTCTCACGAGAATATCTTGGTCGATGTTGCGCAATTGTTTTTCGAATATAGCGAACTCCTCATCATTCAAGCTAATACCCGATGTTGTTGCTTCCCATTGGCAGTTCACTTGCCTGCATTCCCGTATATGAATCCTTACATTGCCGTTGAAGGACGAACAGTAAACGTATATATTTTCTCCCAAATGAATCATGGTGGTCTGAGTAGCTTGCTGTTGTCGAGTGGCTTCTTTGTGTGTAAACACTCTCCTATAAACCCCGTTCGCTTGTAAAGGCACCGTATCGTATGGTTGAAATACCTCTTTGTTTGTGTAACGTTAATTGGTTGTAGTTGTTCTACTGTTGGGCGTTGCATTGTTAGAGACGGAAGCATATACCAGAGACATCCACTAATAAAGCTAGTCCATAAGGCGGTCATAGTGGATCCTTTGGTTAGATTCACCATACATACTATTAATACTACCACAATGACGGATATTTGACAGAAATATACTATTTGTGCGCGTGATATTCTTTTACCCATCCAATACCACCTAGTTGATGTAATCGATGCCGGCCGGTCTAGATCAGCGGTTTCGGCCATGGTATTGAATTAAATAAAGGCGACGGTACGCGGTGAAAGTGACAGTGATCACAAAGCGGACGAAAGTGACAGTGAATAGTTAATATATTAAAAAAAAAAATTATAGTATGTACCACAAGTCATGTTATTTTGCTCCAAAAAAAAAAGAGTAGAGGTTCCACAAGGGTACGATATGTCTTCTCGAATGTCTATCAAATACAATAGCAGTCATTGGTCATTTTATCCACGGTGCCACTTTTTTTTCTTCTTTTTTTCGCCGAGGTCAGATCAGTACACAATCGGCACGAAGCCGGAGGTCAACTCAGTACACAATCGATTTCATTATGTCACCAGGTTACGCATATCTATATAACAGAGTGTGCATATTGAAATCACTCATAACCCAATCGACAAGGGATTAATTTCAACATTATCGAGGCAGATGTATCCTGAATGCCCTCAGCGTATGATGCGAGAGTTTTCGGAAGTGACGAGTGAACCGTACGGTTACCTACTGGTGGATTTAAAAGCCGCAACACCGGACACATTACGTCTGCGACGGAATGTGCTAAAAGAGGACACGAACCAACATACGGGCGAATGGAATGGCATGAAATATAATCTCCATAAGGACAGCGAGCACCCAGATGAACAGAATTGGGTGAAATATTATGCCAACAATAGTCCGGGTCAATGGAATGGGATGAAATACGATGACAAAGAACCCCCGGGTAAACTGGTACAGAATGGTATGAAAAAACATACAGAAGACACTGAGGCCCAGGGTAAACAGAATTGGATGAAATACGATGACAGAGAACTCCCTGGTCAACAGAAGGGCATGGCATATAATTATGTTGTGCCCCAGTGTCAACATAATGGCTATACTAAGGACATAAGGCCACCTGGTGAGCTCGATGAAATTAATAAGGAAAACCGTCAAAACATTCGTGAAGACATGCCGTACCCTTGTAATGACTGCGGGCTTTTGTTCGAAGATCAGCATGATGTTCAGAGGCACGTAAAAAACTGGTGTCAAGAAAATAAGTTAAAACGAAAATTAACCGAGGACACGGATGATAGACAGAATAAGAAAATTAAATCGAATGAAGATGAATACTTCAAAAGTGTGTGTGATGAGAGTAGAGATAAAAGTGATAAAGTGGACACTTATACGGAAAATGGCTCGACAGAAAAAGAAGCAACACTACAAGCTGACAAGGACCTTAAAAGTAAAGACATGAGGCAATTTATGAATGGCTATGCTAGCACGATATTAGCGTATCTGAAGCTGCGCGATGGGACTCTGCACAACAGAGTCATGGATAAAGTCGACAAATATTTGAATAATGGTTATGAAGATCGTGATGCAGTGAAAATGTCAATATTAAAGTACCAACCTCTGCTAGAAAAATTCATGGACGAAACAAATGACACTTCTGAAGAAAGTGATAACAATTCGGACGAAAGTGACAACGATGACAAAGCCGGTGAAAGTGACAGTGATGACAAAGCGAATGAAAGTGAATAGTTAATATAATAAAAGAATTGTAGTGTGTACCACATGTCGTGTTATTTTGCTCCAAAAAAAAAGGCCATTGGTAGTGACGTCATTGTGGGGGCGGCGTTTTGCGGCGGCGGCGGATGAATGGCAACGAGCCATATTTCCGACTAAATCCTGAAAGTTTGTTCTTTTTTGGAAAATTTGATTTTTTTGGAAGTTTTTGAAAAAATTTGGAAATTATTGAAATTTTTTGAAATTTTGAATTTTTTAAAAACTTTTTGAACTTTTTTTAAATTTTTTGAACTTTTTTGAAATTTTTGAAATTTTTGAAATTTTTGAAATTTTGGAAATGCGAGTGTCGCTTTAACATTATCCCACAGTGTGTGCCATGTGCCACTTTAACATTCATCCATAGTGAGTGCCTTGTGCCACTTTAATAATCATCCCCAGTGAGAGCCTAGTGCCCCTTTAAATTCACTGTATGAGTACCGAGTGTCACTTTAACATTCATGGCTGAAGCTCGTTCACCAAGGTACCCGCGAAATATACATGTAGATAATACTCCATTCATAGGAGTGGGAATTGATTTTTTTCTACACGGTATTTTTCAATTAATTCACATCTCGCACAGATGCACTTATATGCCTGCCGGAGAATCGATCAATATCATTATACAATAATTTCTTTTTATCGCAATATTCAATAGTCGGAATACAGCCCACCACCAGTTTGGATGTGCACTATCATTCCATAATAGTGAGTATAACAGTTTTAGAACATATGAACTATACCTGAAAATATACGTAAACCATATGGGGAGCTGGGGGCGGTAAATACGTGCCAACTATACATATTACACAAATCTGGGCTTCAATTTGTGAAAAAATAGCAGCCACCTCGGATTTGCTCAAATACTCCGTCGGGACCTACGGCTAATGCCAGCTATATCGGCTAGGGTTATATAGCAGCTATATAAGTTAGGGTTAGGGTTAGAGTTAGATAGCGGCCATCTTGGAATCTGGGACCAAAACATTTGACCTTCCTTGACCTTTTACCTTTATCACCATTGACCTTTATGACCTTTGACATATCGGCGGCCATCTTGGAATATGGGGCCAAAGTAGCAGCTATTCATCATATATCTCTTGTCACGGACATGGAATATATCTTATATAGGGAATGATATCAGACGAAATTCTCATAGACACGCGACACCGTGCACTGTTGAAGTCGGCGAGTTATTATCTGGCTGTATCGGCAGCCATGCATTAACTGTCCTATTTATAGAAAATCAATACGTTAGGATTTCTCGCATTCTGATTGGTCAATGTCGGATATAAAAGGCAGAGTTTCATGGATTTCGACAGAAGTCTTCGGACTTCTCACCTGTCAAGATCAAGAGCTGAAATGAAGAGGTATCCCTCGGTGAAAATGGACATGGAGCACACGGTCAGCCAAATGCATTGGCGACCCTACTATCGCCTAGCAGAAGTCTGAAAGTGGTCCGATGTGTCTTTTGAAGACAGACCAATGGTAGGCTGGCGATATATTGGGAATCCCAGGTACGTATTTGGTGACCAATGTGTGCTTCCATGGCATTTTAATTTGGGTTATGCAGATCGAAGATTTACGCGAATCAGTGAGCATCCATTTCTCATTTTGGCATCCCCATCCCTCGGAATGGTTGGTTGTTTATAACGTCTACGGACGCCTCACTTTTTCAAATTTGTCCCACAATGCATGGTCCGTCAATTCAATGGAAGCCTGGTGTCGCCCAGTGGGAGACTCAATTGATTTAGATGCCACAGGCAGAGGCAGACGATATGTGGAGTAGACCTAGTAATTGAAGACCAAATATTGTGTGGCAGTGAACGATTCTCATTTTGGTATCTCCTCGTGATTGGTAATTTAAATTTAATTGGCGGTCTTTATGGGCGACATATCAGTTGGACTCCTTCATACATTAGTGGCTTGCTAATTTTTAATAGTTATTTGGTCCCCGATTTTCAAACCAACCTTGGACTGATGTGGGCAGCCACCGATAGGGATGAGCAGATGTATCAATCGGAGAATTCACGGTCAGTCAAATGCATTGGTAGTCCTTACTATCGCTTGCGATATATTGGGAATCCCAGGTATTTGGTGCCAATGTGGCGTACCTTGAAACATAAAAAGGATTCACTGAGATTGATCATGCTTGGTTGGCATCCCACTCGTCGGACAACCTTCACAGCCCGAGAAGTACATGGGAAGACCAGAAAGCTCTTAAAGAATGATAATGCGATGGACTGGCTGAGGTTGGTACATCCTGTGTGCGATCCCACCTAGCATGATTGGTGTTAATTTTTGATGGGATGACGTTGCAGAATTTGAGATGTCGAGGTGGCTGGGTGTCCACAACTGCTCTGGTGGTTGGACGACAATTGGGTCACAAGAAAGTTGGCGGTTAACACAATGAGGGCTTCACACTTCATTTAGACCGATAGTAATTATAGAAGACTTTTTGGACAAGTTGGCATCCCTGATTTCGGGTTGGCATCTCAGATGGAGCTCTTGTTGTGGGTCAACCATCAGAGACCATCAGAGACCAGGCAGATATTTTTGGATGACCAGTGATGATGGTAACCAGAAAGGTATACCACTTGATACCCTGTTTGATGGTCGACCACACTGGGTTGAGTGACCGGTTTAGATATTATAGTCAATGACTCCGTCGTAGATGGCAGGCACTCAACCCCGTGATCAACTCATGATTTGCGAACCCTCGGTATCCTATTCCTACATGACAAGTGCAAAGATATTGACGAAGACAATGTCGAATTATACCACTTGGTTGGCGGACAATACCGGAGTCACACCAACCTGGACATCCTAAGGTCTTAGTACAGTAGGCGCCTATTAAAGCTGTACAGACGAGATACGCAGCAGGTCGATAGCTGTATCCAGGCTGGATGTACCGGTATGTGTCGCCAACATGGTGGTAGAAACTGCGGCATGGTAACGTCTCCAGAGGTGCGCCGTTTGTTTGATGAACATGTAAAAGTGAATAATCATGCCATAATGCCTCGGCCACGTGGTTTTGATGGTGGGGCCTGGAGCTAATAATACTAGGGCCAGGTGGGAAAAGTGGTTTCTCCCCTTAGTATGTGGTAGAGCTGAGACTAGGGCCGAGATGGGAAATATAACTTTCCTCCTTAGAGGTCCCACTGTCAAGACATATGAGAATACAAATCTTTCATCGGACAAAGGTTGGCGTCGCGTATTCCTTCCCTTGTGGTGCACATCTGGGTCTGTTGGAAATTTACGAAGGCGAGGATCCTAACCTATAGATTATGATTTAACAACGGTGGTATTCATACTATATACAACGCCCTGGACCACTTCAAGCTGGCGAATGCATCAATTGTTTCTCTGCACATGGTTGGGTAGATAGGCGATTTCGGTCATGGAAGTCAAGGGGAAAACTGACTCGATATTTGGCTGCTGATGTGCGGTTGGCGTGACAGTCTAGATGTACGGTTCGAGTGTCCGTGAATTACAATCTGACTGGGTTCTGCCCCTTAAACTGTCAGTAGACGGCACAGCCGCCCAGCTAAATTGTTACGTTATATTGCACATCATACTCAGTCATGGAGCACAGCAGGTTGACATTTCTTTTTCCGGAAGTTAACGTAAAAGGGACGCCGTTCTGTTTTTAAGGTCCAATTAAAATTCTGGGTGATATGGAAATTGGCAGGGATCTCAGCAAAGAATCTGAGGGGGCTCACTCCAAAAGGATTAGATTTTATTTGGCGTGCATGTGGAACCGGAGAGACTTATTTTGAAGGCACACTACTATTTGTCGGAATACTTTTTTGTTTTTATTGAATAGCAAAACATACACGGAATATCACATACATACATTAGCATACGATACTTCAAGGGCGAGAGGGGAAACTATCTCACTGCCACATGCGCACAGTCTCACACTCTTCATTCGCACCTGGTGTCATCATATAATGTGACATGGATATGTTGATATCAAATATGGGAGACTGGGCACGATACACGACACAGCGCTGCGAAACAGTCAGGATATGTCAAAACAGAAGATACAGCCTCGATGCCGGGAGCTATATTAATAGAGTTGTTACCCTTTGTTCTTTGTCGACAGATTATTTCGTTGTTCACGAACAATCGGTCAATGGCTGGCCATGTTTCAACTTTGTATTCTACCAATATAATATTGATATATATATCTGAACGGCCTTTAAAGTGTTGTATCTTATCGGGTTTCGTTTTCATGTGCTCGTTTAATTATAAGCCACTTGGTATCGAACATATTACGTTCAAGTCTGCAGTATGCATTGTATTTTTCGCAATTATACCTGCAGTTGAATTCTGCAATTAAAGCATTCATATACTAGTAAAGTACAAATATGTATTATGATGACAAAATGACGTTAAAGAACACACTGCAAGCTTGTTAGTTTTAACAGTGTATGTTTCTCCAATAACAGTACTGCAGATAGTCGCCATGTCGTTTTTTGCTGAAAAAGGGACGTCAAGAATGTATCATTCAACTGCAGTTAAGGGAACGGTGAAAACTAATGTCGGGCAGTTGGTTGCATAATCACAACAACCATGTACATGTATAGTTAATGTCCATGGACACTTTGCATTAACGTGTCTTTACAAAATCAAATCATAGGTGGATCTACCCTGGTTGTTCTTCACTAATCGATTGTGTGCAACCGTGTTATGCCTCTAGTTCGGTATTCTATCATAATTATTAGCAAAATTACACATTTTTCATGATGGTCGATTTCACTTGGAGACATGGTGATACCACAAGCACCCTGGAACGGAATTAGATTCGAGAAATATATTTTAAGAGTTGAAAACATGCATTGTCTACGTGAAACAACATGCCTGGAATTTGAAGCTAGATAGATAATCCCACTCGAGCGACGAGGCTCATTGGGTTATCCCTTTTTCATGTTTCTATATCTATTATACTTGCACATGGGTTCCAGATAGCTACATGCTGCATGCATATATCATGGTATCATACATGCAAGTCATATAAAACACAATCCTTCAGAGTAAAGAAACTGTTAATTAATTTGGATATTGATCGTCCGTTTGTAAAATAAGATACGATATTCACAATAACAACCATCGGTTGTCCTATACACAGGACTCCATGAACAAAGGAGTGACGCCATATCCACGTATTGATGGTGTAATGCACGTTTATATATAGCTTCTGCAAAAGCCAGTTCATAATCGATAACTACCCGATTGAGATTAAGTGCACACATGACATACCGAGCAACTCGGGCTGCCGAATGTATGGCTCAGCTATATATACGGGTCGATTATGTCCTCACTCTTGAATAAAAATCCTTTCGAACATAGGTGAATGATAGCATTGGCAGTCTAATGTATAAAACAGCGGCATACCACACGGATGCACACTGAGGTTTTATAGCTTCAAACCTAATATGTGAGTATAATTATACAACTTTCAATGCAGTCAATGAATGGCGCTGAATCATGGATACCACAACAAAGATGTGAAGTATGCGTAGGCTGCGTATCATGTAGTTAACCCGTCCATGACAGACGCTTCCTGACATTTTGTTAGAACATGTGCCAATACATTCTCTGATATATGTATACGCATATATAAGAGAATACATTGGCTTAACAATATTTACCATGACCTTGAAAGCCAGTGCATTCTGGAACAGGATCATCAATGCTGCACCAGCGCAGCTCCCGTCATGAACGGATTAACAACGCATGGATTACATGTACATTAGACATCGTATATAGCAATTTCTCAATAATATTATTTATTATAATTATGACTTGTTTTTCTCGCTAAAATACGGTATTTTTAGTGATTTTTTCCGGAGCATCGGAATCCACATCCGATTCCGCATTACACTACTCTGAAACGAGGGCGAGGCTGGTGTGCTGACGGAACTGTTTTCAATATAAATATATCACTGACTCGAATGTTCATTTGATTCTGATTCTGTATAGGAATCACTGAACTAAATGGTTCCCCATAGGCGACAGTGTTAACGTTTCGGCAAAATTCACTTAATTGAAGCCTGCAGGCCACTCCAGTGATGTTTACCCAGCTAGATTGACACCAGTTGATCCCGAAAATGCAAGAAAAATCATAGGTCATGTGTTTGCTTTTTAAAATAAGTCCCCAAGTGTACGACAGGGCTATCCCACAGCCAAATTTGATCTTGAAAAACCAAGAACTACAGCATCTAGTTAAATAAATTTCCCACTCACAAAAATCCATTCCCCCATTAATTCACCAGTTTAAATTATTTAGATATCATGTACACATCAAATAAACACGATGTCATCCTTTAATAACGTGTCACATGTACCAGGTGAAGGTCGTTCTTCACCTTCACGGTGTACTCGCTCCCCGACTCTGGAACACATTTAGCTCCCTGATTCATATACGCCGGTTCACCGGGCTGGTTAGAAATGATCCGCGCATGCGCAACTGATATATTTTGGGTGCGTCCGATATACGTTCTGAATTTGTTGATTTTTCGTGAAAATAAATCAAATCAAATCTGAATTGTTAACTGAAACTCGCAGCCTGTGACAGCTCGTTTGATACGGCGATCTGACCTCGTCGACTCGCCGTGATACTATGGCCCAAATAACTTCACTGTACCGATAATGTGTATATACATGTATTTTTTACACACCGCTGAACTTGTTAATGTCCATAACTTTCAACATATATATTAAAGGGGTACTCTACGCCAATTTCAATAAATTCCCGGTAATAACATCGATATAATATCGATAATATATAGAAACATAAGTAATTTGAGTCGAAGATGTATTCTGTAAGCATTCAGGTTAACAGGTTATCTTAAAATCAAAGCTAATAATTTTATATAAATTTAATTTATGGCTCAAGTCATAACTTAAATTACGAATATCCATGTACAAAACTTAATCGAATGAATTGACGGACAGTGGATTGGAGAACGCGTGGCACAGATGCTCGTGTAACACTATATGTTGTTACGGGGCGTAAACTCAAGCCACTCAATGAAGAGTGACTATATAATAACTTAAATGCATATGTGGGACTACTGTGCATATAATATCATATGTATTTTATAACATTGCCTGCAAACTGTACAAAAATTACTCGAGGGCGAATGTTCTATTTTCGCATTCCGGCTAATCTGCCATCGGACTCAACATATTCTTTCAAATAATGGATATATATATCGTAACCCATTCTACGAAGTAGATACTATAGAAACCAACAATAGCATTTGAGTACAGTGTCCCTTTAAGAGTTAGTAGAACGTAGATTGAATTGCATCATAATTTGTCATTTTGGATAGAGAAATAATATAAATTTGAACAGTTAGGTGACGTTTACACATAGCCGGTGAAGCCGTTACCCGGCGAACCCGTTAGCCGGCGAAGGTTGGGCAGAGTGTTTACACATCGCCGGCGAAGATACGCATATATTCATGTGTCTCCTTTACTTGTTTATAGTTTTCGTTTTAGTTCTCACTGAACTGCAATATGATATTGCTGTACACCTGTAAACATCTAGCCGCTTCCTGTTAGAGATATGGTTGGGCAGTATAGTGAAATGAAACTTTTTAGAAATGGAAATGCCGAAATTATTAATATCCAACTCAAACTTTCAGGTATTGCTATTGGTAATTTTATAGATATTTAAAAAACATTGTTAATGGTTTGTTTGGGTTCACACACAGCCTGTGAAGTGAGTGTCGCACCAAAAGCATGGCCATTGTCAGTTTTGAGATCTTTTCGTCGCATACATCTACAAATTGGTGTATAATCATTCGGATTGGATTTTATATTATATATATAAGTTTCAACATCGCGAATCAAATGTGACACATTTTCCGTTTGCACATTATACAATAAAATATGTTTTTCATTTTACTCGGGCGTTCACCATGTCCATGTATACAGGGCCGTGGCGATGGGGGTGTCTCATCCCAACTTTAATTAAAATATTCAAAAGCTGGAAATTTCATACCTGACACGGCAATAGTTGGACATTTGACATCAGAAATTTGATGAAATTGTTCTCGTAGTTTTATTTTCAACAATTTGTTATTGGTGATTTCTTTAGGCAACATTTGCTTATTTTTTTACCAAATTGTTGGACTGAAATGATCATCAGTTGGAAATGATCCAACCTTATTAGAGGTGCGTCAAGTTTGGAAAATGTCCAACAATTGGAAATCTTAAGGCTGGATGCTAGGATTTTGCAATTTTCAGGGTTCAGATTAAAAAAATTTATCACACCTGGCAATAACCACGGTCGGTCGATAAATTCCAAAGATAAACAGTCCCACACATCCAAATCAGGCCCTCTAGACCCGTCCCTGTGTAAATATGTCCACGGCGTACTCAGATTTAGATTATTGAACTAATTGTCCATTAAGTTTGAATCCACAGAAACGTGCCATCCCATTTCTTCCATATATATATATGGACATACATGTACATGAATTAATTCCATCGAATGCGCAACAAATGTACCATGCACATGCAGAGTACGTGTACCATCATCGGTTAGTATTTATAATAATAGCTTATAACCAAGGTGCGTGACCACCGACCTGACAGCTGATTAGAGACAATCAAACTGGCACACTGACCAATATATACACAGGTGAAAAGCGGGCTGGTCTATCAATAATATTGTTCGAGTTAATTGTTGAAAGGAAATCACCCATGACGGCATGACCCCAGATAAATATCTAACTTAACCGCAGAGCGAATTAGAATCCATACGACAATCAGGTGCTTGTACTAAATCATTTTATCCAAAAGTTGAAACCCGTATAGCTGAGTATCCGGATAGCCGTAATTCTTATCCGGCGAAGTATAAACACTCTATTGTTATCGCTGCCGGCTAAAGCGAATGCGATCTTCGCCGGGTAATGTATAAACACCCCCTTAGTCGCAACAAAAGCTACGTTATAAACAGCATTTTGAGGATATCCGGATACCGGTTAATTTGGCTGAAGGGGTCACTCTACCAAAAATGTGCTGAAGCGTACACAGGTTACGAATTCTCGTTCTAAATGACGTTTAGTTTTCGTGTCTTTCATGATTTCTGTTAGAGAATAGTTGTTTACGTTCGAATGGAATTTAAAATGAACTAAAAACAAACAACTCATGGGCGCCGTACTGTCAGAAACACAGTTGAAGTAATATAGCAAACCATGTGTACCATTTAGAACTTGGTGAGAGTGACCCCTTCTACGTTAATTTGCATACATATGAAACCCACATATAGGCTCATACCACTATCTCAGATAGCAGGCTGTGGGTGGGGATCTCGAAAGAATCCCAACCCCCAATATCAGGGTGGGTGCATGGTGTCTGAGTCCCCAATTCCATAACTAACATTACAACAAATGTCCAGCGTTAAAACATGGCTATGACGTCACTACTTTGTTCATCGAGGCCAGTGTATAGGATAATGGATGGTTATTCACGAGATCGTACATTATTTTACAAACAACTATTATTTTAATAATGGACGCTCATTGTCCAAATTAATGAACCGTTATTTTACCGTAGACCATTTCATTTTATATGACTTGCATGTATGATACCATCATGTCTGATTGATTGCTAGAAACATGACAAAAAATATATAACTATAGAACATCATCAATCGTGGGGCATGTCGTTTCACGTATACATAGCCATTGAATTATCAACGTTAAAATGTCTCGAATCTAATTCATTAAAAAAAAAAATAACATACCTTGATTACCAGTAGTTTATATTCTGCTAACGATGAACAGAAAGTGTGCCGTCAGCAGTTTTAGCCAGTCAAAAATATAAATGAATAATAAATATAATTGTAGAGAACCCTGAATCTCAGGCCAAGTTATATTATATTCATTATCACACAAAAAGTAAGTTATCGTATTTTGTATGCCAAAATTCCAGTAGTGTTATGGAGTGATTGTATGTGTCACTTTAAATAAGTTCAGTTAATATAATTATTGCGTTAAGGTGTGTTCAACATATAAAGTGATCATAGTGTGTACCGTTGTTATATGATCATATACTTCACATTCAAATCATTGTGTGTACCGTTGTTATATGATCATATACTTCACATGCAAATCATTATGCGTACCGTTGTTATATGATCATATACTTCACATGCAAATCATTGTGTGTACCGTTGTTATATGATCATATACTTCACATGAAAATCATTATGTGTATCGTTGTTATATGATGATATACTTCACATGCAAATCATTGTGTGTACCGTTGTTATACTTCACATGCAAATCATTGTGTGTACCGTTGTTATATGATCATATACTTCACATGCAAATCATTGTGTGTATCGTTGTTATATGATCATATACTTCACATGCAAATCAGTGTGTGTGCCGTTGTTATATGATCATATACTTCACATGCAAATCATTGTGTGTATCGTTGTTATATGAACATATACTTCACATGCAAATCATTGTGTGTACCTTTATTATATGATCATATACTTCACATGCAAATCATTCGATATAAATAACTGGCTTCATATACTATTCGGCTGAACTTTGAAAACCACGCCCAATTATTATGCTGACAGCTTTTAGTGATTTTAGGGGGTGTTTATACATTACCCGGCGAAGATCGCATTCGCTTTAGCCGGCAGCGATAACAATAGAGTGTTTATACTTCGCCGGATAAGAATTACGGCTATCCGGATACTC
Organism: Siphonodentalium dalli; assembly: GCA_032622095.1. NCBI lineage: Eukaryota > Metazoa > Mollusca > Scaphopoda > Gadilida > Siphonodentaliidae > Siphonodentalium > Siphonodentalium dalli. The sequence goes on from CP136064.1 coordinate 18,133,322, forward strand.
AGCTATACGGTTTTAAACTTTTGGATAAAATGATTTAGTACAAGCACCTGATTGTCGTATGGATTCTAATTCGCTCTGCGGTTAAGTTAGATATTTATCTGGGGTCATGCCGTCATGGTGATTTCCTTTCAACAATTAACTCGAACAATAGTATTGTGCAATCGCTGATAGACCAGCCCGCTTTTCACCTGTGTATATATTGGTCAGTGTGCCAGTTTGATTGTCTCTAATCAGCTGTCCGTCGGTGGTCACGCACCTTCGTTATAAGCTATTATTATAAATACTAACTAATGATGGTACATGTACTCTGCATGCGCATGGTACATTTGTTGCGCATTCGAGGGTATTAAATGTGCGTGTTCATGTACATGTATGTCCATATATATATATATGTATGGAGAAATGGGATGGCACGTTTCTATGGATAGGATAGGATAATTTATTTACAATATACACATGAATAATACAATGACAGTAACATATAATAATATAAATGCTGTATATATTGTTGGGGGTTAGCCTAGCCCTATCGGGCTGTCTTCCTGCTACCCCCTAAAACAAGTATCACTATAATTATTTGCATATATATAGATGGCTTTTTTTTTCTTTCTTTTTTTTTTTATCCACGCATACGTACAGACTACATGTATTCTCGTGTATGAAACTAACTAGAAACTAGTTTTGGGGCATATCACAGACCAGTATTGGTGTGGTTGTGAGACAATCCAGACGAATTGTAAGATACCGCCGTCTTTAGTTAAATAAGTAAGATAGGAATTATCTATATATATCGCTGGAAAGTCTTTTTTTGTTTTGTTTGTTGAGTGAGGTGTTGGGATAATCAAATTAACAGTATTACATATATGTAATGTTTATATGTATGTTAGTGTCGAGAACAATTATGATTTTGCATCGAGTTTTACAATGAATATTCATATTATTTATAGAGCACAGTCGGGGCATCCTTTGTTTTTACAGCATACATTTTCTTGGTAATTTCTAAGCATTGCTATCTGTAAGCGCTTCTTCAACGTGTGCCTGCTTTGGTAAGATGTATAGTCTTTTTCCATGTTGTTCCATGTTGTGGGGTAGGCGTGGTGTGGCAATTTACCTGACCAGTCAGTTCTAGGTAGTTCTAACTTACTGGACAATTAGTTCAATAATCTAAATTTGAGTGCGCCGTGGACCGTGAGGCTGATATGTACACAGGGACGGGTCTAGAGGGCCTGATTTGGAGGTGTGGGACTGTTCATCTTTGGAATTTATCGACCGACCGTGGTTATGGCCAGGTGTGAGAAAATGTTTTAATCTGAACCCTGAAAATTGCAAAATCCTAGCATCCAGCCTTAAGATTTCCAATTGTTGGACATTTTCCAAACTTGACACACATCTAAGGTTGGATCATTTCCAACTGATGGCCATTTCAGTCCAAAAAATTGGCCAAAAAATAAGCAAATGTTGCCTAAAGAAATCACCAATAACAAATTGTTGAAAATAAAACTATGAGAACAATTTCAACATATTGCTGATGTCAAATTTCCAACCATTGCCGTGTCAGGTATGAAATTTCCAGCTTTTGAATATATTGATTAAAGTTGGGATGAGACACCCCCATCGCCACGGCCCTACATACGTGGACATGGTGAACGCCCGAGTAAAATGAAAAACATATTTTATTGTATAATGTGCAAACGGAAAATGTGTCACATTTGATTCGCGATGTTGAAACTTATATATATAATATAATATCCAATCCGAATGATTATAGACACCAATTTGTAGATGCATGCGACGAAAATATCTCAAAACTGACAATGACCATGCTTTTGGTGCGACACTCACTTCACAGGCTGTCTATGAAACCAAACAAACCATTAACAATTTTGTTTAAATATCTATAAAATTACCAATAGCAATACCTGAAAGTTTGAGTTGGATATTAATAATTTCGGCATTTCCATTTCTAAAAAGTTTCATTTCACTATACTGCCCAACCATATCTCTAACAGGAAGCGGCTAGATGTTTACAGGTGTACAGCAATATCATATTGCAGTTCAGTGAGAACTAAAACGAAAACTATTATGAAGTAAAGGAGACACATGAATATATGCGTATCTTCGCCGGCGATGTGTAAACACTCTGCCCAACCTTCGCCGGCTAACGGGTTCGCCGGGTAACGGCTTCACCGGCTATGTGGGAACGTCACCTAAGTCAGATTATAGGTCAACAATTTGTAACTTCCTGTTCGTGTTACATTCGAGAGATATCTGCATTATTGGATGGTAAAATTGGGTAACCCAATTGGCAGTTGACCAATCACCAAACAGGATTTAGTGTAACACGGATATCGCATCGGTACTAAAATGTTCTATATCAATTTTGGCGGGAAAATAAGAAAACCGTACCGTTCGATTCGGCGCGGTATTTTGTATACAATATATTGAGTACAGCATATACGAGATATGAAACATGAATGAGAGGGTATGCAATATGTTCCATCCCCCGAATTAGTTTCTATCTCAGTGCTGTATTGTTCTATCTCGCACCGACAATGGTAACAATGGGAACTAATGGCCGTCAATATGCCGGACTGGTAATAGTGCTTTCTTACTCTAATATATGAAAATCTTAATTCTAGCTGAATTCCTAGGTTAAAATGGCTCAGAAAATGACATAATGTGCGAGTTTTGTACTTGGACTGGTTTACCCCCCCCCCCCCCCCGCCCCCACACCAAAAAAAAAAAGTTCATCTAAGTGTTTATCTCCAATCACATGTCAACGAATTACATGAAAATTAACGACATTTAAAGCAAGACAATTTAAACGTATTAGTTTTTCGTTTCCAAGGATAAAATGAAAACAATAAGTTGAAAATAAAGCAGACATTTACGAAAACCAGGTGGTCAAATTTTCAAATCGAATTTCCCCACACAAAACGAAAAATGGATACAGAACATGTTAGCACCGATGCGACGCTATGTAAATCTATTTTAACATACTTAAGTACAAATTCCCACTGTTGCAGATACATGTATATGTTACAGTCAATATGTCATATCAGTCATTTGACCAAATACCTAAATTTTTCAGTCATTTGGTGGAATGCCTGTGACCGCCAGTCATTTGGCCAATTGCCTAAAAAATTCAGTCATTTGGCCAGATGACTGAAATTGACCACCAGTCATTTTGGCCAAATGACTGAAGAGTATTTATGGGTTTAAAAAAAAAAATAACTGAATGATATTTCATATTTATTTATACATTTAAAGAACTAAAGTGTTCATGATCTTTTTTCAGAGAGAACAACTGTTACTATTGCCAGACCCATATTGAGGTGTGTCCAAAATGTCGGAAAAATATGCACACTATGCTGCTCCCAATACTGAAACCGGTCCTGGTATCAATCACGACCTGCCTCCTGGATATGATGGCGCCCCGCAACAAGCCAACTATGGTCCACCACCACCAGCACAAGGCAAGTATGCTTGTATTTGCAGCAGTATACTATTCCATCATATCAGTATCACGTCAGCCAGGTCCAGCTGACAAGTAGAGTGCAGACAGTACTATAAACTGAACCAGTGACCCAGATTCCCCATCCCGACAGACAGGGATGATGCCAGGGGGTTCCAACTGGGGGAGGGGGGGGGGGGGTGAGACAATAACATTTCCAACTATATAGAATTTGTTCTGATGAAAAATGTCCAACTATATAGGATTTGATTTTTAGTAATGCAAAATTCCAATCTTAATGGCTTAATAATTTGGGTTTCTATGTTCTGTTTAAGCGCATGAACTGTGTAAATAAAGACACTAGCCTAGTACCAATAATGGCATAGCATTGATCCATGTTTCATGCATTGAGTACACTGTACATGCAGTAGATTATATATTATATTAATCATAATATGGCTGAGGAACGAATACGAGTTACATGTATTCAAATTCCAAGGAGTCACAAGTATACATGCTGAATGATTGTTATATTGTTAAAGCTGTCCTCAGAAAAATATGGAGGTTTGACATTACGCACAGACTAGTGACCATGAATATATGGTTGGTAAAACATACCAGTTTGAACGTGAAGGAAATGCGTTGCTTTCAATTTCACATATGTGTTCAAGTAATGAGCATTACTGGAATTTATTTACACAAATGACTGTGTATTGACTTGTGATATTGACGTTACATTGCTACCTTGCAGGGCAATTGTAAATACACTTCTTAATATACTGCTATGAAAGGAACTAAATGTATACGTATAAGTACAACGAATAGAATATGAGTCATGAAATTTCCAACTATTGAACATTATGGTCCTCTTTGGGGTGGTGAGACACCACACACCCCTTGTCGGTACGTGCATCCCGACAGACTTGACCAGGCTGACGTTATCACCATACTCTTTCGGCCATACACTTGCATGATTTTAATGAATGGAGATATCGAATTCATGAATTTAATGAACGGGGATATCGAATGCTTGATTTTAATGAATGGAGATATCGAATGCTTGATTTTAATGAATGGAGATATCGAATGCTTGATTTTAATGAATGGAGATATCGAATGCATGATTTTAATGAATGGAGATATCGAATGCGTGATTTTAATGAATGGAGATATCGAATGCGTGATTTTAATGAATGGAGATATCGAATGCCTTATTTTAATGAATGGCATGGAGATATCGAATGCAAATTTCAGCTACTCTGACGTACCTTTATTCCGAAGACCCAACATGTGGTACTGTATCGATAAGTAAATCATAATCACGTGTCCCTAGTTTGATATTTATGTTTAAAATGTAACATTTGATATATCCTATTAGTCGAAACCTAGCGATCAGTTCATTTTAATTAAAACATATGAAACGACACAGCTGTCTTATGTTGCAATAAAGTGATGAGATATCTTCATTGTATTAGGTCGTTTCTTCATCATATGATGTGATTTATCCATTATATTATATGGTTTCATCATTATAATTATTATGTCGTTTCTTCGTTATATGCGGTGGATTCACTTAAGAAATAAATTACCTGCAGATCGATTGGGGTCATATCGAAAGAAAATGTGTTAATCCATTATAGTCAACACCAGTGTATACATTTAATTAGAATAGTAATAACACGAACAACTTTTCAAAACTATCAACAGTAATTATTACCACTTTATAAGGCGTTCTCTATGCCATTGATAACGTTTTTCGGCCGTTCCCAATAGCGTATTGTTACCAAAACAACGACAACTGACCGGAAGTTAGTTCTCGTTTATTATCACGCGAATTACGTCGCTTCAACATCAGACTTACCGTGTTTATTTCAAGAACATAATGGGAAAATGTACCATGTTTTCCTCACACTGTAGTGGTTTTATGATTGGAAATCACGCTATATGGATGAATTATTGTCTCAAGTGTAAATATGTATAAATAACTTTAGCTGTCAAACTCTCATTGTTTGTCACTCGTCTTGAATGCTGGTTTTTATTTATATGTTCTTGGAAATATCTCTCTCTTAATCTACTTCATATTCCACTGGGTCAAATGTCTAAATATGCGGTGATAATAGTAATAACATGATCGTATCGGGCATTATGGTTTATTAACGGCCCTCTGGGTTAATGATTAACAGTCCTCGTGCCGTATTAGCGGCCCTCGACTTCGTCTCGGGCCGCTAATAGGTCCTTGGGCTGTTACTCATTCCTGCCGGGCCGTTAATAAACCATAACGCCCTCAAAAATCATGTTATTGTTATATTGTAAGCAACATATTGTTTAAATTCTAACAATCTCCCCAAATAACAATAAATAGCGAGCGCGCGTACACGACCGTCTTGAAGTGACGTATGTGGTTCATCGATATATATGAAGTGGAGACTGCAGTTATTAGTTTTTGAACATCGGAAACGTTCATGTAAACCGAAACTCTGAAGGGTGACCTTGGAAATAGGGCCGAAATCCATACTTGGCTGCCACTATTAGCTGTGCGACAAACGGATTCGGAATCAATGATAGTTTTGCAACAAGTCACAGTAATTTGATTTTGTGGCGACACCACCCTTCATCCACGCCAAGAATAAGTGCACACGTGGGGGCATCAATCATCTCCCTGGTCTACACGCGAAATAGATGTACACACCCTCAGAATATTCCACCTTAATGTTTGAAGCCTAGGGAATACAATTGACAACATTCGAGCATCTATATTAACCGATATGATATATTTTGCTTTACTGATCGTATCACGGAGGGACACATGCATATACATTGCCCACCATATTGTATACACTATTAGAAACAAAATACTGTCGTTTTAACGGTCTGAGACCGCACAACATCGCTGCCAACAATTTACCGGTAAACATACGGTCAGACCGTAGCATGTTTCACGGTATAAAACCGTTTAAGTAACTGGCAGACCGTAACCAATAACTATCAGACCGTTGTATTTTTTATGGTTCAGTACCGTTTAATTAATATCAAAACCGTAACTAATAAAGGTCAGACCAATGGTATTTTTCATGGGTCAACGCCAATTTTTAGTTTTTCTCTTAATTTGCTAATTTATCATAGAATTAATTAGCCAGGTTCCCATGGTAACAATATGATTTCATGGTAGACATTACGATTCATATGTTTTTGATGGTCGAAACTAGTATTATTCGTAACTGAAAAATACATCTTAGTTCTTATGTTACGATCATAGTTTTGATGAAATGTAAATCCTCAATGCATAAAGTGATAGACAATACTTATGAAACTTTGCAGTTTGCAGAGGATCAATCTTGTTATCTGCCTCGTATAATTTAATCCGGAAAAGGCTGCGCACGCGTAATGTGTTCGCTTTCACTAACTACTGTATAAATATGGCTGTGAATAAAAATGATACTAGTAATAGCTGATAAGCCAACCCATCATTCTTCAGTTATGAGTAATACTAATTTCGACCATTTTAAAACACTTTTAAGCCATAAAAATAACAAAGCTACATGTTTCACATAAACTCAAATTTATGTACATGTAAAAGTAAAATATCTTAATGGCATACTTTTTGGTAACATGTAAGGCGTGAAATTGTCCAGTCACTAAGACTTGTAAACACAGTTTTTGTTTTAACATGTGAATCCGTACATCATGACAATACAGTGCCAATCAGAAGAAGTGGTATTTTTAGGCGCACCTTTATGGCGATATTGAGTGCGCTTAATTTAGAAAAGGCGTGATTATAGCACACTACCAAAAAACTGAAGCGCTTATTATTGCAATATTGAACGCAAAATATTGCGATACTAAGCGCGCTAAATTTCATACAGACCCGATAGTGTTATATTTATATTAGATCAATACTGTGCATATAGTGTAAATATAGTGTACATATAAATGTTACAACTAAAATTATATACATATCTAAAACATTGTCTCTATTTATACAATACAAAATATAGAAGAAGCAATAATTTGATTTAAATGTCACAATTTTGAGAGCAAGATGTCGCAATATGAAGCGCAAAATATTGAGATATGAAGCACAAAATATTGCAATAATATCACAAGCGACATGCTTATAAGCGTTTCCACTTGCAATATTATTGCGATATTGGGCGCGAAAATAGCGCGATTAATATACCACTTCTTTTGACCGGTACTGTATATCAATAACAGCTAGATGGGATTGGAACCTTCAAGGCAACAGCAGATCCCATAATAACTGTGCGCAATGACTTGGCGACAATGCTCTGCGGTAGTCGCACATTTTCCATGAAATTTTAAAGCATGATGCATCAAACTGTATACTGGTATCACAATAACTTAGTATAAATATCAGTGAGTCAGCCAAAGATAGTTTGATAAGAACATCCAACCAATACGTACTCCTGGTAAATTGTCGTAATAACTTGACGACAACATGGCGAATGATGACAATGTCTCATATTCACACGTTTCAATGAAAATTGATGAACACAGGATGAATTGGTCCGTGTAATTCTAACGTTGGAATTGTAGATATGTGATAATCCGTCACTGCGCGGCGACAGTTCATTGTTTACGGTGTTGTTGTTGACATTGAAGCTCTTGTGAATTACACTGGTGCATACAGTGTATGTACATGCCTTTCCTCTCTTGTGAATGTACATGCATGTGCTTTGAAACAATCAGATTCAGAACACTGTCAACTGGATTGTCAACATTCTAATTATTACTATAGTAACAGCTGCTCGTTGAGTCGTTGTTATTATTGTTATTATTGTCACTATTCGTTGACATCGAAGCTTGTGTTAATTGTACCTGTATCCTCTTGTGTCAGTAATTGTGCCAGTGTTTTGATACTAAGTCACAACACTGTCAATTTCAACATCATCACTGAGTCGAATGAAGTCAGACCCCCGATCGTGCCATGATTCGTAAATCGATTGGCATGAATCTCTGCTCTCTAATTTAGTGGAAATTGTCAATGATTAAGCTGATTTTCGCAGAATTGAACTTGTCCGGTTATCAAAGGAACCACAATCAGACCGTCTTAACAACTGTCCACAATGGAAAAGGTAACAGTTTCCCAAAAAAACAACAATTTGCGATTAAATATGCAACGCCAAATATAAAAATGGCGAAAAAATGATCTGAGTGCTAAAGCGGGAACTTAACCCCGGAATGAGAATTACGTACTCATCAATATACGTACCGACCCGATTAACACAGAATGAATGCCGATATTATATACATATCAGATAGCAGAGTAGGATTCAGTCATACTGTATGGAGTCATTGTCGTATATCATATGGTCGCCGGTAAATATACTATTCAATTTTGACGGCATGACTTTGAATCACGAAAATATTTAATTTAGACAATTTTCATGGGCACATCAAATAACGGTAAAACACTGTCAAACTGATGACACGGTATTGGACCGTCGATTATGACGGCCCGAAACCGTCGAACCGACAGTAATTTCTAACAGTGTATACAGTCGCCTGATTTACCTCACGTTTGATGATAGCATACGGCATATATATCGACTACTTCATTAAGCTCACGTATATATCGCGACAAATTTCGCAGTCCAACCACTGATCAATTCAAATCTCCATTTAACGAAAAAAATATATACCGAGTTAAGCAGACGTATCATCTTAATATGCGATCTAAAATCAGATAAAATCAATCCCACCTCAAACTTTTTTTTATAAAACAAATAAAAAACCTACAACGAGGGAGCATAACAAATCCTATATAAGTGAGGAAAACCTTATTAAAGGAAAAATCTAGGAAGACTTACAGTCTTATCAATATATAGAGTCGTCGTAACTGTATTATGAAAACATGTCTTCCACATAAAGAAGTGATACTCCGGCGCAAAATTCGACCATACGCAGACGAGATCGATTATGACGAACAGCAATATTACTGAATATTATTTGAGTGATACTTTTATTCACAATTCCTCGATCGATGATTCAAACTGCACGTTACCAGACCTGATATGCATATGTCCTGATAGGTTATTAAAAATCGAAAGATATTTTATCTGCAAAAGCATGTAAGCCAACGGTCAGGTTGCGATCACCTTCATCTCTACAAACAGAAACAAATATATCAATATTCATAAAAGAAGCCCTAAATATCGTGAGAGCACCCTGAGGCAGAACAAATAAAACAACCCACGAACCACGAACCCATCCCATCCTAAAATCAACGTGAAACCAAGTAATACCCTTTCCCCCATGCTAGATCTATATTACCATTAAATCCGTACCACCACCGTAACCCTACACCACCCGCCCACCATGCCAATTATATATTGTACTGGGCCCCATGTCACATTGATGTTATACACACATTAATACACACCGAAACTGTGTGCCCATCGTGACTACCCACCCAGCCACTAACCCCACCTAACCCCTACTTTGACAAAATGAAACGCCCAACCGAGATATATATTATGCACAAAACAAAGCACAAAGAATTTGTAATTTCAAATGTAATGTGCACCATAATGTAATTGTATATACATGTGAAAGGGTGTTGTACGCGCTCACATGTCAACCATGATTTCGATGAGCAATAAACTATCTGTATCTGTATCACGAATACAATGCTTTGAAAACATTCCGACCAAATGGAAGAAGGACAGTGTTATTCCTATTCACAAACAGATGATCGATCACAGCCGCGAAACTATCGGCTAATGTCATTGTTACAATGCATGTCTAAAGTGTTATACTGAAGTACCTTATGCACAATTACATAAGAACGAACTCCAGTCGGGATTTATACCGGGCCATTTAACAGCTTATTGATTTGTATCATTCGCTGCGCCCTCTCGGAAACGAGTTATAATATATAGTGACATTTAGTTATATTTCCAAAGCGTTCGATGAATACTCTAGCGAACTAGTATTAGATATCAACTGACGCAGTGGAATACTACACATTCATTTGTACTAAGATATGTAATGCGTCTGTTGGCGCAGCGAACTCGAAAAGCCACGGTTCCATTCAGGGTCAGACGTTCTATATTTACGGAGAAAAACGAAGCGCTTGTTCTTGAGGCAAATTTCTGTTATAATTCACCGAGTATAGAGAAATGATAACACCACCCCTATAATTTGATATGATGCGGTTGGGACCTGATGAATTTATATGATGCTGTTAGGGCAAACTGATGATGCTAAAAAAAAATACCGTGACTGTTTTTTTAATTTGTCTTTTTTGCGTTGTTCCGATAATCGGAACATATCCAGGAAAAGCCAGTATGCGTGTCAAACATTCAAAAACATAATTATTGCGAAATATTATTAATACTGGTTGTATTAGTTGTTGACAATCGAATATCATCAAGATAGTTATTCACGTCGTTTTAGAAACACCAGCGCAAGCATTATTATATTTTTCAAAAATATATATGTTCTTCAATGTTTTTTCTCCTCAAATCTCTCGGATTAGCCAAACACCACGAACATGACAACTTTAGAAAGAAATAAAACGGTAATTTATCATAACGGCATTAGTTTGCCCTATACCCACCTCATAGCAATTCAGCAGGACCACCAGCAGCATATCACATCAGAAGGACCACTTGACCAGGGGTGGATATGCTGAAAGGTTATGTATATTATATATGAGTCGGTCGGTAGTAACTCTATCATTGAACGCAGCTGATTAAAGATACGGGCGGCGTTGGTGGTGGGAATGCTGTTAAAATATTCACCTCCGTCAAAAACCGCCACAAACAGAAAGAATAGTAAAATATAGACAGACCTTGTTCTTATACCAATCAGAAATATGGCATAAACAGTATATTATAGTGAAAAGTGTTTCCTTTGGTATGTAAACAAACGCAAAACACGTCACAGAACCTGGCTTTTGTTTATATCCGGATATGGTAAACATAGAGAGCGTTATTTGTTACAGTTTTCCTGATATGGAAATAATAAAGAGCGTTTATATCTTTGTGTGTGATTGACCAACATAATTGCGCTGTGTTATGTAAACATAAGCAAAACGTCTGTAACACGAGCAGGCTCTTATTTACGTACACCATCATACGTCTTTACGACAATATACTATTTACGCGCTAATTATGTTTGGCATATGAACACAACTATATATATTTTAATATTCCTTCTGTTGATGGCGATTTGAACAAATATGAATATTTCTGCAACGAACGCCGCCCGTGCCTTTATTACTCATTGTTTTGTTTTGTGATGATTGATTTTAAATACATACAGGTGCCTATGGTGTGCCTCCCGGCCAAGTCCAGCCCGGTCAATACATGAACACAGGTCAACAGATGAACACAAACGTAATTGTTACGCAGCCGACATCAATCGCAATCACACAAGAGATGTTTCGTAATTCGCCAATGCGCACAGTCTGTCCACACTGCTCGGCTGAGATCGTTACGGAAATGCGTTACAAGGCGGGGAACAAGGCATATATTGTGGCCGTCATACTATGCTTAATAGGCTGGTAAGATATAAAGACAATCCTAAAGTAACACAGTTGAAATGTTACAATATGGTTGAAATTCATATATTCTATCACATGAGAATGATATTTCGAATTTTCAGTTTTGTTGAGAAAAAAACGGAAAATTCGAGATGAAATTCATAAATTCCATATGAGAGGAACACGAGTTCAATATTCTATTTATATAATATGACTCGATTTTAGTTACTGACACGGCAGAAATTGGCTGAACTAAAATTATTGAGCGCTGCATGAGACGCGTCACAACGCTATGAAGCATCGACACAGAAAAATAGTTCCGTGTTTCGCGACTAGTTGCTGTTTCCCAAACCATATTATTGAAATTTCGTATATGACATAATTGTTTAGATAATATTTAGTGCAGGACAAATATTTTCTAACAGCAGATTTAGATATATAAGAACCAACTTCCACATCGCCATGGCAACTGTCACTATATAGAGTATCCTAAACTGCAAGTTCGTTGACTCCCAAATAAAATATTTTCAACGTGCCAGGATTGTTTTCGTCGAATATCGGTGATGAATGTTGAAACAGAACAAAGATGTTTTAATTTGACACTGCATGTAGAACAATGTGGTTTATATTTTCTTTCGGAATATGATTGTGACGTCTTATTCGGAATTTGAACGTCGTTGATTTTATATGTTTTTAAGTGTCTGGTTCTGTGCCAATGTCGTTCACGAATGAATGTGAACATCCGCCTTGTCCAAACGTTTGCATTGAACAAAACACAAATTATTTATCAGGTAAACCGTTCAATTATTCTTTTCGTTTCTCACAAATTATTTATCAGGTAAACCGTTCAATTATTCTTTTCGTTTCTCACTAATTATTTATCAGGTGAACCGTTCAATTATTCTTTTCGTTTCTCACAAATTATTTATCAGGTAAACCGTTCAATTATTCTTTTCGTTTCTCACAAATTATTTACCGTTCAATTATTCTTTTCGTTTCTAACAAATTATTTATCAGGTAAACCGTTGAATTATTCTTTTCGTTTCTCACAAATTATTTACCAGATAAACCGTTCAATTATTCTTTTCGTTTCTCACAAATTATTTATCAGGTAAACCGTTCAATTATTCTTTTCGTTTCTCACAAATTATTTATTAGGTAAATCGTTCAATTATTCTTTTCGTTTCTAACATATTGTCCAATGTTGTTGTTAGTGTACCATATTATGAATGTTGGGAACAGCTATAGAGTTAACTATACGATAGTATTTGTTCCATGGTCGCCTCGTTAACAACATTAAAATAGTTAATAACTAATACAATCTGTAATTATGAAATAACCGGAGCTAAATAAATGGTGGAAGTCATATGATGAATATATTTGCGCCCCAATTTAAAGTGATGTGAAACACTGCGGTAGTGTAATCAAATAGAAATGGAGAATAATCTTGCTCAAAGTAGTTATTTTTACAAATATTATATCCAAATTGGCAACACACGCCGTCAATCTTATGCATTAATTAATTGCAGTGATTTTCGAAGATGAAATCGTTTTCGTTAGTTTATCGCAGATAGTTGCGTCCCGAATCGAGAAGTAAATATTGACAATTGAGGGTAGTTCAGACGATGATATCTATGGAGTGGTACGGTCGATTCGCTAGTAATTTTCGGCGATGTTACTAAAATGCTACATTCCTCCAGTTGACATAGCACCTGGATATTAATTTATCGGTTTGTCATACCAGAACAAGTCCATAATATGTCTTTAAGTGTCGGGCATGAACAATTTATCTGAAATTTCTCGCATAGAAAATTTTAGAGAAATACACTTGAAAAAAAAACATGCAAATTTACTGATTTTATCGGATTTTTTTAAACATTGGTTAAACGAGCAAAACCTGACATTCCTTGGTTCACTGTGCTGACACTTTGTCTCTATCGCGAACCCAATTCTGGATAAAACACAAACTCGACAGTTATTGCAGTAATGAGGCTGGCAATTTACTTGGGGGGGGGGATTTCCATTACCACCAGTAAACATTACGTCAGTTTTAACCAATCACAACATCTATAAACAAAGCGATGCAGCCATTCAGGCGAGAGTAGGAATGCCTGTACAGTGGCGTATTCGCCAATTATAGGCAGTGTTTTGGGGGAGGGGACTAACTCCGGGATTGTAGGAAGGACCGAATGGTCCTCCCCTTAACCCCACACATAACTAGTGCTATAAATAGTTTTGCCACACCATCATACTGAATGATTCATTGCATAAGTTATTTATAGCCACATGGAGCTAATGCTTACTGGTGGTAATGCGAATATACACCCAAAGTCTCCAGAATAACTACTGCATAGCTGTCGAGTCTGTATTTTAACCAGAACTGGCCATGCTAAAGCTCGGCTCGAATCAAATTTAGTGCATTGTAACCACAACTGGCCACGCTAAAGCTCGGCTCGAATAGAATTTAGTGTATTTTAACCAGAACTGGCCACGCTAAAGCTCGGCTCGAATCGAATTTAGTGTATTTTAACCAGAACTGGCCACGCTAAAGCTCGGCTCGAATCGAATTTAGTGTATTTTAACCAGAACTGGCCACGCTAAAGGTCGGCTCGAATCGAATTTAGTGTATTTTAACCAGAACTGGCCACACTAAAGCTCGGCTCGAATCGAATTTAGTGTATTTTAACAGAACTGGCCACGCTAAAGCTCGGCTCGAATCGAATTTAGTGTATTTTAACCAGAACTGGCCACGCTAGAGGTCGGTTCGAATCTAATTTAGTGTATTTTAACCAGAACTGGCCACGCAAAAGCTCGGCTCGAATCGAATTTAGTGTATTTTAACAGAACTGGCCACGCTAAAGATCGGCTCGAATCGAATTTAGTGTATTTTAACCAGAACTGGCCACGCTAAAGCTCGGCTCGAATCGAATTTAGTGTATTTTAACCAGAACTGGCCACGCTAGAGGTCGGTTCGAATCGAATTTAGTGTATTTTAACCAGAACCGGCCACGCAAAAGCTCGGCTCGAATCGAATTTAGTGTATTTTAACAGAACTGGCCACGCTAAAGCTCGGCTCGAATCGAATTTAGTGTATTTTAACCAGAACTGGCCATGCTAAAGCTCGGTTCGAATCGAATTTAGTGTATTTTAACCAGAACTGGCCACGCTAGAGGTCGGTTCGAATCGAATTCAGTGTATTTTAACCAGAACTGGCCACGCTAGAGGTCGGTTCGAATCGAATTTAGTGTATTTTAACCAGAACTGGCCACGCAAAAGCTCGGCTCGAATCGAATTTAGTGTATTTTAACAGAACTGGCCACGCTAAAGCTCGGCTCGAATCGAATTTAGTGTATTTAACCAGAACTGGCCACGCTAAAGCTCGAATCGAATTTAGTGTATTTAACCAGAACTGGCCACGCTAAAGCTCGGCTCGAATCGAATTTAGTGTATTTTAACAGAACTGGCCACACTAAAGCTCGGCTCGAATCCAATTAAGTGTATTTAACCAGAACTGGCCACGCTAAAGCTCGGCTCGAATCGAATTTAGTGTATTTAACCAGAACTGGCCACGCTAAAGCTCGAATCGAATTTAGTGTATTTTAACCAGAACTGGCCACGCTAAAGCTCGGCTCGAATCGAATTTAGTGTATTTTAACCAGAACTGGCCACGCTAAAGCTCGGCTCGAATCGAATTTAGTGTATTTTAACCAGAACTGGCCAAGCTAAAGCTCGGCTCGAATCGAATTTAGTGTATTTTAACCAGAACTGGCCACGCTAGAGGTCGGTTCGAATCGAATTTAGTGTATTTTAACCAGAACTGGCCACGCAAAAGCTCGGCTCGAATCGAATTTAGTGTATTTTAACCAGAACTGGCCACACTAAAGCTCGGCTCGAATCGAATTTAGTGTATTTAACCAGAACTGGCCACGCTAAAGCTCGAATCGAATTTAGTGTATTTAACCAGAACTGGCCACGCTAAAGCTCGGCCTGAATCGAATTTAGTGTATTTTAACCAGAACTGGCCACGATAAAGGTCGGCTCGAATCGAATTTAGTGTATTTTAACAGAACTGGCCACGCTAAAGCTCGGCTCGAATCGAATTTAGTGTATTTTAACAGAACTGGCCACGCTAAAGCTCGAATCGAATCGAATTTAGTGTATTTTAACAGAACTGGCCACGCAAAAGCTCGGCTCGAATCGAATTTAGTGTATTTTAACAGAACTGGCCACGCTAAAGCTCGGCTCGAATCGAATTTAGTGTATTTTAACAGAACTGGCCACGCTAAAGATCGGCTCGAATCGAATTTAGTGTATTTTAACCAGAACTGGCCACGCTAAAGCTCTGCTCGAATCGAATTATTTTTTATTTTAACAGAACTGGCCACGCTAAAGCTCGGCTCGAATCGAATTTAGTGTATTTTAACAGAACTGGCCACGCTAAAGCTCGGCTCGAATCGAATTTAGTATATTTTAACCAGAACTGGCCACGCAAAAGCTCGGCTCGAATCGAATTTAGTGTATTTTAACCAGAACTGGCCACACTAAAGCTCGGCTCGAATCGAATTTAGTGTATTTAACCAGAACTGGCCACGATAAAGCTCGAATCGAATTTAGTGTATTTAACCAGAACTGGCCACGCTAAAGCTCGGCTCGAATCGAATTTAGTGTATTTTAACAGAACTGGCCACGATAAAGCTCGGCTCGAATCGAATTTAGTGTATTTTAACCAGAACTGGCCACGCTAAAGCTCGGCTCGAATCGAATTTAGTGTATTTTAACCAGAACTGGCAACGCTAAAGCTCGGCTCGAATCGAATTTAGTGTATTTTAACCAGAACTGGCCACGCTAAAGGTCGGTTCGAATCGAATTTAGTGTATTTTAACCAGAACTGGCCACGCTAAAGCTCGGCTCGAATCGAATTTAGTGTATTTTAACAGAACTGGCCACGCTAAAGCTCGGCTCGAATCGAATTTAGTGTATTTTAACAGAACTGGCTACGCTAAAGCTCGGCTCGAATCGAATTTAGTGTATTTTAACCAGAACTGGCCACGCTAAAGCTCGGCTGGAATCGAATTTAGTGTATTTTAACAGAACTGGCCACGCTAAAGCTCGGCTCGAATCGAATTTAGTGTATTTTAACAGAACTGGCCACGCTAAAGCTCGCTCGAATCGAATTTAGTGTATTTTAACAGAACTGGCCACGCAAAAGCTCGGCTCGAATCGAATTTAGTGTATTTTAACCAGAACTGGCCACACTAAAGCTCGGCTCGAATCGAATTTAGTGTATTTAACCAGAACTGGCCACGCTAAAGCTCGAATCGAATTTAGTGTATTTAACCAGAACTGGCCACGCTAAAGCTCGGCTCGAATCGAATTTAGTGTATTTTAACAGAACTGGCCACGATAAAGCTCGGCTCGAATCGAATTTAGTGTATTTTAACCAGAACTGGCCACGCTAAAGCTCGGCTCGAATCGAATTTAGTGTATTTTAAACAGAACTGGCCACGCTAAAGCTCGGCTCGAATCGAATTTAGTGTATTTTAACCAGAACTGGCCACGCTAAAGGTCGGATCGAATCGAATTTAGTGTATTTTAACCAGATCTGGCCACGCTAAAGCTCGGCTCGAATCGAATTTAGTGTATTTTAACAGAACTGGCCACGCTAAAGCTCGGCTCGAATCGAATTTAGTGTATTTTATCAGAACTGGCCACGCTAAAGCTCGGCTCGAATCGAATTTAGTGTATTTTAACACAACTGGCCACGCTAAAGCTCGTCTCGAATCGAATTTAGTGTATTTAACCAGAACTGGCACGCTAAATCTCGGCTCAATCGAATTTAGTGTATTTAAACCAGAACTGGCCACACTAAAGCTCGGCTCGAATCGAATTTAGTGTATTTAACCAGAACTGGCCACGCTAAAGCTCGAATCGAATTTAGTGTATTTAACCAGAACTGGCCGCGCTAAAGCTCGAATCGAATTTAGTGTATTTTAACCAGAACTGGCCACACTAAAGCTCGAATCGAATTTAGTGTATTTAACCAGAACTGGCCGCGCTAAAGCTCGAATCGAATTTAGTGTATTTAACCAGAACTGGCCACGCTAAAGCTCGGCTCGAATCGAATTTAGTGTATTTAACCAGAACTGGCCACACTAAAGCTCGGCTCGAATCGAATTTAGTGTATTTAACCAGAACTGGCCACGATAAAGCTCGGCTCGAATCGAATGTAGTGTATTTTAACAGAACTGGCCACGCTAAACCTCGGCTCGAATCGAGTTTAGTGTATTTTAACCAGAACTGGCCACGCTAAAGCTCGGCTCGAATCGAATTTAGTGTATTTTAACAGAACTGGCCACGATAAAGCTCGGCTCGAATCGAATTTAGTGTATTTTAACCAGAACTGGCCACGCTAAAGCTCGGCTCGAATCGAATTTATTGTATTTTAACAGAACTGGCCACGCTAAAGCTCGGCTCGAATCGAATTTAGTGTATTTTAACCAGAACTGGCCACGCTAAAGCTCGGCTCGAATCGAATTTAGTGTATTTTAACAGAACTGGCCACGCTAAAGCTCGGCTCGAATCGAATTTAGTGTATTTTAACCAGAACTGGCCACGCTAAAGCTCGGCTCGAATCGAATTTAGTGTATTTTAACAGAACTGGCCACGATAAAGCTGGGCTCGAATCGAATTTAGTGTATTTTAACAGAACTGGCCACGCTAAAGCTCGGCTCGAATCGAATTTAGTGTATTTTAACCAGAACAGGCCACGCTAAAGCTCGGCTCGAATCGAATTTAGTGTATTTTAACCAGAACTGGCCACGCTAAAGCTCGGCTCGAATCGAATTTAGTGTATTTTAACAGAACTGGCCACGCTAAAGCTCGGCTCGAATCGAATTTAGTGTATTTTAACCCGAACTGGCCACGCTAAAGCTCGGCTCGAATCGAATTTAGTGCATTTTATCCAGAACTGGCCACGTTAAAGCTCGGCTCGAATCTAATTTAGTGTATTTTAACCAGAACTGGCCACGCTAAAGCTCTGCTCGAATCGAATTATTTTTTATTTTAACAGAACTGGCCACGCTAAAGCTCGGCTCGAATCGAATTTAGTGTATTTTAACAGAACTGGCCACGCTAAAGCTCGGCTCGAATCGAATTTAGTATATTTTAACCAGAACTGGCCACGCAAAAGCTCGGCTCGAATCGAATTTAGTGTATTTTAACCAGAACTGGCCACACTAAAGCTCGGCTCGAATCGAATTTAGTGTATTTAACCAGAACTGGCCACGATAAAGCTCGAATCGAATTTAGTGTATTTAACCAGAACTGGCCACGCTAAAGCTCGGCTCGAATCGAATTTAGTGTATTTTAACAGAACTGGCCACGATAAAGCTCGGCTCGAATCGAATTTAGTGTATTTTAACCAGAACTGGCCACGCTAAAGCTCGGCTCGAATCGAATTTAGTGTATTTTAACCAGAACTGGCAACGCTAAAGCTCGGCTCGAATCGAATTTAGTGTATTTTAACCAGAACTGGCCACGCTAAAGGTCGGTTCGAATCGAATTTAGTGTATTTTAACCAGAACTGGCCACGCTAAAGCTCGGCTCGAATCGAATTTAGTGTATTTTAACAGAACTGGCCACGCTAAAGCTCGGCTCGAATCGAATTTAGTGTATTTTAACAGAACTGGCTACGCTAAAGCTCGGCTCGAATCGAATTTAGTGTATTTTAACCAGAACTGGCCACGCTAAAGCTCGGCTGGAATCGAATTTAGTGTATTTTAACAGAACTGGCCACGCTAAAGCGCGGCTCGAATCGAATTTAGTGTATTTTAACAGAACTGGCCACGCTAAAGCTCGCTCGAATCGAATTTAGTGTATTTTAACAGAACTGGCCACGCAAAAGCTCGGCTCGAATCGAATTTAGTGTATTTTAACCAGAACTGGCCACACTAAAGCTCGGCTCGAATCGAATTTAGTGTATTTAACCAGAACTGGCCACGCTAAAGCTCGAATCGAATTTAGTGTATTTAACCAGAACTGGCCACGCTAAAGCTCGGCTCGAATCGAATTTAGTGTATTTTAACAGAACTGGCCACGATAAAGCTCGGCTCGAATTGAATTTAGTGTATTTTAACCAGAACTGGCCACGCTAAAGCTCGGCTCGAATCGAATTTAGTGTATTTTAAACAGAACTGGCCACGCTAAAGCTCGGCTCGAATCGAATTTAGTGTATTTTAACCAGAACTGGCCACGCTAAAGGTCGGATCGAATCGAATTTAGTGTATTTTAACCAGATCTGGCCACGCTAAAGCTCGGCTCGAATCGAATTTAGTGTATTTTAACAGAACTGGCCACGCTAAAGCTCGGCTCGAATCGAATTTAGTGTATTTTAACAGAACTGGCCACGCTAAAGCTCGGCTCGAATCGAATTTAGTGTATTTTAACACAACTGGCCACGCTAAAGCTCGTCTCGAATCGAATTTAGTGTATTTAACCAGAACTGGCACGCTAAATCTCGGCTCAATCGAATTTAGTGTATTTAAACCAGAACTGGCCACACTAAAGCTCGGCTCGAATCGAATTTAGTGTATTTAACCAGAACTGGCCACGCTAAAGCTCGAATCGAATTTAGTGTATTTAACCAGAACTGGCCGCGCTAAAGCTCGAATCGAATTTAGTGTATTTTAACCAGAACTGGCCACACTAAAGCTCGAATCGAATTTAGTGTATTTAACCAGAACTGGCCGCGCTAAAGCTCGAATCGAATTTAGTGTATTTAACCAGAACTGGCCACGCTAAAGCTCGGCTCGAATCGAATTTAGTGTATTTAACCAGAACTGGCCACACTAAAGCTCGGCTCGAATCGAATTTAGTGTATTTAACCAGAACTGGCCACGATAAAGCTCGGCTCGAATCGAATGTAGTGTATTTTAACAGAACTGGCCACGCTAAACCTCGGCTCGAATCGAGTTTAGTGTATTTTAACAGAACTGGCCACGCTAAAGCTCGGCTCGAATCGAATTTAGTGTATTTTAACAGAACTGGCCACGATAAAGCTCGGCTCGAATCGAATTTAGTGTATTTTAACCAGAACTGGCCACGCTAAAGCTCGGCTCGAATCGAATTTATTGTATTTTAACAGAACTGGCCACGCTAAAGCTCGGCTCGAATCGAATTTAGTGTATTTTAACCAGAACTGGCCACGCTAAAGCTCGGCTCGAATCGAATTTAGTGTATTTTAACAGAACTGGCCACGCTAAAGCTCGGCTCGAATCGAATTTAGTGTATTTTAACCAGAACTGGCCACGCTAAAGCTCGGCTCGAATCGAATTTAGTGTATTTTAACAGAACTGGCTACGATAAAGCTGGGCTCGAATCGAATTTAGTGTATTTTAACAGAACTGGCCACGCTAAAGCTCGGCTCGAATCGAATTTAGTGTATTTTAACCAGAACTGGCCACGCTAAAGCTCGGCTCGAATCGAATTTAGTGTATTTTAACCAGAACTGGCCACGCTAAAGCTCGGCTCGAATCGAATTTAGTGTATTTTAACAGAACTGGCCACGCTAAAGCTCGGCTCGAATCGAATTTAGTGTATTTTAACCCGAACTGGCCACGCTAAAGCTCGGCTCGAATCGAATTTAGTGCATTTTATCCAGAACTGGCCACGTTAAAGCTCGGCTCGAATCTAATTTAGTGTATTTTAACCAGAACTGGCCACGCTAAAGGTCGGTTGAATCGAATTTAGTGCTTTTTAACCAGAACTGGCCACGCTAAAGCTCGGCTCAAATCGAATTTAGTGCATTTTAACCAGAACTGGCAACGGTAAAGCTCGGTTCGAATCGAATATAGTGTATTTTAACCAGAACTGGCCACGCTAAAGCTCGGCTCGAATCGAATTTAGTGCACTCGGTTAATACATTTCATATATAATTGCGCCTCATTGGACATTCTATATATATCAATGCATGTAAATATCAGGGGAATCTGGAAATCATAGCTCACACATGATAATTGAGTGCTCTGTTTTTCCAAAATAATAGATGGCCAATTACATCATTTTTGTCCGGCTACCTCATTACCGACCTCCCATACCAGAACATAGTTCCAAAAAAGAAATGACCACAGAGTTGTGTTGAATTGACGGAGGGGGTTTATATTTGATGTATTTATAGCCAAAGGAGTCAGTTATTGTGGAAAAATGATGGTCGCCTTTCCCTATCATGAATCCTAATCTTTAAGATGACAAAATAATCATATTTAATTTTTTCTTTGTGAGTTTTCATTTCTAGTGACCGGCATTCTTTCGCTCACTTTCCAGATTACATTGTTGGTTAAATACATGTTTTACAAATACAGATTGAATGCCAACAATTATTTTAGTCTTATTTGTATTTGTGAAATTTCATGAACAATGTAAAAAGCGAAAACTCTTGCGGTGATGCCGATAAAAGAAATATAATAACAGTTTTTCCAGTGTTCCAATAGAAATTTTTCAGAGGCATCTGCACTCCATGTCTATCGATAACATCGACTGAACATCTGGCCTAATTGATAAGGTGGACAAGTAACAGAATCAATTTGATGTTAACCATTTCATGACCGGAGCTGCGCTGGCGCAACATTAAATACCATGCGCCAAAGCATTCTCTTATATATTCGAGTCGACCATATGTCGCCTCTAATATATAAGAGAACGCATTGCCCTAACAATTGTTTTTATCATTTTTTATCAATTTTTATTACAATCTTTAACAATTTTTATAATTGTTTTTTATCAATTTTTTTTAAATATTTCCTTACATTTTTTTTTTAAATTGTTATCATTTTTTCTTACATTCTATAACAATTTTGTTTATCATTTTATCTTATATACTTTAAATATTTTATCATTTTTTATAATTGTTTCTTACATTTTTTTTTTATCAAATATTTATCATTTTTATCATTTTGTTTTACATTCTTTATAAATTTTTATCATTCTTTAACAACTTAATCATTTTTCTTACACTCTTCAACAATTTTATCATTTTTTTATCATTTTTTTCTTTGTTCTTATAATTATAAAAATGATAAAAAAAATTGTTAGGCCAATGCATTCTGTTATATGTGCAAGGCGATCTATGTTATACTCGCATATATA
The DNA here is from genome assembly GCA_032622095.1 of Siphonodentalium dalli. Lineage (NCBI taxonomy): Eukaryota > Metazoa > Mollusca > Scaphopoda > Gadilida > Siphonodentaliidae > Siphonodentalium > Siphonodentalium dalli. The sequence goes on from CP136064.1 coordinate 18,156,424, forward strand.
AGATAATGCATTGACACATAGTTTTTAATGTTGCACCAGCGCAGCTCCCGTCATGAAAGGGTTAAGCGATTAGTCGCCCGCCCGCCCGTCTAATATCACCAATAACGGTCAGAATGCCATCAGTGTGACAATGTTACAAAAAGTCGTATATTCCACACCGATGACATGACATTTATTCTTAACTCCACATTTGTTGTAAAATTTAATTTGAAAAACATATATATCACAATGTTTACACAATTTCAAAAAAACATATCTATACAATTCGTGAAACATTGAACATGTATATAGCTACCAATTGCGAACTAGAGGATCTGTGATGAGTGGCAATTCTATACGAATATTTTTAACTGCACTAAATTCGATTTGAGCTGAGCTTTAGTCAACAGTAAACAACCAAATACAAATTGAATATCATAATTATATTCTAATTACAATAATAGTTCCGACATTGATATCGATACCATATTGCTTTAAGTTCTTACGTCACTGTGCGTGGCGATAATACACGTGAACATATGAGGCCAGATTAAGGGGCAATTATGTGATAAATAGCGATCTCACTGAGTTTCTATTTAGACGGAATTTATCAACAGAGTTCATTAAATTCGATTTGAGCCGAGGTTTACCGAGGCTCAAATAGAATTTAGTGTACGGGGTTGATAAATTACGTATACAATATAGCGAGTTTGAGATACCTTTTATCACATGATCAATTAAACGTGAAGCAACGCGAAGTATTCATCGAAAACAACAATCATAAACTTCAGCGATCTCAAGTCATTTAAATAATGGCGTGACGTTATCGCACGCTCTGATATTACACGTGTGTCTTACCAATAATTATGAAGCTGTTTTTTGTGGATTAATTATGTGATAAAAGAAAATCCCATATAAAACGCAATTATCTTTTTCCAGCGACCTCGGCTGCTGCCTCATTCCACTCTGCATGGACTCTTGCAAGGATATTCATCACCTTTGTCCCAACTGCCAACAACAGTTAGGTGTCTGGAAAGGGTGATCACGTCACGTCGCTGCTTGTCAGAGAGGCAGACCTGAATAGAGGATACCTTATGGCATACTTATGAAAGTAAAAATCCAAATAAATGTGTTCAATATATAATAGCTCGTTTATATGTCTGCAATCATATAAAAAAATAACACACACATGTCTGTGGTACTGCAAATGGCTGCGGACACACGTACCACGGTAGCGATGGCATAGTAGGTGTGACAATTTATTATGGTGGAGTTTGGTGACAGTTGGTCGTCATAATTAATATGTCATAGCTAGCCATGTCGCCCGCAGCATGTTCACACAATGAGTCTTCCAAAGTTCCTTATTTCCGATACCTTCTCTAAGCTGCAATTCCCTTCAACAGTTCCGACAGCTTCATGATAAGGTTAGCGGAATTATGCGTAGAACTAAACGTCGCAAAATTAAAAACGCAATTGGGGAACAGTCTTAATACGCATGGAATTAATATAAGTAGATAAACATGCAGTGAGATAATATCAATAAAATACTACGTGCATAATATGTGAGTGAATGAGGGATTGCCACGGTCAAGCAAAATTCTGGACGATCGATCGTGCAATTATATATATCGTAGAGAATACAATGTAGCAAAACGTAATGAGCAGATATCATCCTTGGTGAAACGTAATGGGTTAATTGGTCCTGTCAACGCATTGTGCGGAAACTCCGCGGGCAACATGGCTTGCAATGACACAGAATTGTGACGACCAATTGTCACCAAACTCCACCATAATAAATGGTCACACCTACTATGCCATCGCTACTGTGGAAGGTGTCCGCAACCAATATGTAGACAGCATGGCACAACTAAGCTTTCCAACTAAAACCGTGTATGGAATCGTTACAGTTCATGAATACATGTGTTGGGCATGTTGTGTCTATGTATAAACTATAAAGCCAAACTTCGTAACAATAGAAATAGTGAACTTAGAGGAAACAAATTAGTTTAAACTTTAAACATATTTTTATTCTCAATAAAATATAATTCATTATATACAACCGTCATAGTACCAATACATGAGAATAGGAGTTGGCAGAAATTATATTAAAGGCACGGATAATTTTAGCAACGTGAATTCCGTTACTTATTCTTTATTCGCAAAATATTGGATATTGTGGCAAATGACCCCAATTTCATAAGTGGCCAGCTGGGCGGAAAATATTTGGTCGAGTTTGAAAAAGTGGTCCGAATATGACTAGAGCCTGTGGTCAGTCCGAATACTTTTAGAAAATGTGGCAATTGACCACGGGAACGTACATAGTAAACAATATAAACAATTTGGGCCGAACAAAGTTTGGGTCAAAATGTCCGAAATGCCAGAAACTAAGTAAAGTATGACAGTGAGGGAAATTGGCCCCAAGGAATTCGGAATCGTAAGTGGCCATCTGGGCGGAACATTTTGCGCCGAAAATATTTTGGGTCGAGTTTGAAAAAGTAGTCCGAAAAAGACTTGACTTGACTTGAAAAAGACTCGTCCTAATTTCTTTGGAAAATGTGGCAAATGACCCCAAATTCGTAAGTGGCCGGCTGGGCGGAACATTTGGGGCCGAAATATTTTGGGTCGAGTTTGAAAAGTGGTAAAAAAAAAGAGACTCGACCCTGCGCTCGGTCCGATCTTTTTTTTTTGGTGGAAAATTGGGAAAATGAGCACGTAAAAAATAGTAAATAATAACAAAAAATTGGGCCGAAAAATAGTAAAAAATAACAAAAACCGAAAAATAGTAAAAAATAACAAAAAATTGGGCCGAAAAAAAGGGTCAAAATGTCCGAAATGCCTTGAAATTTCGAACTCGTTATGGCCAATTTCCTTCATTTTTAGTCTTCGCCTTATTTTGAAGCATTTCGGACTTTTTGGCCCAAATTTTGTTCGGCCCAAATTTTTGGTATTTTTTTACTAAGTACGTTCCCGTGGTCATTTTCCACATCTAAAAAAAAAATTTCGGACCGAGCACAGGATCGAGCATTTTTTGGACCACTTCTTCAAACTCGACTCCAAACATTTTCAGACCAAATTGTTTCGCCCAGCTGGCCACTTACCATTCCGAACTCATTGGGACCAATTTCCCTATCAATTCTAGACTGTATAATTTCGTCGCTTTTCGAACGTTTTGATCCAAATTTGTTTCGGCCCAATTTTTTTGTTAATTGTTACTGAGTACGTTCCCATGGTCATTTGCCACATTTTCTAAATTTTTCGGACCGAGAACAGGGTCAGTCATATCCTGACCACTTTTTCAAACTCGACCCAAACATTTTCGGCTCCAAATGTTTCGTCGAGCTGGCCACTTATGAATCTGGGGTCATGTGCCACAATTTCCAATATTTTGCGAATAAGGAATAAGGAATTCACGATGGTTATTCTTTTGAAAATAACTGTTACCAAATTATGGCGATTTTTAGGAGAGTTATTCACGGTTACCCATTCAGCACCGAAATTAAGAGCCGATGGTTATCCAGCGCTATATCGGTGTATATTAAACAACTTGGTAGCATTTCTAACCAAGGTTCGGTTAGTGGGGTCTCCCCGGTGTTGAGTATATGTTATACGCTTTACGTACTGTTGGTTAACATAAACTGTCATTTGTTTACATAACACATGGTACTACCACGACACTAACATGCTATTTCCGCGATATTTATGATTGGTATAAGAACAAGGTTTGCCTATAATATAATATTATTTCTGTTTATGACGGTTTTCACGGATGTAACAGCAATACCCACCACCAACGCTTACCGTATATGTAAGCTTGTTTGTGCCATCTCCTATATATGCAATGATTATATGGATGATAACACGAAGTCTCATGAGTACATATGATTATGTGTGTAATAGTAGGAACTTCTGAACTTGCCAAACATTGAAATGTTTTCTTCAAGTCATAGGCTCCTGGAGCCTTCCAGTGATGTTTTTGTTTCAGTGATATTGTTCATTTATGTAAAACACAGATATGCACTGTTAGAAACATGCCCGTCGTTTCACTGTGTTGTGTGTTTTCTTCTAGTCATAGGCTCCTGGAACCTTCCAGTGATGGTTTGTTTCAGTGATGTTGTTCATTTATGTAAACACATATGCACCGTTAGTTCATTTGTATAAAACAAATATGCACTGTTAAAAACACGCCCGTCAGTTTCACGGTGTCATACCGTGCAACGTCGCTGCCAACCTGTGCCCGTTAAACATACTATCAGTTTGTAGCATAGTCCAAGGTACAAAATAGTTAAATTAACTGGGAGACTGTAACCAGTAATTGCCAGAGGGTGGAATTAGTTTACGGTTCAAAACCTTTCAATTAACATCAAGACTGTGACTAATAACGGTCAGACCAATGGTGTTTTTTCACAGATGAACATGGGTCTACACCAAGTTGTTCCTATTAATTTCCGAAATTACCGTACAATTTGCCAAGTTACCAAGGTGACAATATGATTTCCCAATAGGTATTACGATCATAATTTTGCTGAAACTTAAATCCTCAATGTCTAAAGTGAGAGAAAATACTTATGAAACTTTAAAGAGGATTAAACGTGCATGTTATCTGCCCCGTGTCGTTTAATCGGGAGTAAAGGGTGCGCACGTGTGATGTGCGAACCTTCACAGTTTCACAAACTATAAATAATGGCTGTAAATAAAAAACATGATAACAGCTGAACAGCTCCCACATCTAGTGATTTAATTGTACGGTATCAGCATATAATTAAAAATAAATTGGTGGGCTTTTCAGTTGCGAATAATACTAATTTCGACCAGTCTAAAACATATGATTGGGGCATCCCCTTTTAAGATATGAAGGAACAATGTGATCACAGTTAAAACTCAAATGTATGTACATGTACAGGTAAAACAGCTGAATTGCATACTTTTTTGATAACAATTAAAGCTTGTAAACACATTCATTTTTAACGGATGCATGTTTACATCACAATATTTGGTCACCGATAAAAACTGTTGAATTCTGACGCCATGAACTTGGATTCACACAAACTTTTAACCCTTAACATAAAACAACGGTGATTCACCGTACAACTGATGCAATACGGATTCTTACAATCGTTGTCTCTCGGTCCGTCCTGTGGCTAAAATTGATTTGAATTATTTTACCGTTTTACAATTTCTTTCCTTGTAGTAATTGATTATACAGACTCGAGGTAACAGGTGTAAACCTATATGTGACCCGCCATATCACCCACAGGGAGCCTCACACAGATGGAAGCATGCACTACATAGTGTCGTCTGCTCCATGCTGTGTGGGGCTCTCTGTGTGTTAATAGACCCGCCATATCAAATCCAGTCGTAGGTCGGGATTTTTTTACCCTGTGCCAATGCATTCTCTTATATATGCGAATCGACCATAGGTCGCCTCGCATATATAAGATAATGCATTGGCCTAACAATTGTTTATCATTTTTGTTAAATATATGTTTCTTACAATTTTTAGGACATAAAATAAAAAAACATCCATTACCCTGCAGGGAGCCCCACGCAATTATAGAAGCATATAGAAGAGTGTCGTCTGCTCATGTTTGTCTGGGGCTCTGTATGGGTGAAATTATAAAATTGTTAAAGAATACAAGAAAAAATTATTAAAATTGTAAAAAATTGTTAGGCCAATGCATTCTCTTATATATGCGAGGCTACCCATGGTCGACTCGCATATATAAGAGAATGTATTGGCACAGGGTAAACAAATCTCGACTTACGACTGGATTTGATATGGCGGGTCACATATTTGTAAGAGTTAATGTTGCAATAAGTGAAATATAAGGTTAATTGTTCTGAAGTAATACTTATAATTATTGGATTCCGGAAATCGGTGGTTCATAATTATAACGTATGCAGGAGTCGAATTAGTCACCATTCTATAAAATTATATACGCTTAGTTCTCTCTCTGCATTTTACAAGTGTGTCCCAGTCGGTCTCACGGAGAAACTTTCCAAAGCCGCAACTTATTGTTGCGCCTGTAGCGACTCTAACCGCTAGTTGCCTCATTGTCCCATTTATCCCATATTCCAGAACCGGACCGGCGACTGATATATAAAATACACCCATATAATTATAGTAGCTCATACATACGTACATACAAAAACAACCAAGAAATAGGCGTAATGTACCAAATGTTCACCACGATTGGAATTGTGGTTTTAACAACGAGCTCTTTGGCGAGTGGTTAACGACAGAATACCATGAGTGGTGAAAATTTGGTACTCGGCTAATACAGGTGTTTTATTTATGGCATAATTATTATATAGTTTTGATTTGTTAAGAGAATTCAACTATTCCCCTGTTGAATATCACGACGCTATAAGGAATGTGCGTCAAGCGTAGTCGTACATACTTCTACGCTATGCTATGTTTATAATCCATCAGTCACTCGATATTCCCTTCACATGAGTCCTAGTTCATGTAACAATAGCAAGATACATTTGATTGAAATGTGGGCAATTTTCGTTCACATTTAATTGATTTCGCAACAAATTCCAATTGTAAATCAATGTAACAGAAGCACTTCGTAGTTCTACTGTGGACATAAACGTTTAACCCATGACATGACGTTTGAAAATTTACACCCACAGTAGAAATATATACAAACATTAGAGTGTAAAGATGAAATTTACAAAATAGGTGTTAAACACATTAGCATAGGCAATTATCAGGTCTGGCAATTCCCAATTATAGCTACATATGGCTATTGGCTGCGGACACATCACTGTTAAAATTCCCCAGTTTCAACATAAACTTTGTTTCGATTTGGGTAGGTAACATAGTGCCGTTAGATTTCTACTGTCGCTATGAGTCGGTTTGAGCGCGCAACAAGGTGCCGGAATGCGATTAGCGTCTATTTCAGATTTCTACTGTCGCTATGAGTCGGATTGAGCGCGCAACAAAGTGCCGTAATGCGATTACCGTATATCGCAGGAATTATGTTCCGGCAATTGGACGCTGGGTAATATAGCACCCAAGGCGGGAGCCATTTTGAAGTTGTCCAGGTGGCGGATATAGGAAACTTTGAAATCTAAGGCAATCCAGTGTCAATCGTATTATCTTTCTCACCACAACGTCTTTTGACTATAGGAGGCACATTTAATCTTATCAAGGGAGTTTTTGTATTGATGTTAAGTCAGTTATTATATACTTTAAAACAATTGTTGTTGTTGAAACAATTTATCAGGTCAGGGAAAACCCAAACTCGATCTATTAAAACTCGTTTTGTCTATTTAACCTCGTTCGAGGTTTCTCAGATATTATGCAATTCCATCTTAATTGCCTATTGTTTAGCTCACACCGAAAGTGACATTAGGTAATGTGATTTCAAGCGAGTGCTCAACTATACATTATGCACGTACCACAGTAGCGATGTCATAGTAGGTGTGGCAATTTATTATGGTGGAGTTTGGTGACAATTGATCGTCATAATTAATATGCCATAGCAAGCTATGTCGTCCTCTGCAAATTCGCACAATGAGTCTACCAAGCTCTACCAGTAGATAAACATGCATGCATATAAAAAAAAACGTACCACGTGTATATGTGAGTCAGTGAGGAATGGTCCCCAGGCCACGGTCAAACACAATTCTGGACGGTTCTATCGTGCAATTATATATACCGTAGCGAAAACAATTTAGCAAAACGTAATGAGTAGAGATCAATCTTGGTGAATCGCAATGGGTTAATTGGTCCAGTCGACTCATTGTGCGGAAACTCAGCGCGCGACATGACTGGCATATTAATTATGACGAACAATTGTCACCAAACTCCACCATAATAAATTGTCACACCTACTATGTCATCGCTACTTTGATACGTGTGTCCGCAGCCATTGATGATGGATTAATCAGGTGGAAGAGAGACAATCATTTAAATATACAAGAACATGATTTTATTATATTCTTAGTAAATTAATATTGTTTGCTATTTGCATGGATAATTAACAAAATATTCAAACATTGTTACTTTTTCCTGAAACTTCCTAAATAGAAGAATATATAACATATGGATGGATCCGAGTCCCATACCAAATAGCATAACACATTTCTAAACAGATACATGTGCTTAGCTATGCTTCTCGGATATTCCATAAGCTGGTGCAACCGAAATGTCATCGGCAGTGGTTTCATAAGTTGTACCAACATAATACCCACCCCCTGGTTGCAACAGCTCGCGGTAATGCTTTCATGCAATGCAAATTGGTAAAATATTGTTTTACGATAGTCAAATATAGCTACAATGTAGCTATAATTGGGAATTGCCCAGACCTGATTATGGTAATAACAATTATTTGTTCTAATTATCGTCTGTCGAGTATGCACATTTGTCTCCTCGGAATGGAAATCTATAGGATGTACGTTTGTTATATATTGTAAGACGTGATCGCTCAAATTATATTCAGAATAAAATGTCAAATGGTTAATATTAATTATATTCAGAATAAAATGTTAAATGGTTAATATTTGTTGCTCGTTACTTCAGTAATAATGTGATGTGCCATTTCTAATGCCGGGTGTGTCGTAGAATATTTTCTTGTAATTAAAAGTGAATGGGTCTTTGGTGGATTGAATATAACGATCCATCTCTCCCACGATTTATGAGCGTGTTATAAGCATGTGAATATTGCCACTTGCTCGTGGTTTCTGAATAATATACAGTTATCGCCCGCGATTGAGTGAGACACGGGGATTTGTCGCCCGCTCGAGACCTGGAATGTCCAGGTCGAGAGCGGCGACAAATCCCCGTGTCTCACGAAAACAAGGGTGATAACTGTTTTGTTATCTGACAAAGGAGTACACACAAACCTCCTTAATAGCAGGCATAAATGCGCGCATATATTCTTTAATCCAGTTCGAAAAGTTAATTTTATGTTGGAATCATCGCTATTTAGAAAATAAAACATTCATAATCTGGATCAATTAACAAACCCGTCATTTGCGCAGATATTCTCCGGTCAGTTTGCTGGTTGCATTGTGGAAATCGGTTCACGGAAAGAGGAGTAAAGCAATTTCGAAATTGAGTAGCCATGCAGCGAAATATTCGGTTTCGTTTCAAATGAGCGTGAAGACGCCGACAGACGTGTTAATTTCCAGAATGCTAAAATATGGAACTAACACGTTGTAGTAGTGCAAAAAGAAATTGACATCTGTTACAGATCGTTACGCAACATATGGGTATTCTCTGAAGTCTGATGAATGTATTGAAGAAAAGAAATAATCAATTGATAAACAGCAAAGAGTGGCTATTTGATCTAGAACAATAAACGTATGTACATCGTATGTGCAATTGTCTGCAGCATACCAACTACATAATAAGGTTTATCTATTTGTCCCACGGTCTTTATTATTGATATAAAAAGGTCCAATATGAATATTACACCTTATAACATATATGTGTCTGTGATAACACCATTTATACATAGCGTGCTTTAATTGCAAAAAAAAAACACACACAATTATTCAAATTAGCAAACACCACAGTTCGCGGTTGTTATGAAACAGTGGGGTTTATAAAAACAGTGTTTTTCGAAATTATCAGAGAGCTTTCAGAGAATCTCTGCGCGGTGAGTTCTTCGTAGTTCTATGTTTACTGGTAACAGCTGAGCGGTCAATAACTGAGACAATGTTACCCTCGAGGGTAATATGGTGATTTATCGCCCGCCATGTGACGCACTCTCAGCCAATCAGAAGAGAGGAAAATGGGATGAAGGATAACAACATTAATTATGCCACGCTGCTTTATTGACGTCACAAAATAGGAATATAATTTCTTTTTCTTCGTCAAGAGATTAAATATAATGGTAAACAATATAATGGTAAACATCCGTAAGTTGACAGACAGCACAATATTTAGGTGCGAATCAAGACTGGAAATCATATATGTAATTATATATCTTCATCCACGGAGGAAACTTATTAATGAATATATTTTTGATCGATCGCAAGGGTCTTATTTTTTTTAATCGGACAGATTCTAGCCCTTTTCTAGTCGTAGGGTAAATAAGCATGTTCTAAAAATAGTTTAAACGCATAATCATAATGAATGTGGTCGGTAAGAGACGTACTGCCTGCTCATTTATCTAACTTTATGAACCATAATTATGCCATCAGGTCCGCAAAATTTCGAAATTTGTACGGGTCTTCTTAATAATTCAAGTATTAGTTCTGGTGAAATTTCAATCGAATCCAAAGTGCATTTACTCGATTTAAATAGTTTCGATAGCTAAACATTGTCTAGAAGTCTTGTAGGGACGACATTGAACAAAATTATTCATTCAATGTCTCTGCTTTGGCGGGTTTGTGGAGACAACGCTCTCATTCACATGCAAAGCTGTGATACAAGATACAAGAATTTATTTCAAAACACCTCAGTGGGCAGTTGCAAGATACTGATGAGTATCATATACACAAATAAGCAATACATAAACAAATTATTATAACAAACACAGTTCTTATCAACATTTTCTCAACAATTTCTTCAAGTTGTATTATTCCACCGAAGGAAGAATAGCCGGACTATGTTGCAAACCTTATTAATTAATTTAATATTATCATTTCTCATAATTAGTGCAAATTTATCTGCGTCATTCAAATTATTTTGAATTCACTATCGTGTTTCTCAATTTCGCTGAATAAATTAGATCTTAAATCATCGTATGCGTTACATTCAATGATAAAATCTATTTCAGATTCGACACATTGTTAGTCACACATGGAACACAGCCGATTTTCTAATAAAGATATATATATATTGTTATGTGATACCATCTGCATGGGGCCAGGAGTCTGTTTTCCACCATGTTGAGGTTTCAGTGAAATTGCACGCTTTTCAATATATTCTGTTTATATTATAATGATTGCTGTTTGGTACGTCGAATAGGAGATTACTTCATTGTTTTGTATTATATTTGACCCATGACTCCGGGTTTTGTTGCATAGGAATATAAGAGTATTATCTGTCTCATGAAAAGTCGTATTTTGATATTCGACATCCAATCCGGTTCCTCTTCTCTGATCAGAATCATTTTACATAGTAAAAAATTAAAATGTCACCTCAATAATTTCCTTTGTGATTTCCTGCATCACTTTACGACACGTCATCAGTAATAGTTCCAATAATTAAACTCGGCATCCATGATGGTGTAGTGGTCGCGTTGTAAATATAGAAGGCGATGACTTCTCTGCTCGAGATGTCTAGATCTCCTGGTCACAGTCGTTAGACGCTTTGTGTGATCACCGAAGTTAAGCAACATCGAGCTCGGTAAGTCCTTGGATGGGTGACCGGCTTGGGATTCAGGCCATTCGCACGGGTGTAGATATAAAACAATATGTGATCCTCCGTAGGATGGGGTATCATAATTTATTTATTGACCTCCAAGTTTGGAGAGCGACTGGTAATATTTACAAATCAGACAACACGAAGTATGACATGCAAGGGTTACATAACAAATACATGCATACAAAAATAATAATAATAATAAAAATAAATATATATATATATATATATATATATATATATATATAAAAAACTCACACGCCCTCACAAATAAATAACATATTGGTATTAACAGAGATAGTCATTTGTCACATGCATACGGCTCAACGAGCGCTTCATTGTCCCAGACATACATCGCACTAATGCGGCCCTAGTCATATACAGTAGAAGAGCGATCAATAATCAAATAAAATATCACTATATACAGAGAGTCATATGTCGCATGCATACGGTTATACGACATACCGTACGAAGTCCATAGTGGTGTCAGAGCTTCAATGGCGCACTAGAACATATATCTTGTACGAATTATTCTCACGCTATGAGCAGAAATGTAGCAGCGTCCAGAAGTAAGTCTTCCAAGCAATCCAGGAACTTCTCGGTGAGTGTTTGAAGCGTGCTACCAAGAAATAGAGCGAACAGATAGCAAGCAGCTCCATCGAAGTGACCACGCCATAGCGTGTCAGTATTCCGTCCCATAATTGGTTCCGAAGAAAAAGCAGAGGTAATGACTGGCAAGTGAATAATATGTGCTGAATTTCATTGTTATATTTTGATTGGCAAAGACGGCACTGAAGGTTGTTCGGGTATGTGGTTCTGTGCAGTAGGAAGGCAAGATTTTTTATCGCTGAACTACGACGATCATTACCATGCAGTCGTTTCCAAAAAGACCAACATGTCAAAGGATACGGATGTATTTTCCAGAGAACAGCTAGAGCAGGATCACTAGCGACAGATGACTGCCAAGAAGATACATATGTGTGTTGAACAGCAGTCTTGACAATGTTTTTCCACGCGGATTTTACAGGAAATATCCCTTCATCCAAGAATTCATCCAAGTAGTGACGCAATTTATATTTGTCCATAATGGCGAATATATCTGAAACAGAGCCAGTAGCTTGGCGATTGAACAGTCTATACATGTATATGTGACAATTCGTTACAAAGATCCGGAGCGGTAACTGATGTGACTCTGGCAGGCGAATGAAAATTCCGGAAATGTGACTCGTATTTATACAGCAAGTAATAATAATTAATCATCCTGCCGACTGAAACTATGCTCTGTGTGGAAAAACATTACTTCGTGTGATTCATGCCAGAAATGGTTACATATGGATGTTGGATAAGCAGAAAACCCAAAACTTTAAAGACGTAACACGTTGGTGTGGGGTGTTCGACATAATTTATCGTATAATGACCTATTTGGAGAACCGATGTAATATAGACAGCCAAGTTGGGTGCCAGCTTGGATACAAAGTGTTTCCAAAGCGGAGGTGGGATATGTTGTTTCTGATGCTTTTCCCGGTCGAATGACTACTAAAACAGCTTGTATCAAATTTATTCCGGTTGCCCTCAAAATCGGCTTCAACGACGATACTATAACGCCCGCTCACACACGGAATGGCTGGCACCTACCCCGGAGAATGACTGACATCTATCCCGTCGCTGAATGGGGATGTACATTGAGTTACTAAGCTCATTGAACAGTATAAGAGAGGTAACCCTATTATACAACGATAACGAAACAACCGATCCATTTAGTGCACTGGTGGGAGCGACATGTTTGCTCAATATAATTTGATCACAGTTAATGTTTCATCGTGGTTCGATGTGTAAATATTTCATGCACACCATTGATGACCACATGGTATAGGATAACCAGGTAACTCAAATCGATGAAATGAACGAATAAGCACATAAATGTGTGACAACACTCCGCCTATATTTGTGGTGCATGTGCAACGGTAAATGTCTGATCACACCTACCGTCGCGCCAACGACATGAATTAAATTGATTCTTTCTCATCTGAGCGTAGTTTCGTCGATGGTCGTTGACCCACTAACACACAAAAAAAACAAACAAACAAAATAACAAAAACACACAACAATCATCAGCACGAACACAAAAGAGACAGGAGACAACAGAAATACCATACGTGAAAAAAACCAGAAATCAATACTTCAAACATCAGACGAGCAATACAACATATAACACAAATTGAATGTGAAACACTGTGGAGGGGCGTGACTAGCCGATTCATTGTGCCGGGTCAACTCAACCATCCGTCTTGAATAGATGTTGGACCAAAGAGGACCATGAACTAAGTCATATCAGTAGGTCAATGCCTCACGGATTACGGCCAACCTAGGACCTCCATAAATCCTACACCACAGTTCACGGGATGCACCCCACGGCAAACGGGGTGCCATATAATGGGATGTTTACTCCTCGCAGTGGGGCGGTAGGCCTATTCGACCCCGGCCCACACGGGGGTGACAATGCATGTGATAACACAGTCTATTACATGCATGTGAATGTGATAATATGTGCTTGTGTTGTTGGAGTTAGTTTGTCATTATGTAGTTCAGATTAAAGGTGTGTTATATGCAGTACTTCACTTGTTCGACTCCCTCGATATTCCCGATACTTATTCCTTCTTCCCGACATTTGGTACCTCGAACCGGATCCCTGGCCTCAAAATGAATTCAACAAAGGAACGTACAAACATAATGATATGGACACATCTCTTCGATGACACGTTAGAGCTAGTATGTAAGGCAGGCTTGTCAACCGGTACCAGTACCGGTACCGGTACCGGCGGTACTTGGCCGTTTCAATGGTACCGGTTCTGATACTCAGTACCGACGGTTCTCGGTACTCGCCAAAAACAGTAAATAGATCAGTATAGATCGATTAAAATTGAAGGAACTTTGCTCTTTTAAGTGTGCCGCAACTGCCGCTTGCATTGTGGTAGGCTACTATGTGTCAACGGATCAAGCACGCGGCGGCGGATGCCGATTCTTGAACCTGTTATCATTTTATTCAACAATGTATATATGTGCCGTTTACTCAATATGTGTTACATTATAACTTACAGTTGGGGATTGCAGCCATGCAGGTACATAAAATTTATTTCAGTTTAAATTGTCATATATACCCATCTTTCCGATGTATGTATTTGAGCGTCTGAAGCCCTAAACATAAAAGTTCTAACACTTGTCAGGCTGCCTAAATTATGGCACATTTTAATTGATTGTTGTGGGTGATAAATCCAACTATTTCAGACTATACTAATGCATGTATGTCACACATGTATATGTGGCTGCTGTGGCATACGTGCATTAGGATACATGGTTGTATTTGTCATCCACAACAATCACCAAAAACTGGCACAAAGTGCCATACATTACCAGTAATTACCACATTAGAATATACTCTTTTAAATGTGTGATATGTAGTGGAATAAACTATACAACACCAGTACCGGTACCGGTACCGCGGTTCCAACGCAGTACCGGTACCGGTACCGACTACCTTGGTACCGGCGGTACTTTGACAAGCCTGATGTAAGGCCGATGTTCTCATCGACTTACACTCTCTGTACTGCGCAGATAAACTATAGGATTGTAAAGAGCTGTTCAGCACTAATGTTAAAATCCATGATCTATCATCATCGGGTCCAATAACTTAGATAATGATGATGCTTGTATTAGAGAAGCTGGCCTTATAGAGGATGTTATGTGCGTGCGTGAGACAGGTGGTCCACGAGACAGTATATTGATACAAGAGACACATGCACAACACAGCTAATTCTATATTACCATCTACAGAAGCAGTTCACCAGGAGAGTACTTTCTAGCTTCGTTTGGTGACAGAATTTCAGCCGACGTGCCGGTGACCGATGTTCAGCCGACGTGAGGGTGACCGATGTTCAGCCGACGTGCCGGTGACAGATGTTCAGTCGACGTGCCGGTGACCGATGTTCAGCCGACGTGCCGGTGACCGATGTTCAGCCGACGTGCCAGTGACCGATGTTCAGCCGACGTGCCGGTGACCGATGGTCTGGATCTAGTCAATACAGAGCCATTTACAGCTGACTGTGCTTCACCTGCTACATGTAGTGACACTCTGATAGATAAGGACGCTTCGGTTTCAGTTTCGGAAACTCCCGAAAATATATTGTCCTTATATTTACTGTATCATGACTATATCGAGGCAGTGTGAAGTGGCAGGTGACTGCTCAGGATATTGCGTATGTTATTGGCTTAAAGGTATACGCAATGCGATCAGGCGGTCCCCATATCACCAAGATACAACAACTGGCTTAGTACAACGTATTGTAGGTAACGAGTCGAAACGTTATTTGACATGCGCTTAGCATGGCATATAGTCAGCAAACTGCAACTGATGATGATCGTATCAAAACATGTTGGCAATTTTGTAACTCATTTGGAGCATTTTCCAAAAATGTATAAATTCTACATTTGGCATAAAATGAAATCTTGTTTTTGTGAAGTACGCTCTAAAACTATTTTCAAAACTCCAATAAACCGCTCCAGGATCCAGCCTCCACCTCAAAATTCATGTCAACAGAGCGAGGAGCAAACTGTCTTCGATTCCTTTTCGCCAGACATATCCTCATTCGGATGTGCATGCTTCTAGCGTATACTAGTAAATCGATGTCACCAGATGGACAACAAACTTCACCCATGTATACCCTGACGACACCTGTATATTGATGGTAGCTTCAACATCCCCCCTCGTCAGAGAGCTCGACCAATAGTGATACTCGGAATTCATCTGAACCACACGAGAGCGAATATGTGATTGATGTGCTGTTCACAGTATGCATATTCGAACTGAATTGTTGATTCGCGTGGCCTATTTTGTTGTTGATTTAGGTCTCCTGGACGTGTGTTCTGTATTTGAGTGTGAATTATATGTACCGTGCAATTATGGTCTCAGAGCATTGGTAATCCCGACTATGTTATCTTTTGAACCTACTTTCACGAAGTCCACATCGTGTCTAACTTTGAATATATATTTCAACGCAAAACTGACCTCTTTTCTGTTTCTGAATTTGACTTCTGTTCAGTGACACCGGAAGATGTCGGGGATTCGTTGCGCCCCTTGTATATATCGGACGGTCAACTGTGGTTAGGACTGGGTCTGAATGAACATACAATACATGTGATAACATGCTATGAATGCTCGCGAATGAACTATGAATGTGGCAATGTGTGCTTGTGTTGCTGAAGTCAGTTTGTGATTATGTAGTTTAGAGTAAAGGTGTGTTGCATGCTGTACTTCGCTTGTTCGACTCCCTCGATCTTCCCCTTATGTATCCGTACTGCCCGACACCATGCAGGTTACACCACCTGGAAATAGTATGTGTTTACATATATCATAACACGTACTGGGGAATTCAAATTTGAACTAGTAATCACCATATATGCAAGTTGTAATCCACACTTGCTCGTCGCCAAGAAAAACCGTTATTATAAGGCTTTTCGGCAACTATAATATCGTGATTGATATAGTTGTGACTATTTATTTTGGTAATAAACTAATTTGGATGACAACAAATATAAGATTTCGGTGAAATTCCGTTGTTGTTGTAACTGGATGACACGGGGACCATCGGATCGGATTGCGAATCTTTAATCGGGGTTCACGATTATATAGCGATTGGTATTCAAACTGAGTAACACGAGCCATGCGATGTTAGGATTATATTTAAAAATGAGTATCTGAGTTAATCAGAAAGGTGAAAACTCAATAAAGAAAGTATACTTTCGACCAAATAACATATTTTTCTAAAACGGTTTATAACACAAGTGATCAAATTTGGTAGTACATAAGTCAAAATGACATATTTAGTACCTTTAATAAACGCTCTTTATAAATAAATCGCTCTTCAACAAAATGCGTTTTAATTTCTGAATATATGTTATTTAGACAATACAATCACTCCCCCACTTCCATTAAATCAGGATACTCAGTTTGAAATACAATCCTAACATTACCAGGTATTGCAATTCCCAATTATAGCTACAATAGCTAGATGTAGCTATTGTAGCTATATTTGACCTTCGTAAAGCAATATTTTACCAATTTGCATTGCACGAAAGCATTATCGCGAGCTGTTGCAACCAGGGTGTGAGTATTATGTTGCTACAACTTATTAAACCACTACCAATGACATTTCGGTTGCAGCAGCTTGCGGAATAGCCGAGAAGCATAGCTAAGCAAAGTATCTGAAATGTGTTCTGCTATGTGATATGGGACTCGGATCCATCCATAATGTAACATAATTCTTCTTATATTAAGGAACAGTTGTCAGGAAAAAGTAACAATGTTGGAATATTTTTTTAATTATACATGCAAATGGCAATTTTGTATATAAGATGGTGTCTGTACATCCAACCGAAAGCCAATGACTGGCGGTAGCGTATGTTCCAAGGTGCCCGACACTATATATGCTATAAATTTGGATAGTCACTGTAAGCTAGTGTTTCGTGTCTATTTTTATTCGCCGACTACTCGTCAGGGGGAGGCGATTTAATTAGATAAGTTGACATTTTATATGTCTGTTAACATGTATTCCATGTGTATATAGTTTGGGCCACGTCATGTGGTTTTGTTGGATTTGCAAATATCATGCAATCATTCTGTTAACATGTATTACATGTGTATATAGTTTTTGCCACGTCATGTGGGATTGTAGGATTTGCAATTTTCATGCAATCATTCTGTTGGATGGTTTGTAGTTTCAACCTCTCAGCGTTCGCTGCCGATGTGAAGACTGCATGTCGGGTCGCTTTAAGATAGACATATTTCTGACTGTAGCGTCAGTAGTTTCAACCTCTCCGCGTTCGTTGCCGATGTGAAGACTGCATGTTTCCGATATTTTGATATGTGTATAGTATATAGCCAGCACGTGGCAGTTCAGCCGTCAATCACGCTTTAAGGCGTGTCCAATGGCTTTAGTGCCCAGTCGAGTCAAGCTAACATAAGTTGGTTAGGTCACGTGACGATATATGCCACATATGTGGTGTGAAATTGATACCGCTGATGTTGCGATAAGGAATTAATCACTTCTTTAATGTCTTATTTGACTCGCCGTTAATCTTAGTCTGACATATTTCTGACTGTAGCGTCAAGAATGAATTGATTACCATTAATTGGCACATATGTTTTCAGTCTAGTCTCTGTCCAAGGTTTTTGGATTTCGAAGTTTGGCCAAGTTTAAATAATGCCAAAACATTTATTTAGGTTTATGTGACTTCTTCGGGTTGCATATTTTATGCAGTCTGCATATTGCATGCAATATATATGTCATATTCTTGGTGGAATACATCGGATTCAGTTTAAATTTGCATATTATATGCCATCTGTATGTTAATTCCATGTTAGCGAAAGAGCGTAACATCCACCACTCATCCCAAAGATATGGGTTGAAATAAATGGTAAATGCCAGTAGGCCCAGCATGTGTGCAAATCCAGTCAAGATAGAGCATAGAATCAAATTGGATTGTCCAAATGAACTAGTGGGCCATAGGTTCTTGCTGGCATGCCAGAACATGATACCAATTACGAATTTATCATTCTATAGGTAACAGTGGGTTCTAAATAGCACATGCATCGCTTATGGATGAGAATTAATTCATGAGTATTGTCCAGACATCATCGATCATCTACACATCTATGTGCACCCATTAATTTGGGATATTAATGTGTTTAGCTATAGTGATAATATAGCTGTATATTTAGCGTGTATCATTAGCTATAATGTACCATTGTAAGTTTGTGACTCGAGCGTGTACTCGTGGTGTAATATGCACAATTGTAGTGCGCCCGTTCAGTTGGGTATTTTATGTGTATAGCTATATCAATGATATAGCATTGTTACTGGAAACTACCGTTTCGGTATAGTTTATTCAATTAGTCAATCCTAACACAATATGCACAATTGTAGTGCGCCCGTTCAGTGGGGTATTTTATATGTATAGCTATATCAATGATACAGCATTGTTACTGGAAACTACCGTTTCGGTATAGTTTATTCAATTAGTCCATCCTAACACCAAGGCTGGCGCAAATCCGTTGATAAGCGGGTCCTTGAAATGTCATGTGTATATCTAACGTGTACCGTTAGCTATAAGAATAATACAGCATTACTAGTTAGTGACCCGAGCGTATTCTCGTGGTGGTATATACACATTTGTAGTGTGCCCATTTAGGGATATTTGTTTAAGTATAGTTATTATAGCTATAATATAGCATTGTATCATGAATTGTATAGTGACTTATCCAAGCATATTCGGATCACCAGAGAACAACACAGCCATCCAGTCGAAGCAGTCAGGATACCTGGTAATTAAACCAGTTATTCAACAGGATTACTATCACCGAGGAATGTCAATTTTGTATATAAGATGGTGTCTGTACATCCAACCGAAAGCCAATGACTGGCGGTAGCGTATGTTCCAAGGTGCCCGACACTATATATGCTATAAATTTGGATAGTCACTGTAAGCTAGTGTTTCGTGTCTATTTTTATTCGCCGACTACTCGTCAGGGGGAGGCGATTTAATTAGATAAGTTGACATTTTATATGTCTGTTAACATGTATTCCATGTGTATATAGTTTGGGCCACGTCATGTGGTTTTGTTGGATTTGCAAATATCATGCAATCATTCTGTTAACATGTATTACATGTGTATATAGTTTTTGCCACGTCATGTGGGATTGTAGGATTTGCAATTTTCATGCAATCATTCTGTTGGATGGTTTGTAGTTTCAACCTCTCAGCGTTCGCTGCCGATGTGAAGACTGCATGTCGGGTCGCTTTAAGATAGACATATTTCTGACTGTAGCGTCAGTAGTTTCAACCTCTCCGCGTTCGTTGCCGATGTGAAGACTGCATGTTTCCGATATTTTGATATGTGTATAGTATATAGCCAGCACGTGGCAGTTCAGCCGTCAATCACGCTTTAAGGCGTGTCCAATGGCTTTAGTGCCCAGTCGAGTCAAGCTAACATAAGTTGGTTAGGTCACGTGACGATATATGCCACATATGTGGTGTGAAATTGATACCGCTGATGTTGCGATAAGGAATTAATCACTTCTTTAATGTCTTATTTGACTCGCCGTTAATCTTAGTCTGACATATTTCTGACTGTAGCGTCAAGAATGAATTGATTACCATTAATTGGCACATATGTTTTCAGTCTAGTCTCTGTCCAAGGTTTTTGGATTTCGAAGTTTGGCCAAGTTTAAATAATGCCAAAACATTTATTTAGGTTTATGTGACTTCTTCGGGTTGCATATTTTATGCAGTCTGCATATTGCATGCAATATATATGTCATATTCTTGGTGGAATACATCGGATTCAGTTTAAATTTGCATATTATATGCCATCTGTATGTTAATTCCATGTTAGCGAAAGAGCGTAACATCCACCACTCATCCCAAAGATATGGGTTGAAATAAATGGTAAATGCCAGTAGGCCCAGCATGTGTGCAAATCCAGTCAAGATAGAGCATAGAATCAAATTGGATTGTCCAAATGAACTAGTGGGCCATAGGTTCTTGCTGGCATGCCAGAACATGATACCAATTACGAATTTATCATTCTATAGGTAACAGTGGGTTCTAAATAGCACATGCATCGCTTATGGATGAGAATTAATTCATGAGTATTGTCCAGACATCATCGATCATCTACACATCTATGTGCACCCATTAATTTGGGATATTAATGTGTTTAGCTATAGTGATAATATAGCTGTATATTTAGCGTGTATCATTAGCTATAATGTACCATTGTAAGTTTGTGACTCGAGCGTGTACTCGTGGTGTAATATGCACAATTGTAGTGCGCCCGTTCAGTTGGGTATTTTATGTGTATAGCTATATCAATGATATAGCATTGTTACTGGAAACTACCGTTTCGGTATAGTTTATTCAATTAGTCAATCCTAACACAATATGCACAATTGTAGTGCGCCCGTTCAGTGGGGTATTTTATATGTATAGCTATATCAATGATACAGCATTGTTACTGGAAACTACCGTTTCGGTATAGTTTATTCAATTAGTCCATCCTAACACCAAGGCTGGCGCAAATCCGTTGATAAGCGGGTCCTTGAAATGTCATGTGTATATCTAACGTGTACCGTTAGCTATAAGAATAATACAGCATTATTAGTTAGTGACCCGAGCGTATTCTCGTGGTGGTATATACACATTTGTAGTGTGCCCATTTAGGGATATTTGTTTAAGTATAGTTATTATAGCTATAATATAGCATTGTATCATGAATTGTATAGTGACTTATCCAAGCATATTCGGATCACCAGAGAACAACACAAGTGATCAAATTTGGTAGTACATAAGTCAAAATGACATATTTAGTACCTTTAATAAACGCTCTTTATAAATAAATCGCTCTTCAACAAAATGCGTTTTAATTTCTGAATATATGTTATTTAGACAATACAATCACTCCCCCACTTCCATTAAATCAGGATACTCAGTTTGAAATACAATCCTAACATTACCAGGTATTGCAATTCCCAATTATAGCTACAATAGCTAGATGTAGCTATTGTAGCTATATTTGACCTTCGTAAAGCAATATTTTACCAATTTGCATTGCACGAAAGCATTATCGCGAGCTGTTGCAACCAGGGTGTGAGTATTATGTTGCTACAACTTATTAAACCACTACCAATGACATTTCGGTTGCAGCAGCTTGCGGAATAGCCGAGAAGCATAGCTAAGCAAAGTATCTGAAATGTGTTCTGCTATGTGATATGGGACTCGGATCCATCCATAATGTAACATAATTCTTCTTATATTAAGGAACAGTTGTCAGGAAAAAGTAACAATGTTGGAATATTTTTTTAATTATACATGCAAATGGCAAATGGCAAACAATATTAACTTACTAAATATTAAACCATGTTCTTGTGTATTTAATTTATTGTTTATTGGATTGGGTTATCTCTCTCTTCAACCAGATTCACCCATCAATAGCCATATGTAGCTGTAATAGCTACATATGGCTATTGTGGCTATACTTGGGAATTGCCAGACCTGATTACGTGGCAGCTGTTAGTCAGATTGAATAACAATCGCTATCTAATCATGAAGCGCAATTATATATAGTTTTATATCTAATCATTGACGTATTGGTTGGATTAATTTTACGTGAGTAGAATCTTAACCGCCAGTATTTTGTCGACTGACAAATGAAGGGAATCGGCGGCCTGTTGTATATTTGGCACATGGCATGCCGATGATGTTTGTGTCGTTAGTGAATATATCCCATAGTAAGAGCTACAAGCGGTTCTTCTGTTCACATATTATACATGCTGATATAGCAAAACAATATCACCTTATAAATGTACAGAAACGTACAGTATAATATTTTGACTGAGAAATAAAGAGATATTGCATGCATGAGTCGGATTTAGCCGGTTTATCCAGATTTGGCGTTTACGAGGACACACGAATATGGCAGGATAAAACTGTGATTAGTTGGACGATTTACTAACCGAAACAGTCAATAAGGCCCCATATACGCACGTTGCGACGGCGTTGTGCGCACACGTGTGCTTAATTCTCTTGGAGGCATATGGTCAACTTTGAAATTCATGCCTGAATCATCAGGGATTGGAAATTGACAACCACATATATGGGTATTAGGTTGGAATTGTCAGATAGTTGGGAAGTATGAGAGGCAGTCGGAAATTGAATCTCAAGTTGGTGGTATGCAAATTGGTTTCCCAGAGTTTGACATTTTGATTATTAATATGGAGTGAAGTTGTAATTTAAAGTGATAAGACAACACAAACAAAGAACCTCCAATAATTAATACGTAATCTAAATTTGCACTTACAAATTCCAATGGACACCCTTGCCACAGAACAAATGCATGGCATCTGGCCGTGGACGAATTTATTGCAATTGACTGAGCAATAATCAGCAGTCTGGGCTGACGTCGACTGTGAGATATGTAACATAGAGTTGTCCAACTTGTGCCATTTAGAATGTTAATTGGCGTCATAAATTGGCAGTGTGCGGTCATGAGCAATGTGATCAATCATACAATTGAATTACATATCTTACGTTGGAACGCTTGCGAACATCTGATGCTGACAATAAGTTAAAAGAAGCAGTTAAGGGTGGGTCATCCACCTTTTAAGGTACGCGGGATTCATACGCGGTAGATCATACCATGAATCTCTACTCTGTCTAACGCCCGTAGCGATCATATTCCACCATGCCATGAACCTCTACTCCGTCTAACACCCGTAGAGATCATATTCCACCATGCCATGAACCTCTACTCTGTCTAACGCCCGTATAAATCATATTCCACCATGCCAAGAATCTCTAC
Source organism: Siphonodentalium dalli (assembly GCA_032622095.1). Taxonomy (NCBI): domain Eukaryota; kingdom Metazoa; phylum Mollusca; class Scaphopoda; order Gadilida; family Siphonodentaliidae; genus Siphonodentalium; species Siphonodentalium dalli. The sequence continues at coordinate 18,180,138 of CP136064.1, forward strand.
TCTGTCTAACGCCCGTATAGATCATATTCCACCATGCCAAGAATCTCTACTCTGTCTAACGCCCGTAGAAATCATATTCCACCATGCCACGAATCTCTACTCTGATAACGCCCGTAGAGATCATATTCCACCATGCCATGAACCTCTACTCTGTCTAACGCCAGTAAAGATCATATTCCATCATGCCATGAATCTCTACTCTGGTAACGCCCGTAGAGATCATATTCCACCATGCCAATAATCTCTACTCTGTCTAATGCCCGTATAGATCAAGTTCCACCATGCCATGAACCTCTACTCTGGATAACGCCCGTAGAGATCATATTCCACCATGCCAAGAATCTCTACTCTGGATAACGCCCGTAGAGATCATATTCCACCATGCCACGAATCTCTACTCTGTATAATACCCATAGAGATCATATTCCATGCCATGAATCTCTACTCTGTCTAACGCCCGTAGCGATCATATTCCACCATGCCATGAACCTCTACTCCGTCTAACACCCGTAGAGATCATATTCCACCATGCCATGAACCTCTACTCTGTCTAACGCCCGTAGAAATCATATTCCACCATGCCAAGAATCTCTACTCTGTCTAACGCCCGTAGAGATCATATTCCACCATGCCACGAATCTCTACTCTGTCTAATGCCCGTATAGATCAAGTTCCACCATGCCATGAACCTCTACTCTGGATAACGCCCGTAGAGATCATATTCCACCATGCCATGAACCTCTACTCTGTCTAACGCCAGTAAAGATCATATTCCATCATGCCATGAATCTCTACTCTGGTAACGCCCGTAGAGATCATATTCCACCATGCCAAGAATCTCTACTCTGTCTAATGCCCGTATAGATCAAGTTCCACCATGCCATGAACCTCTACTCTGGATAACACCCGTAGAGATCATATTCCACCATGCCAAGAATCTCTACTCTGGATAACGCCGGTAGAGATCATATTCCACCATGCCACGAATCTCTACTCTGTATAATACCCATAGAGATCATATTCCATGCCATTAATCTCTACTCTGGATAACGCCCGTAGAGATCATATTCCACCATGCCAAGAACTCTACTCTGGATAACGCCCGTAGAGATCATATTCCACCATGCAAAGAACTCTACTCTGGATAACGCCCGTAGAGATCATATTCCACCATGCCACGAATCTCTACACTGTATAATACCCATAGAGATCATATTCCACCATGCCATGAATCTCTACTCTGGATAACGCCCGTAGAGATCATATTCCACCATGCCAAGAATCTCTACTCTTGATAACGCCCTTAGAGATCATATTCCATGCCACGAATCTCTACTCTGGATAACGCCCGTATAGATCATATTCCACCATGCCATGAATCTCTACTCTGGATAACGCCCGTATAGATCATATTTCACCATGCCAAGAATCTCTACTCTGGATAACGCCCGTAGAGATCATATTCCATGCCACGAATATCTACTCTTGATAACGCCCTTAGAGATCATATTCCATGCCACGAATCTCTACTCTGGATAACGCCCTTTGAGATCATATTCCACCATGCCAAGAATCTCTACTCTGGATAACGCCCTTTGAGATCATATTCCATGCCACGAATCTCTACTCTGGATAACGCCCGTAGAGATCATATTCCACCATGCCATGAATCTCTACTCTGGATAACGCCCGTATAGATCATATTTCACCATGCCACGAATCTCTACTCTGTATAATACCCATAGAGATAATATTCCACCATGCCATGAATCTCTACTCTGGATAACGCCCGTAGAGATCATATTCCACCATGCCAAGAATCTCTACTCTGGATAACGCCCGTATATATCATATTCCATGCCACGAATCTCTACTCTGGATAACGCCCGTAGAAATCATATTCCACCATGCCAAGAATCTCTACTCTGGATAACGCCCGTGGAGATCATATTCCATGCCACGAATCTCTACTCTGGATAACGCCCGTAGAGATCATATTCCACCATGCCAAGAATCTCTACTCTGGATAACGCCCGTAGAGATCATATTCCATGCCACGAATCTCTACTCTGGATAACGCCCATAGAGATCATATTCCACCATGCCAAGAATCTCTACTCTGGATAACGCCCTTAGAGATCATATTCCATGCCACGAATCTCTACTCTGGATAACGCCCGTAGAGATCATATTCCACCATGCCAAGAATCTCTACTCTGGATAACGCCCGTAGAGATCATATTCCACCATGCCAAGAATCTCTACTCTGGATAACGCCCGTAGAGATCATATTCCACCATGCCACGAATCTCTACTCTGGATAACGCCCGTGGAGATCATATTCCATCATGCCATGAACCTCTACTCTGGATAACGCCCGTATAGATCATATTCCATGCCACGAATCTCTACTCTGGATAACGCACATAGAGATCATATTCCATGCCACGAATCTCTACTCTGGATAACGCACATAGAGATCATATTCCATGCCACGAATCTCTACTCTGGATAACGCACATAGAGATCATATTCCATCAGTACAACACCTGGGGACGTTTTCAAGTTTTGACCGGGAATCTTGTAAAGTCCACGAAATAAAGCGGGGTCACATCTCTTAGTTATTATCCATTCCTTAATAATGTAGTTCACTGAAGGTGAAGGCCAAAACTCGAAATTGCACGATTTAGGTGACTTTGTGAGCGATTTTGCTTTGCTTCGCATACAATTATGGACTTTCTCCTGGGTAATTAATTCAATGATTATTGTGATATATAGGCTCACAATGTCACATAAAAGCATGTAATCGCGAGTTGCGGTCACCCCTATTGTGAAGTAGATTATCGAGGAACAAGTATTATCAAAGAAATATATTCCTGGCCTTATTTGTTCAATGTTATAAAGTTCCCTGTCAGAACTGGTCAGAACATCAAAAAGTTCCCAGGGTATGTACCGGTGGAATATGACTTCTACAGGCGTTAGTCATAGTTGAGATTCGTTGGCACAATCAACATAGTCTGTAATCTGCTTAAATTCGCATCATTATGAGTCGATAATGCGAGTAAAATGCTCTCATTTTCAGCAAATTGTAGACTCAACATGAGGCGGTTTCTAAGCAGATTATCTACCTACTTAAACCAAGTTCTTTATAAGCAGAAAATGTGCGGATTTTCGGAAAACAGGATGGGCTATCATAAAGTTAAATGGGACAGCAACTGCACCATAGACAGATGTTGGGAGTAATAATATATAGAACATTAACAGATACAAGAAGTTTGATATATATATATATATCTGCTAACAGATTTGACTGAACTAAAGACGTCAGATTTCAGTTTAGGTAGACAAATTAATTTACGTTACGTATAACGCATGTGCGTATTTACATGGGTACCGTCTGTATATTCCAGCACAGCGTTGATCACATACTAGAAAGCATTAGTTAAGAAAGCAAGATATCATAACTGGACTGTTGTTTTAATCAAAGCAGTCAGAATAACAGCGACCTCTATAAACGACAATAATTTCGAACAACAAAAGATGTGTGTTGATTTGTTTATTGGGGTTCATAATTGTTGTTTTAAAGGAAGATTGTAACGGAGCAGGGAAACCTACCGGGTTCTGTCAGTTCAAGATTAGGATACACACTTGCATACTTCCAATATTATGCTAACAATAAGTAGTGTGCAAATAAAACGTGCAATGGTGGTCACTGATGTGAGACGAACGCTCTTTATATTTACCATATCATGATAGATACAACAGAGAACGCTCTTTATTCAACGGATGGGATTATTTATAACATAGGTATCAACCTAGGAAGATCTGGGCGACAAAACGAGCAGAGTCATCACTCGTCGAATCTCCATGGGCCCGATGTGAGCATGTAGTAAGTAAGTGTTCCCCTGACTTACCATCTTAGGAACATAGCAGACAAATGGAAGACTCTTGGTAATATCGTGCCCTCCCTTTGTAACTGTGTTGTGTAATCACCGGCCAGCATTCTGACTTTAATGCTCTCTTGGTAATATCGTTCCCTCCCTTTGTGACTGTGTTGTATAAATACCTGCCATAATTCTGACTTTAGTGCTCTCTTGAGATTATAAAGATGATTCTTGACAGTCGCCCACTCATGATGAGTTTTTCGATTACTATTGCCGATGCATTTAAAGTCATGTGAAACACTCCGGTAGGGTGATCAAATAGAAATGGAGAAAAATCTTGTTCAAAGTAGTTATTTTTACAAATATTATATCAAAATTGACAACACACACCGACATTCTTATATATTAATTAAATGCAGTGACTGCCGATGGCAAAATCGTTTTCGTTAGTTTATCGCTGATAGAAGCGTCCCGATTCGAATGGTAAATATTTACAATTTAGCGTAATTCAGACAATATTTTCTATGGAGTGGTATGGTCAATTTGCTTGAAATTTTCGGTGATTTTAGTAGAATGCTACATTCCTCCAGTTTGCATAGCACCTGAATACTCACTTATCAGTTTCACACACCCGAACAAGTACATAATATGTCTTTAAACATTCGAGTCAGCTGTTCGAGTGTTGATCTTGCTGCTATTCCTTACTCACCAATCCTCTTTATCATATTCTTACAATTACTTGTATCAATAGGAAATTGAAAGTTACCATAAGCAGACGACAGGCCATATTTATACAATATCCAACTCACTTTTGAAAACCAACCGTTATAGTTTAAGTCATTCATCGCTAGTTGTCTCTGTGCCAGTTCTTTTTCTATCGAGTTATCTCTCCGACATATGTTACCAAAAAGAGTAGCCTGTTCTCTCGAAAACCCGCACATTATTTGCTTATAATATAAATAGAGGATCTACAACGAGTCCCCAGTTTATAGCGGAATTTACAAAACGAGTCCAGTAAATTAGGTCTGGACCGAGCCTTTGGCGAGGTACAGACCTAATTTACTGGACGAGTTTTGTAAATTCCGCTATAAACTTGGGACGAGTTGTAGATTCTATTTATTACATGATCCAAAACCTCGACAAAACGTACTTAAATCAACAAATGGGACGCGAAACTAACATCAACTTCTATAAGGCATGCGATGACGTTTCTCACAACTCTACGTTGTTTGCCCGCGCAAAGAAATAGTCCCAGATAAATAAAGACTGTTTGGCGTACTTAATGGCGTATATTTAATGACATAACTTTTCAAAATCTTCATTCATTATAGTTTGTTGAAATTATATTGGAAGCCATAGTATTTCGAGACGTAGCGTGCGGAATGTAAAGAAACCACAAACCGGAAGTCTAAGGTCACCTGGCACTATTTCCTGTTATTAAACGAACGTTTAATATCACAATTTATAGAATGGGTTTATTGAATGGAATAAAGGTAGGATCATGTAATAAATTGATTTAGTTAGATAATCTGCTTAGAATCTCTTCAATTTGAGTCGATAATGTATTGAAAATGAGAGCGTTTTAGTAACATTATCGACTCATAATGAGGCAATTCTAAGCAGATTATGTGCGGACAACTCACGACTTTCCATGCAGGTGTACACTCTTCATCGTGTGTTTCACTGTGGTCCGCGCCATAAAACGAAATAATGGATATGACTCCACGATCTGCTTATTTCGGATTCAAATAATCACACTATATATGTACCTATTTCATTTTATAGATCGATTATGTGCATATTTGCGCGAGGATATGTTGACTGGAGTCAAAAACTTCTTGTGTAGAATAACTTCAACAGGTGTTATCCCTAGTACTTAGTCCGTATATTGCCGCATTTGTAGTTCTAGGACATAGTGACTGCAGTTGTTTGACGATCTTTCTTTGGAAGATTTCTAGCTCATTCAGTCCTGATGTTCTTTCAGCTCCATATAGCATTCGAGGAAGAACAAACAGTCCATAGATGAGATGACTAGATGAGCCGACACATGATAATTAATTCCACCGTTTCCATGCATCCCATCACCGGATCACCCATCAGTGTATATACTGTTCTTCTTCCTTTCTGTATTCTGCCATCTATATTCGCTTTGCCATCATTTCTTCTCTCTAATCCTAGGTGTACCATGGAAGCTCTCTAATCCTAGGTGTACCATGGAGGTCACCTCATCTATTTACTTGCATTCAAACTGGAAGGACTCACCAACTCTGCATTCAATTTTTAATGGTAAAACAGAAACCGCTCTTTGTGTTTGCCATATCAGGAATGGCACACCAGAGATGAACGCTCTTTATTACCATTTCTTGGTAAATTAAAGTCAGTCATAATGGTACATGTAGAAACCTTGTTCGGCCCGCTCACTCGGGTTTTACCAGGCCGGACTACCCTCGTGAGCTGGCTGCTCCTTTCTACAGCCTTTATTCAATTTCGGAGCTACCCTTGGCAGAGCTTCAGATGGAATATGCATTTGGGCTTAGTTCTATTCCGATTTGGCTTATTTCTATTATCGATGGCTAACACGGGAGGTGTGCCAGTCAGGACAAACTGTCGATATATATACCATTAGGATATGTCGTTCACTCTCTGTATGTTCGCGAGTTTTCTCCCAGACCCTTAGACCGATTTCAGCCAGATTTGTTGGGGTCACTCGGGGTACCTTGGCGGATGTAATAACAGCGTTATATTTCCACAGTTGATGATATAAACACAAATTAATTTAATTTTCAATCTGTTTAGTTAAATTGAGGAAGGCGTTCAATCTAAACAAAATAATCAAACTAATGTTAAAGTTAAATTGTTATTAGTTTGTTTTTTTAAATATCGAAATGTTCAAACGACCAACATGGAGCTGAATAAAGGCTCTATCTAACATCTAAATATGCGCGAAATGCAAGCCCCTCCGACGCTGAATCCGGAACATGTTTCAGCTAGTATAATATAAGTTGTTGTGGTGGATTGGCGGTAACATGGTGTGACATTGATGCCGAAACGACGAGGTTGAATATAAATTATACTCCAAGTTATCAACGTCATAACACGTTACTGTCAATCCACCACAATAACGTATATATAAATCCACCACAATAACGTATATATCCACCACAATAACGTATATATCCACCATAATAACGTATATATTCTGCAGATAGTCATAGCAATTTGACAGAAATTAGGAAGCATTTCTGAAGATAATGTCAACATTGCATATAGGCCTCTCCTTATAACGTTGTTCAACGTAGATGACGTCATGACAAAGCAGTCCGGCGAGAAACGACAGAACGGCTCTGTGACCAATAAAAGAAGTTGTTTCTACTATACGGGAGGAACATTGGTCGTATATTTCCGATACAAGAACTTAGATATCGTATTTTTGGGAAAGGTAATATAAGTAAAGAATGGCGGATTCCAAGTGGTCATGGACTTTGTTCATGGATAAAAATCGAACAAGTAAAGCATCTATATTGTCGCTAACCTCTCGCACGTTATCAACGCTGTCCAGATACCAGCATTCTTGTTTTCATGACGCGAGCTTCCTGATTTTTTGCAAAAAACCCTGTGCCAATGCATTCTCTTATATATGCGAGTCGACCATAGGTCGCCTCGAATATATAAGAGAACGCATTGGCCTAACAAATGTTATATTATTTTTATAATTATTAAAGAATGTAAGAAAAAATGAAAAAAATTTATCAAAATTGTTCAAGAATGTAAAAAAAATTATAAAAATTGATAAAGAATGTAAGAACAAATTATAAAGTATAAAAAAATTGTTATAGAATGGAAGAAAAATTATAAAAAACCGTTCTTCATTCTCTTTATTTCTTAAAGGAAAACTGCAATTTCAATAAATTTGGAGGGTAATAACAACGATATAATATCGATATTATATAGAAAAAATAAGTAATTTGAGCAGAAGATATATCCCGTACACGTTCATGTTAACAGGTGATCTTGATATAAATTTTATTTATGGCTCGAGTTATGAATTACATTACGAATTTCCGTGTACATGGCGTAATCAAATTAATTGACGGAAAGTGGATTGCGCAACACTTGGAATACACGATCGTGTAAAACATATCGATATTCAATACTCAAGTCATTCACTGACTAGTGACAAAACAGTAACTTAAATGAGTATCTGGAACTTGTATGCATATCATAACATTTATTTGATATATTTGTTTGAAAACTAAAAACAATAATTACTCGACGACGATAGTTCTATTTTCGCATTCCGGCTAATCTGCCATCAGTAACAGTAATTCGTACTCAACAGACTTTGAAAGAATGGAAATCTGGTTACCTTATTCTACAAAGCAGAGACCACATAAATGATAACTTTCCCGCGTTTTCTTGTATTAGCGGGAAAGTATTGTATTCACAGCTCGATGAATAATGTATGTTATGAGTAGGCGGAGTTTTCATTAAGCCAGCAGCCAATGAAAAGTTGTTATTGGAGAATTGATTTCGGCGGGAAATCAGTGGAGTGTAGTCACTTCTAGTCCTAACTTTGTTGGTTCAGCACACAAATTTTTATTTATCGTCAAAACAATCGTTGTACTTGGGAACTTTTCGTCATGGAACAACACCAGCATGATGCAGCTACACTGATTCCGGAGTCGATACAAAAGGCAGTAGATGCGGCAGTCCAGCGATCTCAGAATGGAATGTTAACGGAGCTGAAACAGCTATTGGCGGTTGAGTTGGGAGGACTTCACACGAAGATAAGTAGTACACAAGTCGACTTATCTCAGCAGCAAATGCGACAGATAGACACCTTAAATGAGTCTAAATATACTTTTAAAAAGAAAAGTCATGAAGACCAGTTCAAGTCTAATGCCAAAGTGTTGTCAAATTTGAATGCGGCCAGTGCTTCACTCAGTAAAGATAAAGTGGAACAAGCAGATTTTGATTGTGCAAGGCAAAAGGTGCAAGATGCGGACGACTCTGAAGACGAAAAGAAACTCGGCAAGGCAGTCAATGCTGCAGCGCGGAAAGCCAAGTCAGCTAAAAACAAAAAGAAAGCTACACGACAGCGTCCTTATTCAATTGCTAAGTCTGCAGTCCGAGGGAAAGCCAATTCACAACATTCAGCTCCAAAGTCCGACCGAGGCATCAAGCCGGGACAGTGCTGGAACTGTCATTTATATGGGCATTGGATTAGAGACTGCACGGCCCCCAAGAACGACCGAAATAAGATGAGTATTGATAATGTTTACATTAGTACCAGTTTCGGCGGTGAGGGGGTCAATGTTGTCGAGAAATCACAACAAAGCGAATGTCGCAATAACAAGAGTAATGATTTGAATCACACTCAAATGTTAACGCAGGGTGGTGAACGCATACAACTGATTCGGCCCGAATATAATTATATTTTCCCGCGTTTCGCCAAGTATAGCGGGAAAATTATGTCTTGTACCGTTGCACGAAATAAACAACTCAGGAGTATTGACCAATGGGGAGTCCCATATATTGGTCACGTGATGTTTTAGTGAACGATCGAGAATATTCTGTGTAGAGTCAGTTTTCAAGCGAAGCGCGTGACGATAGCACACAATTTTACAATGGACGCCGCACATTTGAATGCTGTTATCGATGGTCGTTTAAAAGCCTCAATGACTACTTGCCAAAAGGAAATGTTATCCAGCATGGAAACTATGATGAAGGCACAGCTTCACACGTTTAAAGGTGATTTGGATCACACACAAAAGCTGAACAATGACTTACAAATCGCCAAAATTCAGGAAACGTGCGCAGATCAGTACGTGTTCAAGCGGAAAGGTTGTGAGGACCAATTTAAGTTTAACACTTCCATTGCAAACAAGATAAAGGAGGCTGATGCGTTATTAGACAATAATTCGATTCAACCTGCACAAGAAAAGTTAGCAGAAGGTATTGCAGATTTAGTATTCCGCCAAAAACTTATCAAAATTGCCGACAGTTCGGAGCACGGGTGGGCTACCGTAGGGGAGTATCTCGCTAATCCTATAGCGGACAATTCGGATGATGAAAGACGCTTATCCAAGTCGATCGTTAAAGCTGGCCAAAAGATTAAGCTGCGAAAGAAGAAAACGCCGAGTCGCACTCATCCCTATGATTCGACAACACCTCGTCAATCAGCACAACCGACTCAGTCTATTCAGCCAATCTATCGTAATCAAGCAGGATTCAGTGGAGCGTGTTGGGGCTGTGGAAAACACGGACACAGAGTTGCCTTTTGTGCACAGAACAGGCAGAGCCAGTTGGCTGATAAGTTAAGTATAAATAATACTTGCCCAAAGGAATGTGAGAATTTCACAACTAGTAATGCTCTACAATTTGGGGTTGGGTGTACTTTAACTCAAAATATTAATTCTCCAGTTGGAAGATTAAAGTCTCATTTAGATAAATGGGAACATATCGGAGCAAGTCCGTATATATTGAGTATACTTAAAGAAGGATACCGAATTCCATTCATTGATTCACCAGATGCAATTTTTCTACTAAATAATCGATCGGCAAGGGAAAATGCGGTTTTTGTAGAGGGTGAAATAGAAAAATTACTTAAAATGGGATGTATTGAATTAATACAAAATCAGTCAAAGGTTGTTAACCCATTGACGGTAGCTTTTGGAAAACGGGGCAAGATGCGATTGGTTTTGGATTGCCGACACATTAATCCTTTTCTTGCAGATTTTGCTTGTAAAATACGAAGATGGCAAAGTTGCTTTGGACATGTTTTCCACTGGTGATTGGTGTTTTACGTTTGATTTGAAATCTGCTTATCACCATTTGGTTATTCATCCAGATTATAGAGACTATTTAGGTTTCTCTTGGTCTTACGTAGACGGTTGTGTTATTTTCTACAGATTTGCTGTTTTACCATTTGGAATTGGGTCGGCCAGTTTTATTTTCTCAAAACTAATGAGGGAAGTTGTTAAATACTGGAGGGCCTCTGGATATCGTATAATAATGTTTTTAGATGACGAAATTGGGGCAGACATTGGCGAAATAGAGTCCAATGCGTTGGCTTTAAAAGTTAGATCGGATCTTTTGGAATGCGGTTTTTTGATAGCAGAGGAGAAGTCTTGTTGGGTGGCTAAACAATCAGTTCCTTGGATTGGTTTTATCTGGGATACTAGAATTGGTGTTGTGAAGGTTTCGGAAGAAAGAATTAATAAACTGGTTATGTGTATTAATTCAGCTTTGGCTCAGCTGTTGAAAAGTTATTTTCCAATTTTACCGGTCAGGTTTCTAGCTGGTATCGTAGGACAGATAAGTTCATTAAAATTAGTATTTGGGGATTTAGTCCAAAGAAATACAAGGGCGTTATATAGATGCATTGTTTCCATGATGGGCTGGAATTCTTTGGTATTTGTGTCTGTGGAGGCGAGAGATGAGCTAACATATTGGAGAGATAATGTTTTCAGTTTAAACGCGTCGCCTATGGATTTCAAAGACACAGTAGTATTTGATTGTTCATTATATTTTGATGCTTCAGGATTGGGTTACGGTGGTTTTGTCGATAATCATGAGATTAAAGGTCAGTTGACCGATGGTTTAACAGAACGTCAGTTGACAATTGGTGGAGTTGTCGGTCAGTTGATCAGTATGACAACAAATAGTCATTTGACTAATTTTGCTCAATGTCATATGACAGAGACGGCAGTGGATACCGAGACGCAAGTATATTCGTCTTCTAGTAATTTGACTACAACTAAATGCAGTCGCGACGAAAACATGGCTTGCTTATATAACGAAAGAACGAATTCTGAGCTAGATATAAATCCCGCTGATGTTTTAAATGTTACAGGCTGTTGGAATGAATTCGAAGCCGACAAGAGTTCAACGTGGCGTGAAATTGAGGCTCTTCATAGAGTATTAAAGAGTTCTGTACCAATATTACAAAATTCAAATGTAAAGATTTTTACGGACAATCAAAATGTGGTCAAAATTCTTAAAATTGGAAGTAGAAAGAAAGAGTTGCACGGTATAGCGTCTGAAATTCAAGACACATGTTCTAAGAATAACGTGTTTTTCCGTCCAATTTGGATACCGAGATCGGACAATTGTAAAGCAGACTTGCTAAGTAGAGTTGGAGACTCTGATGATTGGGGAATTTCTCCTCCAATGTTCAATTTATTGGACGACCTATGGGGTCCTCACACGGTAGATCGATTTGCATCTGTTTACAATGCGAAATGTAATCGGTTTAATAGCCGATGGTGGTGTCCGGGAACCGAGGGTATCGATGCTTTCCAGCAAAATTGGGAAGGCGAAAATAATTGGCTGGTTCCTCCACCAAGATCGGTGATTAAAGTATTTAAGAAAATGTACGCTGAACGAGCGAATGGTACATTGATAATCCCCGAGTGGGTATCGGCTCCTTATTGGCCAATCATTTACGATGCGAAGGCTAATCATTTCGATGAAGCTATCAAACTGTTCATGTTTTTACCGGTGTGTAAGATTGAAACGGGCAGAGGAAATAACGGTATTTTTCAGAAGAAATCTACAAGTTTTCAGTTGATTGCACTGAAAGTAAGATTTGATTAATCATATAACTGTGACATATCTACTGTGTTTGCTTAATTCGTGTGTATTGATTAATTTTCAGAGCTGAACATGGGGCCTACGATTCGAGAGAAGTTGGCGGCTGCTGGGGTGTGCGATGACGGCGGGAAATATGAGAAACGTCTAATACATCATCTAATCGGGACCAGAAGTGACGGTACCAATAAAACATACTTTAGCTCTTTCATGAAATGGAAAAGATACTGTGCGTCCAAAAACTTTGGCTGTTTGCCAGCAGAACCAATTCATGTCGCCATGTTCATATCGGACGCTATGGACTCCGGCTCTTCGTCGAGTTCGGTGAATGCTTTGTTTTATGCGATTAAGTGGGCGCACACCATAAACGGTTTAACAGACCCCACCGGCAACGGCTTGGTGAAAATGATGTTGGAATCAGCAAAGCGCAACTCTTCTAAAGTGGTTAATAAGAAACAGCCAGTTACAACAGACATGCTAAAGGAACTTTGTTCTCAGTATACTGACAATAATGATTTGGCAGTAATTCGCGATTTATGTATGATTTTGATCAGTTTTGCAGGTTTTTTGAGATACGATGAGCTAAGTAATTTAACGTGTAGTGACATAAAAATTTGTGATGAATATTTAGCAGTTACAATTAAGAAAAGTAAGACAGACCAATATCGAGATGGAAAAGAGGTGTTGATTTCAAAGGGGGATAGTTGTGCTTGTCCCCATAAAATGTTTTTAAAATATTCAAATATAGCCGGTTTGGAGTTTTCATCAAATATGTTTGTGTTCCGACCTATAAATAGGTCAGGAAGCAAATGTTCACTCATTTCTAAAAACAAAATATTGAGTTACACTAGGACAAGGGAATGCATTTTACAAAGACTTAAGATGGTTACTGGAAATCTCAATATCGGTCTGCATTCTTTACGATCAGGAGGGGCTTCGGAAGCCGCAAGCAAAAACGTCACAGAAAGATGTTTAAAACGCCATGGGCGTTGGAGGTCTGATGTGTGTAAGGATGGCTATGTTAAAGATACTCTGGAAAATCGTCTCAGTGTGACGAGAGCTCTGAATCTTTGAATGTGTGATTACTATTGTTGTCCATGCTCATTGCAATGTATATATTTAAAGTCATGTCTAACACGTTCGTTACATATGTAAATGTTTACATGCCGCTCTTTGTTCTTTTTCAATGCGCACATCGCTTCGTGGCAGAAGAGTGTTATTGTTGTTTATTTGGGGTTAGGGAAGACTTATATTTTCCCGCGTTTCGCCAAGTATAGCGGGAAAATTATGTCTTGTACCGTTGCACGAAATAAACAACTCAGGAGTATTGACCAATGGGGAGTCCCATATATTGGTCACGTGATGTTTTAGTGAACGATCGAGAATATGCTGTGTAGAGTCAGTTTTCAAGCGAAGCGCGTGACGATAGCACACAATTTTACAAACTAAACGAATGTAATTCGGTTTCCCAAAGAGATATATAGAAGATAATTTTGCACTTTATATACAGTGTGCATATTTTTTATGTTTACAAAAGTACTTTTATTGAGTTTTTTATATTTATTTGTGTGAACTCCGGACACCAATTGTGTTGCGTAGCAGTACATGGCACTTGTACAGTTTTCCGGAGACAGGTTTCCATAGGTTTTTTCCCAAAAACGGTTTTATCTATGGTTTTTCCTGAACGGCTACGGAACATTAGACTAGGTAATAGAGCAGGGAGAAATAATTTACTGTTTCGTGTGATTATTATTTTGAATGCGTGAATATATAGTTATAATTTGATATTGTTTTCACAGTGCTTCACATTACAAACAATGTGAGTGAGATATGAATTGCCGTGATTGTGCACACCCTGGATGTAATTATATATATGGCGTCCTCAATAAATGCGCACATCGCTTCGTGGCAGAAGAGTGTTATTGTTGTTTATTTGGGGTTAGGGAAGACCAAAGCAATATCGCAGTACAGCGATGTGTTTACATGCAGTCGGTTCAGTGATCAGAGCGAGCGAGCGGAATCGCAGTTGAGCGAACTATTGTTTACAAATAATCGCTTGAGTGAACAGGCAGAGAGTCAGTTACCGAAAATGACAGTACAAACAGACAACGCTGTCGGGTTTTCGTTTAAAGCGAATGAGCATTCTCCGGTCGGTAGTTTGCGTGAGAACATTGGGGAATGGAGACATTTAAGCGATGTTAACACTCATGTTATTGATGTTATCCAGAATGGTTATAGATTACCATTTAGCACGATGCCTGATGTGGCGGTGTTAAAGAATAATAAATCAGCATTGGATAGCAAAATTTTCGTTGAAAAAGAAATATACACTTTGCTTAAATCGGGTCGAATACAGCAAGTGCTAAATATTCCGAAAGTGGTTAATCCTCTAACGGTGGCTTATAATAGGTCCGGAAAACCTAGGTTGGTTTTAGACTGTAGACATGTTAACCCAAATTTACATCTGTTCAAACATAAATATGAAGATGCTTCAGTAGTGAGGCATTTATTTGAGAAAGGGAGTTATCTGTTTACATTTGATTTAGGATCAGCATATCATCACATTTTGATAAATTCAGATTATTGTGAATATTTGGGTTTTGCTTGGTTATATTCTGATGGCATAATTAAATATTATGTCTTTAAAGTTTTACCATTTGGGTTGTCTACGAGTGGATTTATTTTTTCAAAAGTAATGAGGGAAGTGGTAAAACATTGGAGAAGTCAAGGAATGAAAATTGTCATGTTCTTAGATGATGGAATCGGGGGAAACTCTGATTATTTTTCAGCGTCAAGGGACGCAGTGCAAATCAAAGAAGATTTGTACAGGTTCGGATTTATTTTATCCGATGAAAAGTGTAATTGGGAACCGAAACAGAACGTAACGTGGTTGGGATTAATTTGGAATACTGTAGAAGGTAAAATAACAGTTTCTGAGGAACGGGTGTGTAGATTACAACGTTCCATTGATCTCTTGCTTGATCTTGTGAGAAAAGGAAATAGTTTGGTACGAGCGCGTACGTTAGCCGGTTTGGCGGGTCAAATCATATCGTGTATGATTGTTTTTGGAAACGATGCCCGATTGAATACGAGATATATATTTGATTGTCTCAATGGCAGAGCCAGTTGGAATTCGAAAGTGATGTTGAACGCTCAAGTTCTTGAGGAACTTAACTTTTGGAATTCAAATTTTAAGTGTATGAATGCAACGGGTGTTGATATGGAATGTACTGACGTTGCTCCTGATTTGGTCGCTTGGAGCGATGCCTCGGGTGAGGGTTACGGCGGTTTGATAAAAGATAACGACCGCAGTATAGTTATAAAAGAGCAAAGTTCCGTCGGTTACGATAAATCCGGATTTCGGGAATCTGGTTTGTTTTTTAAACAAAAAGCACGCAAACGTTTCGGAGAAACGGGATTTTGTGCGTTTGATAGCGTTGACATGCGCGATAATATGACAACCGGATTTTGTGAATCTGGTAGCGTTAATAAACGCGACGGTAAGAAAACCGGATTTTGTGAATCTGGTTGTGCTGACATGAGCGATAATGTGAAAACCGGATTTTGTGAATCTGGTAGCGTTAATAAACGCGATGATCAGGAAACCGGATTTTGTGAATCTGGTTGCGCTGACATGCGCGATAATTTGAAAACCGGATTTTGTGAATCTGGTGGCGTTAATAAGCGCGAAGGTACGAAAACCGGACTTTGTGAATCTGGTTGCGTTAATATGCGCCACGAAGTGAAAACCGGATTTTGTGAATCTGGTAGCGTTAATAAGCGCGATAGTATTAAAACCCGATTTTTTGAATCTGGTTACGTATATAGTGGCAAAAACACTGAATTTCGTGAATCCAGTAGCGTATGTGAGAGGCGAACTGCGGATAGCGCAGAATGCGTGGAGCGCGTTTGTTGCGGTACTTGGGCAGCAGATGAAAGCTCGCTTAGTTCTACTTGGCGAGAATTAGAAGCGGTTCACAGAATCGTAAAAGATTTTACGGAAAGCGCAAACGTGGCTGGTAAATCTATTGAGTGGTCAACAGATAATCAAAATGTTTGTAGAATTTTGAATGCCGGTAGCAAATTAAAAGATTTACATAAAATATCTTTATCCGTTAGGGATGTTTGTCAAGATCATGATTTAAAAATATTTCCTAAATGGATACCACGGAGCCAAAATAAAATCGCAGATGAGCTCAGCAGAAACAAAGATGCTGATGATTGGGGCATTCAAATAAGTTTGTTCAACGAAATCGATAGCATGTGGGGTCCCCATACTATTGATAGGTTCGCATTTGATTACAATGCGAAATGTGCGAGGTTTAATTCGCGTTTTTGGTGTAAAGGAACCGAAGCAGTAGATGCATTTCGGCAGCATTGGGACGCTGAGAATAATTGGTTGGTTCCTCCTCCGAAATTAGTCTGTAAAGTTTTGCAGAAAATGAGACGTGATAATGCCAAGGGAACGTTGATAATTCCGAGATGGCGATCGGCTCCATTCTGGCCTTTGCTATTCAAGGCTGATGGAAAATGTAGTAATTTCGTATACGGATATTATACTTTGCCAGATCATAGTATTATCAAGGGCAGAGGAAATAACGGGGTTTTCGGCTTGCAGAAAACGCCATTTCAAATGATTGCTCTAAAAATAAATTTTGAATGATACATACGTTTTGTAATGACATAATAATTTTTTCAGGTCTGAGGTTGAAGGATAACATTCAAAATAAAGTTGTGGAAGCAGGACTTTCTGTGGATCGAGAAAAGGGACTGATAGACAGTTTAAGCATGTATATAGTTGGTGCTAAGAGCGATTCAACCTCAAAGACATATTTGGCAGGTTTCAAGAGATGGGAAAGGTTTGCTAAACAAAAGGGATATGACGTGTTGCCAGCTAAACCAATATGTGTGGCTTTATATTTGACTTATTTGTTGGATAACCATGTTTCTAATCATGTCATTAACTCCGCAAAGTATTCAATCAAGTGGGCTCACAAGTTAAATGATTTGGTTGACCCTACAGACAACGGTTACGTAAATTGTTTGCAAGAGTCGGCTAAGAGAAATTTCTCTAAGCCGACAAATCGTAAAGATCCGGTAACAAAAGAAATGCTAATTGATTTGTGCGAAATGTTCAAAAGTTCTGAAGATTTTTTTGACATTCGTGATTTAACTATGCTCTTGTTTGGATTTTCTGGCTTTTTGCGTTACGATGAATTATCATCACTCAGAAAGAATGATGTGCAAGTTCTTGAAGATCATTTGAAGTTGATAATTAGAAAAAGTAAGACAGATCAGTACAGACAAGGAAATGAAGTACTAATTGTGAAAGGAAGCAGTATAGCTTGCCCTTATAACATGTATATCAAATATTTCAAATTTGTTGAATCCGTTGACGGCGAAGAATTCTTGTTCAAGGCCGGCTTCAGGAGTGGTGGCTTGATTAAATTTAGATATAATGATAAAAAGTTGAGTTATACAACTGTTAAAGATCGATTGATCAGTAAGCTCAAGCTAGTGAGCAATGGCCTAGATTTAGGCTTGCATAGCCTGAGGGCTGGTGGTGCTACATTAGCGGCTAATTCTAATGTAAAAGAGCGTTGTTTGAAACGTCATGGAAGATGGGCTTCCGATAGTAGCAAAGACAGATATGTGCAAGACGACCTGACATATCGTTTGCAAGTTTCAAGCAAGCTTGGCCTTTGAGTAAATGTGTCTAATTACTTTGTTTATATTGAAATTGAGTTTATACATGTTGCATATGTTAATTTGACATGTTGAGAAACTATATGTATAGTGTGACAGTCACAATAATATTTTTAATATTCAGGTTAAATTACAAAACTAATTTACATGAAGGGCAATTGATATTTAATATGCATCGGCGGCCAGTTTTTTGTAATGCTCTAGATGGCCTGGCTGATTGCTTTAGTAGTTTGTTATCATTATGGTAGAATTGGGAATACTGATAACTTTCCCGCGTTTTCTTGTATTAGCGGGAAAGTATTGTATTCACAGCTCGATGAATAATGTATGTTATGAGTAGGCGGAGTTTTCATTAAGCCAGCAGCCAATGAAAAGTTGTTATTGGAGAATTGATTTCGGCGGGAAATCAGTGGAGTGTAGTCACTTCTAGTCCTAACTTTGTTGGTTCAGCACACAAATTTTTATTTAATTAACTTAATTAAAGTGTGCGATATTGCTCAATTTGGAGATAGTGAGTTTGAAAAATTTTGTTTTCAAACTTTGAAAATATTTGATTTTGTTTGAGAATTTTCATTGATCTCATTTTAAGATAGACAGACATGTCACTGTTATACAAAATAGTTTAAAGTTCTTATCTTATGATATTCAGGTGTTCCTATATAAATATGGAACGTGTAGAGTAAGAAATTTTTCTGTGTAAAATTTCATTGAGAGTGTATTTCCGGCACTAGCTGTGTCCATGCAGAGTGTTCGGATAACAGGTTTCCATCATGGTTTTCCCTAAAAGGGTTTTTATGGGTGGTTGTTCCTGGACCGCTGCACAGCATTGGTAGAGTAGGGTGTATAATGAATTCATGTATATGTACATGTCTTCGGAACAATAAACGCTGACCGACGATGGCCTGGCTGATTGCTTTAGTAGTTTGTTATCATTATGGTAGAATTGGGAATACCAACATTTGAGTAGAGTACCCTATTAAACGAACACTTGGAAATCATTGAAGTGTGTAATTATTTTAACGGTGAATGCTATGTCATTGGATTTGACCGCAAGCAGAATTCTGCAAACAAAGTGTTAACGAAGTTTGTTGATGTTTCGTTTGATCATAATGCCACGACCACATTGCTCCGTATTTATGTTCGAAATAAGCGGGATAGCTGACACCAGAGGTCAACCAAAATATAAACTTAAAACACGTGACTCAATGACCAGATACAGATTAATTTCGCATACCTACACCCAACGTACGACAGCCAACTGAATTCATCTGACAGGGAATGAACACGCAATACTAACCTAACGATTCCACACACGAAGCAATTATTGCGTTTAATTTCCGAGAGACGAACCAGAACTGTTAAATATATGAAGAGTGGAACATATAACCAGGTGGTAAATTGGAGTTTGCACGCGATCTGAAACTATATATGTGACCCGCCATATCAAATCAAATTTTTTACAATTTTAATAATTTGTTCTTGTATTCTTTAACAATTTTATAATTTCACCCATACAGAGCCCCAGAAAAACATGAGCAGACGACACTCTTCTATATGCTTCTATATAATTATGTGTGGGGCTCCCTGCAGGGTAATGGATGTTTTTTTTATTTTATGTCCTAAATATTGTAAGAAACATTTATTTAAAAAAAATGATAAAAAATTGTTAGGCCAATGCATTCTCTTATATATGCGAGGCGACCTATGGTCGACTCGCATATATAAGGGAATGCATTGGCACAGGGTAAAAAAATCCCGACTTGCGACTGGATTTGATATGGCGGGTCACATATTACAGTCGATCGTGCAAATGCGACCTTCTCGTGCAGCCAATATCTGAAGAAACAGTCTAGTCTGTTAACACAGCGAATAGACCCAATCAGCACATTTAGTGTACAGGTTACAATAAACCAAAGCATTTACAAAGGCCTCACTGTTAACTAATGGCGCTCGTCTGTATCCACATGAAAGCGTTTTCCCTGTAAAAATGCATCAACTTTTGACAAACGTCATTTTAGATGAAAATGTCCCCAAAAGTTATTTTTAAGGTATCTCTTATCTCTTACAATTTTGACAATCGTCACACTACCCTTACAGATACGGGCGGCATTTGCGATGGGTATGCTGTTAAAATATTCACCTCCGTCAAAAACCGTCATAAACAGAAATAATAGTAAAATATAGACAGACCTTGTTCTTATACCAATCAGAAATATGACATAAAAAGTATGTTATTGTCAATTATTTTTCCTTTGTTATGTAAACAAAAGCACAACATGTTACGTTAACTGGCTTTTATTTAGATCCGGATATGGTAAACATAAAGAGCGTTATTTGTTACTGTTTTCCTGATGTGGAAATAATAAGGAGCGTTTATATCATTTGTGCGTGATTAACCAATATAATTGCGCTGTGTTATGTAAACAGAAGCAAAACTTCTGTAAGACGAGCGGGTTCTTGTTTACGTACATCATCGTACGTCTTAACGACAATATACTATTTACGCGCTGATTTTTTTGGGCATAAATGAACAAAACTATATATTTTAATAATCCTTCTGTTGATGGCGATTTGACTTGATATGTGCCCACACAGAACATCGGGGGAAATGAACTCAGGCTGCATCTGTTCACCTTTGCTTATTGTAAATGTACCAAGCAGTTTAATAGAGGGCAATGGCAATAAAGCTGAATCTGATGCTAAATTCAGCAGTGAACTTCAAGATCTTGAAGTGGAAGTTGAAGCTGCTGATCAGATATAGAGTCACTATTCTGAACACAAACAAGCTATTTTTTCCAGTAAACTGTCTCAAAACACATCGCCTTTTACCTCTAGTTCAAATCCGTCTTCCAAAGTTTACTTGACGAATATCGTTGCTAATATTGGCAGGCGACGGCAAACTCCATACAGCGCCCTATATATCCGGTATCACTGCGATATATCACTGCCGACAGGACGGTACTTTGTTTAACTGTGCGGACCGATACATCTATGTTCACGTATTGTCGGAATTATATTTAGTCGCCTACTATCTTAATTTGACCAAAAGTTTGCAATAATGATAATTCGTTCGGTATTAATAAGAACAATATGATTTGAGCCAGACGTGGACAGTTTTAATCTTAAAACATAAGAACTAAGAACATGTAAGAAATCCTTACAAAATGTCCTTGCGGAGCGACGAGGGATAACTCTGAATGGAGTTTGAGGCGTCGGTCGCGCGGTTAAAGGTACGGGCGGCGTTGACGGTGGGTATGCTGTTAAAATATCCACATCCGTCCAAAACCGCCATAAAAAGAAAGAATTGTAAAATATAGACAGACTTAGTTCTTATACCAATCAGAAATATGGCATAAACAATATGTTATTGTCAAATGATTTCCCTTTGTTATGTAAACAAAAGCAAAAAATGTCACAAAACTTGACTTTTGTTTATATCCGGATATGGTAAACATAAAGAGGGTTATTTGTTACTGTCTTCAAGGTATGGAAATAATAAAGAGCGTTTATATCATTTGTGTGTGATTAACCAATATAATTGTGATGTGTTATGTAAACAGAAGCTGAACTTCTGTAACAGCAGCAGGTTCTTGTTTACGTACGTCTTGACGACAATATACTATTTACTCGTTGATTATGTTTGGCATATGAACAAAATATATATATTTTAATATTTCTTCTGTTGGTGGCGATTTGAACAAATATGAATATTTCTGCACCGAACGCCACCCGTGCAGTTAAGGGGATGGGGGAATCTAATCACATGCCCAAAAGTGAAAATAGTCCGACGGTATATATCGCTTCACTCGTATGCATAACAATTCAATGTTATATTCAACACAAGCTTTACGTGTACATCTGCTTTAACCCTTTACCCAACAGAACGGCCCTGTGTCAATGCATTCTCTTCTATATGCGAGTCGACCATAGGTCGCCTCGCATATATAAGAGAATGCATTGGCTTAACACATTAAAAATTATAAAATTGTTAAAGAATGTAAGAAAAAATGGTAAAAAGTGTTAAAAAAAGATTTGTTTAGGCCAATGCATTCTCTTATATATGCGAGGCGACCTATGGTCGACTCGCATATATAAGAGAATGCATTGGCACAGGGCATAACTGTAACTATCACAATGTGGTCAAGGAGCCGGTTCCAATGATACCCATATTTGTATGGTTCTATTGAGACAGACCGAAGATATTTTAGGCTGTTGAAGCTTTATTTGGCCGGTTTTGGCCGGTTTGTTGGGTAAAGGGTTAAACTGCACACCCCGAATTATAGAAGAAAGTCGGGGTCCCAACCTCACTAAATTAATTAAGCCAATATAGCTAGCAAATTACCCATATATCACGTTTTGACATGACTCTTGTAAAAGTAGACATTTGTAAGACTTGCTACATCAGTCGTTTGATGTTCTAAACTTGTTTAAATTGAATTAAATTAAATTAATTTTTTTTTTTTTAAATCATCTAAAATCTATAAATCACATGCATGTTCATTGAATTTCCTCATCGTGTGGTCATATGTTCTGTTTATGAGGTAATCTAACTACCATGCACATTGAGATATTCATTATAAATAGATAGGTTAAGGTAATAGCGTGTAACGTGAACAGCAATGTATGAGAGTAGTCCTGTCTGGTGCATCGAAACTTCATGCATCTTTGTTTGAGGTTGCTTATCGATATTCGTGTCTATATGATATTTATTATAAATAGAGAGGTTAAGGTAATAACGTGTAACGTGAACATCAATGTATGGGAGAAGTCCTGTCTGGTGCATCGAAACTTCATGCAGTTTTGTTTGAGGTTGCATATCGATATTCATGTTTCTTTATATGATGTTTGCTTATTTTACAGTCGTCGGTATATATAGCCTAGTGAATATGTAAAAGTTGTAGTTGGAAACTTTGGACAATTCATCGACTAATGTCTTTTCTAGTTGCTTTTATAAGCTATATAATAATTCAAACACGCGAACTTGAAGGTCAAGAGTCAAGACCCTGTTCTGTTATCAAATATTTCGTCAAAGCATGCATTGAGCGGTCGGGTAGAGTACACTGAATACTTGACTTGAATCAAATTTTATTTGCAAAAAATACGAAACGGATTGGGGCACAAGTTTTGCAACTTATAAAGCCCCTCTCCCAATACGATAACACACAAACAAGATGACGGTTTAACGTATACACTGAATATTCGGGTACACGTCAGGAAAATTGTTTCAAGACTAGCAGAGCATAGCCCCGACAATACGCCGAGGGGCTTTATAAGTTGCAAAACTTGTGCCCAAATCCCTTTCGTATTTTTTGCAAATAAAGCAGGACCCACCACCATCATAGTAATACAGCAGGACACACCAGCAGTGTAGCAAATTAGCAGGACCACTTAACCAGGTGTGTGACATTAGTGTAAGCACCAAAGTCCGAAATTAGGTATGTGTTTCTCACCAGAGAGCCATGACGTTGGGAAATCGATGAGATTCTAAGAATACCTATAAATCAAGAGGAGAAAACCTCCAAACGCCTATAATCAAGCCTGCGGAACTGATCAAGATGAATCCTGCCAACAAAATCGTGACACAAAAGCTGGAGATACCCATGATTATATGCTCAATCACGCCTACTGTGTGTAACATGCCACGCTCTGTCCGTTAATTAAAGTGTGCTCTCCCACCACAGACGGAACTCCACAACCAACCGACTTGTACCACCATTGTCTACTAGCGAATGAACGCCGCCTCATATTATTTGTTGAAACATGCAAGACAATCAAATGTTTGTACAGAGATAAACGTGTTTGGGGAATGCTCTGAATGCAGGGATTCCAATAATGGGATGGCATTTTCGGGGATAGCAAATGCGTTGTATAGCCATTGTATTTTCATAGTATTAATAATCTTTTTAATAAACCATTTTAAATACTATATCATCATTGACGAGTAGTTATCTCATAGGACATTTCCAATAACTCCTTCCACAAACGATCAGTTTCAAGCTTTTTCAATAACATTTCATGTTTATTGTACCAAAAGCTTTAGAGAAATCGATAAATGCAGTCTGTGTAAAATCCTTACTTTTCTTCCCACTATTTAGCCCCACAACAAGTAGCGTCATAATCGGGCGAATTGTAGCGTGTTCTTTTCGGAAGCCATATTCATTACGAAAGAGAGCTTCATATTCTTTAAGAAAATCAACAAGTCTTAGACAGACATTTTTTTCTTAAATTTTAGATAAAGTAGGAAGAATGCTAATAGACGGTTGTTTCCAATTAGTAACGGGTACCCCGATTTCAAGATGAGGATGGTCCTTGCTATCTGCATATCATCTGGAATAATTCCAGTTTCCATAGATATATTGAAGATAACACGTAGAGGTTGTGAATTTTCTTTGATTATAATCTTCATTGGTGAGGAAGTAAGACCATCATTATCAGCACTGTACAAGATGAAACTAATTGTTCTATCTCTTCTGATGTGGTAGGGCGAAAAGAGTGTTTCTTTACATGTGTAGGTAAGTTCACTGGTATACTTAGTATTTGTATAGCTTCAATAGAACCAATGTTTGAGAAGTAGTCATTAAAAGCTTTTGCATCATCTTTACGATCTGTGCTTTCAATACTGTCTATAGTAAATGACACAGGATAAAACTTAGAGGTTGTGAAATTTCTTTGATGATAATCTTCATTGGTGAGGAAGTAAGACCATCATTATCAGCACTGTACAAGATGAAACTAATTGTTCTATCTCTTCTGATGTGGTAGGGCGAAAAGAGTGTTTCTTTACATGTGTAGGAACGTTCACTGGTAAACTTAGTATATGCATAGCTTCAATAGAACCAATGTTTGAGAAGTAGTCATTAAAAGCTTTTGCATCATCTTTACGATCTGCTTTCAATACTGCCTATATTAAATGACACAGGATAAAACTTAGAGGTTGTGAAATTTCTTTGATGATAATCTTCATTGGTGAGGAAGTAAGACCATCATTGTCAGCACTGTACAAGATGAAACTAATTGTTCTATCTCTTCTGATGTGGTAGGGCGAAAAGAGTGTTTCTTTACATGTGTAGGTAAGTTCACTGGTATACTTAGTATTTGCATAGCTTCAATAGAACCAATGTTTGAGAAGTAGTCATTAAAAGCTTCTGCATCATCTTTACGATCTGTGCTTTCAATACCACCTATATTAAATGACACAGGATACTCCATTTTTTAGTTCTTTGTTGGATTATTTCTCCAATAAGTTTGCATGTATTTGTCATGTCATAGTTATTTCTGTTTATCATTTGTTTCCCGCGGGGGTCCAGGGTAGAATAGGCCTACCGCCCCATTGCGAGGGGTAATAATCCCCTAATGTGGTACCCTATTTGCCGTGGGGTGCATCACGTGAGTTGTGTGTATGAGTCTTGGGGTACTATGGCGGTCGTATCACGTGAGGCGTTGACCAGCAGAAACGGATTAGTTCATGGTCCTCTTCGGTCCTACATTTCTTCCAGACGGGTGTCTGAGCCGGCTCTTCCAGGCGGGTGTCTGACCCGGCTCAATAACTCGGCTAGTCACGCATTTCCACTTTGTTTGAGATTATATTTCCGATTGACGAAGCGTGTCGCTTTCTGTTGAACTCTCTAGCTTCGATTTATCCTTCTCGTGGTATGGGTCCCATATTTTTTCGGGCCAAATTTTTCTTAATGTTTTTCACGAAGTTGTTCCCGTTGTCATTTGCAACATTTTTTGTTCGGACCAAGCACAGGGTCGAGTCATATTCGGACCATTTTCAAACTCGGCCCAAAACATTTTCGGCCCAAAATGTTCACCCCAGCTGGCCACTTACGAATTCGGGGTCATTTGCCACCACTTCCAATATTTTGCGAATAAGGAATAAGTAAGGGAATTTAACTTGTAACTTCACTGTGTCAGGAAGGTAATTGATATGACAAAGGAAGAGAAGTTGTCCCTGAGGTACGCATGAGAGCACGCCAACCTCTTCCGAGACTTGCCATTCCAATACTACCCTCATCTTTCTTTCGTTTAGGAATGAATGCAGCCATTGGTGGATTGGGTCTGTTATCCCGTAATTTGTCAGCTTGGCCAGGAGGCTGTCATGAGACACGGTGTCAAACGCCTTAGAGAAATCTAATGCCTTAGAGAAATCTAATATGGCGGTGACAGTCTCTTTTTTTTGTTGGTCATAAGTTGTCAGGATGTCGTGTGTGGTCACTGCTAGTTTTGTGTACGAGTATCCACTGCGAAAGCCATGAGTATTTTCTGTTTCTCCAGATGTTCGAGGATATGGCGACAGATGAGATGTTCTAACAGCTTGCAATGGGACGGATGTTAGTGATACTGGGCAGTACTTTTCAGCCAAGTGTGGATCCCCTTTTTGAAGACAGCTGCCACGTTTGCGCTTCGCCATTCTCTTGGTAGAGTACCGGTGTCGAGTGATAGTTGGAAGATGAGTCTGAAGGCAGGTGCAAGTTGTGTTGCGATTTTTGTTCAGAATGGTGTTTGGGACACCATCTGGGCCAGAGGCTTTGGGAGGGTTTATTCTCATTAGTAGGGCCTATACGCCATTTATTGTCACATTCAGTTTGTCGATGTTTTGTCCTTGTTCCCTCCGTTGGTATTGGTGGTTTATTTTTTGTGAACACCGAGTGGAATTGTTTCACCAGGACTTCGGCTTCAACTTTTGGGTCGTCAACCATGTTGCCACGGTCTTTTCGTGGCGAGACTACGATGTTGCCCTGGCGTGTGCTCTTGACATATCTCCAAAACGGTTTTGTTGTTTTCTGGTACATTCCTTCTTGGATCTTCGTGTTGATATAGTTCCATTCTGCTGTTCTCATTTCTCTTTTGCATTCCTTTTGGATCTTCGGTAGTTTAACCAGTTTTCATTTTTCTTTGCCTGCTTGTAAAGTCGTTTTTTCGTAGTATTTTGTTGACTTTATGGTTTATGCATGGAGTGCTCTATTGTTGGTGTTACTTTTGTTGTGTGGTAAGTGCTTGTATATAGCTCCAAGAATGCCCTCGTTCAGGTGTTGTCACATGTTCTCCACAGTTGGACTCTGTATGGTTCTCAGTTCTTCGCCTAATATCTGCAGGTCAATTCCTAGTTGTGTCCATTCAGCCTTTTTGTACAGATAGCATGTTCGTGGTTTGGAGTACTGATATCTGCTCCTGTGCAATAATATATTTGTGTTTAATATTCTGTTAATGTATTGTATATTATTGTGCAAATAAAGATCTATCTATCTGGGTATCATGTCGATGTCGGCGATGATTATTTCATGATCTGATATGCCTGGTATGCTGTTTGATGATTTGCCTAGTGATGTGTTGTGTTTGAAGACCCGGTCTAGCAGATTATTCTCACGTGTTGGTTGATCGTGTACCTGCTGCAATCCATTTTCTGACATGAGGTCCACTAGTTGCACCTGAATGTCCCGGTCTTGTGCCCTGGTTAACCCTTTACCCAACAGAACGGCCCTGTGCCAATGCATTCTCTTATATATGCGAGTCGACCATAGGTCGCCTCGCATATATAAGAGAATGCATTGGCTTAACACATTAAAAATTATAAAATTGTTAATGAATGTAAGAACAAATGGTAAAAAGTGTTAAAAAAATATATTTTTAGGCCAATGCATTCTCTTATATATGCGAGGCGACCTATGGTCGACTCGCATATATAAGAGAATGCATTGGCACAGGGCATAACTGTAACTATCACAATGTGGTCAAGGAGCCGGTTCCAATGATATCCATATTTGTATGATTCTATTGAGACAGACCGAAGATATTTTAGGCTGTTGAAGCTTTATTTGGCCGGTTTTGGCCGGTTTGTTGGGTAAAGGGTTGAGATCCTCACATATGGTGACATGTTTCTGTTTTCCTGATGTACAGTTTGATGGATTTATCAAGTTCTTTCATGTGATGTTCTTCTATATGTGGCACGTAGAAAGCCCCCACTATGATGTTTTGTTTGATGTCGATTTGACTTGTACCCAGTTTATCTCGCTATCTTACTATTTGATATGGTCTTATATTGGATTTTTCCCAAACTTGATACCAGTTAGCCAGGATTGTGTGCCGATGACTATGTCTGGCTTAGTATATTGCAGCGACTCTGCTAGTTCAGCACGTTTGTCTCGATAGTTGACGGGCATTATCCTCATGTTTCTCTTGGGTAGTAGTTTGTATGTGTCATTCCCTGGTGAGGAACTAGTGGTGTTACGAGAGCTGGTATGTCTATATCTTGGTACTGGTTTGCTAGCCTCCATATGATAGAACATGGATTCTGACGATACTGAGTCGATGGCGGAGTCCAAGTTTAGATGTTCATAAATGTTGGTATCAGTGTCGTATGAGTGGAAGGTGGAGCTATCCACGTGTGTGTTCTCGTATTTACAGCATAGCCATGAGATGCTCTTTCAGTGTAGGTTGCTGTATTCTCCTACGGACATGTCTAGACATATGTGGTACCAGATGCTACAAGTACCACAGCATAATCCTTGTTGGTTCCATGTTATTTGTATCTGACAGTATCTGCATGGGAACTTTTCTTCAGTCTTCGGTCCGGGGTTAGATTAAATGTCTCCCGCCAGCATTAAGATCAAGATGAATATTGATTTTGGTGTAATCGTCGTTACATGCCATGTCATTGGTTCTCTGCGTGCTGTTGAATACCGATGATTGCTGTTCTGACAGCTGTTAGTGATACCATGTTTTTTTTTGGTT
Source organism: Siphonodentalium dalli (assembly GCA_032622095.1). Taxonomy (NCBI): domain Eukaryota; kingdom Metazoa; phylum Mollusca; class Scaphopoda; order Gadilida; family Siphonodentaliidae; genus Siphonodentalium; species Siphonodentalium dalli. The sequence continues at coordinate 18,209,054 of CP136064.1, forward strand.
TCCAGAGGTGAGGTAGGTGGTAAGGGCCAGTGGGGTGATTGACTGTAGGAGCAGTCTGTAGCACATCTCTGGATTTGGAGTTCATTCGGCATAGCCTGTGGGCATTCCATGCTGTCCGAATGAACGCGATGGCATGTTTGGTTTCTTGTTGGCTGCTGGGTACATTATGTATAGATTGGTGACATGCTGCCTGAGTAGTGGTGAGAATACTAATAAAATTTAATGATGTTGCCTGTGTCTAGGAGTCTTCTGCCGTTGGGTGTATCTGAATGAAATTGCTTGTCTTGTCAGTCAGGTCACAAGTTCCTAGCCATATATAGAACCATCTTCTGTTGTAATGACTGGTTATTGTATTGATGTGTGCCTCTCCAGTCAATAACATGGTCTGTTTTGTAGCCAGATGTTTGATTTTCAGATTTTTCGGATCGAGATGATATTTGGTTTTGCAGATAGTGTCCTTTACTGTCTGAAACAATGTAGGCTGTCGTAGTTTGTAGTCTTCCGATGGTGTTATGTCGGCTTTTGGTGTACTTTTCTCAGTTGTTGTTGAGAATTTTAGCCGAAGAAGCCGGTCCGTTATTTACACTGGCAACCAAGATGGCGTCGCCGGTGGCAATGGATGAGGTCGGCCCACTTACTGTGTACTGACACATTCAATACATTATAAACACAACATTAAACACATTATTCGTAACATGGTCCTGGTATGTTGTTTATGATTTGACGATCCATGATGTTATGATGGTGTAATTTGTTATTTAGCTTTGTTTACAAACAGCGTATGCACCTGACAACAACATGCTATTAACGCTATATTTATATTGGTATAAGAACAACCACTGTCTCTTACATAATATTCTTTCTGTGTATGGTGATTTTAGTGTATGTGACTATTTTAACAGCAATACCCACCGCGAATGCCGCCCGTATCTTTGAAATGAAACTATTTTCTACATAATTATCCCCCTCCTCTTTTTCCCTTTATAAATCCCAATACTAAAATAAATTATGTAACAATTTTGTTTTTCGTTCAGTTATTATATTTATTCTTAAAGGTACGGGAGGCCTTGGCGGTGGGTATGCTGTGAAAATATTTCCACCGGTCAATAACCGCCACAAACAGAAAGTATATTAAAATGTAGACAGACTTGTTCCGTATACCAATAAGAGATATCGCATAAACAGTATGTTATGGTCATGTGTTTGACCATTGTTATGTAAACAAAAGCATAAAAAGTTACTTTCCTGGTGTTTGTTTATATTATGATGGTAAACATAAAGAGCGTTCTTTGTAGCTGAATTCCTGATATGAAACTATTAAAGAGCGTTTATATCATCTGCGTGTGATTAGCCAGTAACACTGTGCTGTCTTCTGTAACACAATCAGGCTCTTTCTTATGTAAAATATAGTAGGTCTTTATGGTAGCATGCTGTTTACGCGATCGTCATGGTATATATGAACGAAACTGTATGCGTTTTAATGTCTTTCTGTTTACGGTGATTGGAACAAATGTGAATATTTTCGACAACTAAGGCCTACCGTGCCTTTAAATTCATTTACAACTATTATTGTGTATAACCTGACGTAATTGTCTCATCCCATCTCGCGAGAAATCAGAAAATCAAAGATATATATGTAGTCCCAGGCCAACATGTGAACACTTTGTCCCCTCGCGCGCTTTATAAATATGTCTGGAACGATAATGAAATAACCATTACTTGATGCAAAGTGTTCTGATCACCTATTCATAGAAATCGATTATTTAGAGGGCCGAACTAACAATCGCACCACTCTTATGAAATATATACAAAACTATATTAACTGTTTGCAGTCGTGCCATTGTACCATTGAATGTATCCCGATGGAGTGGATTGGGGTTTGCACTAGTTATATCGAGTTCACGTCTGACATCTCGTGGGATTGGGCGCTTTGGTTTAAACATTTAAACATTATCAGCATAAGAGGGTACAGAGAATGGGGGTTGGAGGACAAGTTCTTAAAACTTAGAGGAACCTCCGGTTCACACAAGCACAATTTATATAACGTTTTGTAAAAAGTTCTCAAATAATGAAGTACAATTGATTTGATATTGACGGGTGGTTGCATCAATATATATTATCTGGTGTCAATAATGCATGCGTTTTATTTTTTGGAGCAGGTTGGGTGTGTGTATATCAGACATGATGGGATGTTATATTTCACATATCAAATCCAGTCGTAAGTCGGGATTTTTTTTACCCTGTGCCAATGCATTCTCTTATATATGCGAGTCGACCATATGTCGCCTCGCATATATAAGAGAATGCATTGGCCTAACAATTTTTTACAATTTTAATAATTTGTGCTCTTATTCTTTAACAATTTTATAATTTCACCCATACAGAGCCCCAGACAAACATGTTCAGACGACACTCTTCTATATGCTTCTATATATGTGTGGGGCTCCCTGCTGGGTAATGGATGTTTTTTTTATTTTATCTCCTAAAAATTGTAAGAAACATTTAAAAAATAAAAAAGATAAATAATTGTTAGGCCAATGCATTCTCTTATATATGCGAGCCGACCTATGGTCGACTCGCATATATGAGATAATTCATTGGCACAGGGTACAAAAATCCCGACTTACGACTGGATTTGATATGGCGGGTCACATATTGTAATTGTTCTTGGTATAGATACTGTATTAACTAATGATTAAAGGCAGAAGTTGGAACCAATATTTAAAAAGATCATTAAAACATACTTAAAATCGGGAACAAACCACGTGTGATCTACATACCTATAGTCCCATGTACGATTTTGGCTAAGTATATATACACAGAACGACACGATGTGTAAATGGGTTTGTCGATACGGCACCACACTGCCAAAAATATTTTCTCAATTCAGGAAAAAAAAAATCTTGAAATAAGATATTATCTTGGGAGAATAGCTAGAAAAATAAGAAAAACATATTTTCTAGGTCAAGAAATGAAAGGGTGGGAAAATTTCTTGTCTGAGAAAATTTCTTTAAGAAAACACAGTAATCTTAGTAAGAAAATCCTAGTAAAAAAATCTTAGTCTAGATTTTTTTTCTTAATGTAGGAAAGATTGTTTTTCTCACATAAGTTTATTTTTCTTGAAATAAGATAAGTTTAAGATACTGCGATTATCTTGGGAGAATAGCTAGAAATTTAAGAAAGCTATACAATTAATCTAGAACAAGAAATTATATTTTCTATAGTTAGAAATATCGTCAAGATATTTTTTCTAGAATGAGATTTTCTCAAGCAGGAAAATAAATCTAAGTAAGGAAAACAAGTTTTCTTAACTAGGAATATTTTCCCCAATTAGGAAAGATATATTAGAAAACAATTCTTAATTAAGAAAAACATTTAATTTTAAATTAATATATAATTTCAATTGTGTTTTAAAATATACAATTGACATTTATTCTGAATATAAAAACTTCTTTGTAAATATCATTGTTAAATGTATAATAGAGACAATAAGGGGGCTTAAAGGCACGGGAGGCCTTAGTTGTCGAAAATATTCATATTTGTTTCAATCACCGTAAACAGAAAAACATTAAAACGCATACAGTTTTGTTCATATATACCATGACCATCGCGTAAACAGCATGCTATCATAAAGACCTACTATATTTTACCTAAGCAGGAGCCTGATTGTGTTACAGAAGGCAGCACAGTGTTACTGGCTAATCACACACAAATGATATAAATGCTCTTTATTCGTTCCATATCAAAATTCAGCAACAATGAACGCTCTTTATGTTTACCATCATAATATAAACAAACACCAGGAAAGTACCTTTTTATGCTTTTGTTTACATAAGAATGGTCAAACATATGACAATAACATACTGTTTATGCGATATTTCTTATTTGTATACGGACAAAGTCTGTCTACATTTTAATATTCTTTCTGTTTGTGGCGGTTTTTGACCGGTGGAAATATTTTCACAGCATACCCACCGCCAAGGCCTCCCGTACCTTTAAACTTTAAATATACAATCAACAATTTCTCGTTACAGTTATGGGTTTCTAAAATTGCAAGTGGCCAAACAAGATACTGTGTACATTCGCGAAATGAAACTATACAAAGTACCAGTATCTTGTTCTGCCTCTTAAAATTGTATAAACCTATATACGCAACAAAAAATATATTGATTGCTAATAATTACATCCCGACACATGATTTTCAATATATTTATAGAAAGAGTTACCTCAAATCTGTCGGTTGCAAAAAAAATATATAACAATTTCTGTTATTTGAGTATCCAGTTCAAACGATAGGAAAAAAAATCATCACACATGACAAAACAAGCACTGTATGTGCCTTAATAAACATCGTAACCCTGTATTTTTAAATGCACATATTCTAGGACGGGTGATGTGTAATAAACACAGAAAGACACTTGTATTAATGGATTTGTTGATACGGCACTTGTGCCATTGAGGAAAGATAGAACTCTAGGGTGTGCTGTTTATTCCGTCATTGTGCGCTAGCACTCGTGTCATATCAACAAACCCATAAACAAAATTGTGTAATTCTGTGTATATACAGAATGGTTTCAATAGCTGTTTCATGAATCATGCAGATTGCAGGTTTACTGTTCAGGTACTAGCCCAAGTCTTTTCGGTATGCAACAGCTTGAGATCTCGAATACAGTAATGCTCCGAGTATAATCGACTCCTTAAACACAGTAGAATTATGGGTAACTTTTCAGGATTTAGTCGGAAATATGGCTTGTTGCCATTCATCGGAAAGCTCTCTGAGAGCTTTCCGATGAATGGCAACAAGCCATATTTCCGACTAAATCCTGAAAAGTTACCCATAATTCTGCTGTGGTTAAGGAGTTGATTACTTTGAGCATTACTGCAGTTGAAACTGTTTTGGATCGAGTCCTGTCCGGCTACTCTTCTATAACCTCTCAAGATTTTGAAGTGTTGAATGGGTCACCATGAATCGCTCAATTAAACAATCGCAACGGTGTTGAGTGTTTTGCTTATCGCTCACTATTTACTGCTGTATATAAACAAACGATTGACTTGCACAAAGTGTGTTTTGTGGATAATAACGCATTCATATGAACATTATCCTATACTATTAGTATATTCTTGGGAAACTTTTTGTAAATGTAATTTATAAATTATAACCTATAACGAAGGCCATCCATTCCTTTAAGTTCCAAAGATATAAGGAGAATCACTGCATTTTAATTGCATACCGCATCCATCGTGGTGCTGTATTGTGTTCAAGTGACAACCTTACCATGGTGTTGGAAATTACTGCAGTGTAATACCACAGCATTACCTGGGTAACACCACGTTAGAGATGGTCAATTACTTTAAGTATATGCAGGTTTGAAATCATCACGCTTGGGAAAGGCTGCCCTCTATGTTCTTATAAAAAAGCGTCACTTTGACCTAATCTGACGAAATACTGGTAGTGCTACAATCAAGATAACTCAACCCACAATTCTGGGCGTAAAGTCCATTATAGAAGAGTATCGGGATGGGACTCGGTCCAAAACAGCATCAACCCAACCGATACCACAAGTTGTGGACAGGGAAAACTTGGTCTAAACAGGTACTAGTACATGCATGTATTACAAGCATTAAAGGGTACACTAAATCCGGCCATTTATGAGACCATCTCCTTGTATACTCGACAGAATATATGCAACAAATGAATGAATTTGGCCCATGGATAAGTGCAACACCTGTGTGCTCTATGAACAATGCAAACATGGTATTTATAATGATAATGAATTATTGGCTGGAGTCATAAATTCATTTTCATTATAATTTATACCATGTTGTTTGCATATATTCTGCTGAGAATAAAAGGAGATGCTCTTAATGCTCAGTGTAAAACACTGCAAATATGGAACTTAAAGAGCTTTTGTCTATCTTCTACTGGAAACAACTGTTAAATTTATTAAGACTTTATCAAGTCTTTTCACAGTATATAGTCTACATGTTTAATAGTATAGCACTAGTACTCACTAGTATTTCCAGACTTTTTGTGATAAAAATGCGGATAAAAGTGCAGAATTCTAAATTGATGCATTAAGTTGCAGAATTTTAAATTGATGCATTAAGTGCATGAGCGGCTTTAGAGTTCTTTGAAGTGCGGTCATGCAAAATAACATAAAAGTTTGTAAAACAAGATACATGTACATACTATGATTATAGCGGTATGAAGTGTCTGGAGCACCTTTGATGGATAAAAGCGAATGTATACAGGCCTTAAAATTTTGCAAGAATCAAACTATAGCATTTCTACATCAAATCAGCTGCTTTTAACCAGACTCAAACGAAGAATCATGATTCTCACTCTCATCACACTAAAATCCCTACAAAATAATCTACTGGTGTGCAGATATTTCATTGAGTGTTTCAAATCATTTTAAAGGGACCCAAGGCACTCATAGTGAGTAAATATGCCAAACATATAACATACAACAGTTCGTAAAAACATCACCACTCAGAAAAACATGAATTCCTGATTCCTATATTAATTATTGAAAGTTTTCCAATAACGAAATTTCTCCTGTTGGAACCATTGCTATGTAAACAAAACTGTTACAGTGATTTGTCAACAAACATTGCTACTAGTAATCGCGTAGAAGGTTAAACATATTTTAGTCTATTAAAATATTATTTTCAGAATATTTTTCAATGCTTTGGCCATGCAATGTTTAACCCTTTCATGATGGGAGCTGCGCTGGTACAGCATTAAAGATCATGTACCAGTGAATTCTTGTATATATGCAAGTCTCACATAGGAAGCATCATATGTATAAGAGAATGCACTGGATTACAAGGTCAAGGTAAATATTGTTTGGCCATGTATTCTCTTATATATGTGACGCTCCATTTTGGAGACTCGCAAATATAAGAGAATGCATTGGCGCAGGGTTTTAGCAACATTTCAAGAATCTCCAGTCATGGAAGGGTTAAGTTTTTATTAAACTTTAGCATCTTATTGGACTTATTCAACATTGGATGGTAATGTCACTGTAACAGTGATGTTTATCAGAATTGCTAGCATGCAATGACATTCTTTCATATAATTAATTAACTCACAGAATATCGAAAGACCAGATGTGAGTATAATATAAATTTATCACCCCATTTTATGCAGGGATACAAAAAATAAAGATAACATATGTTATGCTTTAAAGTCAACATGGACAATTAAAGGTAAACAATCTGAATTGATGGTCTCCATACCATCAGATTCCAAGAACAACATTTCTTAATCGATTAAATACCAAAACATAATGCTAACTACTGTCAACTCTAGTGTAACATTTTCCAAAACATGTTATATATCAACATTTTGTTCATCGCAACTTGGTATCAAGATTAGGTCAGTCGACTCAGTCGGCTCGTTGAATATTTGCTAGGCCGGGAAATATGAAAGGTGGTGAAAAATAACAGATTTCAAAAATTTATATTTTGTAACTCAGAACTTTAAAGGGTGTGTTCCTCGACTCGAATCAATTATTTTTACCCCCGAAGCCAAAGAAATAGTAATTGAGGAGCGTGAACTCGGATTATCTATCTTTAAATGGGCATGTATGGTACATGTATAAGCCACTTTAAGCTCCTTGTACAGATTACTTGGTGATGCAACAGGTTGACAAAGATAAAGGAACATTAGAATATTTTGATTCTGTTATGGATTTTAAGGCCTATATGTGTACATGAATCTTGATTATATTGACATACTGCAATAATATGTCACTTAAAAGTTCATATCCTTCAGATAAGCTCAGAAACAAGGCTTGAGACTGTTCCATGGGTACTGTTGTGCTTTGTGTGGAGATTTGAAACTGGTACACCTCCAAATTCTGGTCAATGTACTGTAGTATGAAATATAAAAAAGTTTATGCATACGCTGGATGCCATAGCGCACATTTTCTGAGACTCGATGAAGCATACAAGTACATGTCTGTTGTAGAATTGAATTCACTAACTTCACTTGCCAAGATTTCACCACATAAGTCTGATAAAATGTAGAGGTCACTGATCGGTCTCCATCAAGGAAGGAATGCATACATATATGTGTCATTTTTGCCTTTGATGAACACATTGATCGTCATGTGGTTATAAATTAAAGCCTCCCCTTCGCTGCAGTGTGCACTAGTTACCAGGTAAGCATGGTACTGGATTCAGTGCATACCGTCCGTAGGTATACATATGGTACATATGTATAGCCAGGAGACTCAGGACTCACTGTCACACAGCAACAACACACATGTCATGCATGGACGAATACCGATAACATCTACAGTACATGTATACAGTACATGTATACAGTACATGTATACAGTACATGTATACAGTACATGTATACAGTACATGTACACCGAATAACATTTGAAATCCTTCCTCATCCAGTCTTGGACAGAATTAATAATATTGGTATTAAGGGTCACCATGCAGTGTCTGCAAGAAGCACTCTGACAGGAAACATGATTCTATGATTGGTTATCAGATAATCATATCAGGCCTTGAATGAAATTTTGATGTCTCAATCCAGTCAAGCAGCTCCTCCTGTCTGAAAAAAAAAGATTTTAATGCTTGTAATGACATCAGAAAAGAGGAATGACTGATCATATACTGTACATATTATTAAGATACATCATCCAAATTGATCACCCGGGGGCCGAGTTATAACAGTAAATTATATCCATTCAAATGCTGCATGATGGTCAGAAACAGCTACAAATACCGGTATCATATACCGGTGTAACAGATATCTCCCCCTGGATATATCCCCCACTCTGGATACCCCCCCCCCCCCCATGAATGACTAAAATAAAATTTCACTCAATTGATATATGTTACTTGAACAAACAAAAATTAAATATAAAAAAACAAACTTAAATCTCATAAAACATTTCTTTCTGGCCATTTCAGGGTCAAACGATATTAAATGAGTGAATTTTCTTTTAGTCATACATGGGGGGAAAATGCCCAGGGTGTGCGAGTGAGACATCTGAGGACATTCGCAAATACACTCCCCCATGGAGGAAGATATCCAGAAAGGAGGAGGTGACGTGTTACACCGGTACCTGCACCAAATACTCCCAAAAACATTCCAGATGCATGTATATAGGTACCGGTATGATATCATATTGGTCTTGTAAATATCATATATTTGTAAATGTTTTAAGGCAATTTAAACAGCTGCTTGGGGGGGGGGGGCAGGGGGGGGGGGGGTGAAACAAAAATGTTGGCACGTATGCCGGGGTGGGTGGGTGGTCAAAGCCACCAACAAGCAATTTTTTCCGCAACTAAAACAAAAATTTCCTGCTTGTTTTTTTAGTGTTTTGGCAATGAGTTGGGCTTCAACACCACTTTGAATGAGAGAAATAATGTAATTCTAACTGGTAAACTGACTGCAGGCAGTTATCGTGTTGTATTTTGTTGCAAATTTTGAAATCCAAGATGGCCACTGGCAGCCATGTTTTTTTGGCTGAATGACCTCAAAATGACTCATTCCTATTTACATGTCCATGTTAACATCCATGATAAATAGTGTATGCACAGAAATTCATATACAGCTGTTTACAGTGAATTTCCCCCCGCAAATCTCTGTTTTAGTGTTAAAAGGGGGGTGGGTGTAAAAAAAATGGTCGGAAAAAACTGCCGAAAACGGAAAAAAAATTGGGGGTGGGTGGGTATAAAAAATGATCGAAAGGGAAAAAATGCCATGTACATGCCTGAAATTTGTTTCCGGGGGGGGGGGGCAATGTGGCACCCCAAATGTCAATACAACATTTGATTTTATCATCTTTACTTGAATAGGTGAGTTCACAAATACTCTATTTCCATGCATATACTAGTAAACACAATTATACATAATCATTGGGGAATTGAACAAATTATACTGTATAATATACAAGCATAATTATGTAAACTAGAAGATAGCAGCACAAACTAGTACTTCTGCATGTCAAATATCACACATACCAGTATATACCACTTATACTGCGGATTGACTTCTTTAAAAATATTGGCCATCATATCAGGGGGGGATTTCCGGGCACGTATGCCGGGGTGGATGGGTGGTTGAACTTGATGGGACCAACAAACATTTTTTTCCGCAACTAAAATTTTATTTTCCTGCAAGTCGTTTGACTGTTTTTGCAATGAGTTTGGCATAAAACTCATTACAATAAGAGAAATACCGGTATTTATAAAACAGAAATGACAAATTTCATGATGATCAGACAAACAGTATAGCTTGTAGCTCATGCTAATGGATTGAATTTTGAATTCCAAGATGGCCACCGGCTGGTGACCGGCAGCCATGTTTTTTTGCTGAATGACCCCAAAATGAGTCGTTCCTATTTACATGTCAATGTTAACATCCATGACAAATAGTATTCACAGAAATTCATATACAGCTGTTTACAGTGAATCTCCCACACACCCCCCCCCCCCCGCAAATCTGTTTTATTGTTAAAATGGTGGGGGTGGATGTTTGAACGCGGGGGTGGGTGGGTCCCAACAAGGGTCGAACGAAAAAAATCAGCATACATGCCTGAATATATTTTCCGACCCCCTGATCATATGGCCATTTTCGTCTATTTTTCCAACTATACTTTCTATAAGCAATGGGAATGCTTGATAGAAAATTTGAAAATAGTATATACAAGTAGGGGGTTAAATGTAGCACACCATGAACTTTGAAGTTGCCGACATTGTTTATGCTGTCAATTTTTAAACTCCACCCATCGCCTGTTGTCAGGCCGCATTGATTGGCATTACACAAACAGGCATGGAAATACAAGATAGTGATTCGTCTTATACATGCATATATAAGTTAATTTAACGATATCCGTGTGGTTGTATTAATTTTCAACTTTTGGTGTGATATCAGTTGGTGTATCATAACTACACGGTACTGTAGTTCCATAACAATGACCGTGGCTAATGAATCTGGCATTTCTGTAATAAGAAGAAAAATATGCTGCATATACATGTATGTGATATGGATACATGTATTTTTATAATTTGCAAACATATTTATAAACAAAGTGTAAAGTTCATTCAACCAACAATGTGAGCGTCCTCGGCAATTCAGATGACCATGGCCTGACAAAATCATGGATAGTTTGTTGACACGATTACGATGTCATCACATATGGCCCGGGAAATTAATATAATACCGGCCCATCTGTTTTGGGGGGGGGGGGGGCGTCCACAGTACACCTTGGAAAATTCCAACTGCACCCCCCCCCCCTTGAATCAGAATCAGACCAAATACATATTTTGGCATAATTCCATTTGCACCCGCCCCCCTTGAATCAGATGCAGACCAAATACATGTTTTTGCATAATTCCATTTGCACCTCTGGTCTAATATCATATATATTCATAAACCATGGTTCTATATATTCCCGGTATGAGACCATTCAGATATTTTTACCTGAAAAATTGCATAAAATCTAACATCTAACGGTCTAACTCCAGACAAATGCACACGGCTACGGACAAGAGACCAGGACACACCGGGCTGTTCATGGTTGTTCGGCCCGGGTGAGAACATTTTGAAAACTATACAAGAAAATCTCGAATCCAATAAACTAGACTGGCATCAAATGAAGCGTTCCTATTTTCTTGTAAATTTGGGGAGGGGTGCGTAAGAATTTTTTTGGGATTTACAGCTGGGAGTTACCGTTAAAATCTCGAGATTAATGGGGTCTTTACGTGGTGTTATATGATGCCGACAAGTTCATTTAATGTCAAAATTACGATTAGCCAATTCGGCTGGTTAAACAACACATGTGGCGGCCCACGTCCAGAATTTTCCAGGTCTCCCGATCGGCCATGCAGTCCGCCTCTGCCCTCATGAATTTATGTGAGAAGAGTACCATCTTATTGGATACACGGCTGGTTAAACAACACATGTGGCGGCCCACGTCGGTTTCATTTGTGGCCCAAGTTGTGGTTGGGCGGCCCAACCACATATACACCCCCCCCCCCCCAAACCGTAAAAAAAAACCTCGGATTCTCGCTTGATAGAAAATCACGTGGAATCAGAATTTTTCCGGCCTCCGGCCCATCGGGAAATTTCCCGGTCTCCCGATCGGCCAGTCCGCCTCTGCATATGAGTATATTGTCGGCGGTTAACCATGTGATTAACTACCCTATGTTTTTTATTTACTTTGTACAATTTTTAAATACACACACAGTTCTGATGCAGTCACAAGTGGAGGTAACCAAGGATACGCCACAATTTCGCATCTAAAATGCTTGATACTACATTTTATCATTCGCGACAATGCGCAGTAAAACTATCACTGTATCGGTTACTACCCACAACAAAATCTGTCCACTTACGATTGAATCGTGATCATCAGAACATTCACTTAGTGAACGTTCAGATGACCACGATTCAATCGTAAACTTGTGGAAACTTTTCCGTCGTAGGAAATAACTGATAATTGGACTGCGCATGCTCACATCAAAATCGTAGGTCAAAAATAATATCAAGCACTGTTTGATTTTACTATTTTTAGATGCCAAATTGAGGCGTATCCTTGGTTTATACATCCACTTGTGACGAAAGATTCGCAGTGGTGTGTGCATAAAAATTGTAGCTGAAAATGCCCGGTGTAGTCAATCACATGCTTCAGGATGTTCAACCTACGGTATAATCATATACGATGCCGCATCGCAATTGTGTGAACAAACTATCCACGATCTTGTCGGGCCTGATTCCTCCACTTACAAATGAATCGTGGTCGTCTGAACATACACTTACATGTAGTGTTGAATTGGCCACACAATAACTAGAAGGCCGTGGCTAAAGAACGGTATGCCGCTCTTTAATACCAAACGCTAAAGAGCGGTATACCACGCTTTAGCTATATGGGCCTGATACGCTAATTAACGGTATACCGCTCTTTAGCGTTTGGTGCTAAAGAACGGTATACTGCTCTTTAGTGACAAACGCTAAAGAGCGGTATACCACGCATTAGCTATATGGGCCTGATACGCTAATGAACGGTATACCACTCTTTAGCGTTTGGTGCTAAAGAGCGGTATAGGCCTACTGCTCTTTAGCCCTCGGTGCTAAAGAGCGGTCCAGGTTGGATGAGCGGCACGTGCGTTGCCAAGATATTTTGCGCATTGCGCCAACACATAACGTTATAATCCGTATCGCTCTTTAGCTCTCATCGCTAAAGAGTGGTGTGCCGTTCTTTAGCCATCAGTGCTAAAGAGCTGTCCATGTTGGATGAGCGGCACGTGCGTTGCCAAGATACTTTGCGCATTGCGTGTAACGTTATAATCCGTACCGCTCTTTAGCCCTCACCACTAAAGAGCGGTATACCGTTCTTTAGCCCTCAGTACTAAAGAGCGGTGCGGTATACCGTTCTTTAGCCACTTCGTAACTAGAATGAATGGGCATTTTATTTTTAATATTATCAGGTTCACATTTGTTCAAAATTATTCTATGAAGAAGTACCTTTATATACAATTGCCTTTTAAGTTATATTTTCAATAATTGTGACCTTTCTGTTTCCCAACTATTGTCATATTAATCTCGACCGATAATACAGAGCAATTATGCATAGCTTTATGTCAGAATTTGATTTTTGCAGGGTAAAATTTGCCACTCACGCCGGCTACGGAATACTTTATTTTTATTTATCGTAGAAATTAAGCACAAAATATGATTTAATAAAAACCGATTTTGCAAAGTTTCCCAGTTTTGCGAATATTGTGGATGGGTACATTTATATACGAATGATCAATGCCATATAATCATAGTCCATCAGATGTTACTATTTTAACATGAGAAATCATAACAAATACAAGCAGATTGAACGTATTCTAAAATATCGTACATATTTCACCGACAGTAAAATTCACCATCATTTCATTTGTAAAATATGAATAAATCACGCACGTGTAATCGTCGTTCAATTAAGTATATCACTCGTAACAACATTTTCGTAAAGAGAAAACACTTTACAACAGTTAACTTACCTGAAAAATCAGATCAAATGGAGTTCAGCTGTTCATTTCCGATCTCGAAAAATGTGTTTTGTCATAATGGCTGACCGTGACCCACAGAACAGGCGTGACCGAATGGCGGACACAATAAAAGTTGTAGTCCGAGTCCGAGTTCAGTAAAAGGTGTAGTTGTGACTTTCAATTTCGTCCATCCCAGAAATCTAGTATATTTTATAAAAGAGACATGTTCTGCACACAGATCTATACAATTTGCATGTTCATAAAAGGTATCTAGGGATTACTCAGATGGTGGGCCTATATAGACTTGAGTGATGTGTTTTGGCCTGTGTCATTTAAAATTAATTCGAGGGGTGGGGGGGGGGTGGGGGGGGGGGGGTCAATGCATATTATTTTTCATTTGCGCTTGATTTTCGCTTAGGCATAAACATTTGCGCTTAAGCCCAAATGATAGAGGTTATTTGAACTTAAGCGCAATATGTGTGCTTAAGCGCAAATATGTGTGCTTAAGCGCAAATATTTTCGCTCAAGCGTAAATAAATAATAAATGTGAAAAGGGCCTCCCCCATATATATATGACCATTGACCATGGCGGGAATTGCGCTGGTGCAGCATTAAAGTCTTAACAGACCATATGCTAGAGCATTCTCTTATATATGTGAGTCATCCAAATGAAGCCTCGTATCATATATAAAAGAATGCATTGGCTTATAAGGCTTGCCAATGAACTGAACATTTATCAGGTTATTGCATGAATTTTTAATACACAGCAAGGCAGGTTACATCATTTTATAGATATTCTAGAATTTCTAGTTTGTGAAAACTATACTTAAAGCCATATGTTATGCACCCTGTCTAACCAACTGAACTATGAACTATAGACATGTTATTATTTTTATTATCAGAGACATGCCTTCTGCAAAGATATAGGCTTATACATTATAAACATGCAAATAGTTGCTTCATTTGGGCTAACTTCCATCATTTAGTGAGTCAAACGTGAGGAAATTCTCTTAGTTTGAAAGTTGGAGCATGCCTGGCCCTGTGAGTTGATGTCACAAACATCAAATATTAGTACTTCTTATCAGATGGACATCTCTACCAATAAATTAAACATTTCTCATAGTCATTGCATGCTTTATAATATACAGGACAAGGTAGACAACATCATTTGATGGATATTTGACTTAAAATAGTCTGTGGAAACAACCTAAAAGCCATATTGTATGCACCCCTGTGTAGCCAAAATAAATTAAACTATGGATATTTTATTGTTTATTTCACCAGAGACAAGTATTCTGTTGAGATATTGCCTTATATATGTTATAAACATGCAAATAGTGGCTTCATTTGGGCTTGCTTCCATAATTTAGAGAGTCAAACCTGAAGAGATTCCCTTATTTCAAATTTGTAAGATGCCAAGGCAACTGAAATGGTGTATCAAACCTCAAATGGCAGTATTTCTTATCAGATGGACATGTCTACCAATAAATTAAACATTTCTCATGGTCATTGCATGCATTTTAATATACAGGACAAGGTAGAAACATCATTTGATGGAAATATTACTTAAAATAGTCTGTCAAATCTACATAAAAGCCATATTGTATGCATCCCTGTATAGCCAAATGAAATTAAACTATGGATATTGTATTGTTTATTTCATTAGAGACATGCATTCTGTTGAGATATAGCCTTATATATGTTATAAACATGCAAATAGTGGCTTTATTTGGGCTTGCTTCCATAATTTAGAGAGTCAAACCTGAAGAGATTCCCTTATTTCAAATTTACAAGATGCCAAGCCAGCTGAAATGGTGTATCAAACCTCAAATGACAGTATTTCTTATCAGATGGACATCTCTACCAATAAATTAAACATTTCTCATGGTCACTGCATGCATTATAATATATAGACCAAGGTAGAAAACATCAGTTGATGGATATTTTACTTAAAATAGTCTGTGGAAACTACATAAAAGCAATATTGTATGCATCCCTCTACAGCCAAATGAAATTAAACTATGGGTATTTTATTGTGTATTTTATCAGAGACATGTATTCTGTTGAGATATAGCCTTATACATGTTTTTAACATGCAAATTGTGGCTTCATTTGGGCTTTCTTCCATTATTTAGAGAGTCAAATCTGAAGAAATTCCCTTAGTTTTATATTTATGATCCCATAATCCCATGAAATGGTATTTTAAACCTCAAATGTCAGTATTTCTTATCAGATGGACATATCAACTAATGAATTAAACATTTCCCATGGTCATTACATGCATTTTAATATACAAGGCTATGTAGAAAACATCATTTGATGGATATTTTACTTAAAATAGTCTGTGGAAACTACATAAAAGCAATATTGTATGCATCCCTCTATAGCCAAATGCAATTGAACTATGGATATTTTATTGTGCATTTTATCAGACATATATTCTGTTGAGATATATAGCCTTATACATGTTATTAACATGCACATAGTGGCTTCATTTGGGCTTTCTTCCATAATTTAGAGAGTCAAAGCTGAATAAATTCCCTTAGGTTTCAAATTTAAAAGATGCCAAGCCAGCTGAAATGGTGTATCAAACCTAAAATGTCAGTATTTCTTATCAGATGGACATCTCTACCAATAAATTAAGCATTTCTCATGACCATTGCATGCATTTTAATATATAGGACAAGGCAGAATACATCACTTGATGGATATTTTACTTAAAATACTTTGTGGAAACTACATAAAAGCCACATTGTATGCTTTCCTATATAGCCAAATGAAATTCAACTATGGATAAATTGGATATTTTATTGTTTGTATCATCAGAGATATTAGCATTCTGCTATTATATAGTCTTTTGTGTGTTATAAACATACAATAGGTGCATGGCCTCATTGGGCTTGCTTTCATAATACAAGAGAGTCAACTCTGAATAAATACCATCGGTTTGAAATTGGTAGCATCTTCCATCCTTATATAAGAGGGGTATATACCAGCTTGAAGTACCGGTTTAATTAATAGGTTCAATGCAAGGGGCCACCAGAGAGGTTTGTCTAGTTCGGGATGGTGTGGCAAACCGCCATTTGGAGATTTCAAGGGAGCTCTAGGTCTCCGCAATGGCGACCCACTATAATGTGCAAACAAAATTTTATTAAAATTGTATAAAGGTCAGCATGCCCTAAGAGCTTTGAGAAATAGATAAAAATACTTACTGACAGATTGCCAATAACAAAATTACATCTGTTGAAACTATTGTTATGTAAACAAAACTGTTACAGTGATTTGTCAACAAATATATAATTCTAGCTGTATTATTAGTTCAAATATTTAACTATGAATAACATTTTCAGAATATTTAATCAACAGGTTGGACCTTTTCCAATGTTATGTAAACAAAACTGTTACAGTGAGTGACTTGTCAACAATTATATAATCCTATAGCTGTAGTATTACATGTAGTTCAAATATTTAAGTATGAATATGAATTTTCAGAATATTTAATCAACAGATTGGTCTGGTTGGACCTTTTTCAATGTTTACCATAAAATTTTGATCACAATTTTGCTCTCGTTGGACTTTTACAGTTATTCCAATACAGCAGTAATTTCTACATAACAATTAATTCTTGGTTTAGAAATATTTTCTTTAAGTATTTCTTAACTTAGAAAAAAAATCTTGAAACAAGAAATATATATTTAATTTTTGAAGCCATTTTCTTATTAAGGAAATTGTTTCTTGTTTCAAGACTAAAATCTATCTTATTTGAGAAAACTATCTCTTGTCTGGTGGGAGTTTCTTAAATTTTCTTGATGTAGCAGACTTGGGGGGTATATTTCCCAAAATAAGATTTATTTTCCTGTTTCAGGAAATAGTTTTTCTTGTTTCAAGATATTTTATCTTATTAAGAAATTATTTTTGGCAGTGCAGTGCTGTCGCGGAAGGATAGAACGAGAGGCGCTTGCTCCTCGAGTTCTATCCTTCCGCGACAGCACGAGTGCCGTATCAACAAACCCATTTACACATCGTGTCGTTCTGTGTTTATTACACGCTTCGCGTCCTAGAATCCGTGCATTAAAAATACAGGATTAGATGGTTTATTTAGGCTCATACAGGGCGTGTTTGTCGTGTGTGATGATTATTTTATTCAAATAGTTCCTGTTTCATGGTTGAGGCGAACCTGATGTACATCATTTTACATCAACGAGATGCATATGAAACGTACGTTCCATACGGATTTGTAAATATGGAACAGCAATAACACTACTTATAGGAACAAGCGTGTAATAAATAGTTATATAGGATATATTTTGTCTCTGACTATCACCATATGAATGTGTAAATATGTATATATGTAAACCTGGAAATATTGTATCTGACACTTGCAGAATGATGTCCCCGGTCGGTGAATTTAGTGATGATACCCGACACAGCGGGCTAGCTGACCTCATTCAGCGTAGACCTCATCGTCTGGGAAGTATCTATGTAGTTACATTTTCCCTTCTGTTCAATTTATTTTTCTCCTAATTTACAGAAGATGAAATGTATAATCGAGGTGACTAATGGGTGATCATCGCCAATATCAAATGGAGAACTTCAATCTGATAATACGTCTCACATAGTGATTGATGCCTAAGCAGAAACATTCCTATACGGTGAATTTGTTGACGCCAATCCGCTGTTCGGAATAGCGTCACTAAATTCGCCCTCTTGTGACCTCATTCTGCAAATGTCAGACACAATATATCGAGACTTGAACATATGTTATTCCCATATTAATCAGGGGGGGGGGGGGTGAAAAAAAAAATTCCGGCACGTATGCCGGGGTGGGTGGGTGGTCAAAGCCACCAACAAGCAATTTTTTCCGCAACTAAAAAAAAAAATTCCTGCTTGTTTTTTAGTGTTTTGGCAATGAATTGGGCTTGAAAACCACTTTGAATGAGAGAAATAATGTAATTCTAACTGTAAATTGACTGCAGGCAGTTATCGTGTTGTATTTTGTTGCAAATTTTGAAATCCAAGATGGCCGCTGGCAGCCATGTTTTTTTGGCCGAATGACCTCAAAATGACTCATTCCTATTTACATGTCCATGTTAACATCCATGATAAATAATATGCACAGAAATTCATATACAGCTGTTTACAGTGAATTTCCCCCCGAAAATCTCTGTTTTAGTGTTAAAAGGGGGGGTGGGTGTCAAAAAATGGTCGGAAAAAAACTGCCGAAAACGGAAAAAAATTTGGCGGTGGGGGTGGGTGGGTACAAAAAATGATCGTAAGGGAAAAAAAAAACGCCATACGTGCCTGAATTTTTTTTCCGACCCCCCCCCCCCCTGTATTAATACATTATTTTCTAATCTTATTTTGATGCGCGATTACGCAGAATGATACCTAATAAAAATGTATTAGAAAAATGATGACCTGCCTCGAGTTGGATCAGCATTGTGGATTGTCTCCCGGAGGAATGTCCCGTTGTCCAGACGAGTGTTAACCCTTTACCCAACAAACCGGCCAAAACCGGCCAAATAAAGCTTTAACAGCCTAAAATATCTTCGGTATGTCTCAATAGAACCATACAAATATGGATATCATTGGAACCGGCTCATTGACCACATTGTGATGGTTACAGTTATGCCCTGTGCCAATGCATTCTCTTATATATGCGAATCTACCATAGGTCGCCTCGCATATATAAGAGAATGCATTGGCATAACAAAAATCTTTTTTTAACACTTTTTACCATTTTTTCTTACATTCTTTAACAATTTTATAATTTTTAATGTGTTAAGCCAATGCATTCTCTTATATATGCGAGGCGACCTATGGTCGACTCGCATATATAAGAGAATGCATTGGCACAGGGCCGTTCTGTTGGGTAAAGGGTGAATATGGCCTTGTACGGGAACAATGAGGTTTCATACTTAACGTATACTGCCGGTCTATCATGCGGCTAAATAAGGTCTGAGTTATCATGATACCATTGTTTATGACGTGAGTAATAATATTGTTTACTATAGGATGATACTGATCTGAACATCCCTCGACTATAAAATGGTTACTACCAGTCATAACCAATTAAGTATATGATAGTTAATTATGATTGTATGCTCTTATACTACAGCACTTATATCTCCCACGTATTATATACATTTAAACTTAGCAGTTACAATCACTGGGGAAAGAAAGTTTATCCTAGATCCGGGAATACACCAAACTATATATACTAGCTTATGTACTATCGGACAGGAAAGCAATGTCTTCCGAGGCGAAGCCGAGGGTCACATTGGTTGAAATGGGAGACAATCCACCTGGCACAAGGTCATCATTACGCCACCTAGTGTGGTGTTTCTAGCATTTGTTTTTTTTATATCGCATGGAGTACAGGGCGAATGTATTCTTGGAGATTGTTTGTACCTTACTGAATCGTACCGATATAATGACGTAGATGCCGAAATTGTAAAGTTAACGGCAGCGGTGTATAATACGTTTATGAAAATATGATAAATCCTATCGATAGAGTCAGGACAGGCTCAAATTGTAAACTTAAAGTCACCGGTGTAATAATATGTTGTTGAAAATATAAATAATCTGATAGCCTGAAAATATTGTATAACCTATTGGGAGCCCATAATAAATGGGAATAACCTATTGGGAGCCCCTGCATGTAGTGAACTGAATTGTGGGTATTTATGGAGATTGTTTGTACCTTACTGAATCGTACCGATATAATCACGTAGATGCCGAAGTTGTAAAGTTAACGCCACTGGTGTATAATATGTTTATGATAAATCGTATCGATAGAGTGAGGACAGGCTCAAATTGTAAACTTAAAGTCGAAAATATAAATAATCTGATAGCCTGAAAATAATATATAACCCATTGGGAGCCTCCTGGTATAGTGAGGTGAATTATGGGTAAGCCCCCTGGTGTAGTGAGGTGAATTATGGGTAATATTATGCCTGTTCTATTGTGATAACCGCCATCTTTTATCTTCTGGAATTATCGGCGATGTCACCAAGATTTCTACACTCGATTCTTTTAAAATGCACCCTGATCGGTCAAATTCTTTTGATAATTCTATCTAAATACATCTTAGCTACTATTCGGATCTGCTTTCCCGGTCGAAAAAGGTTTAGTTTGACCAAAACGGCTTTTGACAAAAGTTTGTTTATAAAATAGCGTACTCGATAAACCCGTAAATTTTATCATCGAAAAAAATTCATTTCTTTCACCTAAAACATAATTATGTGCTGTATCCTATCATTTTAGGAATATATACGTATCCCACTCAGACACACCAAGTCTCAGCTTAAAATTTTGAAAAATAAGAGATTTATCAACATAAATCGATTTGTATGGCAGATCCCATGTTAAATTTTATCATCGAAAAAAATTCATTTCTTCCACCTAAAACATAATTATGTGCTGTATCCTATCATTTTAGGAATATATACGTATCCCACTCAGACACACCAAGTCTGAGCTTAAAATTTTGAAAAATAAGAGATTTATCAACATAAATCGATTTGTATGGCAGATCCCATGTTAAATAAATTTTAGGGCCCTTCAAATGTTTTCTGAGATGTTCCATATTGGCACCAGAGTCCATATTTGACTGGTTCTACATGATAATTGTGCAACAGTACAGTCGCGTTACTTTATACGTCAAAATTGGTCATTATCACTCGACAAATTTATTTCGGTCTATCGTATCAACCCCTATTTCCCCCGCGTAGCCTGACTAAGTGTCAACATTGGTCTTTATCGCTCCACTAATTTGTATCATTTCATCGGTATGAATTCCATATCCAATTATCCACATATAACCAACCCAATCTCTAATCCCAGTCCAATTTATTAATTTTTTTCATCGATATAGTCACGTTACGAAATATTTTATTGCGTGATACTTGTACTTATATGTCTATGGTATTACTATAGTATACCGTATACGTATATCAATTGCTATTCCTTTCTATATAATTCTGGTGTCATCTATAGAGATACAGATAATTTCTGACAACCCCCCCTAATTTTATATCATTGCTGCTTTAGTACATTCGCGATGCATTACATGGCAACATCGCTCCACTAATTTATGTCAGTTCATCGGTACGAACCCCTTTTTCTCCGAGTCCATATAACCAACCCAACATCTTATCCCGGCTTAAATTATTATTTTTATTTTCATCGGTATAGTTGTGTTACATACATATTTTTATCATTTGATTCTAATTTGTATTGTACCACTATAGAAGTCCATAAATGACTATTCTGGCACTATATAGAGATGACTAATATTCTGACACCCCCCCCCCCTATTTTATAACCTTGTTGCAACAGTAGAGTTGAGATGCATAATATGTCAACATTGGTCGTTATCGCTCTACATATGTATATCGGTTCAACCCTTAGTTCCCTGTAATGCCCACCCCCCTCAATTTATTTTTTCATTTGTATTATAGTCTCGTTACGTACACATTTTTCTTTTATAACTTTTGCTTCAACGCGCCGAGTTCTAGCTGCTGCAGACAATACAAAACTGAAAACATATTGAAATGTAAGCAGGCTTCAAACTCATATTATCCAATAAAAACTCTGGCTACATCAGAAATTTGTGTATCAGGTGTACTCGCATTTGTTGCGTTAAAAACCAAAGGTCCAAATCCCCAACAAACTGATGTGAGGCTTAACTCCATCTACATACAGTAATGTCCAAAGTAATTGACCACTTAACCACAGCAGAATTATGGGTAATTTTTCAAGATTTTAAATCCTGAAAAATTACCCATAATTCTGCTGTGGTTAATTTGTCAATTACTTTAGGCATTACTGTAGCCCATATAAGGATGTGAGGTCTAATGATAACTCCATCCACATACAGTAATGTCCAAAGTAATTGACCATTTAACCACAGCAGAATTGTGGGTAATTTTTCCGGATTTTAAATCCTGAAAAATTACCCATAATTCTGCTGTGGTTAAGTGGTCAATTACTTTGGGCATTACTGTATCCCATATAAGGATGTGAGGTCTAATGATAACTCCATCTACATACAGTAATGTCCAAAGTAATTGACCACTTAACCACAGCAGAATTATGGCGTTCAATATGGTCTACCTAATTCTGCTCCAAAAACATGTATATTGAATATATGGATGTTTATTGGGGGGAAACCGATTATTTCAATGATATTTTCATTAAATGGGATCCAAACACCGACCTACGGGAGCGCGCTTTGCGCGCGACTGTTTCTTAAGTATATGTGCATATTGTCAACAATTGGAATCACAACAGATAAGATTGTCGGGGGTCCCTTGCGCTTGCGCGATCTGTCCATCAAAACATATTTAGACATCTCAAGACACGTAAGACCCAATAACTTAATATACAGAATAGATACATCTATTGCCTGAGTGACTAATATTTATATTTGTTACAATGGGGTCAAATAGTTGCGAAGCCAGCACCACAATTCTTTCCCTCCATAGTAAATATTAAAACAACTTCTAAAGAATTATTTATTTACCTTATATTTGGTATGGAGCGTCCTTGGTTTACTGGAGTTCAGATTTGTTAACATCACGTCACCAAGTCAATTACTTGCGAAGCCACAGCCATAACTATTTCCCTCCATAGTAATTCTCAAAACAACTTCTTAAGAACAATTGACCAGGTCAGTCGCGCAATTATTGGAAGAGCCACGGTCAATCATTTTTTTAAACCAAATTTTACATTTAAATTATTCCTTTATTTAACCAAAAAAAAAAAATTAAATGAGAAAATTAACTTTTACTACTTGCTAAATTTTATCTTTTAATTATTTCATTTAAATTTTAGACTAAAATTTAAAAATATACATTCCCAGTATTTACAGTATACTAAGTCCAAGTCTTTATAATCTGTTGAGTGACCCCACAGTCATTTACTTCCTTTGTTAGTAATAATTTGAAGGATTACTTGTTTAAACGCAATTGTTATCAAAATATTTTATGTATTTTTTATAATTTCTATTTATATGTAATACTATAATCTTGGTGGCGTTACCATTTCTGACTATGGTTTTCTTGTTATTTTTGTTATACCGAATAACTTTATGTCCAGTAACTTCAGTTGTAGTATATAAAATGTTCTATGGGTATAATAATATTCAAGTGTAGCTGGGAATGCCACGAATTGTGAGGATGAGTCCTAATCCACTACCCGTATGCCTTGGGTACGCATAGTTGAATATACCATAAGGGTGATAACAAATTATAAGTCAACTAAATAGAAAGGAGTATAGTAAATTGCCATAGCAGTCAAACAACATGCATAGATAAATAGTTTATACATAGAATGTGCTATCCTCTACATCCACTATATTGCATATTGGTGGCAATTGGGCACAGTAAATTAAAGACGTATTTTTCTCGGAAGTGCATAGTCCGTAAATTTCCTCAAACCGTTTCGGGAATCTCCGGTCTGAGCGGTGAATATTACCGTAAATATCAACCAGTAAATCGACTGCCACGCAAGCTTTGGAAAATATCCCATGGTCCTGTAACTGGGAAATTAACATTGGGCGAGTGAATGGGGTATCATAAACTGAAAGCATGTCCATTTGTGTCATAATATTCGTTTTCACTTCTGGTCCCGTGTAAACGTTGAGGCATTACGTCGTTGCGACTTACTGTAAACAGTTTTTTGTTAAACCAAAATAAAACTCCGATTATGGATAAAGCACGTGTTTCTTCCGTTTCTTTGCCGTAGTAAAAAACGACCCAAAACTGTACGACTCATACACATCACATAATTATAGTTCTGCCACGAGAAGTCGCAGTTATATACATTTATTTGTCCAAACATCATCGTTCAGAAAACTCGATAGCACAGGCCCCTGCGGGGAAATACCATATCAATATTAACTATATACCGGTGACAGGTATCGTATTTATTCGGGTATCGTACATCTGGCAATTTCCCCCAGGGACCTGTGCTCGTAAAGTGAAAATGAAAAATCATTCTAATCCTGTGAATGGTGTGTGTAGAGAAGTGATATATGTCCAATTGGCAGTTATAGGCACTATATCCACTTGTAATTAATTGACTCGCATCGCCACAATGCAGAAGTCACACTCTCCGTACTATAATGTCCGATACTGGTAAAACAATTCTATTAAACTATGCTATCACACTGGGGAAATTTACCTTTCCCATTGTCATGCAATTCGTTCTGCAGGTTTATGCTCCGTTACAATATAAGTGCTAAGCTGCGTATAAAATGAATATCTGATTATGTGTACTTCACAGAGTGCTAAGGAACGTCGGTGGCTCAGTCGGTGGCTCAGTCGTCTCGCCCTCCATTGCTGGCGATGAGGGTTCAAATCCACATGTTTTCAGCATGTGGTTATTGCCAGTTCCTCGCCGATGGCCGGTGGTTTGCCACACATTTATCAGCCATTGAAATCACTGTTAGATTAGCCGTAAGTGTGCGGATTTCCCCCACCACTAAAACTGGCAATGTCGTGATATGACCTTAGCTGTGGGACAGCGATATTAAACCCCAGTCAATCAACCCAGAGTGTTAAGCTGAGTAGAAACTGCATATGTACGTCAACGAGTGCCCAGTTGCTGCGTATAAAATGTATGTGTACTAATTGTACTTCCGTTTAGTGTTTATTGCTTACTAAGTGTTCTATTCGCTTGTTTTACAAATATTGGCTCAACTGGCACATTTTTCAGATTTTCCCATAATATATATGTATACATTCAGGGGAGTCGCACGCTTTGCATAAATCCAGCCAAAAATGGCCAAGAGATTTTAAACAAAGAATTTCTCTGGATCTATCTGGCAAAAAACTTGAGTTTCTCATATCATCATCTTCGTTGTATATAGAATCTGAGCAATTATTGAGAAACAAAAAAAATTGATTAAAATATTATTTTATGTTTGTGTCCTTTCGATACCAAAAACTGCTAGAATAATTAATAATTTTGCACACATCTCCAATAACCAGTAGCTTATTGTCTTGGCTCTATGTGATGAGGACTAATTTGTATCATATTGTTGAGTTCGATTTTTAATTGCATAATATAGCATAATACACATACATTATAAATTATAATTTATAATGAAGACTAAAGCAGTCATAAATATTCCAGCTCAATGAAAACAAATGTTGATATACAGTGTGGTCCACTCAAGTAGGGAGCAATCAACTAGAATTAGACAACAGTGTTAGGAGACATGGTGTCAGCTTTTACTTGGTTTTGTACCAAGACTCAGAACTGTTCTAAGCCCATTTTTTCATTCATCAACAGCCATGGCATGAACATTCTCAAATGTAGAACATTATTTGTGGGTAGTTGCCTTTCAAAATGAAAATAATCATTAAATTTAATGAATCAAGAATAATTAAATCTTCTCTCTTGATCGTGAGATATAGGATAGGATAATTTTATTTACAATATACACACATGGAAAGTACAATTACAAATAAATATAATATTGATAGACTATACATGTATACTGCTAGGGGTGATATAGTCATGACTGACTGTCTTCCTATCACCCCTGGGTGTGGTGACAGATTATATGATGAAGATGGCCGAATTAATTTGATTGTTTTTAGGTTACGTTTATCGTGTGCAGACTGTTTTTTTTTGTATATATAGGCGTTGTTAGGGCGATGGTACGAAAAGTGGTTCATATGTATGGGCACCTACTTGGTCGATATACTGAATGAATACTATGAATATTCATGTGTGAGTGGAACCGAGTAGGAATAATGTGAGTGAGGTTTTGGAATGTTTTTTTTTGTTTTTTGTTTTTTTTGTTAGAAAATTATATATCGTTGTTTATTTGAACTGCACTTACAGAAGTTCTTGGTACCTGAAAATAGTGAAATTGTAAATATTTATCATGCCTCAAAAGTAACGTAAACGAGATTATACTATCCAATGGGTCGTTGGTTCTTAAATATTGTGTCACAGTAATCGCTCGTACCAAATTTAACAAACATATTCCTGTCAGATTTTGAGAAAATCAATTTTGAAATACCATGACATTTTGGCAAAACGTGCGTCTGACCCTTAACCGAGTAATTAACATTTGCATTTGAAAACTGAAATAGCATAAATCATAATCAAATAGCATATATAATAATCAGATTGCATATATGGTAATCAATGGCGGGCACAATCCCAACGTTAGAACTTAATATGTGCAAACGATAGTCCTATACGCATTTCTGACAGTACATGTGGATTACTTGTCAGTGTGTGGACATACATGTAATCTTAGTCGAGAAACTACTTACACTATAGGCCTACTTATTATTATTATTCAGATTGCCTGTAGGATTTTATACCAAACACAATATTCATGAGTGATGTCTGTATAATTCCTGGCAGTCCTTGGCATTTGACAATGAGTACCATTGTAGTCCAGGGTGAGATATTCCATTTATAAATCATTAATGTAAATTACATCTGGAAACATGTGTTCCGTGGGCGCACCCACTCCTGCGGAAAGTTACCCGGTACTTCGGCTCCAGCGGGCGTCTGAAGCATCATACATCACACGGGAGCTCGACTTTTAACAAGTTCCATCTAGCCCCAGGTGCAGTGGAATGATTGGATATATCATCGGCTCTTATTTGATTATACCATTATAACACACTGTCTCGAAAGCTTTGTTGATGGTCGACAGTCACTACTACATCTGCAATCATCGTACGTGTTACCGTGCGCGGAGGCCTATACATGTGTTACCATGCGCGGGGGGGGGGGGGGGGGGGCTATGCATGTGTTACCGTACGTGGAGGCCCATGCATTTGTTACCGTGCGGGGAGGCCTATGTATGTGTTACCGTTCGCGGAGGCCTATACATGTGTTACCGTGTGAGAACGCCTATACATGTGTTACCGTGCGCGGAGTCCTATACATGTGTTACCGTGTGCGGAGGCATATATATGTTTAACCGTGTTTGGAGGCCTATACAGTTTTTCTAAAGCTATCTTAGTTCCCATTTATAGTGTATGCCAATTGACTGCCTTGTGTTGGAATAGCGAGATTTTCCCGAGGTGGTGTCTTCTAAACAGCCAGCAGGACTATTGTCCGCGAGGCCTGGTCGCATTTCGATATCAATAGTCAGAAGATATAATCGGGGGGGGGGGGGGAATCGCGCTCGCTGGCTATTCCAGTCCATGCATGCAAGGCATTCAGTGGGTGTTGTATTATATATGACAAAATTATCGCCTCAGCAGGCGGATAAATAGTTCGCATCATCTTTGCATAGCGCCAGAATCGTGACAATTCTGCCATCGCGCCACATTCTGAATAGTTCGAAGACTATAGCCCGGGTGATAGGTCACTCGCCGGGCAACGGTCAAAACTACTCTCTGACACGCGATGGCGTTAAATTCAATCAAAAGACAGCATGACCATATGTGAACTCAAGGTAAATAATATAAAACATGATACTGTTACTGGTCTTCTGATTGGCAACACGCTGCTATGTTATAGTTCTGTCACGATATGGGTTACATTGTCTCGTTTTTATTTTTCAGTGTAATAACATATGGGAGAAGGGGTACCCATAAGTGAGTCAGCACTTGTCCTCCAATCCAATTGTCTGTATAAACAATGTATGTGTCATATATCATGTGTTATATAAATTAGACTAATAAATATGTTTAAACTAAATTGTCTCGTTGTATAAGTGTACTGTTTGCCGCCTACACATTTGGGTAATATTGAGCCTGTGACTGGTGAACCGCAAATATAGACAATATTGGAACAACAGTGCTAACCAATGAACCATGCCAGTGTATGTGTATCTGCGTTACACTATCAAGATGCATTATCGGTCGTCTGGCATATACTGTACAAAAACACGGTATTTTTTCTCTCCATAAGTTCGCTCATATTTAGCTCCGTGTAGGGGGTGTCTATATGTGGTTTGAGGTACAATACCGGTACAAATGCTGACAGTCTGGCAGACATAACTTTAAGTTTCCAAGTTGTGTTTGTTAAATCACTTGATCGTTTGCCTATAGCACCTAACGTAAAACACCCGAAACAAAAAGGACTTTACATTTTGTGTTATTCCGTTTGTGTACCACAAATGTTAAGAACACGGTCTAATCGTTATATGGGACTAAAGCAATGTGTCAGCATTATCGTGCCTATGTATGTTGCTACCGGTCGTTGGACTCAATGATTACAAAAAAAGTTAATTATATTTTATACCCCACTTATAATAATAAGATTACAGTTAGGCAATCCACCTTATGCACGGTACTCATGGCATCATGTCGAACCTTGTTTCAGCGTTATATTGGACAATTTGCTTCATTGAAACTCGATATCGTGGTCATAATTCATGGGAATATTGTCCGAAAGGTTGAAAATTCAAATATGATTCAATATGAGCGAAATTGTTATTGAGTAAGTTATATTTGTTGGCTAAAGATGTGGTCGATGTGATTGATACCTGTACAACAGATAGGTTTCCTAACTTGTTCTTTTATATTTTTAAGTGGTGATATAATTTGTGTTTTTATCTTAACCCTTTACCCAACAGAAGGGCCCTGTGCCAATGCATTCTCTTATATATGCGAGTCGACCATAGGTCGCCTCGCATATATAAGAGAATGCATTGGCTTAACACTTTAAAAATTATAAAATTGTTAAAGAATGTAAGAAAAAATGGTAAAAAGTGTTAAAAAAAGATTTTTTTTAGGCCAATGCATTCTCTTATATATGCGAGGCGACCTATGGTCGACTCGCATATATAAGAGAATGCATTGGCACAGGGCATAACTGTAACTATCACAATGTGGTCAAGGAGCCGGTTCCAATGATATCCATATTTGTATGGTTCTATTGAGACAGACCGAAGATATTTTAGGCTGTCGAAGCTTTATTTGGCCGGTTTTGGTCGTTTTGTTGGGTAAAGGGTTAATAATAAAGGCATGGCCTGACTCTGTTATCATTGTCGTTGAACCTCATCGGCATATTATGGCTTTAGTACCGTAAAACGATTAGCCCCGTGTGATTGACAGGCGTATACACAAACGGAGTAACTCAAAATCTAAACAGGGCTAAACCCATGTAGTGCCACCTCATCCGTCCAGACATCATACCATAGTTCTAGCACACTGACTGACTCTGAGCCTACGATCAGTCATACCAGTGGTACACAATACACCTATACAATACAAATTCACACCCAAGGAATGGACCTGGAATTCATCTGGTTTTAACACTGGATTTTACAACAATAACACCATCAAAATAATGTTTGGGTTCGTTTGGTGTTTAGGCAGGTTGAATAGTTTGTTTCAAAGAATAAAATACCTATAATATTATGATAGAAGCAGATTGGAATGGAATTGTTTCACGCCATTTAGTTTTATCAATAGTCAATACTAATGGTGAATACTAAATGGTATGGCAGGACGGCACACATATTTATTGACTTATAACATAGGTAGTGGAACAGGATTGGAAACAATAGTGAACAAGGAATACATTTTGGTTAGTTTATATGGGATAAAGGAGTTTGTCGCAAATTGTGTTGAGGAAAAACATTTAGTTTTTGCATGCAAGTAAGGGGGTGTGGGATTTTGTTTGGATATCGTGTGTGCAATTTTTTTTCCAGACTGAGTAAATCAAAGATGTTTCGCAATTAGCACACCAATGCTACCGATTATAAAAATGAGAAGAGTATCAACTACTTGTGATGGGTTTTATTCGACATAATGTTCAAAAACTCTCAAAATCCCGTGACGGTGTCCAGCTGCGAAGTCCTCCAGTAACAGGGACAGTAATGTTTCTCATAACTTCTGTGCATCTATCACAGTCAGTGGGTTACTTTTATTGGGTCTGTTGACTAAGACTTTACATTTGAGATATTTCCTACGAGCATCCAGAAGATCCCCGCTCGGCCGCAAGCGCAGGGTCGTAGCCACATTTGGGGAGACATTGGGATACTTTGCCCCCTACAGTTAGTCTGTTTCTCCACCAAATCCCATAACATAGGTCTCACACATAGGGTTAACCCTTTCATGACGGGAGCTGCGCTTTAAAGGCATGCATTATGCCAGTGCATTCTCTTATATTTGTGAGTAGTCTCCCATAGGGAGGTCAATGAAAATATTGTTAGGCCAATGTATTATCTTATATATGTGAGTCTCCTTATGTATCTGAGAGGGGAATTGGTAGAACGGTCTCAGTGATTGTCGTACACACTTAATTATTCATGTGTGCGCTTCTCAGTTATACGTGAGAAATATCATGACGTGGTATAAACAGTCCCAAAAGTTGTACTTCTCATGTCAGAAATGTCGGAGTTACGGGAAGGGACTGGCAAAATGGACACAAACATTGTCGCCAACTTCACCAAACGGATATAAAATTCATGGAGGCACGAACTCAGTATGAGTATTCGTTGTTTCAAATGTGCTTAATTCAATGAACTTGAACAATTTCTCATTTATTATAGAAATTGACACGTATCGATCGGAATGGCACATTGAGAGGTTTCGATGTTCGCCCTTGTCGGGGATGCAACCAGTGCCAACGTCGTCTAGTCCAGACTGCGATGATCGTATCCACTCTATCGTCGGGTTTCTTCGTTGAGACAAGTGCGGACACACCATATGTCTTTAGGTGGTACTCATATATCAGCAGCATTCCATCGATAGACATTATTACGCCACATGTGGTGTATCTAGTTTCTGTGATTTTGATATTGTGTGGTGGACAGGGCGAATGTATTCTTGGAGATTTTTTGTACCTTACTCAATCGTACCGATAGAATTACGTAGATGCCGAAATTGTAAAGTTAACGCCACCGGTGTACAATATGTTTATGAAAATATGATAAATCGTATCGATAGAGTCGCGATCAGGACAGGCTGAAATTGTAAACTTAAAGTCACCGGTGTAATAATATGTTGTTGAAAATATAAATAATTTGATAGACTGAAAATAAAATATAACCCATTGGGATTTCCTAATGTATTCTTGGACATTTTGTTTTGTACCATTACTCAATCGTACCGATAGAATCACGTAGATGCCGAAATTGTAAAGTTAAAGCCAGCGGTGTATAATATGTTTATGAAAATATGATAAATCGTATCGATAGAGTCAGGATAGGCTGAAATTGTAAACTTAAAGTCACTTGCTGTTGAAAATATAAATAATTTGATAGACTGAAAATAATGTGTAACCCATTGCGAACCCCCCTGGTGTAGTGAAGTGAATTGTGGGTAGTTTCATTGTGATTCTCTGCCATCTTTATTTTCTGGAATTATCATCAAGATTTCTCCACTCGATTCTCTTAAACTACACCCGAATCGGTCAAATTCTTTTGAAAATTCTATCTAAATACATCTTAGCTACTATTCGGATCTGCTGTCCCGGTCTAAAAAGGGATAGTTTGACCAAAACGACTATTGACAAAACTTTTTTTTACAAATTGAGCGCACTCGATGACCGGGTAAGGCGGGTTGACCCGTCCACGCTACAAATTTATTATCGAAAACAAATTCAATTTCTTCCATCTAAAACATAATTACGCGCTGGACTCTGTCATTTTATGAATATATATGTATCCCACGCACATACACCAAGTCTCAGCTTATAATTTTTAAAAATGACAGTTTTATCGACATAAATCGATTTTAATGGCAAATGCCATGTTAAATTTTATCATTGAAAAAAAATCATTTCTTCCATCTAAAACATAATTACGCGCTGTACTCTGTCATTTAGGAATATATAACTATCCCACGCACAAACACCAAGTCTCAGCTTAAAATTTGAAAAATGACAGTTTTATCAACATAAATCGATTGTAATGGCAAATGCCATGTTAAATAAATTTTAGGGCCCTGGAAATATTTTCTGAGCTGTTCCATATTGGGCACTAGAGTCCATATTTGACCGGTTACACCTGATAATTGTGCGACAGTACAGTCGCGTTACTTTATACATCAACATTGGTCATTATCACCCGACAAATGTATTTTGGTCTATCGTATCAACCCCTATTTTCTCCCGCGTACCATGACTAAATGTCAACATTGGTCTTTATCGCTCCACTAATTTGTATCGTTTCATCGGTATGAATTCCATATCCAATTATCCACATATAACCAACCCAACCTCTAATCCCGGTCCAATTTATTTATTTCTTTCATCGGAAAAGTCACGTTACGTAATATTTTATCGCGTGATACTTGTACTTATATGTCAATGGTATTACTATAGTATACCGTATACGTATATCAATTGCTATTCCTTTCTATATAATCCTGGTGCCATCTATAGACATAGAGATAATTTCAGGCCCCCCCCCCCAATTTTATATCATTGCTGATTTAGTACAGTCGCGATACATTACATGGCAACATCGCTCCACTAATTTATGTCAGTTCATCGGTACAAACCCCTTTTTCTCCGAGTCCATATAACCAACCCAACATCTTATAGAAGTCCATAAATGACCATTCTGGCACTATATAGAGATGACTAAGATTCTGACACCCCCTATTTTATAGCCTTGTTGCAATGTTCAGTAGAGTTGAGATGCATAATATGTCAACATTGGTCATTATCGCTCTATAAATTGATATCGGTTCAACCCTTAGTTCCCTGTATCGCCCTCCCCTCCCTGAATTTATTTTTTCATTTGTATTATAGTCTCGTTACGTACACATTTTATCTCTTGTAACTTTTGCTTCAATGCGTCGAGTTCCGCTGCAGAGAATACAAAACTGACAACATTTTGAAATGTTAGCAGGCTTCAAACTCATCTTATCCAAGAAAAACACTGGTTACATAAGAAATTTGTGTATATGGTGTACGTGCATTTGTTGCGTTAAAAACCAAAGGTCCCAAGTCAAGGTCCAAATCCCCAACACACTGTTGTGAGGTTTAACTCCATCTACATACAGTAATGTCCAATGTAATTGATCACTTAACCACAGCAAAATTATGGGTATTTTTTCATGATTTTAAATCCTGAAAAATTACCCATAATTCTGCTGTGGTTAAGTGGTCAATTACTTTGGGCATTACTGTAACCAATATAAGGATTTGAGGTTTAATGATAACTCAATCCTCATACAGTAATGTTCAAAGTAATTGACCACTTAAGCACAGCAGAATAATGGGTAATTTATCAGGATTTTAAATGCTGAAAAAATACCCATAATTCTGCTGTGGTTAAGTGGTCAATTACTTTGGGCATTACTGTAACCAATATAAGGATTTGAGGTTTAATGATAACTCAATCCTCATGCAGTAATGTTCAAAGTAATTGACCACTTAACCAGAGCAGAATTATTTGTAATTTTTCAGGATTTTAAATCCTGAAAAATTACCAATAAGTCTGATGTGGTTAAGTGGTCAATTACTTTGGGCATTACTGTAACCAATATAAGGATGTGAGGTTTAATGAGAACTCCATCCACATTACTAATAAATATGTGTGAAAATTAAAACAAAACAAAATAAATTCCATGATGGCGTCCAATATGGACTGCCTAATTCTGCTCCAAAACATGTATATTGAATATATGGATGTTTATTGGGGGAAACCGATTATTTCAATGATATTTTCATAAACTGGGATTCAAAACCCGACTTACGGGAGCGTGCTTCGCGCGCGACTGTATCATAAGCATATGTGCATATTTAATAAGCCAACAATTGGAATCCCAACAGAAGATTGGCGTGGGTCCCTTTTGCGATCTGTCCATCGAAAACTATTTAGACATCTCAAGACACGTAAGACCCAATAACTTAATATACAGAATAGATACATCTATTGCCTGAGTGACTAATATTTATATTTGTTTAGTTACAATGAGGTCAAATAGTTGCGAAGCCAGCACCACAATTCTTTCCCTCCATAGTAAATCTTAAAACAACTTCTAAAGAATTATTAATTTACCTTATATTTGGTATGGAGCGTCCTTTGTTTACTGGAGTTCAGATTTGTTAACATCGCGTCACCAAGTTAATTACTTGCGAAGCCACAGCCATAACTATTTCACTCCATAGTAATTCTCAAAACAACTTCTTAAGAACAATTGACCAGGTCAGTCGCGCAATTATTGGAAGAGCCACGGTCAATCATTTTTTTTAAACCAAATGTTACATTTAAATTATTGCTTTATTTAACCAAAAAAAAAAAATTAAATGAGAAAATTAACTTTTACTACTTGCTAAATTTTATCTTTTAATTATTTCATTTAAATTTTAGTATTTACAGTATACTAAGTCCAAGTCTTTATAATCTGTTGAGTGACCCCACAGTCGTTTACTTGCTTTGTTAGTAATACTTTGAAGGATTACTTGTTTAAACGCAATTGTTACCAAAATATTTTATGTATTTTTTATAATTTCTATTTATATGTAATACTATAATCTTGGTGGCGTTACCATTTCTGACTATGGTTTTCTTGTTTTGACTGGCCTAAGAATACCAACACGCTCCGTGATCTTAACATATTGTAAACAGCTCAGCGATATCAGAAATCCACGCACACAACCGCCCTCGTTCATGATCACTAATAGAGACCTTTCGCAAAATCACGAATACGATTATGGATATGGAAATATCCTGCCTGTATACGGCCAAATTTATATTTTTACGCACGAGGGTTCTTTTGAGTGTCGAAATATATCCCACGTAGTTTAATGATGTGCAGATGTGTAAAGAATGTTCCACCGGTCCTGCTTGGGGATGCTCTAACATTATCCGTGTTCATACGCTGGGAATCTTGCACTGCAAACTGCAAAAAATGTTCGAAGACTGTAGCCCGGGTGATAGTTCGCTCGCCGGGCAATGGTCAAAACTACTCTCTGACAAGCGATGGTGCTAAATTCAACCAAAAGACAGTGGGGCCATCTGTGAACTCAAGTTATCTAATATAAAACATGATACTCTAACTGGTCTTCTGATTGGCAACGTGTTGCTATGTTATAGTCCTGTCACGATAAGGGTTACAGTGTACTGTTTACCGCCTACACATTTGGGTTACATTGTCTCGTTGTATAAGTGTGCTGTTTGCCGCCTACACATTTGGGTTAAATTGTCTCGTTGTATAAGTGTACTGTTTGCCGCCTACACAATTGGGTAATATTGAGCCTGTGACTGGTGAACCGCAAATATAGACAATAAATGAACAACAGTGCTAACCAATGAACCATGCCAGTTTATGTGTATCTGCGTTACACTATCAAGATGCATTCTGGGTCGTCTGACATATACTGTACAAAAACACGGTATTTTGTTTACATAAGTTCGCTCATATATAACTCCGTGTAGAGGAAGGGGTCTATATTTGGTTTGAGGTACAATACCGGTACAAATGCTGACAGTCTGGCAGACATAACTTTAAGTTTCCAAGTTGTGTTTGCTAAAACACTTGATCGTTTGCCTATAGCACCTAACATAAAACACCCCAAACAAAAAGGACTTTACATTTTGTGTTATTCCGTTTGTGTACCACAAATGTTAAGAACACGGTCTAATCGTTATATGGGACTAAAACAATATGTCAGCATTATCGTACCTATGTATGTTGCTACCGGTCGTTGGACTCAATGATTACAAAAAAAGTTAATTATATTTTATACCCCACTTATAATAAACAGATTACAGTTAGGCAATCCACATTATGCACGGTACTCATGGCATCATGTCGAACCTGTTTCAGCGTTATATTGGACAATTTGCTTCATTGAAACTCGATATCGTGGTCATAATTCATGGGAATATTGTCCGACAAGTTGAAAATTCAAATATGAGTCAATATGAGCGAAATTGTTATTGGGTAAGTTATATTTGTTGACGAAAGATGTGGTCGATGTGATACCTGTACAACAGATAGGTTTCCTAACTTGTTCTTTTATATTTTTAAGTAGTGATATAATTTGTGTTTTTATCTTAATAATAAAGGCATGTCCTGACTCGGTTATCATTGCCATGGAACCTCATCGGCATATTATGGCTTTAGTACCGTAAAACGATTAGCCCCGTGTGATTGACAGGCGTATGCACAAACGGAGTAACTCAAAATCTAAACAGGGCTAAACCCATGTAGTACCACTGCATCCGTCCAGACATCATACCATAGTTCTAGCACACTGACTGACTCTGAGCCTACGATCAGTTATAACATTGGTACACAATACACCTATACAATACAAATTCACACCCAAGGAATGGACCTGGAATTCACCTGGTTTTAACACTGGATTTTACAACAATAACACCATCAAAATAATGTTTGGGTTAGTTTGGTGTTTGGGCAGGTTGAATAGGTTGTTTCAAAGAATAAAATACCTATAATATTATGATGGAAGCAGATTGGAATGGAATTGTTTCACGCCATTTAGTTTTATCAATAGTCAATACTAATGGTGAATACTAAATGGTATGGTAGGACGGCACATATATTTATTGACTTATAACATAGGTAGTGGAACAGGATTGGAAACAATAGTGAACAAGGAATACATTTTGGTTAGTTTATATGGGATAAAGGAGTTTGTCGCAAATTGTGTTGAGGAAAAACATTTAGTTTTTGCATGCAAGTAGGGGGGTGTGGGATTTTGTTTGGATATCGTGTGTGCAATTTTTTTCCAGACTGAGTAAATCAAAGATGTTTCGCAATTAGCACACCAATGCTACCGATTATAAAAATGAGAAGAGTATCAACTACTTATGATGGGTTTTATTCGACATAATGTTCAAAAACTCTCAAAATCCCGTGACGGTGTCCAGCTGCGAAGTCCTCCAGTAACAGGGACAGTAATGTTTCTCATAACTTCTGTGCATCTATCACAGTCAGTGGGTTACTTTTATTGGGTCTGTTGACTAAGACTTTACATTTGAGATATTTCCTACGAGCATCCAGAAGATCCCCGCTCGGCCGCAAGCGCAGGGTCGTAGCCACATTTGGGGAGACATTGGGAGACTTTGCCCCCTACAGTTAGTCTGTTTCTCCACCAAATCCCATAACATAGGTCTCACACATAGGGTTAACCCTTTCATGACGGGAGCTGCGCTTTAAAGGCATGCATTATGCCAGTGCATTCTCTTATATTTGTGAGTAGTCTCCCATAGGGAGGTCAATGAAAATATTGTTAGGCAAATGTATTCTCTTATATATATGTGAGTCTCCTTATGTATCTGAGAGGGGAATTGGTAGAACGGTCTCAGTGATTGTCGTACACACTTAATTATACATGTGTGCGCTTCTCAGTTATACGTGAGACATATCATGACGTGGTATAAACAGTCCCAAAAGTTGTACTTCTCATGTCAGAAATGTCGGAGTTACGGGAAGGGACTGGCAAAATGGACACAAACAGTGTCGCCAACTTCACCAAACGGATATAAAATTCATGGAGGCACGAATTCAGTATGAGTATTCGTTGTTTCAAATGTGCTTAATTCATTGAACTTGAACAATTTCTCATTTATTATAGAAATTGACACGTATCGATCGGAAGGGCACATTGAGAGGTTCCGATGTTCGCCCATGTCGGGGATGCAACCAGTGCCAACGTCGTCTAGTCCAGACTGCGATGATCGTATCCACTCTATCGTCGGGTTTCTTCGTTGAGACAAGTGCGGACCCACCATATGTCTTTAGGTGGTACTCATATATCAGCAGCATTCCATCGATAGACATTATTACGCCACATGTCGTGTATCTAGTTTCTGTGATTTTGATATTGTGTGGTGGACAGGGCGAATGTATTCTTGGAGATTTTTTGTACCTTACTCAATCGTACCGATAGAATCACGTAGATGCCGAAATTGTAAAGTTAACGCCACCGGTGTATAATATGTTTATGAAAATATGATAAATCGTATCGATAGAGTCAGGACAGGCTGAAATTGTAAACTTAAAGTCACCGGTGTAATAATATGTTGTTGAAAATATAAATAATTTGATAGACTGAACATAATATATAACCCATTGGGAGCCCCTAATGTATTCTTGGACATTTTGTTTTGTACCATTACTCAATCGTACCGATAGAATCACGTAGATGCCGAAATTGTAAAGTTAACGCCAGCGGTGTATAATATGTTATGAAAATATGATAAATCGTATCGATAGAGTCAGGATAGGCTGAAATTGTAAACTTAAAGTCACTTGTTGTTGAAAATATAAATAATTTGATAGACTGAAAATAATGTGTAACCCATTGCGAACCCCCCTGGTGTAGTGAAGTGAATTGTGGGTAGTTTCATTGTGATTATCCGCCATCTTTATTTTCTGGAATTATCACCAAGATTTCCCCACTCGATTCTCTTAAACTACACCCGAATCGGTCAAATTCTTTTGATAATTCTATCTAAATACATCTTAGCTACTAATCGGATCTGCTGTCCCGGTCTAAAAAGGGATAGTTTGACCAAAACGACTATTGACAAAACTTTTTTTACAAATTGAGCGCACTCGATGACCGGGTAAGGCGGGTTGACCCGTCCACGCTGCAAATTTATTATCGAAAACAAATTCAATTTCTTCAATCTAAAACATAATTACGCGCTGGACTCTGTCATTTTATGAATATATATGTATCCCACGCACATACACCAAGTCTCAGCTTAAAATTTTGAAAAAATGACAGTTTTATCGACATAAATCTATTTTAATGTCAAATGCCATGTTAAATTTTATCATTGAAAAAAAATCATTTCTTCCATCTAAAACATAATTACGTGCTGTACTCTGCCATTTAGGAATATATAACTATCCGCGTGACAAACACCAAGTCTCAGCTTAAAATTTTGAAAAATGACAGTTTTATCGACATAAATCGATTGTAATGGCAAATGCAATGTTAAATAAATTTTAGGGCCCTGGAAATATTTTCTGAGCTGTTCCATATTGGGCACTAGAGTCCATATTTGACCGGTTACAACTGATAATTGTGCGACAGTACAGTCACGTTACTTTATACATAAACATTGATCATTATCACCCGACAAATTTATTTTGGTCTATCGTATCAACCCCTATTTTCTCCCGCGTAGCCTGACTAAGTGTCAACATTGGTCTTTATCGCTCCACTAATTTGTATCGTTTCATCGGTATGAATTCCATATCCAATTATCCACATATAACCAACCCAACCTCTAATCCCGGTCCAATTTATTTATTTCTTTCATCGGAAAAGTCACGTTACGTAATATTTTATCGCGTGATACTTGTACTTATATGTCAATGGTATTACTATAGTATACCGTATACGTATATCAATTGCTATTCCTTTCTATATAATCCTGGTGCCATCTATAGACATAGAGATAATTTCAGGCCCCCCCCCCCCCAAATTTTATATCATTGCTGATTTAGTACAGTCGCGATACATTACATGGCAACATCGCTCCACTAATTTATGTCAGTTCATCGGTACAAACCCCTTTTTCTCCGAGTCCATATAACCAACCCAACATCTTATAGAAGTACATAAATGACCATTCTGGCACTATATAGAGATGACTAAGATTCTGACACCCCCTATTTTATAGCCTTGTTGCAATGTTCAGTAGAGTTGAGATGCATAATATGTCAACTTTGGTCATTATCGCTCTATAAATTTATATCGGTTCAACCCTCAGTTCCCTGTATCGCCCTCCCCTCCCTGAATTTATTTTTTCATTTGTATTATAGTCTCGTTACGTACACATTTTATCTCTTGTAACTTTTGCTTCAATGCGTCGAGTTCCGCTGCAGAGAATACAAAACTGACAACATTTTGAAATGTTAGCAGGCTTCAAACTCATCTTATCCAAGAAAAACTCTGATTACATAAGAAAGTTGTGTATATGGTGTACGCGCATTTGTTGCGTTAAAAACCAAAGGTCCCAAGTCAAGGTCCAAATCCCCAACACACTGTTGTGAGGTTTAACTACATCTACATACAGTAATGTCCAAAGTAATTGATCACTTAACCACAGCAAAATTATGGGTATTTTTTCATGATTTTAAATCCTGAAAAATTACCCATAATTCTGCTGTGGTTAAGTGGTCAATTACTTTGGGCATTACTGTAACCAATATAAGGATTTGAGGTTTAATGATAACTCAATCCTCATACAGTAATGTTCAAAGTAATTGACCACTTAACCAGAGCAGAATTATTTGTAATTTTTCAGGATTTTAAACCAATATAAGGATGTGAGGTTTAATGAGAACTCCATCCACATTACTAATAAATATGTGTGAAAATTAAAACAAAACAAAATAAAATCCATGATGGCGTCCAATATGGACTGCCTAATTCTGCTCCAAAACATGTATATTGAATATATGAATGTTTATTGGGGGAAACCGATTATTTCAATGATATTTTCATAAACTGGGATCCAAAACCCGACTTACGGGAGCGTGCTTCGCGCGCTACTGTATCTTAAGCATATGTGCATATTTAATAAGCCAACAATTGGAATCCCAACAGAAGATTGGCGTGGGTCCCTTGTGCGATCTGTCCATCGAAAACTATTTAGACATCTCAAGACACGTAAGACCCAATAACTTAATATACAGAATAGATACATCTATTGCCTGAGTGACTAATATTTATATTTGTTTAGTTACAATGAGGTCAAATAGTTGCGAAGCCAGCACCACAATTCTTTCCCTCCATAGTAAATCTTAAAACAACTTCTAAAGAATTATTAATTTACCTTATATTTGGTATGGAGCGTCCTTGGTTTACTGGAGTTCAGATTTGTTAACACCACGTCACCAAGTTAATTACTTGCGAAGCCACAGCCATAACTATTTCCCTCCATAGTAATTCTCAAAACAACTTCTTAAGAACAATTGACCAGGTCAGTCGCGCAATTAGTGGAAGAGCCACGGTCAATCATTTTAAAAAAACCAAATGTTACATTTAAATTATTGCTTTATTTAACAAAAACAAAAATATTAAATGAGAAAATTAACTTTTATTACTTGCTAAATTTTATCTTTTAATTATTTCATTTAAATTTTAGTATTTACAGTATACTAAGTCCAAGTCTTTATAATCTGTTGAGTGACCCCACAGTCGTTTACTTGCTTTGTTAGTAATAATTTGAAGGATTACTTGTTTAAACGCAATTGTTATCAAAATATTTTATGTATTTTTTATAATTTCTATTTATATGTAATACTATAACCTTGGTGGCGTTACCATTTCTGACTATTGTTTTCTTGTTTTGACTGGCCTAAGAATACCAACACGCTCCGTGATCTTAACATATTGTAAACAGCTCAGCGATATCATAAATCCACGCACACAACCGCCCTCGTTCATGATCACTAATAGAGACCTTTCGCAAAATCACGAATACGATTATGGATATGGAAATATCATGCCTGTATACGGCCAAAATTATATATTTACGCACGAGGGTTCTTTTGAGAGTCGAAATATACCCCACGTAGTTTAATGATGTGCAGATGTGTAAAGAATCTTCCGCCGGTCCTGCTCTAACATTATCCGTGTGGTGTTTTACACACGGATAAGAACATGGCATCTGAAATGGACACACATTTATGTTTCCATCAAATATATGTGTAACTTAATATATTGGGTTCTATGCCGTCTCACCAATTAGTCATCATGGGTAAAAATTAGTCATCATAGGTAAATTGTGACGGTGTCACCCTAACTAGGACAATATATCCTATCCGTAATCGTAATAGTGATGTTTTGCGAAAGGTCTCTACTAACGCTGATTTTTTGTTGACAACTGGCAGAAATTAATCCGTTTTGGCAATTTTTCAGCTTGCATTTGTTTGCAGTTTGCAGTGCAAGATTCCCAGCGTATGAACGTACCCTATAACATGTTATTTATTGCATATTTATGTTTCCTATAAGAACAAAATATGTGTATATTTTAATTATTTTGTTCATGGCGGTTTTAACGGGTGTGACTTTTAAAAACAGCAATACCCATCGTGAAGGCCATCCGTATTGTTAATGTTATGTGTAATAATAACGCCTCTGCAGAGAGTGGGTTACCCCGTCTCCCTATTGTTATGTGTAATAATAATAACGCCTCTGTAGAGAGTGGGTTACCCCGTCTCCCTAATGTTATGTGTAATAATAACGCCTCTGCAGAGAGTGGGTTACCCCGTCTCCCTAATGTTATGTGTAATAATAACGCCTCTGTAGAGAGTGGGTTACCCAGTCTCCCTAATGTTATGTGTAATAATAACGCCTCTGCAGAGAGTGGGTTACCCAGTCTCCCTAATGTTATGTGTAATAATAACGCCTCTGCAGAGAGTGGGTTACCCCGTCTCCCTAATGTTATGTGTAATAATAACGCCTCTGTAGAGAGTGGGTTACCCGGTCTCCCTATTGTTATGTGTAATAATAACGCCTCTGTAGAGAGTGGGTTACCCCGTCTCCCTATTGTTATGTGTAATAATAACGCCTCTGCAGAGAGTGGGTTACCCCGTCTCCCTAATGTTATGTGTAATAATAACGCCTCTGTAGAGAGTGGGTTACCCCGTCTCCCTAATGTTATGTGTAATAATAACGCCTCTGTAGAGAGTGGGTTACCCCGTCTCCCTATTGTTATGTGTAATAATAACGCCTC
Source organism: Siphonodentalium dalli (assembly GCA_032622095.1). Lineage (NCBI taxonomy): Eukaryota > Metazoa > Mollusca > Scaphopoda > Gadilida > Siphonodentaliidae > Siphonodentalium > Siphonodentalium dalli. Next base: position 18,252,687 of record CP136064.1, read on the forward strand.
TGTAGAGAGTGGGTTACCCCGTCTCCCTATTGTTATGTGTAATAATAACGCCTCTGTAGAGAGTGGGTTACCCCGTCTCCCTATTGTTATGTGTAATAATAACGCCTCTGTAGATAGTGGGTTACCCCGTCTCCCTATTGTTATGTGTAATAATAACGCCTCTGCAGAGAGTGGGTTACCCCGTCTCCCTAATGTTATGTGTAATAATAACGCCTCTGTAGAGAGTGGGTTACCCCGTCTCCCTATTGTTATGTGTAATAATAACGCCTCTGCAGAGAGTGGGTTACCCCGTCTCCCTAATGTTATGTGTAATAATAACGCCTCTGTAGAGAGTGGGTTACCCGGTCTCCCTATTGTTATGTGTAATAATAACGCCTCTGTAGAGAGTGGGTTACCCCGTCTCCCTATTGTTATGTGTAATAATAACGCCTCTGTAGAGAGTGGGTTACCCCGTCTCCCTATTGTTATGTGTAATAATAACGCCTCTGCAGAGAGTGGGTTACCCCGTCTCCCTAATGTTATGTGTAATAATAACGCCTCTGTAGAGAGTGGGTTACCCCGTCTCCCTATTGTTATGTGTAATAATAACGCCTCTGCAGAGAGTGGGTTACCCCGTCTCCCTAATGTTATGTGTAATAATAACGCCTCTGTAGAGAGTGGGTTACCCCGTCTCCCTAATGTTATATGTAATAATAACGCCTCTGCAGAGAGTGGGTTACCCCGTCTCCCTAATGTTATGTGTAATAATAACGCCTCTGTAGAGAGTGGGTTACCCCGTCTCCCTAATGTTATGTGTAATAATAACGCCTCTGTAGAGAGTGGGTTACCCCGTCTCCCTAATGTTATGTGTAATAATAACGCCTCTGTAGAGAGTGGGTTACCCCGTCTCCCTAATGTTATGTGTAATAATAACGCCTCTGCAGAGAGTGGGTTACCCCGTCTCCCTAATGTTATGTGTAATAATAACGCCTCTGTAGAGAGTGGGTTACCCCGTCTCCCTAATGTTATGCGTAATAATAACGCCTCTGTAGAGAGTGGGTTACCCCGTCTCCCTAATGTTATGTGTAATAATAACGCCTCTGCAGAGAGTGGGTTACCCAGTCTCCCTAATGTTATGTGTAATAATAACGCCTCTGTAGAGAGTGGGTTACCCCGTCTCCCTAATGTTATGTGTAATAATAACGCCTCTGTAGAGAGTGGGTTACCCCGTCTCCCTAATGTTATGTGTAATAATAACGCCTCTGCAGAGAGTGGGTTACCCCGTCTCCCTAATGTTATGTGTAATAATAACGCCTCTGCAGAGAGTGGGTTACCCCGTCTCCCTAATGTTATGTGTAATAATAACGCCTCTGTAGAGAGTGGGTTACCCCGTCTCCCTAATGTTATGTGTAATAATAACGCCTCTGCAGAGAGTGGGTTACCCCGTCTCCCTAATGTTATGTGTAATAATAACGCCTCTGCAGAGAGTGGGTTACCCCGTCTCCCTATTGTTATGTGTAATAATAACGCCTCTGCAGAGCGTGGGTTACCCCGTCTCCCTAATGTTATGTGTAATAATAACGCCTCTGTAGAGAGTGGGTTACCCCGTCTCCCTAATGTTATGTGTAATAATAACGCCTCTGTAGAGAGTGGGTTACCCCGTCTCCCTATTGTTATGTGTAATAATAACGCCTCTGTAGAGAGTGGGTTACCCCGTCTCCCTATTGTTATGTGTAATAATAACGCCTCTGTAGAGAGTGGGTTACCCCGTCTCCCTATTGTTATGTGTAATAATAACGCCTCTGTAGAGAGTGGGTTACCCCGTCTCCCTAATGTTATGTGTAATAATAACGCCTCTGTAGAGAGTGGGTTACCCCGTCTCCCTAATGTTATGTGTAATAATAACGCCTCTGTAGAGAGTGGGTTACCCCGTCTCCCTATTGTTATGTGTAATAATAACGCCCCTGTAGAGAGTGGGTTACCCCGTCTCCCTAATGTTATGTGTAATAATAACGCCTCTGTAGAGAGTGGGTTACCCCGTCTCCCTAATGTTATGTGTAATAATAACGCCCCTGTAGAGAGTGGGTTACCCCGTCTCCCTAATGTTATGTGTAATAATAACGCCTCTGTAGAGAGTGGGTTACCCCGTCTCCCTAATGTTATGTGTAATAATAACGCCCCTGTAGAGAGTGGGTTACCCCGTCTCCCTAATGTTATGTGTAATAATAACGCCTCTGTAGAGAGTGGGTTACCCCGTCTCCCTAATGTTATGTGTAATAATAACGCCTATATAGAGAGTGGGTTACCCCGTCTCCCTAATGTTATGTGTAATAATAACGCCTCTGTAGAGAGTGGGTTACCCCGTCTCCCTAATATTATGTGTAATAATAACGCCTCTGTAGAGAGTGGGTTACACCGTCTCCCTAATGTTATGTGTAATAATAACGCCTCTGCGGAGAGTGGGTTACCCCGTCTCCCTATTGTTATGTGTAATAATAACGCCTCTGCGGAGAGTGGGTTACCCCGTCTCCCTATTGTTATGTGTAATAATAACGCCTCTGCGGAGAGTGGGTTACCCCGTCTCCCTATTGTTATGTGTAATAATAACGCCTCTGCGGAGAGTGGGTTACCCCGTCTCCCTATTGTTATGTGTAATAATAACGCCTCTGTAGAGAGTGGGTTACCCCGTCTCCCTAATGTTATGTGTAATAATAACACCTCTGTAGAGAGTGGGTTAACCGGTCTCCCTATTGTTATGTGTAATAATAACGCCTCTGTAGAGAGTGGGTTACCCCGTCTCCCTATTGTTATGTGTAATAATAACGCCTCTGCAGAGAGTGGCTTACCCCGGTCTCCCTATTGTTATGTGTAATAATAACGCCTCTGTAGAGAGTGGGTTACCCCGTCTCCCTATTGTTATGTGTAATAATAACGCCTCTGTAGAGAGTGGGTTACCCCGTCCCCCTAATGTTATGTGTAATAATAACGCCTCTGTAGAGAGTGGGTTACCCCGTCTCCCTATTGTTATGTGTAATAATAACGCCTCTGCAGAGAGTGGGTTACCCGGTCTCCCTAATGTTATGTGTAATAATAACGCCTCTGCAGAGAGTGGATTACCCGGTCTCCCTAATGTTATGTGTAATAATAACGCCTCTGCAGAGAGTGGGTTACCCGGTCTCCCTAATGTTATGTGTAATAATAACGCCTCTGCAGAGAGTGGGTTACCCCGTCTCCCTATTGTTATGTGTAATAATAACGCCTCTGCAGAGAGTGGGTTACCCCGTCTCCCTATTGTTATGTGTAATAATAACGCCTCTGCAGAGAGTGGGTTACCCCGTCTCCCTATTGTTATGTGTAATAATAACGCCTCTGCAGAGAGTGGGTTACCCCGTCTCCCTATTGTTATGTGTAATAATAACGCCTCTGCAGAGAGTGGGTTACCCCGTCTCCCTATTGCTATGTGTAATAATAACGCCTCTGCAGAGAGTGGGTTGCCCCGTCTCCCTAATGTTATGTGTAATAATAACGCCTCTGCAGAGAGTGGGTTACCCGGTCTCCCTATTGGTATGTGTAATAATAACGCATCTGCAGAGAGTGGGTTACCCCGTCTCCCTATTGTTAAGTGTAATAATAACGCCTCTGTAGAGAGTGGGTTACCCCGTCTCCCTAATGTAATGCATAATAATAACGCATCTGCAGAGAGTGGGTTACCCCGTCCCCCTAATGTTATGTGTAATAATAACGCCTCTGTAGAGAGTGGGTTACCCCGTCTCCCTAATGTTATGTGTAATAATAACGCCTCTGCAGAGAGTGGGTTACCCGGTCTCCCTAATGTTATGTGTAATAATAACGCCTCTGCAGAGAGTGGGTTACCCCGTCTCCCTATTGTTATGTGTAATAATAACGCCTCTGCAGAGAGTGGGTTACCCCGTCTCCCTATTGTTATGTGTAATAATAACGCCTCTGCAGAGAGTGGGTTACCCCGTCTCCCTATTGTTATGTGTAATAATAACGCCTCTGCAGAGAGTGGGTTACCCCGTCTCCCTATTGTTATGTGTAATAATAACGCCTCTGCAGAGAGTGGGTTACCCCGTCTCCCTATTGCTATGTGTAATAATAACGCCTCTGCAGAGAGTGGGTTGCCCCGTCTCCCTAATGTTATGTGTAATAATAACGCCTCTGCAGAGAGTGGGTTACCCGGTCTCCCTATTGTTATGTGTAATAATAACGCATCTGCAGAGAGTGGGTTACCCCGTCTCCCTATTGTTAAGTGTAATAATAACGCCTCTGTAGAGAGTGGGTTACCCCGTCTCCCTAATGTAATGCATAATAATAACGCATCTGCAGAGAGTGGGTTACCCCGTCTCCCTATTGTTATGTGTAATAATAACGCCTCTGTAGAGAGTGGGTTACCCCGTCTCCCTAATGTAATGCATAATAATAACGCCTCTGTAGAGAGTGGGTTACCCGGTCTCCCTAATGTTATGCGTAGCTACTGCACTCAAACCACACATAGCAACATTGCGTGGATGTTCAACGTTGAAATTACATCTTTAAACGATGATCACCTGATATTTAGCACGAATATGTGGATGGAATATGTGGGTAGTAATGGTCAAATATTTTCAAACAAAAAGATACTGAAAACTAATAGTGTGCTTTGCGTGGTAGCATATTCAAGTTGTAACCTGGCGACTGAAGTAATTGGAACAAAATTGTATTCTAAGAAACCAGTTTGGTAGGAACATGAAAATGAGTCTTACATAAACCGCACGATATACCGTCTCTTTTATCTGGTGATATGCGATGCTAATATATATTGAGGATGTCAGTGTTTCTTTATAATAAATAAGCATTGCGACATATGTGTATCATTTATTATCACGTAGAGTGTTGAAAATTCTGGAAATGTAACTAGTATTTATACAGCATGGTATACACCTCAGTTTCTGCGTTGCCTTCAATAATTAATCACCATGCAGAATTAAACTACAATACTCTGTGTGGCGAAACATTACTTTGTGTGTGACATGCATGAAATTATTATTTTGAGCCCAATAGTTGGAAGTAGAAAACACAAACGTTAAAGACGTAAATATGTTGGGGGTTCACTTGCGTTGGAGTGACCAATAAATTATTCAGAAGGATATGTTTTAATGAAATTTGTACCCATAAAGATATTTAACAACATACTTGATATTACCAATAAGTATGTTCAATACTATGTGGTTAATCAACATATTGCTTTATTCGCGGTATGGTTTGGAATGGCTGCCGTTTTGACAGCCTTTTCGTGGCCGCGATAGTATTAGCAACCACCAAGGGTGCTTATACCTAAGGCAGGTGAATGACGTCATATAATTTTTTCTATATCCGTCAGTTATTTTTCAAGATCGCGGGTATAGATTTTGGAGAAATTGTCACGTTAGTTCCGGTTAGCAACCGTGTAGAGATTGCACAAAACGCGGAATTGGAAATGAAGCATCGCGATAAAAATGAAAGTAACTACTTCACAACTTACGAAGAAATCACATGTGATTTAAGTCTATTAATTTCAGTTAGACCAATTTCGTTGGTCAGCTTAATGAAAACGAAAAATGAAGAAGTCAGGACGATAATCCAGACAATATTTTACAATCCACGACACGTCTTGTCAATTTGGCATGTCGTCTCCGTCGTGACCACTGCATGATGTGACATAAATTATTCTTAGCGTTATGTCGCCGAAAAAGGGCAAATTGAGGCACATTATGCGTGGTTGCTCCACTACGTGTCACGTACGATTCATATTATTTGCTGTCCGTGTCACTTTATTCCGTCACGTACTCTAATTTCACACAAACTTCTATAACTGCGTAATTCAGATGTCATTGCACATTGTATCGTATATGTTTTATGACTTATTTCGAGAACTGATGTAATATAGACAACTACGTTGGACGCCATCTTGGATAACAAAGTTTCCCCGGAGCGGATTTTTTACGGATTTTGGATATGTTGTTCCTGAGGCTTTTACGCGGATTTCACAACAATCAGCTTGTATTCAATTTATTCCGGGTTGGTCCCCAAATTGAGCTTCAGCGACCACACTTCTACAGCTGTGACTGAATATGGTTTTCTGGACACGGCCAATGTTAACATGTCCCTACAGCTGTGACCGAATATGGGTTTCTGGACACGGTCAATGTTAACATGTCCATACAGCTGTGACTGAATATGGTTTTCTGGACACGGTCAATGTTAACATGTCCCTTCAGCTGTGACTGAACATGGGTTTCTGGACACGGTCAATGTTAACATGTCCCTACAGCTGTGACTGAATATGGGTTTCTGGACACGGTCAATGTTAACATGTCCCTACAGATGTGACTGAATATGGGTTTCTGGACACGGTCAGTGTTAATTGAGCTGTCTCTATCATCGAATAACTTCGTAGTCAGAAGATGAAACACCCGCGAAAGTCACCTTCGGATATTTCCGTGAGATATTTCGGTAAGTCTCGGTCTGAGAGGTTAACATTGACAACAATACATGTTGACGGGCAATGTCTCATGGGAGGGAAACATTGCGAAAAAGTAATGTAATCCAATTAACACAGAATATCAATGTGAGGTACACTAATACGGCTTATAAATCATGATCCACCTTCGGTCCTGCATTGCATTAAACTGGTGGCCCAGTTCAACCAATGGGCCAGTAATGCCCCTTCCCGGTATTTCAGGTTATATTATTGTTATATATTGTCGCTGCAAGTTTTGCAGTCTATGTCGTATTTTTTGCTGTTTTTTGCTGGTTATGTTTACGCCTGCCTCACTGAGATGTTGTACCGGAAGGGCGGGGGTCTGCTATATATAGTGGTTGTTAAACAGGTTTGCTGTTTGGGTGAAGTGACCTGCAAAATTAAGTCCAACCATCCTACCCGCCCTTCGACCTGAACATACTCAACTACTAGGTTAGCTCTCCACCTATGGCCGAGCAATAGTTATAGTGTGGTCCGAGGTGGCTACTGTGCGGTATCAGAGGCGTGACCAGATGGTTTTCGTGTGAGTGCGGTGGGGTGAAGGCGGAGTAGACCTTGATATTGCCGTGGGTTTGACCTTTCCAACTGGCACCTCAAACTATACAACTGTTGAAATATTCCAACCTGATACCATCCAAGGTGGAGAATTTCAGACCAACATTTTGACAAAAACTATAAAAATATGCTGCTGTTGGTCTAAAAGCAACATATTCCCATTAATTACTGGTTAGGAAATCAAATAATGACCCCCTCCATTTTCGCCACGACAGGCCTGGGCTAGTTGTCGAACATGTGTTTGTTATATGGCAACTCAATACGTTAACCCTTTACCCAACAAACCGGCCAAAACCGGCCAAATAAAGCTTCAACAGCCTAAAATATCTTCGGTCTGTCTCAATAGAACCATACAAATATGGATATCATTGGAACCGGCTCCTTGACCACATTGTGATAGTTACAGTTATGCCCTGTGCCAATGCATTCTCTTATATATGCGAGTCGACCATAGGTCGCCTCGCATATATAAGAGAATGCATTGGCCTAACAAAAATCTTTTTTTAACACTTTTTACTATTTTTTCTTACATTCTTTAACAATTTTATAATTTTTAATGTGTTAGGCCAATGCATTCTCTTATATATGCGAGGCGACCTATGGTCGACTCGCATATATAAGAGAATGCATTGGCACAGGGCCGTTCTGTTGGGTAAAGGGTTAAAGTGATGATTCGATAAGTCTCCATGACGCTGAGATACATCTATATCCTTGATCAGTTCTGGTTCTTCTTGGATTCGTTTGAATGTTCTTACAAGTTATTGTGAGTTGCGAATGCCGTTGATTACAGTTAATTTTCATGCTTCATTTCAATTTTGAATAATTTACTGTCAGATCGGATGTGGAATATTCTTTACTGAAGCTCATGTATGACAGTAGTGATAATCTAATTTATTTGGTAAGCTGACTTTCAGACTTATAGAAATGAACGATGCGTGGACTGAACAATAACCGTTAAGTAATTACTGTTCATATATTATAATGTATATCATTTGAATATGTATCATGTAAGCCATGTACATAAATGTATTATATGTGATCTTAATACCTATGTATTATGGGTCGACAAGATTAAACGAATTGAATTGAAAAATTGTATACATGATGCACCTATCCGCGGATTTTCAATACAATGGAAAGACGACATCTCAATAAATCAGCGAGTGGTCCACTCGGATTACATGGAGAGCGTACCATCTTCAAGCGAATACTATACAGCACTACCATATTGGGCTATAGTATATACCCAGAAGATACGATCATGAAACCATAGACTGGGAATTGAGAAATCTAAATGACCACTGCAAATGGCTTCTATACAACCATGTGGTTTGTGCAACAATTATATCTGTAACAAATATGTGACCCGCCATATCAAATCCAGTCGTAAGTCGGGACTTTTTACCCTGTGCCAATGCATTCTCTTATATATGCGAGTCGACCATAGGTCGCCTCGCATATATAAGAGAATGCATTGGCCTAACAATTTTTTACAATTTTAATAATTTTTTCTTGTATTCTTTAACAATTTCACCCATACAGAGCCCCAGACAAACATGAACAGACGACACTCTTATATATGCTTCTATATATGTGTGGGGCTCCCTGCAGGTTAATGGATGTTTTTTTTATTTTATGTCCTAAAAATTGTAAGAAATATTTATTTAAAACAAATGATACAAAATTGTTAGGCCAATGCATTATCTTATATATGCGAGGCGACCTATGGTCGACTCGTATATATAAGAGAATGCATTGGCATAGGGTAACAAAATCCCGACTTCCGACTGGATTTGATATGGCGGGTCACATATGACTTTTTTCGTATGTGTCTACGACAAAAAATGTATGAATTTTCGAACGAAACTGGCACGGCTGTATTAAAAAATCTAGGGAATTTGATCAGAATTGGTTTTAAATGGTAGGGAAAATAACTGTACCACATACATTTAATCATATATGTTCCTTGAAAGTTTTTGTAATGGGGGCGGTGGGCCTGCCTGAGGAATGCGGGAACAGTTCAACTTTCTTATTGTGGGCTGTCTCAGGCATTCCTACATTCGGGCGCATTGTCTTTGTCGTGGCAGGGGCCCATGCCACAACCATGTTCAAATGTGTTTAATTGTATCAGCATGTATCCACATGTGTATATAGTTGTACATATGCTGTCTTACGTTTCGTGTTATTAAGAAATGACTATAAAAAACCCAGCATACTATCACACCGGTCAGAGGAAACTAAACATAATGCACTGTATACTCAGAAATAACTGCAGTGATCTAAACTTTGACAAATATGAAAATTACATCTCGGATCAACCAACATGTAGTTGTGGTTATCCATGTGAAGACGCAAACCATTTTTCTTCAGTCGTCCTTTGTACGCAGACTCCAGAGTACTTATGTGGGCACGGTTGGACGAACTTAATGTGGCCATCGTCTCTGAAAAAGATCTCCTGTTTGGCATTCCGCACTACAGTGAAACAATAAATACGCGCATTTTGGAGACAGTTTATTTCCTCCAATGACCGCTTCGCATAATACTCATAACAAATTCTGTCCCACTCCCCTAACGCGAGACCATAGCCACACCAAACAGCAACAGCAGCAACCACCACTTTAAACATAAATATTTGAACCTATCTCCAAATAAATTTCTCCGAATGCCAGAGGAGAGGGGCACTGATAAGTTCTACAACTTGTGCTCCGATCATCTGTGGCCACACATCTATGTCTATAATAATATGTGTAATATATATACTAGGGGATTGTCCGTCAAAATGACAGGTATGTAAATGTTCTTCGTTACTTTCTGGTCTCCACGGCCATGAACACATTATCATTTCTATATTAGCAATAGATTGGTTATATATATGCATGCACATTTGGAACGCAACAAAATCAACATGTTACTTTATTACTGTATTTACTAACTGAAACAGACTCTATTCGGGAGCATTTATTCGGCGGCTGAGATGCCTGCGGCCCCTTTGTGTGCTGTGAGCCTATGGCTCGGAAACATGTGTTTTCACTGAAATTTCTGAAAAACTGTAGTTTCTACTACCACCCACATATATGCATGCACATATGGAATGCAACAAAATCAACTTATGTTACTTTATTACTATTATATACTTAACTTTAAAGGGACTTTAATCGGCGACGGAGTGGTCTACGGTCCCTCTGTGCGCTTCGCGCATATGCATTAATTATGATCTTCAAATGGCTCCCGTCGAGAGCTTTAATTCAGCAGCGTATATAGGCCTAGAGCCACAGGCCCTTGCATTGCGGCCCATTTGCTCACTTCGAGCACATTTTTATATTTTATAAAACGTTAATTATCAATTTGCGTCTTCCGTATAATTATATTACAATCCATTACTTATATTCACACTGAAGTGGCATATTATAATACCATGTAGCACCCATTTCTAACGATGTTATAGAACGTTCTAGTCTCGACTCTACCCACCATGCACTTCCACGACAAAAGCAACATGCATCACTTATAATATTCACACTCAACCTGATCTGACAATTAATTTATAGCGCCCATTTTCAACAACGCTTTGGTAGAGCGCATGGAAATTTCACCAATACAATAGCAACGCAATAGCAACGCAACGCAGGTTTTCTTTGACCAATCGGTGTGAAATTTGGTGAGTCACCTTCTACGACACACTGTAGGTCGTGGTACAAATGTGAGCCACATCAGACGCATGGTTAAAAAGTTATAAACGCGCCAAAAGCGTGACCGAATTATACACACACACACACATACAGACACACCCTCACACACACAGACGACGGGTTTTATATATATAGACTAGGGGATTGCCCGTCAAAATGACGGGTATGTAAATGTGCTTTGTTACTTTCTGGTCTCCGCGTCTATGAGCACATTATATATCATTTCTATATTAGCAATGGATTGGTCATACTTCTCTTTCACCTGAGGCGCGTGGGAACACATTATAGAACTAAAATTGTATTTTGTACCCCTACCCTACCCCACATATATATGCATGCACATTTGGAACGCAACAAAATCAACATGTTACTTTATTACTGTATTTACTAACTGAAACAGACTCCATTTGGGAGCATTTATTCAGCGTCGGAGGGGCCAGCGGCCCCCTTGTGCGCCTATGGCTCGGGAACAATTTTGTTCACTGAAAAACTGTAGTCTCTACTACCACCCACATATATGCATGCACATATGGGATTCTACAAAATCAACTATATTACTGTATTACTATTATATATATTACAGTGACTGAAACAGAGACTTTATTCGGCGACGGAGTGGTCTGCAGTCCCTCTGTGCGCTTCGCGCACATGCATTATGATCGTCAACAGGCTCCCGTCGGGAGCTTTTATTCAGCAGCGTAGATAGGCCTAGGGCCACATGCCCTTGCACTGCGGCCAATTTGCGCACTTCGCGCACAGATTTATATTGTATAAATCGTTATTGATCAATTTGCCGTTTTCCGTATATGTACTCCTTCGATTCCACACAAATGCACAACTTTCATATTATTAACAAAGACACAATCCATTACTTATATTCACACTGAAGTGGCATATTATTAGACCATTTAGCACCCATTTCGAACGATGGTATAGAATGTTCTAGTCTCGACTCTACACCGCATGCACTTTCACGACAAAATTAACATGCAATTAGGCCTATATATATACTTATAATATTCTCACTCAACCTGATCTGACAATTAATTTATAGCGCCCATTTTCAACAACGCTTTGGTGGAGCGCATGGAAATTTCGTCAATACAATAGCAACGCAAGTTTGGGTTTGCGTACGACGTCACATGGCGTCATTTCGACAAACGTCATAAGAAATAGTGTTTACTTGAGTGCAAATACTGCATTTGGGGACCATGTTAGATCTCAGGTTTGCTTTGACCAATCGGCGTGAAATTTCGTGAGTTAACTTATACGACAGACTGTAGGTCGTGGTACAAATTTGGGCCACATTGGATGCATGGTTGAAAAGTTATAAACGCGCCAAAAGCGTGTCCGAGTTATACACACACACACACACACACACACAGACGACGGGTTTTATATATAGTAGAGTCGCTTATGTCATTTCGTGGGAATTTGTTGAACAAATGTAGAGTCTATGATATTATGATAGTGTATCACTTACTTTGTCGGAAAAAAGTTTGTTAGACTTCATGGGTCCGCGAATGGAGAGAATTATGACGTCACAAAGATGACGTCATTGTCAGCTCAGTTCAGATTTTGGGTGTCCCAAGAACTGACGAATTCTGCGCATATTTCTTAATTGTTATACATTTGTTTTAGTTAGGACAATTCAACAATAGTTGTTCTCAAAGTACAGTACCCAAATTCACCCGAAAATATTATTCCTGTCAAAGATGGCTGCCAAAATGGCACCAGAAAATCAAAACAATTGCGATTTTCAAGAATTTCATGTAAATGACCTTCCGTTTGGTACCGACTGCGAATTGTGACAATTATGTGTTTAATTGTTGCTTCAGCAAGGTGTTGCTGCAATTGTATTGTACAAAACATGTTCGATGTGTCAAATGTGAATTTTAGGCAACCGATTTATAGCATCTTGTCAAATATCAATTCCAATATTGTAGCAATAGATTTAATGAAATGAGCGGAATTCAGTGATGAAAAAGAAATATTCGTGCCACAAACAGAATTATTATCACACGTACTTCAACAGAACTAGTCAGTTTCATCCAAGATGGCTACCAAAATGGCAGTCAAAATACAAAAGTCAGTGTTCGTTATAACACCAAATGTCGCCCTGGCAATTCCATCATGGGGACTTAGGTTAATCAGCTAATTTTAAGTAAATTCGCATAGCTTTAATTTCACATTAATACACATTGGCGATTTCCTATATGGTATATGTGTCTTTTCTTCAAATGTCATTATATTAAGTAAGGATGGTGTTGAAGAGAAAATCCAACTCACTATATGAAATTATAAAGTATCTTAGATCGCCATCTTAGCTTGGGGTCCGGACAAGTGTTACCATACCAAACTCTAGCATTCTGTGCTATACTCTAGGTCAGAGTACTAATTGAGAAATATTGGTGGTTACCATATCAAATGGCAACTGATGATGCAGCTATTTCTATGATTTTGGCATGTGAATAGTTTAGTGAGACAATGCATCGCGTTTGTACGTCAGTTCAATATGAAAGTGGTTCTTGACACTGGTTATAATTGTGCAGCCGGTTGCACTTGATTAATGATTATTTTGAAGTTTATCGAAATCAACAGAGACTGCGCAACTGCTCTGCATATCCAACCCGGCAGCTTAGATGACGAAATAATGTGAATGGTAAACGAAATAGATATGAGCCAAAAATAGACAGGCGATACTTATTATAATACTAAATCCCTTGTTTTTGGCGAACCGTGTCCCACACAGTGGGAAACGGGTGAAGAATCCATTGGTAGTGATGGTCTGCTGGGGTCATGTGACCCATGTCATCAGTTTGATTTATATGTCCAATCTACTCTGGAATTCAGGCTCTGAATATTGAATGGAATTATGGGGGAACGCAGTCCACTAACTTCTTACAACATAATGTGAAATAATAGTTGGAGTTAATAACAGATCGCGACGTGCCATGTTGATTCTGGTTAGAACGTTATCATGAACCAAAGGAAATGCGAAAATTAAGGAAGTTGAATTAGCACGCGTAACTATGGAGGTGGCCATGGTTCACTATAATAATGGCATCTTTCAGATCATACTATATAGACTAGGGCGATCCATATATATCCTAATGCCTCAAACTATTCTAATTCTATTCGACTAGGCGTTATAACATCGGTCTGGCTATATTCCATAAATTGTATATATCATGGGGCATTCATGCACCATTATAATCTACACCAACCAAGTGGCATATATAGATTAACTTCAGCAGAACAGGTCATGGTGAGGCTACGAAGAGCTCCATACATTTCCACGTGATAAGCAATCCAGGTTGATCAGATAGACCTTAGTTTATACACTATTTATTCCTTTAATAATACTGTAACAATAAGTATACGTTTAATCGTTGATCGGATTCGACATCGACTGTACAGGCTTATGTGAGTCATTTCCGGCAATATGTAAATAAAACCGGTACTTTGTATGAACTGGTGACAAGAAGGAGTTTAGGCATGAGGCAACCATCAACATTTCTTCCTACGCATATATGTTTGCTAGAATGGTAGAAGGGAGTGTCTGATCATTGTATGTCGATTTTCCATTTCAATCACCCATACAAGTATTGATTTTACGAAGACTTTTATGGATATTATGTCAGAAAACGTCCATGTAACTTCGACAGACTATCCAACCTCGTTCATCTACCAAGCCTATACCGGTGGTATGGTATCTGGTGAAGTCGGCCACACGCGAAGTCGGCCCAAGAGAAGTCGGCCCATTAATTAGAAAGCATTAAATCGGCTTAATTTTATTGAGATAGTGTTTATGTTGGCTAATTGTGAGGTCACCAACTTAATTTGACTGATTTATAGTGCAGTGTTGGTAGGCTAATTGTGAAGTCCGCAATGTTTTCTTAGTTGTAATAACAATCTCCTGGTTTATATTTTCAATTTCCGGCTTCAAAAGCCGCCACTGTTAGCTATAGACAGTAATCTGATTGAGTCCGTGGCTAGACCTTTTAGTATACGAGTAGATATAGTCAATATGTATCCATATGCAAGAACATATGGCGATTACATGCACCATTTGAGCATTGGTAGCTGACAGCACCTGAAGTTGGCAACTTCACAATTCTCTCCACATACCATGTTGGTCTCTATTAAAATATCTATATAATATCAGAATCGAGTTTGGCACAAGTCCATATACTTAACGTGCTTGAACATATATTTTGGTTTTATATAGTGAATGGTATGTTCTCATCGAAAGCCCATGTATGATAATGATATGCATATGTGCCGTTCGTACACACTGGGATATATTGCGGAAATATATGTATTTTAATGTCAAATTTCGACATTTCCGCCCCATTGGCGGCCATCTCGACTACAATAAGGTATTAATAACTCCGGATTATCTAAATCGGAGTAATTCATTAATACATCTAACACCGAGATATCTTCTCATGTGATGGACATGTAAAGTTACGTATACAAATATAATTGGCGAATTTTCACGATGCTTATTTGGACAATAATTGTCATATGAACTCGCATTTTAAGTCATTGTGGTAAGACAACTAATAGGTAGGAATGTGCCATAACATGGCGATTATTTATTTGGAAGAAATAAATTAGTCTAATGCACCCACCTTCTACATGACAGAAACGTAATTGAGTAAAAGACGGTAAATTTGGCATATTATCGTATTTTGGCCGCCATCATGGAAGCCATCTTGGACTAAGTTGACAGTTTCTGGATCCAATTAGATGTAAATATTTTATGTGATGATATTATATTACTCATTTCCATCACCGATTAATTCTAAATTTCTATAAGGAAATAGTTAGAAAATAAAAAAGTATATTTTGGCGAAAATTCATACCACTTCCTTTAAATCATCGCATTTGAAGAAGACAGACAATGTTATGATTCAAGATATCAACTAATGTGATGCCTAAGTGATTTATCATCAAGATTGGAGAGAGGTATATTCCCTAATCGTTACCAGTTCGATACAATCGGAAATGATGTAGGCGACATGTATGGAAAACCATCAATTTTCCCACTTCCGGTTACCATTTTGGCGGCCATCTTTGATCGAGATGACAATTATTTATATATAATTATAACATGGCGTCACGCCATGCACTGTACAAAATGATTGTCATATATTTTATATCACAATTATATTTTGATCATGAAATCCAACAATAGCGAACTTAAGAAAATGAACATCGCGGCCATCTTTGTGACGTCATAAGACCACCCAGTCGCGACCCCAGGGTGTCTAACGAATTTTGTTCTGAAGTAGAGACCATATACTGGCTCATGAACATGGTCTCTATATTTGTTCATGAATTTCCCACGGGAGCCCAAAATCGGACATAAGCGACTCTACTAATATATAGATATGTTGTGGGTCACTTATTAACGCCACCGGTGTATACTGTTCTACAAATTTTAGAAATCTGTGGTCCCATGGGGATTTTATAAATAGATAATTGGGTTTTCCGGTTATTTTGGGACGCGTTAAAGTTGTACTGCGACCCCGATCCGGTAAAAGCTGTAGTTGGAATGTCCAAGTTCGTGAAAGTTCTACTGACTATGCCGATGATTTGAGAAGCTTTATTGTTTTAGGATATTGTAGGAAGGCTAATCTGGCCGTGTCAAATTGAGCTATAGCGATGGGATATCTCGCTGGACAGCACATTTCGGGGTGTGTATTCGCTGGATGTCTTATAGTTGCAGTGTGTAACTATTATGACCGCGTTAATTGCGTTCGATGTTTAGGTATGAACAATAGCTGGGCCATGCACACTTGAAGATTTTATGGCGGGAACCCAATTTTTTATCCGCATTAGAAGCTTTCTGGTTTGGTGAATGAAAAACCTGCAGTAATAAGCCGTAGTGTTTTGTAATAATTTGAAGGATTAGTTGTTTTAACGGAATTCTGAGGCGGTGCATTCATGTTACCAATATATTTTATATTTATATTTATATTTATGGCTAATAATATGATCTTGGTGGCGATACCATTTCTGACTATGGTTTTCTTGTTATTGTATGGCTGAGAATAAAAGCATTCATTCATATAACAACAAAAATATGTTGTCGCCCACCATTAGTGTAATTGGTTCTACGGTACGTCGCCGGCGATGCACAAGAGACAAGCATATTTAAATAATTGATCAAAAATCGTCACTTATCTATCGAATTCTTCCATAACAAATGACAGCAGAGCTCAGAGGAACGTCGCCAGAGCGTGATGACGTAAATGGGAAGCCACTCGCGCAATATGCTGTCACATTCAGTATGCAATCGACTGATCATTAAGTTGTTCATCCACCGCAACTATATATTATGTTGCATGTTTTTGTTCTGGCTGCGCTAAAAGGCAAGCTGTACCTATTAATCCATAACGTGCACTTTTCCCTGTAAAAATCAATTTAAGTTAAAGCTACACAATCCGATTCGATGCCCCCCCCCCCCCATATCATCAGATTACATCAACAACAACAATTCTTGAAAGTCTGTTTCAGTTATCATAATCGATTAATTGCCAGACCATAATGCTACCCACTGTCAACTATGGTATAGAATTGCGTGCGTGTGTGCCCGACGCGGCGCGGCTGGTGGGCGGGCAGGAGGGCGGGTGTGCGTTCGGCTGTGCGTATCTACATGTATGTGTGTTATATAAACTATTTTGATCCCGGGCACAATTCAGGGGAGGTCCAATTTCACGTGCGACCGTGTCCTTGGTGTTGACAATGACCTCGCTCATATACGCTCATCTATAGGCATGTTACTGGACCGATCGAACAATAGTTTTTTTTCCTTCAACGATGTTCGCTTAGTATTGTTCAACGTTGTCTTTGAATTAGTAGATAAATATTTTTCTCAATAGTTTTTTCTTTCTCCTTATGCCTTTCAACGTTTTTTTTCTTTTTGCTCATTATTGTTCAACGTTGTCATTTTGAATTAGTAGACCAATCTCTCATTTCTCTCACTTTGAACAATAGTTTTTACTTTCTCCTTACACTTTTCATATATTCTGCTCAGATGGAGGCGATCACAAAGAAATCCCTAAATAGCCCGGACGAAGTCTGGCACATCAGCACAATTATAGTACAATATAATTTAACGTCGTTTTATGCTTTGTACTGTGATAATAATGTTTAAAACAAAATATGACATGTAAACGGGACTTAAAAATACCAAAGAATAAAATTTTGTAATTAAAAAAATAACAAAATAATTTTGGTGTCCTATCGAAACTGCATGTATGAAATAAATGCATGGACAATGCAATATTTAACAAAATAGCGACCGCCCCAATTTTCGTTAAAAGACCAGATGAAGTCGGGATACAAATATCACTTGGGTAGTTTTACTATTTGGTGTTTTGAATATAGTTACTTCATAAAACTAGTTTAATCACCAACTAATTTATATATATACGGATTGTCGTAATTATAGCAACCACATCGCGCCCGCAGTGCTTTTCATGTTTAGGCGTGAATGACGTCACTAATTTGTCACCCACTGACCGACGCGCGAAGCGCGTTCAGTGGGTGTCTATAATCGTAGGACTCATGCGTTTCTGCTGAATTGAACTAGTGCCTATGCGTTTCTGCTGAGCTGCACTGACTTTTGATCGCAAAATAAAATTATAATCACTATCAAAGCACACTTTTGGATAACACCGCAATAAACAGTGACATATTATGATGTTGAGCTCGTATCATCAATAAAATTAGAGTTATAACTTATAAAACTAAGAATTACAGCTAAATCATTTCTACCAATTGAGAAACTAGATTCAGGTTGAGCTGGAACTTGAGAACTTTTTAATTTCAACCAATTGAAATGTCGTTGAGAGTGGAAAGGGTTAAGGTTGGGAAGCAACGCAAATGACGTCACCGTAAACAAGGCTCATCAAAATCAAATCGTACACATGTACATGTCTCGCTTCGACTCGGAAGCTGATTTAAATTCATTCATTTGGACTGTTTCTGTGTCCTAAGATATTAAAAACTTGCGAGATATCTTTGAATGTGCTTAGGGAGGATTGTTTTTATATCTAATTTATTGGATTTACCTCCCAAAAAGGTGAGTTTCAGGCCTGCATTTGTTCAATGTGTTGTCAATCTGATTATGACAGTGACAGCGCTCGTCTGCAACTGGCTGAATTCGCATGTTTGAAGCAAACGTTTTCTCCACTAAAATTCTCTCAAAATGCACCATAATCTGTCAAATTCTCTCAATATTTCTATCTAAATACATCTTAGCTTTTGTTAGGATCAGATCTCCCCGTCGAGAAAGCGATATTTTGACCAAAACGACACTTGGGAAAATGATTGTTAAATTTGTTTACGGCAAATTACGCTGGTTTACGCTGGATTTTTATCATCGAAAAAAATAAATTTCTTCCATCTAAAAGATAATTACGTGCTGAACCCTGCCGTGTTATGAATATATAAGTAATCCACTCAGAAACACCGACTCTCAGGTTAAAATTTTGAAAAATAACAGTTTTATCGACATAAATAGATTTGAATGGGACAATCCCATGTTAAAATTTATCATCGAAAAAAAATTCTTTCTGTCATCTAGAACATAATTACGTGCTGGAACCTGTCATGTTAGGAATATATAAGAATTTCACGTAGACAAACCAAGTCTCAGCTTTAAATTTTGAAAAATAAGAATTTTATGGACATAAATCGATTTGAATGGGAAATCATGTGTTAAACTTAAATAAATTTTAGGGCCCTGCGAATGTTTTCTGATGTGCTCCATATTGGACACCAGGGAACATATTTGACAATTTCTACCTGATAATTGTGCGACAGTACAGTCGCATTACTTTTTACGTCAACATTGGTCACTTACACTCGACAAATGTATTTCGGTCTATTTATTTCGGTCTATCGTATCAACGGTGAACCCCTATCTTACTTACTTACTTCTTCTTCTCTACGCCCGTGTACGAGCAACCTCAATAATGAGTCAATATGAGTATTAAAATAATCATCACCTTCCAATTTAGTGAGTTTGTATACAGTAGTTGATCTAAAAATACTAATTGACATTGTGTTGCTGTGTATATGACTGGGAACTGTGTTGTAGTTTCATAGAATTCTTCTGCTCTTTCATAAGTAACAGCTTATGGTACCTCTCGATATGTAGCGCATAGCATAACCTGGAAGTATGGAACTGCAGCTGGGTGATGTCTTTGGAGTTATGAATATCTTCAGATAGATTGGACACATGTAGACTATGATCTAGTATGACATCCAGTTTGGAGTCTTCAGACAAGTCGATGTAGTTGACAGCAAGACACTCCCTCAATTCGTCCTCAATATGTGGTAAAGTTCGATTTCTGACTTCATTCAGGGCTGGACATCTTATCAGAAAGTGCTGTCTGTTTTCATCTATCGTATTAACTGCATATCCAATTATCCACATGTAACCAACCCAACCTCTAATCCTGGTCCAATTTATTACTTTTTTCATTGGTATAGTCGAGTTATGTACATATTTTTATCATGTGATCAATACTTATGTGTATGGTATTACGTGTACTATGCCGTATACGTATATCAATTGCTATTCCTTTCTATATAATTCTGGTGCCATCTATAGAGATAGAGATAATTTCAGACCCCCCCCCCCTTAAATTTTATACAATTGTCGCTACAGTACAGTCGCGATGCATTACATGGCAACATTGATCGCTATAGCTCTACTAATTTATGTCAGTTCATCGTATGAACTCCTTTTACTCCATATAACCAACCCAACATCTAATCCCAGCCCAAATTATTATTTTTCTTTTCATCGGTATAGTTGTGTTAGATACATATTTTATAATTTGATTCTAATTTGCATTGTACCACTATATAAGTCGATAAATAACTATTCTGGCACTATATAGAGATAACTACTAGTAAGTTTCTGACACCCCCTCTATTTTATAGCCTTGTCGCAACAATAGAGTTGAGATGCATAATATATCAACATTGGTCATTATCGCTCTTCAAATCTATATCGGTATCAACCCATATTTCCCCGTATCGCCCACCCTCCCCAAGTTTTTCATTTGTATTATAGACTCGTTACATATACATTTTATCATTTGATACTGATTTGTATTCTGTATTTCTCTTCTGTTCAACAATGCCAAAATCATAACGGTGCAATGCCTTGTAACTTTTTCTTCAACATGCCGAGTTCCGCTGCAGACGATACAAAATTGACAACATTTCGAAATGTAAACAGGCTTCAAACTCACCAAAAAACAAAGGTCCCAAGTCAAGGTCCAAAATCCCCAACACACTGATGTGAGGTATAATGATAACTCCATCTAAATAACCAATATAAGGATGTGAGGTTTAATGATAACCCCATCCACATAACCAATATAAGGATGTGAGGTTTAATGATAACCCCATCCGCATAACCAATATAAGGATGTGAGGTTAATTATAACTCCATCCACATAACTAATAAATATGTCTGAAAATTAAACAAAAAAATTAAATTCCATGATGGCGTCCAATATGGACTACCCGGTACCTAATTCTGCTCCAAAAACATATATTTTGAATATATGGATGTTTATGGGGAGAAACCGATTATATCAATGACATTTTAATTCACTTGGTGCCAAAACCCGACCTACATGTACGGGATCGCGTTTTGCGCGCGACTGTATCTTCAGCATATGTGCATCTTTAATAAGCCAACAATTGGAATCCCCATAGAGAAGATTGCCGTGGGCCCCTTGCGCATAGACATCATTGATGATCTCTATGGGAATCAATATTGACATTTAATAGACCATTTCGATTAACCGCAATAACTTAAGGAATCTCTAATTGCGCTTAAGCCCAATGAGAATGCAATAAGACATTCCTTATTACGCTTAACCGCAATTACTTCCCATTGCACTTAAACACAATTAATATCTCTCTCAATAGATCACCCTTCTGCAAATAGTAGAATAATCCTATATTTGTTCCACCCATTGTGCCATGGAGATGGACTACACCACCTGAATTATAAGGAGTTTAATGTACTATATATAATATATTATTCCTTATTAAGAGATTCATTATTGGGCTTTATCAGCGCAATTTGAATATTCTTCATTGCGCTTAAGCGCAATTAAATATTCCCTTATTGCGCTTAAGCACAATAGAGATTCCCTTATGCCCTTATTGAGCTTATAAGCGCAATAAGGAATATCCCTCTTGCGCTTAATTAAGAAAAAAAGTTATAATTGTATTGTAACTATTGGTTTGTCCTTTAATATTTCCATACATCATGCCCACATATATTATTATTAATAGTGCTCGTAGTAGTTAATACCACCTTACCGTCAATAGCATGGTTAGTTTCAAAATCACAACGTTAATTGTTATTACTATTTGTGTGTAGTGTATATGTACATCAGTCATCAATTGAGAAACTTAAGCACAGCCTGGTTGAATATCAACCATATATGGTGGGGTATTCTCACATTCAAGCTGTTGGTGTCATTTATGTTATTTTGCAATGCGAAGAGGTAGACCCCCCCCCCCCAAATAGCTTATCAATACCACTCAGGACAGTGGGTGTTTTTCCTCAATTAATTGAATTTCTTGTTACAATACCATGAAACAGAATTTCGACGCGATCAAAATCCGGACAAGAAAAATGGGTTAAAAATCACGTGACATCCGCCCCGCTTTTGCATAGCATCCTGGGAACAATAATATCAAATTGTGAAATCACGGAATCGGAAGTGGACCAAGTGGGATGGTTATAAAATTAGCAACTTCAGTTTTTCTGAACAATTCCTTTGTTATGTACGCTTATGAATTTGTTTCATTTTGACCATTTTCGTTGGTTAGCTGACCGAAAACCAGCGAAGACGTCATGACAAGGTCCATGACGTCATTTACGTCAGTTGGTTTTGTGGGCCAGAATCCAGACACATTTGGTCTTTACCGGAAACACCGATTTCACATCACTAGACTAAACGCAATTATATATACAAAGGACATTTTATATACAATATGCACACAATAAATATGGGATCCCTCCCTACAAACGTGTTGTTTGTTTGTTTGGTTTTCATTGTTCCTTTTTTGTTTGTTCTTCTTTTAAAACTAGTGAGTGCATATAAGATTATATTCTTCATCATGTTTTCAATTGTCATTTTGACTATCAGTTTGAATTTTTGTCCATGCAATGAGCTAATTCAGCTGCCTTCCACAATATATACACTTAAATGTAATTAAGAGACTTCTCTAAAGACCATTTTCTAGAACAATACAGACTGGATTCAAACGAGAGATGTTTTCTATTGACAAGAGCTAGCTGGCTAGCGCATGAAACTGTTCATGCGAAAGATTTCCCCAGTGATATTTTGGGATATAGCGCCCATGTAAACATTTATATTTGTCATATATAAACGTGGGAAGTTGCTAGCTTTAGTTTGGCATGGATGTGCATGAGTTGTTTTAACGAGATACGTGGTGGCAGGGTGGTTGTACTGTAGTGTTCCGCGGAATCCGCCCCTTCAACTTTGGTGAAAGTATTCAACATTTTGAAATCCCATGACTGACACAGCAACAGTTGGAAACTACGTATATAGATGGAAATTGTTGTGATAGTTTGATGTATTTGTGTGGTTGCTCCACTACGTGTCACGTGCGATCATATTAGGCAATTAACGTCGTTTTCGATCCATCTGTCTGCGTGTAGAAGTGTCTGGCTTCGAGAAATTATAGAGTATGTTGTTCGGCATCAGACACTTATATTAGCCGACAGATGCATCGAAAACGACGTCAAACGCATATATAATTTTATTGCATGACCCTACCTTTATTCCATTCAATAAACCCATTCTATAAATTGTGATATTAAACGTTCGTTTAATAACAGGAAATAGTGTCAGGTGACCTTTGACATCCCAGTTTGTCGTCTGTTTACAATCCGTACGATACGTCTTAAAATAATATGGCTTCCAATATATTTTCAACAAACTACCACGAATGAAGAGTTTGGAAAGTTAGGTCATTAAATATACGCCATTAAATATACGCCATTAAATACGCCAGTGTCTACTCTTTATTTATATTTCTTTTCGCGGGGAAACAACACAAAGTTACGTGAAAATCGCATGCCCGAAAGAAGCTGATGTTAGTTTCGCGTCCCATTTGTTGATGTAAGTATGTTTTGTCTAGGTTTTGGATCATGTAATAAATAGAATCTACAACTCGTCCCCAGTTGTTAGTAGAATTTACAAAACTCGTCCAGTAAATTAGGTCTGGACCTCGCCAAAGGCCCGGTCCACACCTAATTTACTGAACTCGTTTTGTAAATTCCGGTATAAACTGTGGACTCGTTGTAGATCCTCTATTTATGAAACACTCTATTGCAGCTCACAGCTCACAAACTTGCTAAATGCAGGTATTTAACTAAATGTTGTAAGAAAATAGCTAGAACACAATGCCATTCATTCTTGCACAAATCAACAAAAGTTACTCTCGTTGTCGAAATAGTTTCGGGACGAATGACATACTGTTTGTTTACACTTCTGAGTTGTTCAGATTTCGTATTTAGCGAAAGGGCACAGCCGATGTTGTTTAATATTTTGACAGTGATAGTTTAACTACGAATTCTTCAAATGGGTGTAGAGGCTAACTTGTAAATTATCAGTTTGATGTAGTGGGTTAAGTACATTGTCTTTAATGGCACGGATGCAGTGGCATTGATTGTTGGTTATAACGTAGAAATAAAAGTTAACAAATTAAAACAATTCCTCAATAATATGCTAATAGGATATTATAATGATTGTATGATGCGATTTTTTCTGTTTATGGCGATTTTAACGGATGTGACTATTGTAACAGCAATATCGACCGCGAAGCCATCCGTGTCTTTAAACATTGGACAAGATCATAGCATTGAAAACTAGAATGCACTCCGAGAGATACCAACGTGCGCAAAAATGTAATAAACAATAATTTAATAAATAATTTCACTGTATTTTACTTAATTTATTTAATTTAATTTAATGTTAGCAAAAAAAGACAATTACCATTTTCTCATTTCATCACAGATAAAGAACAAATTACTATATTAATCATTTAAGTACTTAAAACCAATTCCATGTTGCCGAAAGGATGAGACTTTAATATCGATTTAATTTTTTTCAGCGGCATATTCTGATTTTCATTTTCCGATAGTCAAAGTTGACCAAAGGAGCAATTATACGAAATAATTAATACTATTTGTGTAAATATTGATAGCAGCCAATATGCAACAATAAATATCAATAATTAACCAATAATTAATCAATAACGATCATTTTAATAAACTCTTCAAACGGTGTTTGTGTCAACAAATGCGTTTTATTTTGTGTTACGTCATTCGTCGTACATATTTGACCCGGAACTCGGCTGAAGGTTAGGCTATTCAGCCTATTGCGTCGAATTACGAAATCGCGTTTTGAATGTCTCTCTTTTCCCGCACGATAAAAAGAGGTCTTCGCACGAACCAAAAATGATAAAACTTCCCAATTATAAGTAAAAATACCCAAATGAAGGAGTCTATATAGGTCCCGAAGGAGTCTATATACTCTTTGATGTAGATTTCTGATGGAGAAAATGTAGCTCGATCTATTTTTGTCATAGCTTTGACGTATTTTGACCTGGGATAAAAAAATCGAAATCGAGGCTCACTACGAGCATGCCAGTTTTAAATATAGAAACAGGGAATCCCGACAAATGGCGATATCGGCGACAAACAAATAATCGAAAACAACACATAAAATAAACATAGCAAAAATGCGGCCCAGTAAAAATGTCAGAACGCCATGAGGTTTTACGTCGTTTTTGGTAACGTCATGGAGTGAAACGGAGTAGGGTGACACCAACCTACGAATCTGTTGGACTCTATGAGGCTACGTCGTTACACTATGCACGCCGTCATGACGGCGAACAGAACAGAGCGTCGGAGCGTCATAGAGCCAGTATCTAGTTCACGAATCTGTGTGATCGCCATACTGTTGCGCGAGCGCACGTAAATACACTTAAAATCATTTTCAATGTAAAATATGTAAACTCACTAAACGATTAGCGAGTGTTATTGACTAATAACTATAACAGTTTTTGTTTGCATACATGTAACACTGGTTTCAACGCGCAAAATGTCATCGTTGGAGAACTACTATTAATAATGAAATATAAGAACAAAGTTTATCTAATTCTCAATATTATTCTTAGTAGTGATGGTTTTAGAGATACTAATAATGTTTGCACATTTACCAAAATGCGAGTGCCTTGGGTCCATAGGCGTACGGTGGGGGGAGGGGGGCTGACACGTTTTGCACGAATTGTTTACATGGTATATTCATGGGTGTAACACATTTTTTGCAGAATGTACTTTGTATATACACATAAACAGAAATATAAAAAAATAGATTCACATTAACCTTAAAAATGTATCCTTTTTCGGGCCAAATTGTCAAAAATACTGTAATTTACCACAATTTCCCCTTGAATACCATTCAATTTCCCAGAAAATTGCCTGAATCTGAGCGAAAATGGGCGAGTCCATTGCCGCCGCGGTTGGAATGCACATAATTGCGCATAATTTTGGTGTCAAATATCGCCAATTTGTCCGAAAGTTGCCGGAGTATTTAGCATTCAAACAGTTTGGTGGGGTCTGCAGCCCTCCCATCCCCTGGCCCATACGGCTATGTTTGGCCCCCTGACGGCTATGTTTGGCCCCCTTGCGGCTGTATACTGGGTGTATATATATCATACGGCTATGTTTGGCCCCCTTGTGGCTGTATACTGGGTGTATATATATCATACGGCTATGTTTGACCCCCTGACGGCTGTATACTGGGTGTATATATATCACACGAATATGGACATGATTAGAGCAGCGCAGCATCCAACATGATCGATGTCGATTTAATGGGAAGCGCATGCCGACGATCAATCAAATTAACTAAATATACTTTTTGTTTGGATAGATAAGCGATTTAATTATATAGGCTCGAAGATAAGATTAACCCTTCCCGTGTCGAGATGAATGTGTTACTTTGGCCAATGACTAATTTAACAGTACGTAATATATTCTAAATGCGTATGCCCGATCATATGTTACATTTAACATTTGCAGTAAACCTATGTCGCAATTGTCCACTCTCCTATTAGTCCTATATCATAGCACACCGTGTCAGGAAATGACGCTTATTATCAAAATCGAGGATGTCATTATATGAAATAGTAAAGTCCCTAAAAGTTTATTGCATGTTAATTGACGAAATATGAAGTCAACACTTAAATGTCAAATGTATGTTCATGACAAGAACGTGTCAGATATAAAATAATTAAACTCGGGTGAAATTATCTGCTGCGGCCTTCAGATAATAAAATTTATTGAATTAATTTTCACCATTGGTGTATATATACAGACGGATTAGAGTATTGGATTTATCGTCGTTGTACCCACTAGGGCATATTACGATTTTGTATGTTAGACATGGGGAGGAAAGACCCCGCAGAGACACACTTTCACTGGAAAATCACTATACTTTACGTGTATAAACCACCGACCCACAGAAAGCAACTGACAAACTTGCCTAGATACCCGAATAAGATTACTTCCATTTATATAGATCACAAATCTGCGTTTGCCGGATTACTGGATTACTGGATTTACTAATTACCGGTTTACTGGGTTACTAGATTCATGGGTTACTGCACCAGATTACTTGATTGCTGGGTTATCGGATTACTGGGTTAACGGATTGCTGGATTACTAGATTTCTTGGTTACTAGGTTACTGCATTTGAACAAACATCGCCATTGTTCGATGACCTATGTTGCATAGTAAACCATAGACGCCACCACCCAAGCCCCCGACCCCATTGTATACCCAGCGCACATGCACACATACACCGTCCACAGGAATTTAATCAGAGACGTGACTAGTGTGTACTAGTGTGAGGGGTGTACACCTTGGATAATCCAACTGCACCCCCTTGAACCAGACCAATACATTGAACCAAACCAATACATTGAACCAGTACAATACATTGAACCAGACCTATACATTGAATCAGACCAATACATTGAACCAGACCAATACATTTAACCAGACCAATACATTGAACCAGACCAATACATTGAATCAGACCAATACATTGGACCAGACCAATACACTGAAACAGACAAATACATTGAACCAGACCAATACATTGAACCAGAGCAATACATTGAACCAGACCAAGTTGAACGCCTTTGTGTTTGAACTATCCAACTGGTACCCCAAGATTTCCAATTGTTATGAGTATCCAACCATGACACCCCCCCCCCCCATATAAACCTATGCTTCTATTGGTCTATATTCTATAAACTATGCTTCTATTGGTCTATATTCTATAAACTATGCTTCTATTGGTCTATATTCTATAAACTATGCTTATATTGGTCTATATTCTATAAACTATGCTTCTATTGGTCTATATTCTATATACTATGCTTCTATTGGTATATATTCTATAAACTATGCTTATATTGGTCTATATCCTATAAACTATGCTTCTATTGGTCTATATTCTATACGCTATGCTTCTATTGGTCTACATTCTATAAACGATGCTTCTATTGGTATATATTCTATAAACTATGCTTCTATTGGTCTATATCCTATAAACTATTCTTCTATTTGTTTATATCCTATAAACTATGCCCTCTATTGGTCTATATTCTATAAACTATGCCTCTATTGGTCTATATCCTATAAACTATGCCTCTATTGGTCTATATCCTATAAACTATGCTTTTATTGGTCTATATTCTATAAACTATGTCTCTATTGGTCTATATCATATAAACTATGCTTATATTGGTCTATATCCTATAAACTATGCTTCTATTTGTCTATATTCTATAAACTATGTTTCTATTGGTCTATATTCTATAAACTATGCTTCTATTGGTCTATATTCTATAAACTATGCTTCTATTAGTCTATATCCTATAAACTATGCCTCTATTGGTCTATATCCTATAAACTATGCTTCTATTGGTCTATATCCTATAAACTATGCTTCTATTGGTCTGTATCATATAAAATATGCTTCTATTGGTCTATATTCTATAAACTATGCTTCTATTGGTCTATATTCTATAAACTATGCTTCTATTGGTCTATATTCTATAAAAACAATCCCCAACTAATTACTGGTTGGAATATCAAGCAACGGGTACAATATGTGACCCGCCATATCAAATCCAGTCGTAAGTCGGGATTTTTTTACCCTGTGCCAATGCATTATCTTATATACGCGAGTCGACCATAGGTCGCCTCGCATATATAAGAGAATGCATTGGCCTAACAATTCTTTATCATTTTTTTTAAATAAATGTTTCTTACAATTTTTAGGACATAAAATAAAAAAAACATCCATTACCCTGCAGGGAGCCCCACACATATATATAAGCATATAGAAGAGTGTCGTCTGCTCATGTTTGTCTGGGGCTCTGTATGGGTGAAACTATAAAATTGTTAAAGAATACAAGAAAAAAGTATTAAAATTGTAAAAAAAATGTTAGGCCAATGCATTCTCTTATATATGCGAGGCGACCTACGGTCGACTCGCATATATAAGAGAATGCATTGGCACAGGGTATATGGGTTGATACAAAAATCGGACTTGGTACTGAAAGGGTTAAATGGTATGTAAGCACCTGACATTTTTGTTGTGCCAGGCATGAACTTTCCAATTGTTGATTGGGGGGGGGGGTGGAATCACCTTGTCACCAAGTCCACGTTTCTATAATTGCTCGTCTCGTGTGAATCATGACGGTATGTCCGAAACTCCACGCAGTGCCCTCTACGTTATCACTACGATATAGCACTGCCACAAGGATGGTACTTTGCGGATCGATACATCTATTTGTACATATAGTCGGAACTATATTTAGTCACATATTATCTAATTTTAACCACCAACAGTTTTCAATAATGGTCATTCTTTCGGTATTGATAAGAACAATATGAACTGAGCCAGATATAGACAATTTTAATCCTAAAACATAAGAAATAAGATAATGTCAGAAATCCCTATCAAATGTCCTTGTGGCAGTGGTATCTCAGCGGAGCGATGGGAGATAACTCTGCCTGGAGTTTGGGTATATCATTCAGGGATTAATACGGTTTCAGTTGTGGCTAACGTGTTCAGATTTCGTGTTTCATGTCGTGCACATGCCATGGTATGAATCGTTGAATGTCACAAATGTAATCCTGCCTCATTTCTGATCAAGTAGTGCTGCTATTTTATTATGATGATTGTGGGTCCTGCTCAATTGCTTTGATGCTGGTAGGGCAAACTAATGCTGTTAACAATAAGTACCGTTATTTTATCTGAGTTGTCATTTTCGCGAAGTTTGGTTGATCCTAGTTGATCGAGGAAAAGCCATTATACAATCAAAAACATAAAGTTATAAAATATTTTAAAGATAAATAATCCGAATGAACGCTCCTAAATTATTACTTCTTTGACTTTCGGTGGTAAAATGTGATTTGATTTGATTCGAGTCGAGGAACCCACCCATCAAAAGTCAGAGTTGTCAGATATCGATTTTTGAAATCTGTTGTTTTTCACCACCTGCATCCAGCATCATCGTCAATTTGTATTTTTGGAAATAGTCTTGAGACCAACAAACAAAATTTAAAAGATTTGCTTCCCTTTTCATTTCATGCCAAATCAGTTTTTAGTCAACAATAAGATGGTGGTCAAATATTTGTATATTCTCTTGGTCAAGAGGATTTCAATCATTGATCTTCATCAACTGGCAGTTGTTGCTGTTGTAATTGGGGGTCTGGAACCCTGAATACATCTTCATCTTATTTTTCAGCACTCTTTCATTTGATTATTTTATAGCACATACTGTATCAGAACCCCCCCCCCCCCCCCCCGATGCACAGTGATGGACCCGACACTATCATGTATATACATATGTTATATCATAATTCCATATATATTCTATACTACGTTTATACAAGTGGATCGTACCTTACTTACGTAACCTATGTAAATATCATTTTCTTTATATTATTGTCGGTTTACATCAACTGGACTCATCCAACATCATAGACAGTTAGCAGGACTACTTAACTGGGAGTGGCTACGTTTGAAGTAATGAAATAAGCGCCAGATATATCGTTAATTGAGTGGAATATTTCACATCGGAACATTGTGCTGGATTGGAATCCACTCACATTATTTTGTGGATTGATAGGTGCAACTGGAACAATAAACCATAACATGTTGTTGTGGTTTTGTGGGAAATGATACCATTTAGTCTCTGACTCACATGTTGATTGGGTGTAACACCTGTGGGCTCGGATTTGGCAAAGAAACAATTGTATATAGTGTCGTCAGTACACATGTACTCCTTTAAGCCATTGTAGTTGTCAATAAGATGCCACATGCAGCTAAGCTGAGTTAAGCAATGCTCGATCTGTAACTTACTTAAAGCCACATGGTGGTTTGCGCTCCAAAATACATCTGATAATATTCGCTTTTGAATTTTTATGGTGGCGAATTAGGTCAATAAATACCAGAATTACCTTTCTACGGTCGTTATATGTCCTAATAAGAACGAAACGGAGTCATAAACAATACTTCGAATAAAATGTACAGGCCCCGTATAAAACGGTGTCATAAACAATACTTCGAATAAAATGTACGGGCCCCGTATAAAACGGTGTCATCTTATTTCATTGGAATTATGGAATAGGAAACGGAATGCAGGAAAAGGTATATTGCGTTATCTTAAAGGTATATTGAGTTATCTTAAAGGTATATTGAGTTATCTTAAAGGTATATTGCGTTATCTTAAAGGTATATTGCGTTATCTTAAAGGTATATTGAGTTATCTTAAAGGTATATTGCGTTATCTTAAAGGTATATTGAGTTATCTTAAAGGTATATTGAGTTATCTTAAAGGTATATTGCGTTATCTTAAAGGTATATTGAGTTATCTTAAAGGTATATTGAGTTATCTTAAAGGTATATTGCGTTATCTTAAAGGTATATTGAGTTATCTTAAAGGTATATTGAGTTATCTTAAAGGTATGTTGCGTTATATTAAAGGTATATTGCGTTATCTTAAAGGTATATTGCGTTATCTTAACATGAAACTATTTAAACTCTTCGTGCGCTGATTTCTCTTCGCTTTAATCATCAAAGGCATGTAGTACCATACACATTTAAGAGCGACGACAGCTCTAGGAATCAGGGAGCTAAATGTGTTCCAGGGTCGGTGAGCGAGTGCATCGTGCTAGAGGTGAAGGTAACTGAAGAATGACCTGCATCTGTTACATGCGGCACGTTATTAAAGGATGAAATCTTGTTTTTTTTTATTTGTACATCATATCTAAATAATTTAAACTGGTGAATTAATGGGGGAATGGATTTTTGGGAAATTTATTTAACTAGCTGCTATGGTTCTGGGTTTTTTTCCAGATAAAATTTGGCTGCGGGATAGCCATGTCGTACGCTTGGGAACTTACTGTAAAAATTAAACACATGACCTATGATTTTTCTTGCATTTTCGTGATCAACTGGTGTCAATCTAGCCGGGTAAACATCACTGGAGTGGCCTGCAGGCTTAAATTCAGTGAATTTGGCTGAAACGTTAACACTGACGTCTATGGGAAACCATTTAGTTCAGCGATTCCTATAAGAAAAAAATGAATTTTTATTTCATATATTCTTATTTTCAAATGATAATGGCGACATATTGGGCAGATTTAAAGAATAAACTCATGGATCCGTCTAATAGAGTGATAAATCTGAGAGTTATGCGTGGAGGTAGGTACCACGAGGGGGTCAGGGGGTCTACAACCCCCCCCCTTTCGATGAGTGTTAGCCCCATTCCCCCCACCGCCCCATTGGGGAAATCTGACAGTGTTTGACCTGATAGCTTCCGGCACCCAGTAGCCCACACCCCACCCAAGATGGCGGGGGGGGGGGTGATGGCACCACCACTTGAGTTTCTATCATGTAAGACTCTCATGGCAGGTCTGTTAAACAGACAGTGTGCATGCCATGCCATCTGATATAAATCCATGCCTGAGGCTTTTGGTGATGCTAGCCCACTATTTGCAGGCTTGCTTATCTTGGTCTGGATATAACGCAAAGATGGCGATGCTTTCGGTTCACTGGCGATCCTTTGTCCCTGGCATAAGTCTGGAAGTGTATTCGGTTGTTCTGGTACTCGGGCCAGGCGACATATAATCGAAATATTTACAGCTCTGGATGACTTTCAGTATTTGTGTGAATATGAGGCGAATGTGGAATCAGCTGTTAGACTTTTAATGGCCGAAATGCACATCCATTAATCTCAATATTCTTGAAACTCAATTGTACAATTATTCATCTCAAGATTAAACCGAGTTTCAACCAACACCAGTGACATAGGGGACGTATTCGTCGTCACGTCGATGATCTAACAAAGCCACCACGGTTAAGTGGTCCTGCTAAATTGACGACAAAGATTCAACGAGTGCTAAACTTCCTACTTTGAATTTCGATATCTAACAACAAAACAACTCATATAAATGGGATAATGTGTAGGATATAACTATTATCTGGAATGGGTTTGTCATAACATAGCCGTTGTTGACAGTCATGCTTAATTACTGCTCCGATTGAACGTATAATATCTGCGAAAATATCTTTCTGTGAGTGCCAAAATTTGGCTCACAGATGGTGATTCTAATCGTGCTAAGGACTATCAGGACTTTATTCTGAACATTCTTTGCCAAATGTGAGTTTCCAACACAACATTTGTACATTCTGCACACCCGTCGAGACTCCATATTCGTTTGTTTACGCCGCCATTTACGGCCTGCGTACAGTTTGCCCAATCATGCAACACCATCGGCTATTGGGAATGTGTCGAGCTAATTAGGCACTGCAGAGGTGTGATAAACAATCTCCAAGCCGTTCTGATTACCACAATGGAAGGTGTTAGCCACAGTTGTTTCTTCGACCTACCAGACCTGCGACTGCAGTCTCATTGTTGACCAGAAAGGTGTGATCAACAACTTTATGGAGCCATTCACCAATGACTTTCCCAGTGTTTCCTGCATTCTGTCTGGTCTCGCTGATTTCGGAATAAGGTCCGATTACAGACAGCTGTAAACATACTCAGCTCAACAATACCCACTCGGTGTATGCGGTCGCCGTTTCAGAGAACCAAATCACTTAGATTTGTTTAGCCCAATCAACATTTTCTCTGGTCTGTGTGATCAGACACGCTGTGTAAATGTCGGTCATCTCAATCGACACCACCAACAAAACGATAAGCCCGTTGTGTTATACAATGGAGACTGATATTGTTGTGATTAATATCCCATGAACACACTTTCTACATACAATGGACGGGGTATTAACACAGGCAGATAAAGTTCTCAATGGACTAGATGAATTTGAACTCGTACAAGTCCCGACTTATCAGCCCATGAACAATTGCGCTGATGTTTCCAGCTACCCTCAGCTGGTGGCAGAGGACCAATTCAGTCAGTCGGATAGATTAGATCCACACGATGCAATGTGTGTGAGGCCTAAAGCTATTGAAAGTACAGGCGTGGACATTTCCGCGACGTGCAACCGTTCACAAAATCGCACAAGATATGTAGCAGATACCACAAGCACACGATTCTCGATAGAAGAATCTCCACCGCTATGCAGTCTCATCCGACTACCCAAAGACAAATTTATTCGAGAACTCCTTAATGTGATGCCTGACGAAGCATGTCTGAATGCATTGAGGCATGGGGTGTTCAGTGAAGCAAAACACTGCAATGACGAACTCCAATTCTATAAATTGAAGCAGCGTTTCCAACGAGACTCTGGTAAACCAGTCAATGAGAAATATGCAAAAGACATCTACAGTCTTGTTCAGTTTATTCTCGGCGAATCTATTGACGAGATACGCGATGTTCTCACGAAAATGTCTGACAGAAGACAGATTTCTCATAATAATGCCAATACTGGCAGCACATCTACCTCTGAGCAGCGTTGCAACTGTAACTCTGTCTGTGTACAAGAGAAACTATCAGAAGTTATGGCAGACATCACTATTATGAAAAAGAATCAAAATGACATAAACCAAAAAATGTCTCAAGATTTCACATCTGTTCAAAACTCTGTAACGCTTATTTCTGATAATCAAAAAGAAGTCCTGGAGAGACTCATCAGATTAGAATCATCAATTGTTAGTGTTACATCGACAAGTGACTCGAACTCGAAGTCTATTGGTTGCACACTGGGCAAAATCACCGAACTAAGCCTTAGTTTGGAACGATTATCAGATGACAAATGCAGCGGGATTGACAACCTCAAGCACCGCGTCAGAATTCTCGAGGCAAGTGCGAACACCTCACACGAGGACTATCACAACTTTACTAAGTCCGTCAGTAATAAAGTCAGTGACCTATCCAAGACCTTCGTAAAAAACGAATCGCTCGACAGGAGACTGTCTGCGCTTTCCAATAAAAACGACTCGATCGACAAAAGACTGATAGACTCCAAAAACAAGTGTACATCGACAGCAGAAACCTCACAACAATATGTGGTTAATGTTGAAAAACATCTCTCCACTATGTTCGAATTGCTTGCACAAGACACTGTCATAAAATACAACACACTTGCTAATTATGTACACTCCTACGTACGGCCTACGGCTGGCCAAGTGTCGAGTTTACAGTGGAACGCCCAAGATCCTGGGAACTCATTCTCGTCGTCACATTCGAAGGACCCAATGGATGAGAACAGTTCAAATTCAATGTGCCATTCTCCGGGAACGGATGACGTGAACTCTGTTGTTCCAAAGCCGGTCAGTCATTCGTCACCAGTCGATTGGTCAAGAGATGCTAGTGCAATCATTAAAGATATACTTGGCACGAACAAAAACAATTCGTCACCAAGTCACAACAAAGGCGATATTCAGCCCATCTGCAGTGGCGACGCTTCTAAGATGTCTATTGTTGAACACGACCTTGTTCTGAATAGAACACAAGCCGACTCTGGATCACAAGATATGTTTTCGAGTAACAAGAACGAAATTCCAATTAAAACTAACTCAAACCAGGAGGAACATGTCAACAGCATATCAGTGTATTCACCGTCTGACCCACCGCGTAACAAATCGCTGTCACACGCGAATGGGCGTCAAGCAGGTGACTTCACCAGTGCGATCGCAGATAAAGTGCCTCCCCCTGACAACCCATCTGAAACTGATGAACACAATGACTCGAATGACTTCAAAGGTGTGCCGTTTAGGCGAGACAAAAGAACACGAAAGTTCTTCGTGGGTCGAATTTCACCTCACTCAACCGAACAAAACATTTGGAACTTTTTCACAAAGAGAGGAATCAACCCTACGTTCGTCCGCCTGATGGGCACCGCTGATGGTAGAGCGCGGTCAGCGCGTATTCACATTCTGGCTAGCGAAACAAAGCACCTTCGACAGGAAAACTTTTGGCCTGACGGAATTTATGCCAGACCATGGCGTCCCGAACCACCACAACGCAAAGTTTATGACAGATAAGATGACAGATCTAAAAAATTTAACATGGAACGCTACAGGTATCAAGACGTCGAAACATTACCTCTCACACATTACGAGAGACAACTATAGCTTCGTCGGAATATCTGAACATTGGTTGAATTCAGATAATTTATGTTTGCTCGATAATATCAGTCAATCCCATGTTGTTATTGCTAAACCAGGAAGGACCATTACTTGCAAGAACGGCGGAGAATTCACAAGAGACGGCGTTGCTTTACTTGTCAGGAGCGACATATTCACCCGTTGTGTCACCCTTGAATTTCCAGACGACAGATTCATTGGTGTTCAATTTAGACTTTCGGCAGAACTGTCTATCAGTGTAGTGCAAGTATATCTTCCAAGCACCAATCATTCTGACGATTATTTTGAAAATTATCTGACAATGTTGGAAAACCACACAAACCTTTTGTCAGAACGCGGACCTGTTGTGCTAATGGGAGACTTCAACGCCCACATTCCTGCTCACTCCAGCGATCATATCCCTGTCAGTCATGTGTCTCGAACATCACTACTACGCGACTTCTTGTCACGAACAAACATGTGGACCACGACATCATCGAACTTATGTACTGGATCACCGTTCACGTTCAGTCCATTCGCCTCCATTGCAAGCCAGACTCTTATTGACCATATCATAATCTCTGAATGCAGTGAACAAATTGTGGTGTTACGCTGTACCATACTTAATGACAACGCACAAAATGTATCCAACCATTTGCCTGTGACATGCGTAATCAGCCTGAACACTCACATTGACAATGGGCTACCCGAGTTTCGTCGTATAAAATATAAATGGACTGATATCGATATCCCAAAATACCAGTCCTTCCTCGAGGAGTACTGTCAATATATACACAAAAGACCTCTCATGGACAAAGATGAAATCCAGAACTTATATTGCATTATTGTATCGTATCTACACCAAGCATCTGAAGCAGCAGTAGGGAAGCGTGAGTTCCGCAAGTTCTTAAAACCATATTGGAACGCTAACCTGGATGCACTGCGCGATGAGGTGAAGAGAGCTCGCTCTCACTGGATTTCTGAAGGAAAAGTGCATTCTGTCAGTTCCAAATCCTACCTACATTATAAGCAAATTAAACGCGAGTTCCGCAGAAGCTTACGGAACGCTGCCCGGGAACATGACAGAAAATTCCTACTCGACGTCGAAAGAGCAGCTAACACTGACTCCACGACATTCTGGCGTATGACTAGGTCTAGGTCGTGTTCACGAACTATATCCCCAGGTATAGACTTCGGTGACGGAATGTGTACTGACGCGAAATCGCTATCATTAGGATGGAGCACGTATTTTCAATCACTATATTCCGCCAGTGCACACAAAGAACCTGACGTAGAACAGTGTGTGCTGGATAAACTATATCAACTTTTGTCAGGAACATACGGTGGTTATAATTCCGATCGTCTGTGCAACGCGATCACTGTGGATGAAGTTGTCGCACACGTACGGCTTCTGAAACGAAACAAGGCTGGTGGTGTAGATAGCATCGTCAACGAACATCTCAAGTTTGCACCCGAATCTTTGTTGTGTGCGCTTTGTTCACTATATAATGGCATACTCTCATCTGAATGGATACCAACTGATATGAAAGCTGGTATAGTTATTCCCCTCTATAAGGGCGAACCGAAGCAGAAACAATGCCCTGATAGTTACCGTGCCATAACGCTACTCTCTCCTGTATATAAACTATTTGAGGCTATTCTCTTAACAAGATTCATGGACTTCTTACCCAACAATACATTTCCACACGATCTTCAGTTTGGTTTCCAGAAGAAAATAGGATGTAACATGACCTCGTTTGTAGTCCAAGAAGCTATTAAGTATGCTCAGGACCAGGATTCCAAGGCATACATATGTTTCCTGGACTCTCAAAAGGCGTTCGACAGAGTTTGGCACGAAGGTCTTTTGGTTAAACTGAGCCACATTGGATTTGAAGGCAAAATTCTGCGCGTCATTAAAAACATGCTAGATAATTGCTTCAGTCAAGTTTTGTTTAACGGAATGCTGTCGGAATCATTCCAAATATGCCAAGGAAATCGACAAGGAGCCGTAACATCTCCATTTTTCTACCTGGTGTTTATAAACGATTTGCTTAAGGAACTGGAATCTTCTAGTTATGGTATGCGCATTGGCCAGGTGAACTGCACATCCCCAACAACGGCTGATGATATTTGTGTCATATCCATGCACAAGCTAGGTCTTGATAAACTACTAGAAGCATGTTATAACTACAGTGTTAGATGGAGATTCTGCTTTTCAATATCTAAAAGCACTGTTATGGTTTTCAACGAGACAAAACGCCATCACGGTCGTGTTAACCGCACATGGTACCTAGGTGATCAGGTGCTGTCAGAATCAACAGAATGTCGTCATCTGGGTATTACTCAACATAAATTCAATCACTCGTCCAATCGCGCCAATGAGATATCCAATTCTATGAGGAAAACCTACTTCTCAACAGCAGGAAAGAAATCTCTTCAAATGTGTACCCCGCTAACAATGTCAAAGCTCCTATATAGTATAGTCCTTCCGAGAGCTTTATACGGTTCAGAACTTCTCTACTCGCCGAACAGGGAGGCAGAGTATACACTTGAAAAATCATTTCGGACATGTGTCAAACACATACAGTCTCTCCCCAGCAGAGCTAGCACAAATATGTCACTCAGTCTTCTGGGTCACTTACCTATCCAGAGACAGATACACATACGCAAACTTGCATTCCTAGGAGACCTTGTGAATTTACCTGCTGCGCACCAGGCTCCACTGAAAATATTCCTGTACACGTTATACCAACACCAACTGTTCAACACCCGAATAATAGGATTTGTGAAGGATGTGACGGACATACTCGAGCTGTATCAGCTAAACTCATATCTCTCTGATTTTCTCAAGCATGGAACATTCCCATCAAAAGCTTCATGGAAGCGTGTAATCACTTCTTCGGTTAAGTCTTGTTACGCTGATCTTTGGGACACTTCTGTTAATAATGAAAACCATACTAGAAAGTTGCGTACCATTCATAGCGACCCACTCGCCACCTGGAGTATCTGGAAGTTGTTGTCCACTCGACCTGACAAATCAAAAGAACTGAAACACTTAGCACTGCTGTTGAACAGAACACTGTTCAAAAACAATTCCAGTTGCAGCTTATGTGGACTTTCATTTGACAATGAGATGGAACACATAACTAATTCATGCAACGCTTACCCAATGCATCTTCTTCGATACCAATTTTGGACAATTCTCTTGGATCGTTTTGGTATAGAATGTTTTGTGTTCTTGGACTCTATGCAATACGATTGTCTCCAAGAATTCCTACTAGGAGGAATTAATTTCGACCCACCTGGACCTGTCGCGGATAACTGGCCAGACATTATAATATTTGCAGCCACATTCCTGTATAAAGGAAATCTTCTAGTTAGGCCCAACAACCATTCATAACGTCGTCTGACTGACTCGCCCACACACACGAGACAATACCCACAGTTACACCATAGCCACGACCAGATGACCATATGCGTGTGACATATGCTAATCCAAGCAAATCGTGATGACTTGAAAATATTCTCACAGTTGACAGAAACTCTTTGTGTTATGCCTAACAACACATTCATCCATTTAGTGTCTGCCTCTCACATTATATATTTCTCCTTCTGTTCTCTTTGACTCTATTTCTACATCTCCATTGAACAGTAACATGTATGTAATCTATTTTGTATATATATATTGTCTAGTTTGTGTGTGCAGGCGACACAGTGCCTGTACCACAATAATTATAAGTTGTGTATGCTCTTCATTACTGGAGGTTAATAAACAAATAATTATTATTGTCTCGTTCTCAGTGGATTGCTGATAACAAATTGCTTCCAATTGAATGATTTTCATTTCACGGCGCATGTAATAACAACACGGTGAGACTGTGTCGATGAGAACATGTGCACCAAGGAATCCGTTATCAGGGTATTAGGCAGACAGTTCGCGTGTTTTTATCAGGGTATTAGACAGACAGTTCACGTGTTGCTTGTGCGACTTTATTCTGCGTCAAAAAATGATTTTTCACTACATAGTAGTGATTAATCGCCACGATGTTAATATCCAATCAATCGGATTCAACTTACACACCTCTCCTTTTGTTTGCCCGAGGTCACCCAACATCGGATTAACTCGGCGGCCATCAATGTTTGGCATCAACTCGAGCGATGTAAACAGGTCGGTAAATTAACAGGTCATGCAGGTTGGTAAGTACATGCCAACCTGACCCGCCCATTGGCAAACCTGTTTACTAACTCGCTCGAATTCCAGCCAAACATTGCTGGCCGTCGAATTAATCTCATAATGGTCCACTGTCGATTGCCGATTTAATTCGCTGGATGTTGATCTTCGCATGCAGAAGTATATATAGAACAAGCATATTGTGATACACACACGATACATAATAATATAACCAGGGACGTTCCTAGATGGTGTATTCATCTTCGAATTTCACTTGCGCCCACCCAATGTAACATACACTGTGCGGGAAGATGTGTGCACATGTATATGCAACC
Source organism: Siphonodentalium dalli (assembly GCA_032622095.1). Classification (NCBI taxonomy): domain Eukaryota; kingdom Metazoa; phylum Mollusca; class Scaphopoda; order Gadilida; family Siphonodentaliidae; genus Siphonodentalium; species Siphonodentalium dalli. Next base: position 18,293,643 of record CP136064.1, read on the forward strand.
CTTGGGTTGAGATTTTCCAACAACCGGTATAAACATAAAGGTTTTCCAAACTGGTCATGTTATGTCTGCAAACTGTTTTTCAAGGCCATTTTGGTAAAAATTTAATTACGAAGTGAGAAGTTTCACAGTAAAATCTGGTAGGAAAATCAAACAATCGGAACATATATTGGTCTAAATTCACAACTGATGTTGACCCAAGTTATATGTTCTCACCAAGTCCCACCATACTCTGTCTGTCACCGCGTAACATATCTGCATGCTAATAACCGACCTTATCATCCGGAAATACAATTAATCGGCAAACCGGACGGAACATAGATTCAAACTTGACCTATTTTTTTTGCGTGAGAGCAATCCATTTGTCAATTTTTGAAAAGATCGGACAGTTGTAAATATAGAACCAAAAAATACTCAGCAGATTCTAAGTTTTCAAGGACCATCATCATGACTGTGCAAAAAAAAAAGGGCGGACCGCGACAATAATTACTATAGTAAGCTAAAATTCCGTATAATTATGATTTTTTTAATTGATTACTTTATATAAAACATTAGACGGACACGTCCGATTCGTATATCAGGATGTTGAAGCAGGCAACACCGACGTCAGCGAACATCCATCAGGATTTGAAAAGCGTGCTAGGCCAGCACAGTAATCATCTCATTGACATAGACAACACAAGAAAACTAAGATGCATGCATCAGGTCGGCCGTGAACTATCTACCATAGAATTGTTGTAGCTATCGATTATACATTTTGAAACACCTGTCTGTATGTATGTATGTATGTGTGTATGCGTGAATGCATGTGTGTATGTGTTATATACTCTAACACTGCTCGAATTTGGTATTTAACGTGTCAACTTGACCTCGCTCATAGGCATGTTTCTGGACCTTGACCGATCCGACTACAAATTTGTGTGTAGGACTACTTCGATCCCGGGAGCAATATGGACGGGTCCAATTTCACGTGGGACCATGTTCTCGAACGTGCTGATATAGGCATGTTTCTGGACCAATTGAACAATAGTTTGGCCAGACGCTGTATATACTGGGTACTGTCCAGATGGAGGCGATCACAAAAAAAATCCCTAACTAGCCCGAACGAAGTCGAGTACATCAGCTAGTTTAATATATATTTTGGACATTTGTCTGTCTGTTTGTCTGTTAGCTATGGCCGGGAAAACTGCCGGACAGATTTGACGAAATTTGATACCTAGGGGAAATTATTTCCAGGGAGTATTTTGGACGGGTCAAATCTTGATCCCGACCTGACTTTGACATTCAGAAAGATCAATTCAAGGTCAAATCTGGTAAAACGGAAGTATTTCAACGAAATTTGATACCTACTGTTACTTTTGTCCCAGGAGTGTTTCGGGTGGGTCAAATCATGACCCTGACCTGATCTTGACATTCAAAATTGTCAATTCAAGGTCAAATCGGGTATAAAGCCGGGCGGATTTCGACGGGTACTTTTGTCGTGACTTTTGTCCGGGGAGTGTTTTGGACGGGTCAAATCGTGACCCCGACATGACCTTCACCTTTAAAATAGTCAATTCAAGGTTAAATCGCGCATTTCTCCGAAAATCAGAGGGGAACATCCCGGACGAAGTGGGGTCCACGAGCTACTATTATATATTTCTAGATTTAGTTACAAACTAAATACCTGTATATTGTACAAAGAAATGTTTGACAAATATATCTGTATCAATATTACCATACGGGTCATTAAAATAGATACGACGAAACAAATTTTGAAGGGTGCATGGTATCAGGTAAATTTTTATATTTCAAATGATGACAGGAATGCAGAAAGTTGAAGTACCTACGTAATACTGGCTATCCGCATGAAGAGATATACATGTATATAAAAACCAGATGAGGGATATGTCTGTACAGTTGCTAAACAATTCAGTCATGCAAAGAGTAAGATACCAAATTGCTGCCTGTGGTAATGTTTTTTAACGAAATTCGGGAAAATTAGATTACTCTCACCCTGGTTATCCAGAAGATAATTGTGGAATCTGATGACGATCGGACAAGGGTGTCGTCTGTAGGATCAACCAAATTATTTAGCCATAAAAATAGTAAAATTGAAGATCACCGCTGGCAGTGATGTCTTCACAAGGACAGTTTGAGAACAAAATATGGCTCACATCTAGCGGTGACCCAAAATATCCACATAAGAAAAAGTTCTCCAATAAAAGCTGGCTGCAGGGTGCGCCAATTGATTCAAATTCGAAATTTAGCAGGGTGTACTGCTTGTGGCCATGTTTTCCCCGCAAATTTGATAGACTGATGGACAAAACCACTGAATCCGTTGAATCAATATACATGTATACATGGATTAATTTATATGCATTGTTATACACAGTACTGGTATATAAAGGTACTGAAAATAACTATATTACTAGTATACACAAAATAAACCATATATCATGGCTATGGGTTCTAATATCCGAACATGACAGCTGAGAACTTGGTGTGAATTAAAGAGTGGTGGTTTCTCAAGCATATCTAACCCTCCACGTTAGAAACATGCCATTAAATGTCATAAGTATAATCTAGCTTGAGGACAGAAGTGATCCATAAAACCCCCCTTAATTCAACCAGGTCCTCGCGCGATGTATGATCGATCACATGATGATCTAGGGGGATTAGAATTGATGTATAAAAACAGCACTGCATGTAAATATAAAATAAAATAGTGCTACATCTTATTACAGATTATTGCCATATATAATCAGTGATTATACAGACAGTCTGACAAAATAAAGTTTCAGTGACACTCTATCCGAAGAGGGGAATAATTTCATCTGTTACAGTCAATGGAGCAATTATGAATCTGGAAAGGTGAAATTTCTAAGTAATACTAGATATCGACATGACGCGATAAAATATAACGTAAATGCAATATGGCCGCTGGCGACCATTTTTTCCTATGAAATTAAAAAAATATTTGATAGCTCTCATCTGATAGATCAATATCAAGATAAATATGAAGTTTGGTGATGATCGGATGAGTGAAGTGGACTGTGGTCTGTGCTAAACGGTTTAGTAATGCTTAAAAAGATTCTTACCTTAATATTTTTATGTTCACTTTATAAACTTCACTGAGTCATCTTTGTCATGTATTGAGTTTGATATCTTTTGTTAACAGTTTATAAATCATGTATGTCTCATGTTTGTTATTTTAATTTATGTGTTTATTATCATTAAATAAAGTTGCACTCCTTAAAAAGATTCTTACCTCAATGTTTTTATGTTCACTTTATAAAGTCCACTGAGTCATCTTTGTCATGTATTGAATTTGATATCTTTTGTTAACAGTTTATAAATTATGTATGTCTCGTGTTCGTTATTATATTATATACACTTTATAGTGTGTTTTCAGAACGAAAAAAAATTGAATAAAATCAACAAATTTGTAAATTTAAAAACAATTCAAACGTTGTTGTATTCCATGTTCCAGCCCGGACATATACACCAAATTTCAATAATATTCATTGAGAAACAACGGACCAAACGCTATATAACACCCGTATACATCTTTTACTCCGAATCGGACTCTGGTACATGTTATAGTAGGTACCGAATTGACACACGTCGACTGGGCGAGTTGGCCATGGGGCGATTAGGCCGATTCCGGCACATTCTATAATTTACCGTATGTATCCGTTTACGCGTAGTTTACTTTAGAAAGTTCCGCAATTAATACCGTAAATAGAGCGACCTTATTTTGACAGAGAATGCCTCTGTTATTGATTATCAAGTTGCTGTACATTAAAAACGACAAATTCACATGCTCGTTCAAGCGCAGTAGTCTATTTTCCCCATGTTAAAGGACATCCACAAATACTAAATAACGCTAACCTACTGCCGAATGTTTGACACGACAACTGTTAACATATTTGGGCTGAATTCATCTAACGCGGTATTATTCCTCAAAATAAACAACAAAACCATCGTTACTTGGAAATGTAGTTTGGGCTAACATTTACATAAATCCTCCAGATCAATTATCCGACACACACGTCAGATGAAAAAGTCACATGAAGTAACCGGCCAAATTGGCCGAAATAACCGCATGGGGTCAGACAAACAAGTACACAAGATAATCTTGACCTAGATATTGGTACAAATAAAGGGTGTGCGTGAATTTCGTGATCTCCATTGTTTTAGGATATATGTGCACAATGAGACCATCTTGATGGGCGAATAAATTGTCGCCGCCGTTGGAATGCGTCATTGTGCATAAGTTTGGTGTCGAGGTTGTTGATATAAGGATTAACTGTCATGGGGACTGTTTTATGGAGATGTAACCGTGAGGTAAGTGGTCATAACTTGTGTAAAACACGAAGGGTTTTACATACAAGTTATGACCACTTACCTCACGGTTACATTTCCATAAAAACAGTCCACATGACAGTTAATCCTTATATTTATATACATTTAGCGAAAAAGCCACTTTTGTAAATGTATTTAAATCGAAAAGTGTATCGTGACAAAACCAGCCCAAAATATCCCATAGCACCCTTGGCAAAGTTAACAGGAACAATTTCTCTTTATATTGAAACCCAATGATTTATTAAGTCAATCCTGCGCGAGCAACCTATGACGCGTCAATTTAATTATGAGGCTGCAGTTATGAACTGTTGCGGGTTCACCGAGAAATAATTGCAACTAGCCACGTGGGCGCCGACCAATCAGAATGCTGGATTTAGTGATAATCACACTTAGTATGTAAATATATAGAGTTACTTGTCTATCGTGTTGTGTAAACTGGTTACTGCGGTTGGTCGGAGTCACTCGTGGAAGGGAGTGACCTGCCTCGAGCGGGCTCAAATCTCGTTCCCTATCGGGGGGACTCGATTATACCCTCAGCCCTCGAAAGGCCATTCCCTTCCAGGAATTACCCCGACCTCATGTGGTAACCAATACATATATACCGGCGATCATGACAGTGTGGCATTTTCGTGATCGGAGATAAGCGTGAAAACCCTGACCATGTTATGCCTCCAAATGTAAATACCTGGATTATAAAATGTAGTTTAAGCTGATAGATAGGGCACGGATGTTTGTGTTTTATATTTTAATGTATTTTAAACTATATTATCTCAGTGATGATTGGTTGAGGGAGATGCCACTGGGCACGATAGACCAAACACGTATGGTTGATGATGGATATATAGTAGCGAAATATCAGGTTAAACGTCCCCTCTCGTAATATGAGACACCTTTCGCGTAATGAATAACGATAATTATTACGAATAGGGCACTACGTCACTAGGATGTGGGTTCTTTCTATTGGTTGTCGTTTTCCCCTATTCGTTTTTGCGATTACGGTTTCGGATTTTCAACAACGCTCACAAATATGTACATCATATAGTAATAAGTTTGCGATCGTTTCTCGGCTCCTCGATGTTGGAGATGATTCTGAAATTATGTCTTTAAATTGTGATCGCCATGTTGCCTTAATGTGTTACCTATGAGTGGTAATCAAATCGTTCGTCGCCGTGAAACGCGAGAATCAGCCCAAACACAAAGCAGGAATCTATGACCTGATCACAACATAATTACTGCGAGCGGAAAGCACGATTGTTTCGTAAACGGACTTGTCGTCAATTCTGCGAAAGGGTTTTGGGACCGTCCGAAAAAGTTACGACTGCAAATAGCTATATATTAGTAATAAATATGTCGTCCTGTGTCGTCGTTCATTGTTGGCACAGTTGAATCTGTTTGTTATTAACTTGTTCTATATACTAAATGTATTCTCGCATCAAGTTAAATACTTGAATGGTCTAATTATTAATGTAGAGAAAGACACAGACGACAGATACTGAAAGTACAGGATGAGTCATGTCCAGTGCAGGGAAATGGTCTGATATTAAGTTCAACAAACGATATGCATGTATATATGGTCGTTTGTTGAACTTCTTATCTGAACATTTCCATGTGATAAATACTAATCAATGAGTATTTACTATAGGAAGTGTTAATTGAAATATATCTTAACAGCACATTTGCGATATTTTAACCCCCAGAACGGGCCAGGCTGTTTTGAAGCAAACAAATTGAATTACTTTAATCGTATTTAAATTCGCCCAGTACTATCTTTCGCCGATTATAGCGCGAATTGAAGACAAACAAACCATTTTACATAAAGGTCGTGTATCGGTTAGCAGTGTCGGTTCTTAATAGTTCCAGATATTATATTCAGGTATCATCACGATGCAAATCTACATCGATCAGAAGATCACAGTTTGTATATAATTAATTTAGTTGAAAATTTTGATATTTTACTAGTAGCGATCTTGTTCCGATAATATGGCCATCACTCACAGGAGTATATACACAGAACGACACCAGTGTGGTAATGTATTTGTCACTACGGCACGAGTTCTAGCGCGCATCATTCCACGATGGCTCAAGTGCCGTATCGGCAAACCCATTAACACACGAGTCGTTATGTGTTTATTACAGGACACCCATCCTAGAGTCCGTGAATAAAAACAGACTTACAAGGTTTATTCAGCCGCATACAGGGCTTGTTTGTCATGTGTGATGATGATTTTATTTTATAGTTCCAGTTTCAAGCGTGTAATAAAGGCTAAGATCATTGATAGACCGCGGACTTCAGTTAAATCATCATGAACTGTAAATAGTTGGTGATACACATACATTCAATAAACCATTTTATTTGTACCGAGGATTCGCCATGAGTTCTAGCGCGGAATTATAGAACGAGATGCGCATCATTCCGCGATGGCACAAGTGCCGTATCGACAAACCCATTAGCACACTTACCGTTTTGTGTTTATTAGACGACACCCATCCTATAGAATCCGAGAATACAAACAGACTTACAAGGTTTATTCAGGCGCATACAGGGCTTGTTTGTCATGTGATGATTTTATTTTATAGTTCCAGTTTCATAGTTGAGGCGATCGTCATATACATCACGTGATGTCAACGGTGTGCGTATATGGAACATATGTTCCGTGTGGATGTGTATGGAACACATAGGGCATGCGGATTGGTAAATATGGAACAGCAGGGAAACTGTAATTCTAGGAACAGGCGTGGAATAAAAGCTAAGATTGAAGCAGTAAGGGTAACGACCATTGATAGACCGGTCATGAACTGTAACTAGTTGGCGATAACCCATACATTCAATAAACCCTTTTATTTGTCCCGAGGATTCGCTGACTTCTTTGAATGGATCTATGTTGCGATCAGTTTTTGTTTTGTCATGTGTGATGTATTTAGGAGATAAACATACCCTGTTGAGTTGTACATTCTGGGATTCGAGCATGAAAACAGTTTGTGAACGAGTCGGCTTGCCGGCGAGTTCACAAACTGTTTTCATGCTCGAATCCCAGAATGTACAACGAAACAGAGTACGTTTATCTCCATTGTAATTCAATCTAGCAAGGAATTTGCAAAAAACAACTATATAAAAAGTATTATTTAGTCATTTTCATGACACAAATCGAGACTTTCATTTCGCCGTTGTCACCGTGCACAAATCATTGGGTTTGTTCATTGCGTTACTCGGAACGCTGCTCCGTAACCATTTCCTGTGGGGCGGGTTGGCTCGTTTCGTTACTCCGTTCTGTTCTGTGCCGATGAAATTGTACCGTGCCACATTCAGATTTGATGCACGCTGAAGCGGCCGATGAACGGTATCTATAGACAACAACGCGCGGGTGTGCTCGTTTTGCTACTCGTTCTGCGCCGATGAAATTTGACCGTGCTACATTCAGATTTGATGCACGGTGAAGCGGCCGATGTCGGTGAATCGAAAACGAAAGTTAGCCGCTCTCGGCCAATCAGAATGCTTGTTTTAGTGACAAATACTCAATTGAATTACAATATTTGATAGTTCCGGTTTCATTATTAAAGCGAACGTCATGTAAGTCGTGTCACTTCAACTGGATGCGTATGGAACGCGTGTTCCGACGGATTGGTAAATATGGAACAGCTGGAATATTGTAATAGTAGGAACTTGCGTACAATAAATATATAGAACGACACAAGTGTGTGAACATGTTAACGTTATTGCACGAGTGTGTTTTGACGCGATGGTAAAACGAGAACCGGAGATTCGAGTTTTACCTCGTGGCACGACAAACAAGTGCAATAACGTTAATATGTTCACAAACTGTGTTGTTCTATGTTTATTGCACACTCTGAAGATTGTAGCTTGTAATATATACAAAAATGTATGTTGATATTGTTTATTTAATTGAACAAGCGTGTGCTTAATGTAGGCTATACCTAATAATTTAGTGAAGTATTTACATGTTAAAGTTGACGTCGCCAATGACGTGTTTGACGTAATCGGTTTGTAGTGTTCAAGAACATTACACAATTTTTTATTGAACGTTTTGAAATCTTCTGTATTTTGCTGTATTTCGCACATATAAGCCATTGTGTGTGCAATAAAGGCTACGATCGAAGCAGTAAGTGCAACTTCAGTTAAATCATAGTGAACTGTAAATAGTTGGTGATACACATACATTCAATAAACCCTGTTATTTGTACCGAGAATTCACTGACTTCTTTTAATCGATCTATTTTGCGATCAGTGTTTGTTTTGTCATGTGTAATGTATTATTTGATAGTTCCGGTTTCATCATTGAGGCGAACGTCATTTAAGTCGTGTCACGTGATTCGTATGTAACGCGTGTTCCGGCGGATTGGTAAATATGGAACAGCTGGCATATTGTAATACTAGGCGTACAATAAAGGTTACGATCGAAGCAGTAAGTGCAACGACCATTGATAGACTGCTGACTTCAGTTAAATCATCATGAACTGTAAATAGTTGGTGATACACATACATTCAATAAACCCTGTTATTTGTACCGAGAATTCACTGACCTCTTTGAATCGGATCTATTTTGCTATCAGCGTTTGTTTTGTCTTGTGTAATGTATTATTTGATAGTTCAGGTTTCATCATTGAGGCGAACGTCATTTAAGTCGTGTCATGGGACGCGTGTTCCGACGGATTGGTAATTATGGAACAGCAGGAATACTGTAATTCTATAGGAACAGGCGTACACTGAAGGTTACGATCGAAGCAGTGAGTGCAACGACCATTGATAGACTGCTGACTTCAGTTAAATCATCATGAAATGTAAATAGTTGGTGATACACATACATTAAATAAACCCTGTTATTTGTACCGAGAATTCACTGACCTCTTTGAATTGATCTATTTTGTGCTGACTTTTAAAGGGACACACGGTCTTTGTAATGAGCATAAATGTTCGGAAATTACATATCTAACTTTAACTCAGAATTTAACTGTCCAACATGCCCCCCACCCGTAAAGTTGGAAATTTCATCTGATGGTCATCTACAAATATATTGCCCACTATTTGCCGGTTAGACATTCGAACAATGATAACAATTTAGAGCTCTATATGGTGTAAACTATAGTGTTGTGTCAGGCAAGATATTACCAATTTGAACATTTTGACCAAACCACCCTGACTATATACAACAGAATCGCGAGGAAGTGATATAAATCTGCAACCTAGAATTGATCACTGCGCCCGCCGTCTGTAAATATTCTAGCTTCAACAAATATATGTAACCATAGATCGACTTTGTTATTATCAGTATCAATAATTCTTCAATAACGAGTTTTCACATCAGAACAATTATTATGTAAACATTACTGTTACAGTTACATCACAGATTAAATTAGAATTAGTCCAATAAAATATCAAAGTCCAAAAAATAAAGGTAATGGGGTAAATAGTGGAACATATCAAAGCATTAAGGTAATGGGGTAAATAGTGGAACATATCAAAGCATTAAGGTAATGGGGTATATAGTGGAACATATCCAAGCATTGAAAAATAAAGGTAATGGGGTATATAGTGGAACATATCAAAGCATTGAAAAATAAAGGTAATGGGGTATATAGTGGAACATATCAAACCATTGAAAAATAAAGGTAATGGGGTATATAGTGGAACATATCAAAGCATTGAAAAATAAAGGTAATGGGGTATATAGTGGAACATATCTAAGCATTGAAAAATAAAGGTAATGGGGTATATAGTGGAACATATCAAAGCATTGAAAAATAAAGGTAATGGGGTATATAGTGGAACATATCAAAGCATTGAAAAATAAAGGTAATGGGGTATATAGTGGAACATATCAAAGCATTGAAAAATAAAGGTAATGGGGTATATAGTGGAACATATCAAAGCATTGAAAAATAAAGGTAATGGGGTATATAGTGGAACATATCAAAGGATTGAAAAATTAAGGTAATGGGGTATATAGTGGAACATATCAAAGCATTGAAAAATAAAGGTAATGGGGTATATAGTGGAACATATCAAAGGATTGAAAAATTAAGGTAATGGGGTATATAGTGGAACATATCAAAGCATTGAAAAATAAAGGTAATGGGGTATATAGTGGAACATATCAAAGCATTGAAAAATAAAGGTAATGGGGTATATAGTGGAACATATCAAAGCTTCGAAAATATTAAATATTTAAAGTACATGTGAGATCAGCGACGTTTGTTGATAAATCGATGTTAAACGCCCACTTAATTTTCGAATCACCAGATCACGGTCTATACAACATATTCCATATTATATACCGTTTGAAAGAGAAAGCTCCAAAATATTGTATTATTACCTTATCCTGTCGAATAAACTGGGAACATGTTTTTGTCGAGGTACCAATGTGTTTCCTTTACTTAATTATGATCCGGACTGTACTATAAAGTATATTACACTCAATGGAAGGGGAATAATTTTATCTCTTCGTTTTAATTCTGATGCATTCTGGGTTGACAACGGAGGAAGTCTTGGAATGAATCTCTATTACTTGGTGGACAGTCCTATAGACCACAGCTGTTTCGTATTCTGGTGGAATATATATATATATATATCATTAAATATTAAATATATATATATAAATCTCATATATATTTTGAAGACCTCTGTCTGTCTGTATGTATGTATGTCTGTCTGTCTGTCTGTCTGTTTGTCATTAATACAAATCTACGATTCTCGACCGATCGGGACGAAACTTGGTACGTGTGTGTAGTTTGACCAGGCGGTGGACGTTGTCGTATTGGCGAGCCCGTGCGGCGCCCGATTCGCGCATGCGCAGACGAGATCTCGGAAACGGGTGGAGCTATCGACTTGAAATTTGCTATGTGAATGTATCTTGCCCCGGATACGAATTTTATCGGGTCGCCGAGCCCGTGCGACGCCAGCTTTGCGCATGCGCAGACCAGATCTCGGAAACGGGTGGAGCTATCGACTTGAAATTTGGTATGTGAATGTATCTTGCCCCGGATACGAATTTTATCGGGTCGCCGAGCCCGTGCAACGCCAGCTTCGCGCATGCGCAGACCAGATATCGGAAACGGGTTGAGCTATCGACTTGAAACTTGGTACTTGTGTAGTTTGACCAGGCGGTCGACGTTGTCGTATTGGCGAGCCCGTGCGGCGCCCGCTTCGCGCATGCGCAGACGAGATCTCGTAAACGGGTGGAGCTATCGACTTGAAATTTGCTATGTGAATGTATCTTGCCCCGGATACGAATTTTATCGGGTCGCCGAACCCGTGCGACGCCAGCTTCCCGCATGCGCAGACCAGATCTCGGAAACGGGTGGAGCTATCGACTTGAAATTTGGTATGTGAATGTATCTTGCCCCGGATACGAATTTTATCGGGTCACCGAGCCCGTGCGACGCCAGTTTCGCGCATGCGCAGACCAGATCTCGGAAACGGGTGAAGCTATCGACTTGAAATTTGGTATGTGAATGTATCTTGCTCCGGACATGAATTTTATCGGGTCGCCGAGCACGTGCGACGCCAGCTTCGCGCATGCGCAGACAAGATCTCGGAAACGAGTAGAGCTACCGACTTGAAATTTGGTTTATGCTCACCTGTTAAACGAACGAACTTCGCTTAATAGTTAGAAAACTCAAACCAAGAAAATCTGCAGGACACGATGATATAGTCGGCGAACATTTAAAACATGCCCCTGATTCGTTACTGGTTTGCGTCAGAAAGTTGTTCGATTGCATGTTTGAAATGGACTGGATCCCTCCAAAATTGTATAAAGGCTATCCCAAACCTGCATCTTGGCCGGACTGTTTGCTCTATTTCTTGGTAGCACACTTCAAACACTCACCGAGAAGTTCCTGGACTGCCTGGAAGACTTACATCTGGACGCTGCTGCATTTCTTCTTATTGCCTGTAGACTAATTCGTACACGACCTATGTTCTAGTGCGTCATTGCAGCTCTGACACCACCATGAACTTCGTAATGTTCTCCGTTATAATTTAGCCAGCCTATATAAATACATATGCCAGTGGCAATAAAGCACATCGGTATGTCGTATAGCCGTATGCATGCGACATATGACTCTCTGTATATCTCATATATATTTTGAAGACCTCTGTCTGTCTGTCTGTCTGTTTGTCATTTATACAAATCTACGATTCTCGACCGATCGGGACGAAACTTGGTACGTGTGTGTGTAGTTTGACCAGGCGGTCGACGTTGTCGTGTTGGCGAGCCCGTGCGGCGCCCGCTTCGCGCATGCGCAGACGAGATCTCGGAAACGGGTGGAGCTATCGACTTGAAATTTGCTATGTGAATGTACCTTGCCCCGGATACGAATTTTATCGGGTCGCCGATCCCGTGCGACGCCAGCTTCGCGCATGCGCAGACGAGATCTCAGAAACCGGTGGAGCTATTGACTTGAAATTTGCTATGTGAATGTATCTTGCCCCGGATACGAATTTTATCGGGTCACCGAGCCCGTGCGACGCCAGCTTCGCGAATGTGCAGACGAGATCTATGTATTAACCGAGTGCCCTAAACTAGATTCATGTATTAACCGAGTGCCCTAAACTAGATTCGTGTATTAACCGAGTGCCCTAAACTAGATGCATGTATTAACAGAGTGCCCTAAACTCGTGTATTAACCGAGTGCCCTAAACTAGATTCGTGTATTAACCGAGTGCCCTAATAGTCCAGTGCCATAAACTAGATTCGTGTATTAACCGAGTGCCCTAAACTAAATTCATGTATTAACCGAGTGCCCTAAACTAGATTCGTGTATTAACCGAGTGCCCTAAACCAGATTAATGTATTAACCGAGTGCCCTAAACTAGATTCATGTATTAACCGAGTGCCCTAAACTAGATTCGTGTATTAACCGAGTGCCCTAATCTAGATTCATGTATTAACCGAGTGCCCTAAACTAGATTCATGTATTAACCGAGTGCCCTAAACTAGATTAATGTATTAACCGAGTGCCCTAAACTAGATTCATGTATTAACCGAGTGCCCTAAACAAGATTCATGTATTAACCGAGTGCCCTAAACTAGATTCATGTATTAACCGAGTGCCCTAAACTAGATTCATGTATTAACCGAGTGCCCTAAACTAGATTAATGTATTAACCGAGTGCCCTAAACTAGATTAATGTATTAACCGAGTGCCCTAAACTAGATTCATGTATTAACCGAGTGCCCTAAACTAGATTCATGTATTAACCGAGTGCCCTAAACTAGATTAATGTATTAACCGAGTGCCCTAAACTAGATTCATGTAGTAACCGAGTGCCCTAAACTAGATTAATGTATTAACCAAGTGCCCTAAACTATATTCATGTATTAACCGAGTGCCCTAAACTAGATTCATATATTAACCGAGTGCCATAAACTAGATTAATGTATTAACCGAGTGCCCTAAACTAGATTCGTGTATTAACCGAGTGCCCTAAACTAGATTCATGTATTAACCGAGTGCCCTAAACTAGATTAATGTATTAACCGAGTGCTCTAAACTAGATTCATGTATTAACCGAGTGCCCTAAACTAGATTAATGTATTAACCGAGTGCCCTAAACTAGATTCATGTATTAACCGAGTGCCCTAAACTAGATTCATGTTTTAACCGAGTGTCCTAAACTAGATTCATGTATTAACCGAGTGCCCTAAACTAGATTCATGTATTAACCGAGTGGTCTAAACTAGATTCATGTATTAACCGAGTGCCCTAAACTAGATTCATGTATTAACCGAGTGCCCTAAACTAGATTCGTGCCGGGCTGTATTAACCGAGTGCCCTAAACTAGATTCGTGCCGGGCTGTATTAACCGAGTGCCGTAAACTAGATTAGTGCCGGGCTTTATTAACCGAGTGCCCTAAACTAGATTCATGTATTAACCAATTGGCCTAAACTAGATTCATGTATTAACCGAGTGCCCTAAACTAGATTCATGTATTAACCGAGTGCCCTCAACTAGATTCGTGCCGGGATGTATTAACCGAGTGCCCTAAACTAGATTAGTGCCGGGCTTTATTAACCGAGTGCCCTAAACTAGATTAGTGCCGGGCTTTATTAACCGAGTGCCCTAAACTAGATTCATGTATTAACCGAGTGCCCTAAACTAGATTCATGTATTAACCGAGTGCCCTAAACTAGATTAATGTATTAACCGAGTGCCCTAAACTAGATTCATGTATTAACCGAGTGCCCTAAACTAGATTCATGTATTAACCGGGTGCCCTAAACTAGATTCATGTATTAACCGAGTGCCCTAAACTAGATTCATGTATTAACCGAGTGCCCTAAACTAGATTCATGTATTAACCGAGTGCCCTAAACTAAATTCATGTATTAACCGAGTGCCCTAAACTAGATTAATGTATTAACCGAGTGCCCTAAACTAGATTCATGTATTAACCGAGTGCCCTAAACTAGATTCATGTATTAACCGAGTGCCCTAAACTAGATTCATGTATTAACCGAGTGCCCTAAACTAGATTCATGTATTAACCGAGTGCCCTAGACTAGATTAATATATTAACCGAGTGCCCTAAACTAGATTCATGTATTAACCGAGTGCCCTAAACTAGATTCATATATTAACCGAGTGCCCTAAACTAGATTAATGTATTAACCGAGTGCCCTAAACTTGATTCGTGTATTAACCGAGTGCCCTAAACTAGATTCATGTATTAACCGAGTGCCCTAAGCTAGATTAATGTATTAACCGAGTGCCCTAAACTAGATTCGTGTATTAACCGAGTGCCCTAAACTAGATTCATGTATTAACCGAGTGCCCTAAACTAGATTAATGTATTAACTGAGTGCCCTAAACTAGATTCATGTATTAACCGAGTGCCCTAAACTAGATCCATGTATTAACCGAGTGCCCTAAACTAGATTCATGTATTAACCGAGTGCTCTAAACTAGATTCATGTATTAACCGAGTGCCCGAAACTAGATTCATGTATTAACCGAGTGCCCGAAACTAGATTCATGTATTAACCGAGTGCCCTAAACTAGATTCGTGCCGGGCTGTATTAACCGAGTGCCCTAAACTAGATTAGTGCCGGGCTTTATTAACCGAGTGCCCTAAACTAGATTAATGTATTAACCGAGTGCCCTAAACTAGATTCATGTATTAACCGAGTGCCCTAAACTAGATTCATGTATTAACCGAGTGCCCTCAACTAGATTCGTGCAGGGATGTATTAACCGAGTGCCCTAAACTAGATTAGTGCCGGGATGTATTAACCGAGTACCCTAAACTAGATTAGTGCCGGCCGTTATTAACCGAGTGCCCTAAACTAGATTAGTGCCGGGCTTTATTAACCGAGTGCCCTAAACTAGATTCATGTATTAACCGAGTGCCCTAAACTAGATTCATGTATTAACCGAGTGCCCTAAACTAGATTCACGTATTAACCGAGTGCCCTAAACTAGATTCATGTATTAACCGAGTGCCCTAAACTAGATTCATGCATTAACCGAGTGCCATAAACTAGATTCATGTATTAACCGAGTGCCCTAAACTAGATTCATGTATTAACCGAGTGCCCTAAACTAGATTCATGTATTAACCGAGTGCCCTAAACTAGATTCATGTATTAGCCGAGTGCACTAAACTAGATTCATGTATTAACCGAGTGCCCTAAACTAGATTCGTGTATTAACCGAGTGCCCTAAACTAGATTCGTGTATTAACCGAGTACCCTAAACTAGATTCGTGTATTAACCGAGTGCCCTAAACTAGATTCATGTATTAACCGAGTGCCCTAAACTAGATTCGTGTATTAACCGAGTGGCCTAAACTAGATTCATGTATTAACCGAGTGGCCTAAACTAGATTCATGTATTAACAGAGTGCCCTAAACTCGTGTATTAACCGAGTGCCCTAAACTAGATTCTCGTATTAACCGAGTGCCCTAAACTAAATTCATGTATTAACCGAGTGCCCTAAACTAGATTCGTGTATTAACCGAGTGCCCTAAACCAGATTAATGTATTAACCGAGTACCCTAAACTAGATTCATGTATTAACCGAGTGCCCTAAACTAGATTCGTGTATTAACCGAGTGCCCTAAACTAGATTCATGTATTAACCGAGTGCCCTAATAGTCCAGTACCCTAAACTAGATTCGTGTATTAACCGAGTGCCCTAAACTAGATTCATGTATTAACCGAGTGCCCTAAACTAGATTCGTGTATTAACCGAGTGCCCTATACTAGATTCATGTATTAACCGAATGCCCTAAACTAGATTCATGTATTAACCGAGTGCCCTAAACTAGATTCATGTATTAACCGAGTGCCCTAAACTAGATTCATGTATTAACCGAGTGCCCTAAACTAGATTCATGTATTAACCGAGTGCCCTAAACTAGATTCATGTATTAACCGAGTGCCCTAAACTAGATTCATGTATTAACCGAGTGCCCTAATATAGATTCATGTATTAACCGAGTGCCCTAAACTAGATTCACGTATTAACCGAGTGCCCTAAACTAGATTCATGTATTAACCGAGTGCCCTAAACTAGATTCACGTATTAACCGAGTGCCCTAAACTAGATTCATGTATTAACCGAGTGCCCTAAACTAGATTCATGTATTAACCGAGTGCCCTAAGCTAGATTAATGTATTAACCGAGTGCTCTAAACTAGATTCATGTATTAACCGAGTGCCCTAAACTAGATTCATGTATTAACCGAGTGCCCTAAACTAGATTCATGTATTAACCGAGTGCCCTAAACTAGATTAATGTATTAACCGAGTGCCCTAAACTAGATTCATGTATTAACCGAGTGCCCTAAACTAGATTCATGTATTAACCGAGTGCCCTAAACTAGATTCATGTATTAACCGAGTGCCCTAAACTAGATTCATGTATTAACCGAGTGCCCTAAACTAGATTCATGTATTAACCGAGTGCCCTAAACTAGATTCATGTATTAACCGAGTGCCCTAATCTAGATTCATGTATTAACCGAGTGCCCTAAACTAGATTCACGTATTAACCGAGTCCCCTAAACTAGATTCAGGTATTAACCGAGTGCCCTAAACTAGATTCATGTAGTAACCGAGTGCCCATAACTATATTCACGTATTAACCGAGTGCCCTAAACTATATTCATGTATTAACCGAGTGCCCTAAACTAGATTCATGTATTAACCGTGTGCCCATAAACTAGATTCGTGTATTAACCGAGTGCCCTAAACTTGATTCATGTATTAACCGAGTGCCCTAAACTCGTGTATTAACCGAGTGCCCTAAACTAGATTCATGTATTAACCGAGTGCCCTAAACTAGATTAATGTATTAACCGAGTGCCCTAAACTATATTCATGTATTAACCGAGTGCCCTAAACTAGATTCATATATTAACTGAGTGCCATAAACTAGATTAATGTATTAACCGAGTGCCCTAAACTAGATTCGTGTATTAACCGAGTGCCCTAAACTAGATTCATGTATTAACCGAGTGCCCTAAGCTAGATTAATGTATTAACCGAGTGCTCTAAACTAGATTCATGTATTAACCGAGTGCCCTAAACTAGATTCATGTATTAACCGAGTGCCCTAAACTAGATTCATGTATTAACCGAGTGCCCTAAACTAGATTAATGTATTAACCGAGTGCCCTAAACTAGATTCATGTATTAACCGAGTGCCCTAAACTAGATTCATGTATTAACCGAGTGTCCTAAACTAGATTCATGTATTAACCGAGTGATCTAAACTAGATTCATGTATTAACCGAGTGGTCTAAACTAGATTCATGTATTAACCGAGTGCCCTAAACTAGATACATGTATTAACCGAGTGCCCTAAACTAGATTCGTGCCGGGCTGTATTAACCGAGTGCCCTAAACTAGATTCGTGCCGGGCTGTATTAACCGAGTGCCGTAAACTAGATTAGTGCCGGGCTTTATTAACCGAGTGCCCTAAACTAGATTCATGTATTAACCGAGTGGCCTACACTAGATTCATGTATTAACCGAGTGCCCTAAACTAGATTCATGTATTAACCGAGTGCCCTCAACTAGATTCGTGCCGGGATGTATTAACCGAGTGCCCTAAACTATATTAGTGCCGGGCTTTATTAACCGAGTGCCCTAAACTAGATTAGTGCCGGGCTTTATTAACCGAGTGCCCTAAACTAGATTCATGTATTAACCGAGTGCCCTAAACAAGATTCATGTATTAACCGAGTGCCCTAAACTAGATTAATGTATTAACCGAGTGCCCTAAACTAGATTCATGTATTAACCGAGTGCCCTAAACTAGATTCATGTATTAACCGAGTGCCCTAAACTAGATTCATGTATTAACCGAGAGCCCTAAACTAGATTCATGTATTAACCGAGTGCCCTAAACTAGATTCATGTATTAACCGAGTGCCCTAAACTAAATTCATGTATTAACCGAGTGCCCTAAACTAGATTAATGTATTAACCGAGTGCCCTAAACTAGATTCATGTATTAACCGAGTGCCCTAAACTAGATTCATGTATTAACCGAGTGCCCTAAACTAGATTAATGTATTAACCGAGTGCCCTAAACTAGATTCATGTATTAACCGAGTGCCCTAAACTAGATTAATGTATTAACCGAGTGCCCTAAACTAGATTCATGTATTAACCGAGTGCCCTAAACTAGATTCATGTATTAACCGAGTGCCCTAGACTAGATTAATGTATTAACCAAGTGCCCTAAACTAGATTCATGTATTAACCGAGTGCCCTAAACTAGATTCATATATTAACCGAGTGCCCTAAACTAGATTAATGTATTAACCGAGTGCTCTAAACTAGAATCGTGTATTAACCGAGTGCCCTAAACTATATTCATGTATTAACCGAGTACCATAAACTAGATTAATGTATTAACCGAGTGCCCTAAACTAGATTCATGTATTAACCGAGTGCCCTAAACTAGATTCATGTATTAACCGAGTGCCCTAAACTAGATTAATGTATTAACTGAGTGACCTAAACTAGATTCATTTATTAACCGAGTGCCCTAAACTAGATTCATGTATTAACCGAGTGCCCTAAACTAGATTCATGTATTAACCGAGTGCTCTACACTAGATTCATGTATTAACCGAGTGCCCGAAACTAGATTCATGTATTAACCGAGTGCCCGAAACTAGATTCGCGTATTAACCGAGTGCCCTAAACTAGATTCGTGCCGGGCTGTATTAACCGAGTGCCCTAAACTAGATTAGTGCCGGGCTTTATTAACCGAGTGCCCTAAACTAGATTCATGTATTAACCGAGTGCCCTAAACTAGATTCATGTATTAACCGAGTGCCCTAAACTAGATTCATGTATTAACCGTGTGCCCTCAACTAGATTCGTGCAGGGATGTATTAACCGAGTGCCCTAAACTAGATTAGTGCCGGGATGTATTAACCGAGTGCCCTAAACTAGATTAGTGCCGGCCGTTATTAACCGAGTGCCCTAAACTAGATTAGTGCCGGGCTTTATTAACCGAGTGCCCTAAACTAGATTCATGTATTAACCGAGTGCCCTAAACTAGATTCATGTATTAACCGAGTGCCCTAAACTAGATTCACGTATTAACCCAGTGCCCTAAACTAGATTCATGTATTAACCGAGTGCCCTAAACTAGGTTCATGTATTAACCGAGTGCCCTAAACTAGATTCATGTATTAACCGAGTGCCCTAAACTAGATTCATGTATTAGCCGAGTGCATTAAACTAGATTCATGTATTAACCGAGTGCCCTAAACTAGATTCGTGTATTAACCGAGTGCCCTAAACTAGATTCGTGTATTAACCGAGTGCCCTAAACTAGATTCGTGTATTAACCGAGTGCCCTAAACTAGATTCATGTATTAACCGAGTGCCCTAAACTAGATTCGTGTATTAACCGAGTGCCCTAAACTAGATTCACGTATTAACCGAGTGCCCTAAACTAGATTCATGTATTAACCGAGTGCCCTAAACTAGATTCACGTATTAACCGAGTGCCCTAAACTAGATTCATGTATTAACCGAGTGCCCTAAACTAGATTCACGTATTAACCGAGTGCCCTAAACTAGATTCGTGTATTAACCGAGTGCCCTAAACTAGATTGACGTATTAACCGAGTGCCCTAAACTAGATTCATGTATTAACCGAGTGCCCTCAACTAGATTCATGTATTAACCGAGTGCCCTAAACTAGATTCATGTATTAACCGAGTGCCCTAAACTAGATTCATGTATTAACCGAGTGCCCTAAACTAGATTCATGTAGTAACCGAGTGCCCATAACTATATTCACGTATTAACCGAGTGCCCTAAACTATATTCATGTATTAACCGAGTGCCCTAAACTAGATTCATGTATTAACCGTGTGCCCATAAACTAGATTCGTGTATTAACCGAGTGCCCTAAACTAGATTCATGTATTAACCGAGTGCCCTAAACTCGTGTATTAACCGAGTGCCCTAAACTAGATTCATGTATTAACCGAGTGCCCTAAACTAGATTAATGTATTAACCAAGTGCCCTAAACTATATTCATGTATTAACCGAGTGCCCTAAACTAGATTCATATATTAACCGAGTGCCATAAACTAGATTAATGTATTAACCGAGTGCCCTAAGCTAGATTCGTGTATTAACCGAGTGCCCTAAACTAGATTCATGTATTAACCGAGTGCCCTAAGCTAGATTAATGTATTAACCGAGTGCTCTAAACTAGATTCATGTATTAACCGAGTGCCCTAAACTAGATTCATGTATTAACCGAGTGCCCTAAACTAGATTAATGTATTAACCGAGTGCCCTAAACTAGATTCATGTATTAACCGAGTGTCCTAAACTAGATTCATGTATTAACCGAGTGCCCTAAACTAGATTCATGTATTAACCGAGTGGTCTAAACTAGATTCATGTATTAACCGAGTGCCCTAAACTAGATACATATATTAACCGAGTGCCCTAAACTAGATTCGTGCCGGGCTGTATTAACCGAGTGCCCTAAACTAGATTCGTGCCGGGCTGTATTAACCGAGTGCCGTAAACTAGATTAGTGCCGGGCTTTATTAACCGAGTGCCCTAAACTAGATTCATGTATTAACCGAGTGGCCTACACTAGATTCATGTATTAACCGAGTGCCCTAAACTAGATTCATGTATTAACCGAGTGCCCTCAACTAGATTCGTGCCGGGATGTATTAACCGAGTGCCCTAAACTATATTAGTGCCGGGCTTTATTAACCGAGTGCCCTAAACTAGATTAGTGCCGGGCTTTATTAACCGAGTGCCCTAAACTAGATTCATGTATTAACCGAGTGCCCTAAACTAGATTCATGTATTAACCGAGTGCCCTAAACTAGATTAATGTATTAACCGAGAGCCCTAAACTAGATTCATGTATTAACCGAGTGCCCTAAACTAGATTCATGTATTAACCGAGTGCCCTAAACTAGATTCATGTATTAACCGAGAGCCCTAAACTAGATTCATGTATTAACCGAGTGCCCTAAACTAGATTCATGTATTAACCGAGTGCCCTAAACTAAATTCATGTATTAACCGAGTGCCCTAAACTAGATTAATGTATTAACCGAGTGCCCTAAACTAGATTCATGTATTAACCGAGTGCCCTAAACTAGATTCATGTATTAACCGAGTGCCCTAAACTAGATTAATGTATTAACCGAGTGCCCTAAACTAGATTCATGTATTAACCGAGTGCCCTAAACTAGATTAATGTATTAACCGAGTGCCCTCAACTAGATTCATGTATTAACCGAGTGCCCTAAACTAGATTCATGTATTAACCGAGTGCCCTAGACTAGATTAATGTATTAACCAAGTGCCCTAAACTAGATTCATGTATTAACCGAGTGCCCTAAACTAGATTCATATATTAACCGAGTGCCCTAAACTAGATTAATGTATTAACCGAGTGCCCTAAACTAGATTCGTGTATTAACCGAGTGCCCTAAACTAGATTAATGTATTAACCGAGTGCCCTAAACTAGATTCATGTATTAACCGAGTGCCCTAAACTAGATTCATGTATTAACCGAGTGCCCTAAACTAGATTAATGTATTAACTGAGTGACCTAAACTAGATTCATTTATTAACCGAGTGCCCTAAACTAGATTCATGTATTAACCGAGTGCCCTAAACTAGATTCATGTATTAACCGAGTGCTCTACACTAGATTCATGTATTAACCGAGTGCCCGAAACTAGATTCATGTATTAACAGAGTGCCCGAAACTAGATTCACGTATTAATCGAGTGCCCTAAACTAGATTCGTGCCGGGCTGTATTAACCGAGTGCCCTAAACTAGATTAGTGTCGGGCTTTATTAACCGAGTGCCCTAAACTAGATTCATGTATTAACCGAGTGCCCTAAACTAGATTCATGTATTAACCGAGTGCCCTAAACTAGATTCATGTATTAACCGAGTGCCCTCAACTAGATTCGTGAAGGGATGTATTAACCGAGTGCCCTAAACTAGATTAGTGCCGGGATGTATTAACCGAGTGCCCTAAACTAGATTAGTGCCGGCCGTTATTAACCGAGTGCCCTAAACTAGATTAGTGCCGGGCTTTATTAACCGAGTGCCCTAAACTAGATTCATGTATTAACCGAGTGCCCTAAACTAGATTCATGTATTAACCGAGTGCCCTAAACTAGATTCACGTATTAACCCAGTGCCCTAAACTAGATTCATGTATTAACCGAGTGCCCTAAACTAGGTTCATGTATTAACCGAGTGCCCTAAACTAGATTCATGTATTAACCGAGTGCCCTAAACTAGATTCATGTATTAGCCGAGTGCATTAAACTAGATTCATGTATTAACCGAGTGCCCTAAACTAGATTCGTGTATTAACCGAGTGCCCTAAACTAGATTCGTGTATTAACCGAGTGCCCTAAACTAGATTCGTGTATTAACCGAGTGCCCTAAACTAGACTCATGTATTAACCGAGTGCCCTAAACTAGATTCGTGTATTAACCGAGTGGCCTAAACTAGATTCATGTATTAACAGAGTGCCCTAAACTCGTGTATTAACCGAGAGCCCTAAACTAGATTCGTGTTTTAACCGAGTGCCCTAAACTAAATTCATGTATTAACCGAGTGCCCTAAACTAGATTCGTGTATTAACCGAGTGCCCTGAACCAGATTAATGTATTAACCGAGTACCCTAAACTAGATTCATGTATTAACCGAGTGCCCTAAACTAGATTCGTGTATTAACCGAGTGCCCTAAACTAGATTCATGTATTAACCGAGTGCCCTAATAGTCCAGTACCCTAAACTAGATTCGTGTATTAACCGAGTGCCCTAAACTAGATTCATGTATTAACCGAGTGCCCTAAACTAGATTCGTGTATTAACCGAGTGCCCTATACTAGATTCATGTATTAACCGAATGCCCTAAACTAGATTCATGTATTAACCGAGTGCCCCAAACTAGATTCATGTATTAACCGAGTGCCCATAAACTAGATTCGTGTATTAACCGAGTGCCCTAAACTAAATTCATGTATTAACCGAGTGCCCTAAACTAGATTCGTGTATTAACCGAGTGCCCTAAACCAGATTAATGTATTAACCGAGTACCCTAAACTAGATTCATGTATTAACCGAGTGCCCTAAACTAGATTCGTGTATTAACCGAGTGCCCTAAACTAGATTCATGTATTAACCGAGTGCCCTAATAGTCCCAGTACCCTAAACTAGATTCGTGTATTAACCGAGTGCCCTAAACTAGATTCATGTATTAACCGAGTGCCCTAAACTAGATTCGTGTATTAACCGAGTGCCCTATACTAGATTCATGTATTAACCGAATGCCCTAAACTAGATTCATGTATTAACCGAGTGCCCTAAACTAGATTCATGTATTAACCGAGTGCCCTAAACTAGATTCATGTATTAACCGAGTGCCCTAAACTAGATTCATGTATTAACCGAGTGCCCTAAACTAGATTCATGTATTAACCGAGTGCCCTAAACTAGATACATGTATTAAACGAGTGCCCTAATCTAGATTCATATATTAACCGAGTGCCCTAAACTAGATTCACGTATTAACCGAGTGCCCTAAACTAGATTCATGTATTAACCGAGTGCCCTAAACTAGATTCACGTATTAACCGAGTGCCCTAAACTAGATTCGTGTATTAACCGAGTGCCCTAAACTAGATTCACGTATTAACCGAGTGCCCTAAACTAGATTCATGTATTAACCGAGTGCCCTCAACTAGATTCATGTATTAACCGAGTGCCCTAAACTAGATTGATGTATTAACCGAGTGCCCTAAACTAGATTCATGTATTAACCGAGTGCCCTAAACTAGATTCATGTAGTAACCGAGTGCCCATAACTATATTCACGTATTAACCGAGTGCCCTAAACTATATTCATGTATTAACCGAGTGCCCTAAACTAGATTCATGTATTAACCGTGTGCCCATAAACTAGATTCGTGTATTAACCGAGTGCCCTAAACTAGATTCATGTATTAACCGAGTGCCCTAAACTCGTGTATTAACCGAGTGCCCTAAACTAGATTAATGTATTAACCGAGTGCCCTAAACTAGATTAATGTATTAACCAAGTGCCCTAAACTATATTCATGTATTATCCGAGTGCCCTAAACTAGATTCATATATTAACCGAGTGCCATAAACTAGATTAATGTATTAACCGAGTGCCCTAAACTAGATTCGTGTATTAACCGAGTGCCCTAAACTAGATTCATGTATTAACCGAGTGCCCTAAGCTAGATTAATGTATTAACCGAGTGCTCTAAACTAGATTCATGTATTAACCGAGTGCCCTAAACTAGATTCATGTATTAACCGAGTGCCCTAAACTAGATTAATGTATTAACCGAGTGCCCTAAACTAGATTCATGTATTAACCGAGTGTCCTAAACTAGATTCATGTATTAACCGAGTGCCCTAAACTAGATTCATGTATTAACCGAGTGGTCTAAACTAGATTCATGTATTAACCGAGTGCCCTAAACTAGATACATGTATTAACCGAGTGCCCTAAACTAGATTCGTGCCGGGCTGTATTAACCGAGTGCCCTAAACTAGATTCGTGCCGGGCTGTATTAACCGAGTGCCGTAAACTAGATTAGTGCCGGGCTTTATTAACCGAGTGCCCTAAACTAGATTCATGTATTAACCGAGTGGCCTACACTAGATTCATGTATTAACCGAGTGCCCTAAACTAGATTCATGTATTAACCGAGTGCCTTCAACTAGATTCGTGCCGGGATGTATTAACCGAGTGCCCTAAACTATATTAGTGCCGGGCTTTATTAACCGAGTGCCCTAAACTAGATTCATGTATTAACCGAGTGCCCTAAACTAGATTCATGTATTGACCGAGTGCCCTAAACTAGATTCATGTATTAACCGAGTGCCCTAAACTAGATTAATGTATTAACCGAGTGCCCTAAACTATATTCATGTATTAACCGAGTGCCCTAAACTAGATTCATGTATTAACCGAGTGCCCTAAACTAGATTCATGTATTAACCGAGAGCCCTAAACTAGATTCATGTATTAACCGAGTGCCCTAAACTAGATTCATGTATTAACCGAGTGCCCTAAACTAAATTCATGTATTAACCGAGTGCCCTAAACTAGATTAATGTATTAACCGAGTGCCCTAAACTAGATTCGTGTATTAACCGAGTGCCCTAAACTAGATTCGTGTATTAACCGAGTGCCCTAAACTAGATTCGTGTATTAACCGAGTGCCCTAAACTAGATTCATGTATTAACCGAGTGCCCTAAACTAGATTCGTGTATTAACCGAGTGGCCTAAACTAGATTCATGTATTAACAGAGTGCCCTAAACTCGTGTATTAACCGAGAGCCCTAAACTAGATTCGTGTTTTAACCAAGTGCCCTAAACTAAATTCATGTATTAACCGAGTGCCCTAAACTAGATTCGTGTATTAACCGAGTGCCCTAAACCAGATTAATGTATTAACCGAGTACCCTAAACTAGATTCATGTATTAACCGAGTGCCCTAAACTAGATTCGTGTATTAACCGAGTGCCCTAAACTAGATTCATGTATTAACCGAGTGCCCTAATAGTCCAGTACCCTAAACTAGATTCGTGTATTAACCGAGTGCCCTAAACTAGATTCATGTATTAACCGAGTGCCCTAAACTAGATTCGTGTATTAACCGAGTGCCCTATACTAGATTCATGTATTAACCGAATGCCCTAAACTAGATTCATGTATTAACCGAGTGCCCTAAACTAGATTCATGTATTAACCGAGTGCCCATAAACTAGATTCGTGTATTAACCGAGTGCCCTAAACTAAATTCATGTATTAACCGAGTGCCCTAAACTAGATTCGTGTATTAACCGAGTGCCCTAAACCAGATTAATGTATTAACCGAGTACCCTAAACTAGATTCATGTATTAACCGAGTGCCCTAAACTAGATTCGTGTATTAACCGAGTGCCCTAAACTAGATTCATGTATTAACCGAGTGCCCTAATAGTCCAGTACCCTAAACTAGATTCGTGTATTAACCGAGTGCCCTAAACTAGATTCATGTATTAACCGAGTGCCCTAAACTAGATTCGTGTATTAACCGAGTGCCCTATACTAGATTCATGTATTAACCGAATGCCCTAAACTAGATTCATGTATTAACCGAGTGCCCTAAACTAGATTCATGTATTAACCGAGTGCCCTAAACTAGATTCATGTATTAACCGAGTGCCCTAAACTAGATTCATGTATTAACCGAGTGCCCTAAACTAGATTCATGTATTAACCGAGTGCCCTAAACTAGATACATGTATTAACCGAGTGCCCTAATCTAGATTCATGTATTAACCGAGTGCCCTAAACTAGATTCACGTATTAACCGAGTGCCCTAAACTAGATTCATGTATTAACCGAGTGCCCTAAACTAGATTCACGTATTAACCGAGTGCCCTAAACTAGATTCGTGTATTAACCGAGTGCCCTAAACTAGATTCACGTATTAACCGAGTGCCCTAAACTAGATTCATGTATTAACCGAGTGCCCTCAACTAGATTCATGTATTAACCGAGTGCCCTAAACTAGATTCATGTATTAACCGAGTGCCCTAAACTAGATTCATGTAGTAACCGAGTGCCCATAACTATATTCACGTATTAACCGAGTGCCCTAAACTATATTCATGTATTAACCGAGTGCCCTAAACTAGATTCATGTATTAACCGTGTGCCCATAAACTAGATTCGTGTATTAACCGAGTGCCCTAAACTAGATTCATGTATTAACCGAGTGCCCTAAACTCGTGTATTAACCGAGTGCCCTAAACTAGATTAATGTATTAACCGAGTGCCCTAAACTAGATTAATGTATTAACCAAGTGCCCTAAACTATATTCATGTATTAACCGAGTGCCCTAAACTAGATTCATATATTAACCGAGTGCCATAAACTAGATTAATGTATTAACCGAGTGCCCTAAACTAGATTCGTGTATTAACCGAGTGCCCTAAACTAGATTCATGTATTAACCGAGGGCCCTAAGCTAGATTAATGTATTAACCGAGTGCTCTAAACTAGATTCATGTATTAACCGAGTGCCCTAAACTAGATTCATGTATTAACCGAGTGCCCTAAACTAGATTAATGTATTAACCGAGTGCCCTAAACTAGATTCATGTATTAACCGAGTGTCCTAAACTAGATTCATGTATTAACCGAGTGCCCTAAACTAGATTCATGTATTAACCGAGTGGTCTAAACTAGATTCATGTATTAACCGAGTGCCCTAAACTAGATACATGTATTAACCGAGTGCCCTAAACTAGATTCGTGCCGGGCTGTATTAACCGAGTGCCCTAAACTAGATTCGTGCCGGGCTGTATTAACCGAGTGCCGTAAACTAGATTAGTGCCGGGCTTTATTAACCGAGTGCCCTAAACTAGATTCATGTATTAACCGAGTGGCCTACACTAGATTCATGTATTAACCGAGTGCCCTAAACTAAATTCATGTATTAACCGAGTGCCCTAAACTAGATTAATGTATTAACCGAGTGCCCTAAACTAGATTCGTGTATTAACCGAGTGCCCTAAACTAGATTCGTGTATTAACCGAGTGCCCTAAACTAGATTCGTGTATTAACCGAGTGCCCTAAACTAGATTCATGTATTAACCGAGTGCCCTAAACTAGATTCGTGTATTAACCGAGTGGCCTAAACTAGATTCATGTATTAACAGAGTGCCCTAAACTCGTGTATTAACCGAGAGCCCTAAACTAGATTCGTGTTTTAACCGAGTGCCCTAAACTAAATTCATGTATTAACCGAGTGCCCTAAACTAGATTCGTGTATTAACCGAGTGCCCTAAACCAGATTAATGTATTAACCGAGTACCCTAAACTAGATTCATGTATTAACCGAGTGCCCTAAACTAGATTCGTGTATTAACCGAGTGCCCTAAACTAGATTCATGTATTAACCGAGTGCCCTAATAGTCCAGTACCCTAAACTAGATTCGTGTATTAACCGAGTGCCCTAAACTAGATTCATGTATTAACCGAGTGCCCTAAACTAGATTCGTGTATTAACCGAGTGCCCTATACTAGATTCATGTATTAACCGAATGCCCTAAACTAGATTCATGTATTAACCGAGTGCCCCAAACTAGATTCATGTATTAACCGAGTGCCCATAAACTAGATTCGTGTATTAACCGAGTGCCCTAAACTAAATTCATGTATTAACCGAGTGCCCTAAACTAGATTCGTGTATTAACCGAGTGCCCTAAACCAGATTAATGTATTAACCGAGTACCCTAAACTAGATTCATGTATTAACCGAGTGCCCTAAACTAGATTCGTGTATTAACCGAGTGCCCTAAACTAGATTCATGTATTAACCGAGTGCCCTAATAGTCCAGTACCCTAAACTAGATTCGTGTATTAACCGAGTGCCCTAAACTAGATTCATGTATTAACCGAGTGCCCTAAACTAGATTCGTGTATTAACCGAGTGCCCTATACTAGATTCATGTATTAACCGAATGCCCTAAACTAGATTCATGTATTAACCGAGTGCCCTAAACTAGATTCATGTATTAACCGAGTGCCCTAAACTAGATTCATGTATTAACCGAGTGCCCTAAACTAGATTCATGTATTAACCGAGTGCCCTAAACTAGATTCATGTATTAACCGAGTGCCCTAAACTAGATACATGTATTAACCGAGTGCCCTAATCTAGATTCATGTATTAACCGAGTGCCCTAAACTAGATTCACGTATTAACCGAGTGCCCTAAACTAGATTCATGTATTAACCGAGTGCCCTAAACTAGATTCACGTATTAACCGAGTGCCCTAAACTAGATTCGTGTATTAACCGAGTGCCCTAAACTAGATTCACGTATTAACCGAGTGCCCTAAACTAGATTCATGTATTAACCGAGTGCCCTCAACTAGATTCATGTATTAACCGAGTGCCCTAAACTAGATTCATGTATTAACCGAGTGCCCTAAACTAGATTCATGTATTAACCGAGTGCCCTAAACTAGATTCATGTAGTAACCGAGTGCCCATAACTATATTCACGTATTAACCGAGTGCCCTAAACTATATTCATGTATTAACCGAGTGCCCTAAACTAGATTCATGTATTAACCGTGTGCCCATAAACTAGATTCGTGTATTAACCGAGTGCCCTAAACTAGATTCATGTATTAACTGAGTGCCCTAAACTCGTGTATTAACCGAGTGCCCTAAACTAGATTAATGTATTAACCGAGTGCCCTAAACTAGATTAATGTATTAACCAAGTGCCCTAAACTATATTCATGTATTAACCGAGTGCCCTAAACTAGATTCATATATTAACCGAGTGCCATAAACTAGATTAATGTATTAACCGAGTGCCCTAAACTAGATTCGTGTATTAACCGAGTGCCCTAAACTAGATTCATGTATTAACCGAGTGCCCTAAGCTAGATTAATGTATTAACCGAGTGCTCTAAACTAGATTCATGTATTAACCGAGTGCCCTAAACTAGATTCATGTATTAACCGAGTGCCCTAAACTAGATTAATGTATTAACCGAGTGCCCTAAACTAGATTCATGTATTAACCGAGTGTCCTAAACTAGATTCATGTATTAACCGAGTGCCCTAAACTAGATTCATGTATTAACCGAGTGGTCTAAACTAGATTCATGTATTAACCGAGTGCCCTAAACTAGATACATGTATTAACCGAGTGCCCTAAACTAGATTCGTGCCGGGCTGTATTAACCGAGTGCCCTAAACTAGATTCGTGCCGGGCTGTATTAACCGAGTGCCGTAAACTAGATTAGTGCCGGGCTTTATTAACCGAGTGCCCTAAACTAGATTCATGTATTAACCGAGTGGCCTACACTAGATTCATGTATTAACCGAGTGCCCTAAACTAGATGCATGTATTAACCGAGTGCCCTCAACTAGATTCGTGCCGGGATGTATTAACCGAGTGCCCTAAACTATATTAGTGCCGGGCTTTATTAACCGAGTGCCCTAAACTAGATTAGTGCCGGGCTTTATTAACCGAGTGCCCTAAACTAGATTCATGTATTAACCGAGTGCCCTAAACTAGATTCATGTATTAACCGAGTGCCCTAAACTAGATTAATGTATTAACCGAGTGCCCTAAACTAGATTCATGTATTAACCGAGTGCCCTAAACTAGATTCATGTATTAACCGAGTGCCCTAAACTAGATTCATGTATTAACCGAGAGCCCTAAACTAGATTCATGTATTAACCGAGTGCCCTAAACTAGATTCATGTATTAACCGAGTGCCCTAAACTAAATTCATGTATTAACCGAGTGCCCTAAACTAGATTAATGTATTAACCGAGTGCCCTAAACTAGATTCATGTATTAACCGAGTGCCCTAAACTAGATTCATGTATTAACCGAGTGCCCTAAACTAGATTAATGTATTAACCGAGTGCCCTAAACTAGATTCATGTATTAACCGAGTGACCTAAACTAGATGAATGTATTAACCGAGTGCCCTAAACTAGATTCGTGTATTAACCGAGTGCCCTAAACTATATTCATGTATTAACCGAGTGCCATAAACTAGATTAATGTATTAACCGAGTGCCCTAAACTAGATTCATGTATTAACCGAGTGCCCTAAACTAGATTCATGTATTAACCGAGTGCCCTAAACTAGATTAATGTATTAACTGAGTGACCTAAACTAGATTCATTTATTAACCGAGTGCCCTAAACTAGATTCATGTATTAACCGAGTGCCCTAAACTAGATTCATGTATTAACCGAGTGCTCTACACTAGATTCATGTATTAACCGAGTGCCCGAAACTAGATTCATGTATTAACCGAGTGCCCGAAACTAGATTCACGTATTAATCGAGTGCCCTAAACTAGATTCGTGCCGGGCTGTATTAACCGAGTGCCCTAAATTAGATTAGTGCCGGGCTTTATTAACCGAGTGCCCTAAACTAGATTCATGTATTAACCGAGTGCCCTAAACTAGATTCATGTATTAACCGAGTGCCCTAAACTAGATTCATGTATTAACCGAGTGCCCTCAACTAGATTCGTGCAGGGATGTATTAACCGAGTGCCCTAAACTAGATTAGTGCCGGGATGTATTAACCGAGTGCCCTAAACTAGATTAGTGCCGGCCGTTATTAACCGAGTGCCCTAAACTAGATTAGTGCCGGGCTTTATTAACCGAGTGCCCTAAACTAGATTCATGTATTAACCGAGTGCCCTAAACTAGATTCATGTATTAACCGAGTGCCCTAAACTAGATTCACGTATTAACCCAGTGCCCTAAACTAGATTCATGTATTAACCGAGTGCCCTAAACTAGGTTCATGTATTAACCGAGTGCCCTAAACTAGATTCATGTATTAACCGAGTGCCCTAAACTAGATTCATGTATTAGCCGAGTGCATTAAACTAGATTCATGTATTAACCGAGTGCCCTAAACTAGATTCGTGTATTAACCGAGTGCCCTAAACTAGATTCGTGTATTAACCGAGTGCCCTAAACTAGATTCGTGTATTAACCGAGTGCCCTAAACTAGATTCATGTATTAACCGAGTGCCCTAAACTAGATTCGTGTATTAACCGAGTGGCCTAAACTAGATTCATGTATTAACAGAGTGCCCTAAACTCGTGTATTAACCGAGAGCCCTAAACTAGATTCGTGTTTTAACCGAGTGCCCTAAACTAGATTCACGTATTAACCGAGTGCCCTAAACTAGATTCGTGTATTAACCGAGTGCCCTAAACTAGATTCACGTATTAACCGAGTGCCCTAAACTAGATTCATGTATTAACCGAGTGCCCTCAACTAGATTCATGTATTAACCGAGTGCCCTAAACTAGATTCATGTATTAACCGAGTGCCCTAAACTAGATTCATGTATTAACCGAGTGCCCTAAACTAGATTCATGTAGTAACCGAGTGCCCATAACTATATTCACGTATTAACCGAGTGCCCTAAACTATATTCATGTATTAACCGAGTGCCCTAAACTAGATTCATGTATTAACCGTGTGCCCATAAACTAGATTCGTGTATTAACCGAGTGCCCTAAACTAGATTCATGTATTAACTGAGTGCCCTAAACTCGTGTATTAACCGAGTGCCCTAAACTAGATTAATGTATTAACCGAGTGCCCTAAACTAGATTAATGTATTAACCAAGTGCCCTAAACTATATTCATGTATTAACCGAGTGCCCTAAACTAGATTCATATATTAACCGAGTGCCATAAACTAGATTAATGTATTAACCGAGTGCCCTAAACTAGATTCGTGTATTAACCGAGTGCCCTAAACTAGATTCATGTATTAACCGAGTGCCCTAAGCTAGATTAATGTATTAACCGAGTGCTCTAAACTAGATTCATGTATTAACCGAGTGCCCTAAACTAGATTCATGTATTAACCGAGTGCCCTAAACTAGATTAATGTATTAACCGAGTGCCCTAAACTAGATTCATGTATTAACCGAGTGTCCTAAACTAGATTCATGTATTAACCGAGTGCCCTAAACTAGATTCATGTATTAACCGAGTGGTCTAAACTAGATTCATGTATTAACCGAGTGCCCTAAACTAGATACATGTATTAACCGAGTGCCCTAAACTAGATTCGTGCCGGGCTGTATTAACCGAGTGCCCTAAACTAGATTCGTGCCGGGCTGTATTAACCGAGTGCCGTAAACTAGATTAGTGCCGGGCTTTATTAACCGAGTGCCCTAAACTAGATTCATGTATTAACCGAGTGGCCTACACTAGATTCATGTATTAACCGAGTGCCCTAAACTAGATGCATGTATTAACCGAGTGCCCTCAACTAGATTCGTGCCGGGATGTATTAACCGAGTGCCCTAAACTATATTAGTGCCGGGCTTTATTAACCGAGTGCCCTAAACTAGATTAGTGCCGGGCTTTATTAACCGAGTGCCCTAAACTAGATTCATGTATTAACCGAGTGCCCTAAACTAGATTCATGTATTAACCGAGTGCCCTAAACTAGATTAATGTATTAACCGAGTGCCCTAAACTAGATTCATGTATTAACCGAGTGCCCTAAACTAGATTCATGTATTAACCGAGTGCCCTAAACTAGATTCATGTATTAACCGAGAGCCCTAAACTAGATTCATGTATTAACCGAGTGCCCTAAACTAGATTCATGTATTAACCGAGTGCCCTAAACTAAATTCATGTATTAACCGAGTGCCCTAAACTAGATTAATGTATTAACCGAGTGCCCTAAACTAGATTCATGTATTAACCGAGTGCCCTAAACTAGATTCATGTATTAACCGAGTGCCCTAAACTAGATTAATGTATTAACCGAGTGCCCTAAACTAGATTCATGTATTAACCGAGTGACCTAAACTAGATGAATGTATTAACCGAGTGCCCTAAACTAGATTCGTGTATTAACCGAGTGCCCTAAACTATATTCATGTATTAACCGAGTGCCATAAACTAGATTAATGTATTAACCGAGTGCCCTAAACTAGATTCATGTATTAACCGAGTGCCCTAAACTAGATTCATGTATTAACCGAGTGCCCTAAACTAGATTAATGTATTAACTGAGTGACCTAAACTAGATTCATTTATTAACCGAGTGCCCTAAACTAGATTCATGTATTAACCGAGTGCCCTAAACTAGATTCATGTATTAACCGAGTGCTCTACACTAGATTCATGTATTAACCGAGTGCCCGAAACTAGATTCATGTATTAACCGAGTGCCCGAAACTAGATTCACGTATTAATCGAGTGCCCTAAACTAGATTCGTGCCGGGCTGTATTAACCGAGTGCCCTAAATTAGATTAGTGCCGGGCTTTATTAACCGAGTGCCCTAAACTAGATTCATGTATTAACCGAGTGCCCTAAACTAGATTCATGTATTAACCGAGTGCCCTAAACTAGATTCATGTATTAACCGAGTGCCCTCAACTAGATTCGTGCAGGGATGTATTAACCGAGTGCCCTAAACTAGATTAGTGCCGGGATGTATTAACCGAGTGCCCTAAACTAGATTAGTGCCGGCCGTTATTAACCGAGTGCCCTAAACTAGATTAGTGCCGGGCTTTATTAACCGAGTGCCCTAAACTAGATTCATGTATTAACCGAGTGCCCTAAACTAGATTCATGTATTAACCGAGTGCCCTAAACTAGATTCACGTATTAACCCAGTGCCCTAAACTAGATTCATGTATTAACCGAGTGCCCTAAACTAGGTTCATGTATTAACCGAGTGCCCTAAACTAGATTCATGTATTAACCGAGTGCCCTAAACTAGATTCATGTATTAGCCGAGTGCATTAAACTAGATTCATGTATTAACCGAGTGCCCTAAACTAGATTCGTGTATTAACCGAGTGCCCTAAACTAGATTCGTGTATTAACCGAGTGCCCTAAACTAGATTCGTGTATTAACCGAGTGCCCTAAACTAGATTCATGTATTAACCGAGTGCCCTAAACTAGATTCGTGTATTAACCGAGTGGCCTAAACTAGATTCATGTATTAACAGAGTGCCCTAAACTCGTGTATTAACCGAGAGCCCTAAACTAGATTCGTGTTTTAACCGAGTGCCCTAAACTAAATTCATGTATTAACCGAGTGCCCTAAACTAGATTCGTGTATTAACCGAGTGCCCTAAACCAGATTAATGTATTAACCGAGTACCCTAAACTAGATTCATGTATTAACCGAGTGCCCTAAACTAGATTCGTGTATTAACCGAGTGCCCTAAACTAGATTCATGTATTAACCGAGTGCCCTAATAGTCCAGTACCCTAAACTAGATTCGTGTATTAACCGAGTGCCCTAAACTAGATTCATGTATTAACCGAGTGCCCTAATCTAGATTCGTGTATTAACCGAGTGCCCTATACTAGATTCATGTATTAACCGAATGCCCTAAACTAGATTCATGTATTAACCGAGTGCCCCAAACTAGATTCATGTATTAACCGAGTGCCCATAAACTAGATTCGTGTATTAACCGAGTGCCCTAAACTAAATTCATGTATTAACCGAGTGCCCTAAACTAGATTCGTGTATTAACCGAGTGCCCTAAACCAGATTAATGTTTTAACCGAGTACCCTACACTAGATTCATGTATTAACCGAGTGCCCTAAACTAGATTCATGTATTAACCGAGTGCCCTAATAGTCCAGTACCCTAAACTAGATTCGTGTATTAACCGAGTGCCCTAAACTAGATTCATGTATTAACCGAGTGCCCTAAACTAGATTCGTGTATTAACCGAGTGCCCTATACTAGATTCATGTATTAACCGAATGCCCTAAACTAGATTCATGTATTAACCGAGTGCCCTAAACTAGATTCAGGTATTAACCGAGTGCCCTAAACTAGATTCATGTATTAACCGAGTGCCCTAAACTAGATTCATGTATTAACCGAGTGCCCTAAACTAGATTCATGTATTAACCGAGTGCCCTAAACTAGATACATGTATTAACCGAGTGCCCTAATCTAGATTCATGTATTAACCGAGTGCCCTAAACTAGATTCACGTATTAACCGAGTGCCCTAAACTAGATTCATGTATTAACCGAGTGCCCTAAACTAGATTCACGTATTAACCGAGTGCCCTAAACTAGATTCGTGTATTAACCGAGTGCCCTAAACTAGATTCACGTATTAACCGAGTGCCCTAAACTAGATTCATGTATTAACCGAGTGCCCTAAACTAGATTCATGTATTAACCGAGTGCCCTAAACTAGATTCATGTATTAACCGAGTGCCCTAAACTAGATTCATGTATTAACCGAGTGCCCTAAACTAGATTCATGTAGTAACCGAGTGCCCATAACTATATTCACGTATTAACCGAGTGCCCTAAACTATATTCATGTATTAACCGAGTGCCCTAAACTAGATTCATGTATTAACCGTGTGCCCATAAACTAGATTCGTGTATTAACCGAGTGCCCTAAACTAGATTCATGTATTAACCGAGTGCCCTAAACTCGTTTATTAACCGAGTGCCCTAAACTTGATTAATGTATTAACCGAGTGCCCTAAACTAGATTAATGTATTAACCAAGTGCCCTAAACTATATTCATGTATTAACCGAGTGCCCTAAACTAGATTCATATATTAACCGAGTGCCATAAACTAGATTAATGTATTAACCGAGTGCCCTAAACTAGATTCGTGTATTAACCGAGTGCCCTAAACTAGATTCATGTATTAACCGAGTGCCCTAAGCTAGATTAATGTATTAACCGAGTGCTCTAAACTAGATTCATGTATTAACCGAGTGCCCTAAACTAGATTCATGTATTAACCGAGTGCCCTAAACTAGATTCATGTATTAACCGAGTGCCCTAAACTAGATTAATGTATTAACCGAGTGCCCTAAACTAGATTCATGTATTAACCGAGTGCCCTAAACTAGATTCGTGTATTAACCGAGTGCCCTAAACTAGATTAATGTATTAACCGAGTGCCCTAAACTAGATTCATGTATTAACCGAGTGCCCTAAACTAGATTCATATATTAACCGAGTGCCCTAAACTAGATTAATGTATTAACTGAGTGCCCTAAACTAGATTCATTTATTAACCGAGTGCCCTAAACTAGATTCATGTATTAACCGAGTGCCCTAAACTAGATTCATGTATTAACCGAGTGCTCTAAACTAGATTCGTGTATTAACCGAGTGCCCGAAACTAGATTCATATATTAACCGAGTGCCCTAAACTAGATTCGTGCCGGGCTGTATTAACCGAGTGCCCTAAACTAGATTAGTGCCGGGCTTTATTAACCGAGTGCCCTAAACTAGATTCATGTATTAACCGAGTGCCCTAAACTAGATTCATGTATTAACCGAGTGCCCTAAACTAGATTCATGTATTAACCGAGTGCCCTCAACTAGATTCGTGCAGGGATGTATTAACCGAGTGCCCTCAACTAGATTGGTGCCGGGATGTATTAACCGAGTGCCCTAAACTAGATTAGTGCCGGCCGTTATTAACCGAGTGCCCTAAACTAGATTAGTGCCGGGCTTTATTAACCGAGTGCCCTAAACTAGATTCATGTATTAACCGAGTGCCCTAAACTAGATTCATGTATTAACCGAGTGCCTAAACTAGATTCACGTATTAACCGAGTGCCCTAAACTAGATTCATGTATTAACCGAGTGCCCTAAACTAGGTTCATGTATTAACCGAGTGCCCTAAACTAGATTCATGTATTAACCGAGTGCCCTAAACTAGATTCATGTATTAGCCGAGTGCACTAAACTAGATTCATGTATTAACCGAGTGCCCTAAACTAGATTCGTGTATTAACCGAGTGCCCTAAACTAGATTCGTGTATTAACCGAGTGCCCTAAACTAGATTCGTGTATTAACCGAGTGCCCTAAACTAGATTCATGTATTAACCGAGTGCCCTAAACTAGATTCGTGTATTAACCGAGTGGCATAAACTAGATTCATGTATTAACAGAGTGCCCTAAACTCGTGTATTAACCGAGTGCCCTAAACTAGATTCGTGTATTAACCGAGTGCCCTAAACTAAATTCATGTATTAACCGAGTGCCCTAAACTAGATTCGTGTATTAACCGAGTGCCCTAAATCAGATTAATGTATTAACCGAGTACCCTAAACTAGATTCATGTATTAACCGAGTGCCCTAAACTAGATTCGTGTATTAACCGAGTGCCCTAAACTAGATTCATGTATTAACCGAGTGCCCTAATAGTCCAGTACCCTAAACTAGATTCGTGTATTAACCGAGTGCCCTAAACTAGATTCATGTATTAACCGAGTGCCCTAAACTAGATTCGTGTATTAACCGAGTGCCCTATACTAGATTCATGTATTAACCGAATGCCCTAAACTAGATTCATGTATTAACCGAGTGCCCCAAACTAGATTCATGTATTAACCGAGTGCCCCAAACTAGATTCATGTATTAACCGAGTGCCCTAAACTAGATTCATGTATTAACCGAGTGCCCTAAACTACATTCATGTATTAACCGAGTGCCCTAAACTAGATTCATGTATAAACCGAGTGCCCAAATCTAGATTCATGTATTAACCGAGTGCCCTAAACTAGATTCTCGTATTAACCGAGTGCCCTAAACTAGATTCATGTATTAACCGAGTGCCCTAAACTAGATTCACGTATTAACCGAGTGCCCTAAACTAGATTCGTGTATTAACCGAGTGCCTTAAACTAGATTCACGTATTAACCGAGTGCCCTAAACTAGATTCATGTATTAACCGAGTGCCCTCAACTAGATTCATGTATTAACCGAGTGCCCTAAACTAGATTCATGTATTAACCGAGTGCCCTAAACTAGATTCATGTATTAACCGAGTGCCCTAAACTAGATTCATGTATTAACCGAGTGCCCATAACTAGATTCACGTATTAACCGAGTGCCCTAAACTATATTCATGTATTAACCGTGTGCCCTAAACTAGATTCATGTATTAACCGTGTGCCCATAAATTAGATTCGTGTATTAACCGAGTGCCCTAAACTAGATTCATGTATTAACCGAGTGCCCTAAACTCGTGTATTAACCGAGTGCCCTAAACTAGATTCGTGTATTAACCGAGTGCCCTCAACTAGATTCATGTTTTAACCGAGTGCCCTAAACTAGATTCATGTATTAACCGAGTGGCCTACACTAGATTCATGTATTAACCGAGTGCCCTAAACTAGATTCATGTATTAACCGAGTGCCCTCAACTAGATTCGTGCCGGGATGTATTAACCGTGTGCCCTAAACTATATTAGTGCCGGGCTTTATTAACCGAGTGCCCTAAACTAGATTAGTGCCGGGCTTTATTAACCGAGTGCCCTAAACTAGATTCATGTATTAACCGAGTGCCCTAAACTAGATTCATGTATTAACCGAGTGCCCTAAACTAGATTAATGTATTAACCGAGTGCCCTAAACTAGATTCATGTATTAACCGAGTGCCCTAAACTAGATTCATGTATTAACCGAGTGCCCTAAACTAGATTCATGTATTAACCGAGCGCCCTAAACTAGATTCATGTATTAACCGAGTGCCCTAAACTAGATTCATGTATTAACCGAGTGCCCTAAACTAGATTCATGTATTAACCGAGTGCCCTAAACTAGATTAATGTATTAACCGAGTGCCCTAAACTAGATTCATGTATTAACCGAGTGCCCTAAACTAGATTCATGTATTAACCGAGTGCCCTAAACTAGATTAATGTATTAACCGAGTGCCCTAAACTAGATTCATGTATTAACCGAGTGCCCTAAACTAGATTAATGTATTAACCGAGTGCCCTAAACTAGATTCATGTATTAACCGAGTGCCCTAAACTAGATTCATGTATTAACCGAGTGCCCTAGACTAGATTAATGTATTAACCAAGTGCCCTAAACTAGATTCATGTATTAACCGAGTGCCCTAAACTAGATTCATATATTAACCGAGTGCCCTAAACTAGATTAATGTATCAACCGAGTGCCCTAAACTAGATTCGTGTATTAACCGAGTGCCCTAAACTAGATTCATGTATTAACCGAGTGCCATAAACTAGATTAATGTATTAATCGAGTGCCCTAAACTAGATTCATGTATTAACCGAGTGCCCTAAACTAGATTCATGTATTAACCGAGTGCCCTAAACTAGATTAATGTATTAACTGAGTGCCCTAAACTAGATTCATTTATTAACCGAGTGCCCTAAACTAGATTCATGTATTAACCGAGTGCCCTAAACTAGATTCATGTATTAACCGAGTGCTCTAAACTAGATTCATGTATTAACCGAGTGCCCGAAACTAGATTCATGTATTAACCGAGTGCCCGAAACTAGATTCACGTATTAACCGAGTGCCCTAAACTAGATTCGTGCCGGGCTGTATTAACCGAGTGCCCTAAACTAGATTAGTGCCGGGCTTTATTAACCGAGTGCCCTAAACTAGATTCATGTATTAACCGAGTGCCCTAAACTAGATTCATGTATTAACCGAGTGCCCTAAACTAGATTCATGTATTAACCGAGTGCCCTCAACTAGATTCGTGCAGGGATGTATTAACCGAGTGCCCTAAACTAGATTAGTGCCGGGATGTATTAACCGAGTGCCCTAAACTAGATTAGTGCCGGCCGTTATTAACCGAGTGCCCTAAACTAGATTAGTGCCGGGCTTTATTAACCGAGTGCCCTAAACTAGATTCATGTATTAACCGAGTGCCCTAAACTAGATTCATGTATTAACCGAGTGCCCTAAACTAGATTCACGTATTAACCGAGTGCCCTAAACTAGATTCATGTATTAACCGA
This sequence comes from Siphonodentalium dalli, assembly GCA_032622095.1. Classification (NCBI taxonomy): domain Eukaryota; kingdom Metazoa; phylum Mollusca; class Scaphopoda; order Gadilida; family Siphonodentaliidae; genus Siphonodentalium; species Siphonodentalium dalli. The sequence continues at coordinate 18,334,875 of CP136064.1, forward strand.
GTGCTCTAAACTAGGTTCATGTATTAACCGAGTGCCCTAAACTAGATTATGTATTAACCGAGTGCCCTAAACTAGATTCATGTATTAGCCGAGTGCACTAAACTAGATTCATGTATTAACCGAGTGCCCTAAACTAGATTCGTGTATTAACCGAGTGCCCTAAACTAGATTCGTGTATTAACCGAGTGCCCTAAACTAGATTCGTGTATTAACCGAGTGCCCTAAACTAGATTCATGTATTAACCGAGTGCCCTAAACTAGATTCGTGTATTAACCGAGTGGCCTAAACTAGATTCATGTATTAACAGAGTGCCCTAAACTCGTGTATTAACCGAGTGCCCTAAACTAGATTCGTGTATTAACCGAGTGCCCTAAACTAAATTCATGTATTAACCGAGTGCCCTAAACTAGATTCGTGTATTAACCGAGTGCCCTAAACCAGATTAATGTATTAACCGAGTACCCTAAACTAGATTAATGTATTAACCGAGTGCCCTAAACTAGATTCGTGTATTAACCGAGTGCCCTAAACTAGATTAATGTATTAACTGAGTGACCTAAACTAGATTCATTTATTAACCGAGTGCCCTAAACTAGATTCATGTATTAACCGAGTGCCCTAAACTAGATTCATGTATTAACCGAGTGCTCTACACTAGATTCATGTATTAACCGAGTGCCCGAAACTAGATTCATGTATTAACCGAGTGCCCGAAACTAGATTCACGTATTAATCGAGTGCCCTAAACTAGATTCGTGCCGGGCTGTATTAACCGAGTGCCCTAAACTAGATTAGTGCCGGGCTTTATTAACCGAGTGCCCTAAACTAGATTCATGTATTAACCGAGTGCCCTAAACTAGATTCATGTATTAACCGAGTGACCTAAACTAGATGAATGTATTAACCGAGTGCCCTAAACTAGATTCGTGTATTAACCGAGTGCCCTAAACTATATTCATGTATTAACCGAGTGCCATAAACTAGATTAATGTATTAACCGAGTGCCCTAAACTAGATTCATGTATTAACCGAGTGCCCTAAACTAGATTCATGTATTAACCGAGTGCCCTAAACTAGATTAATGTATTAACTGAGTGACCTAAACTAGATTCATTTATTAACCGAGTGCCCTAAACTAGATTCATGTATTAACCGAGTGCCCTAAACTAGATTCATGTATTAACCGAGTGCTCTACACTAGATTCATGTATTAACCGAGTGCCCGAAACTAGATTCATGTATTAACCGAGTGCCCGAAACTAGATTCACGTATTAATCGAGTGCCCTAAACTAGATTCGTGCCGGGCTGTATTAACCGAGTGCCCTAAACTAGATTAGTGCCGGGCTTTATTAACCGAGTGCCCTAAACTAGATTCATGTATTAACCGAGTGCCCTAAACTAGATTCATGTATTAACCGAGTGCCCTAAACTAGATTCATGTATTAACCGAGTGCCCTCAACTAGATTCGTGCAGGGATGTATTAACCGAGTGCCCTAAACTAGATTAGTGCCGGGATGTATTAACCGAGTGCCCTAAACTAGATTAGTGCCGGCCGTTATTAACCGAGTGCCCTAAACTAGATTAGTGCCGGGCTTTATTAACCGAGTGCCCTAAACTAGATTCATGTATTAACCGAGTGCCCTAAACTAGATTCATGTATTAACCGAGTGCCCTAAACTAGATTCACGTATTAACCCAGTGCCCTAAACTAGATTCATGTATTAACCGAGTGCCCTAAACTAGGTTCATGTATTAACCGAGTGCCCTAAACTAGATTCATGTATTAACCGAGTGCCCTAAACTAGATTCATGTATTAGCCGAGTGCATTAAACTAGATTCATGTATTAACCGAGTGCCCTAAACTAGATTCGTGTATTAACCGAGTGCCCTAAACTAGATTCGTGTATTAACCGAGTGCCCTAAACTAGATTCGTGTATTAACCGAGTGCCCTAAACTAGATTCATGTATTAACCGAGTGCCCTAAACTAGATTCGTGTATTAACCGAGTGGCCTAAACTAGATTCATGTATTAACAGAGTGCCCTAAACTCGTGTATTAACCGAGAGCCCTAAACTAGATTCGTGTTTTAACCGAGTGCCCTAAACTAAATTCATGTATTAACCGAGTGCCCTAAACTAGATTCGTGTATTAACCGAGTGCCCTAAACCAGATTAATGTATTAACCGAGTACCCTAAACTAGATTCATGTATTAACCGAGTGCCCTAAACTAGATTCGTGTATTAACCGAGTGCCCTAAACTAGATTCATGTATTAACCGAGTGCCCTAATAGTCCAGTACCCTAAACTAGATTCGTGTATTAACCGAGTGCCCTAAACTAGATTCATGTATTAACCGAGTGCCCTAGACTAGATTCGTGTATTAACCGAGTGCCCTATACTAGATTCATGTATTAACCGAATGCCCTAAACTAGATTCATGTATTAACCGAGTGCCCCAAACTAGATTCATGTATTAACCGAGTGCCCATAAACTAGATTCGTGTATTAACCGAGTGCCCTAAACTAAATTCATGTATTAACCGAGTGCCCTAAACTAGATTCGTGTATTAACCGAGTGCCCTAAACCAGATTAATGTTTTAACCGAGTACCCTACACTAGATTCATGTATTAACCGAGTGCCCTAAACTAGATTCGTGTATTAACCGAGTGCCCTAAACTAGATTCATGTATTAACCGAGTGCCCTAATAGTCCAGTACCCTAAACTAGATTCGTGTATTAACCGAGTGCCCTAAACTAGATTCATGTATTAACCGAGTGCCCTAAACTAGATTCGTGTATTAACCGAGTGCCCTATACTAGATTCATGTATTAACCGAATGCCCTAAACTAGATTCATGTATTAACCGAGTGCCCTAAACTAGATTCAGGTATTAACCGAGTGCCCTAAACTAGATGCATGTATTAACCGAGTGCCCTAAACTAGATTCATGTATTAACCGAGTGCCCTAAACTAGATTCATGTATTAACCGAGTGCCCTAAACTAGATACATGTATTAACCGAGTGCCCTAATCTAGATTCATGTATTAACCGAGTGCCCTAAACTAGATTCACGTATTAACCGAGTGCCCTAAACTAGATTCATGTATTAACCGAGTGCCCTAAACTAGATTCACGTATTAACCGAGTGCCCTAAACTAGATTCGTGTATTAACCGAGTGCCCTAAACTAGATTCACGTATTAACCGAGTGCCCTAAACTAGATTCATGTATTAACCGAGTGCCCTAAACTAGATTCATGTATTAACCGAGTGCCCTAAACTAGATTCATGTATTAACCGAGTGCCCTAAACTAGATTCATGTATTAACCGAGTGCCCTAAACTAGATTCATGTAGTAACCGAGTGCCCATAACTATATTCACGTATTAACCGAGTGCCCTAAACTATATTCATGTATTAACCGAGTGCCCTAAACTAGATTCATGTATTAACCGTGTGCCCATAAACTAGATTCGTGTATTAACCGAGTGCCCTAAACTAGATTCATGTATTAACCGAGTGCCCTAAACTCGTTTATTAACCGAGTGCCCTAAACTAGATTAATGTATTAACCGAGTGCCCTAAACTAGATTAATGTATTAACCAAGTGCCCTAAACTATATTCATGTATTAACCGAGTGCCCTAAACTAGATTCATATATTAACCGAGTGCCATAAACTAGATTAATGTATTAACCGAGTGCCCTAAACTAGATTCGTGTATTAACCGAGTGCCCTAAACTAGATTCATGTATTAACCGAGTGCCCTAAGCTAGATTAATGTATTAACCGAGTGCTCTAAACTAGATTCATGTATTAACCGAGTGCCCTAAACTAGATTCATGTATTAACCGAGTGCCCTAAACTAGATTCATGTATTAACCGAGTGCCCTAAACTAGATTAATGTATTAACCGAGTGCCCTAAACTAGATTCATGTATTAACCGAGTGCCCTAAACTAGATTCGTGTATTAACCGAGTGCCCTAAACTAGATTAATGTATTAACCGAGTGCCCTAAACTAGATTCATGTATTAACCGAGTGCCCTAAACTAGATTCATATATTAACCGAGTGCCCTAAACTAGATTAATGTATTAACTGAGTGCCCTAAACTAGATTCATTTATTAACCGAGTGCCCTAAACTAGATTCATGTATTAACCGAGTGCCCTAAACTAGATTCATGTATTAACCGAGTGCTCTAAACTAGATTCGTGTATTAACCGAGTGCCCGAAACTAGATTCATATATTAACCGAGTGCCCTAAACTAGATTCGTGCCGGGCTGTATTAACCGAGTGCCCTAAACTAGATTAGTGCCGGGCTTTATTAACCGAGTGCCCTAAACTAGATTCATGTATTAACCGAGTGCCCTAAACTAGATTCATGTATTAACCGAGTGCCCTAAACTAGATTCATGTATTAACCGAGTGCCCTCAACTAGATTCGTGCAGGGATGTATTAACCGAGTGCCCTCAACTAGATTGGTGCCGGGATGTATTAACCGAGTGCCCTAAACTAGATTAGTGCCGGCCGTTATTAACCGAGTGCCCTAAACTAGATTAGTGCCGGGCTTTATTAACCGAGTGCCCTAAACTAGATTCATGTATTAACCGAGTGCCCTAAACTAGATTCATGTATTAACCGAGTGCCTAAACTAGATTCACGTATTAACCGAGTGCCCTAAACTAGATTCATGTATTAACCGAGTGCCCTAAACTAGGTTCATGTATTAACCGAGTGCCCTAAACTAGATTCATGTATTAACCGAGTGCCCTAAACTAGATTCGTGTATTAGCCGAGTGCACTAAACTAGATTCATGTATTAACAGAGTGCCCTAAACTCGTGTATTAACCGAGTGCCCTAAACTAGATTCGTGTATTAACCGAGTGCCCTAAACTAGATTCGTGTATTAACCGAGTGCCCTAAACTAGATTCATGTATTAACCGAGTGCCCTAAACTAGATTCGTGTATTAACCGAGTGGCATAAACTAGATTCATGTATTAACAGAGTGCCCTAAACTCGTGTATTAACCGAGTGCCCTAAACTAGATTCGTGTATTAACCGAGTGCCCTAAACTAAATTCATGTATTAACCGAGTGCCCTAAACTAGATTCGTGTATTAACCGAGTGCCCTAAATCAGATTAATGTATTAACCGAGTACCCTAAACTAGATTCATGTATTAACCGAGTGCCCTAAACTAGATTCGTGTATTAACCGAGTGCCCTAAACTAGATTCATGTATTAACCGAGTGCCCTAATAGTCCAGTACCCTAAACTAGATTCGTGTATTAACCGAGTGCCCTAAACTAGATTCATGTATTAACCGAGTGCCCTAAACTAGATTCGTGTATTAACCGAGTGCCCTATACTAGATTCATGTATTAACCGAATGCCCTAAACTAGATTCATGTATTAACCGAGTGCCCCAAACTAGATTCATGTATTAACCGAGTGCCCCAAACTAGATTCATGTATTAACCGAGTGCCCTAAACTAGATTCATGTATTAACCGAGTGCCCTAAACTAGATTCATGTATTAACCGAGTGCCCTAAACTAGATTCATGTATAAACCGAGTGCCCAAATCTAGATTCATGTATTAACCGAGTGCCCTAAACTAGATTATCGTATTAACCGAGTGCCCTAAACTAGATTCATGTATTAACCGAGTGCCCTAAACTAGATTCACGTATTAACCGAGTGCCCTAAACTAGATTCGTGTATTAACCGAGTGCCTTAAACTAGATTCACGTATTAACCGAGTGCCCTAAACTAGATTCATGTATTAACCGAGTGCCCTCAACTAGATTCATGTATTAACCGAGTGCCCTAAACTAGATTCATGTATTAACCGAGTGCCCTAAACTAGATTCATGTATTAACCGAGTGCCCTAAACTAGATTCATGTATTAACCGAGTGCCCATAACTAGATTCACGTATTAACCGAGTGCCCTAAACTATATTCATGTATTAACCGTGTGCCCTAAACTAGATTCATGTATTAACCGTGTGCCCATAAATTAGATTCGTGTATTAACCGAGTGCCCTAAACTAGATTCATGTATTAACCGAGTGCCCTAAACTCGTGTATTAACCGAGTGCCCTAAACTAGATTCGTGTATTAACCGAGTGCCCTCAACTAGATTCATGTTTTAACCGAGTGCCCTAAACTAGATTCATGTATTAACCGACTGGCCTACACTAGATTCATGTATTAACCGAGTGCCCTAAACTAGATTCATGTATTAACCGAGTGCCCTCAACTAGATTCGTGCCGGGATGTATTAACCGTGTGCCCTAAACTATATTAGTGCCGGGCTTTATTAACCGAGTGCCCTAAACTAGATTAGTGCCGGGCTTTATTAACCGAGTGCCCTAAACTAGATTCATGTATTAACCGAGTGCCTTAAACTAGATTCATGTATTAACCGAGTGCCCTAAACTAGATTCATGTATTAACCGAGTGCCCTAAACTAGATTCATGTATTAACCGAGTGCCCTAAACTAGATTCATGTATTAACCGAGTGCCCTAAACTAGATTCATGTATTAACCGAGTGCCCTAAACTAGATTAATGTATTAACCGAGTGCCCTAAACTAGATTCATGTATTAACCGAGTGCCCTAAACTAGATTAATGTATTAACCGAGTGCCCTAAACTAGATTCATGTATTAACCGAGTGCCCTAAACTAGATTCATGTATTAACCGAGTGCCCTAAACTAGATTAATGTATTAACCGAGTGCCCTAAACTAGATTCATGTATTAACCGAGTGCCCTAAACTAGATTAATGTATTAACCGAGTGCCCTAAACTAGATTCATGTATTAACCGAGTGCCCTAAACTAGATTCATGTATTAACCGAGTGCCCTAGACTAGATTAATGTATTAACCAAGTGCCCTAAACTAGATTCATGTATTAACCGAGTGCCCTAAACTAGATTCATATATTAACCGAGTGCCCTAAACTAGATTAATGTATCAACCGAGTGCCCTAAACTAGATTCGTGTATTAACCGAGTGCCCTAAACTAGATTCATGTATTAACCGAGTGCCATAAACTAGATTAATGTATTAATCGAGTGCCCTAAACTAGATTCATGTATTAACCGAGTGCCCTAAACTAGATTCATGTATTAACCGAGTGCCCTAAACTAGATTAATGTATTAACTGAGTGCCCTAAACTAGATTCATTTATTAACCGAGTGCCCTAAACTAGATTCATGTATTAACCGAGTGCCCTAAACTAGATTCATGTATTAACCGAGTGCTCTAAACTAGATTCATGTATTAACCGAGTGCCCGAAACTAGATTCATGTATTAACCGAGTGCCCGAAACTAGATTCACGTATTAACCGAGTGCCCTAAACTAGATTCGTGCCGGGCTGTATTAACCGAGTGCCCTAAACTAGATTAGTGCCGGGCTTTATTAACCGAGTGCCCTAAACTAGATTCATGTATTAACCGAGTGCCCTAAACTAGATTCATGTATTAACCGAGTGCCCTAAACTAGATTCATGTATTAACCGAGTGCCCTCAACTAGATTCGTGCAGGGATGTATTAACCGAGTGCCCTAAACTAGATTAGTGCCGGGATGTATTAACCGAGTGCCCTAAACTAGATTAGTGCCGGCCGTTATTAACCGAGTGCCCTAAACTAGATTAGTGCCGGGCTTTATTAACCGAGTGCCCTAAACTAGATTCATGTATTAACCGAGTGCCCTAAACTAGATTCATGTATTAACCGAGTGCCCTAAACTAGATTCACGTATTAACCGAGTGCCCTAAACTAGATTCATGTATTAACCGAGTGCTCTAAACTAGGTTCATGTATTAACCGAGTGCCCTAAACTAGATTATGTATTAACCGAGTGCCCTAAACTAGATTCATGTATTAGCCGAGTGCACTAAACTAGATTCATGTATTAACCGAGTGCCCTAAACTAGATTCGTGTATTAACCGAGTGCCCTAAACTAGATTCGTGTATTAACCGAGTGCCCTAAACTAGATTCGTGTATTAACCGAGTGCCCTAAACTAGATTCATGTATTAACCGAGTGCCCTAAACTAGATTCGTGTATTAACCGAGTGGCCTAAACTAGATTCATGTATTAACAGAGTGCCCTAAACTCGTGTATTAACCGAGTGCCCTAAACTAGATTCGTGTATTAACCGAGTGCCCTAAACTAAATTCATGTATTAACCGAGTGCCCTAAACTAGATTCGTGTATTAACCGAGTGCCCTAAACCAGATTAATGTATTAACCGAGTACCCTAAACTAGATTCATGTATTAACCGAGTGCCCTAAACTAGATTCGTGTATTAACCGAGTGCCCTAAACTAGATTCATGTATTAACCGAGTGCCCTAATAGTCCAGTACCCTAAACTAGATTCGTGTATTAACCGAGTGCCCTAAACTAGATTCATGTATTAACCGAGTGCCCTAAACTAGATTCGTGTATTAACCGAGTGCCCTATACTAGATTCATGTATTAACCGAATGCCCTAAACTAGATTCATGTATTAACCGAGTGCCCCAAACTAGATTCATGTATTAACCGAGTGCCCCAAACTAGATTCATGTGTTAACCGAGTGCCCTAAACTAGATTCATGTATTAACCGAGTGCCCTAAACTAGATTCATGTATTAACCGAGTGCCCTAAACTAGATACATGTATTAACAGAGTGCCCTAATCTAGATTCATGTATTAACCGAGTGCCCTAAACTAGATTCTCGTATTAACCGAGTGCACTAAACTAGATTCATGTATTAACCGAGTGCCCTAAACTAGATTCACGTATTAACCGAGTGCCCTAAACTAGATTCGTGTATTAACCGAGTGCCCTAAAATAGATTCACGTATTAACCGAGTGCCCTAAACTAGATTCATGTATTAACCGAGTGCCCTCAACTATATTCATGTATTAACCGATTGCCCTAAACTAGATTCATGTATTAACCGAGTGCCCTAAACTAGATTCATGTATTAACCGAGTGCCCTAAACTAGATTCATGTATTAACCGAGTGCCCATAACTAGATTCACGTATTAACCGAGTGCCCTAAACTATATTCATGTATTAACCGTGTGCCCTAAACTAGATTCATGTATTAACCGTGTGCCCATAAATTAGATTCGTGTATTAACCGAGTGCCCTATACTAGATTCATGTATTAACCGAGTGCCCTAAACTCGTGTATTAACCGAGTGCCCTAAACTAGATTCGTGTATTAACCGAGTGCCCTCAACTAGATTCATGTATTAACCGAGTGCCCTAAACTAAATTCATGTATTAACCGAGTGCCCTAAACTAGATTCGTGTATTAACCGAGTGCCCTAAACCAGATTAATGTATTAACCGAGTGCCCTAAACTAGATTCATGTATTAACCGAGTGCCCTAAACTAGATTCGTGTATTAACCGAGTGCCCTAAACAAGATTCATGTATTAACCGAGTGCCATAATAGTCCAGTACCCTAAACTAGATTCATGTATTAACCGAGTGCCCTAAACTAGATTCATGTATTAACCGAGTGCCCTAAACTAGATTCGTGTATTAACCGAGTGCCCTAAACTAGATTCATGTATTAACCGAGTGATCTAAACTAGATTCATGTATTAACCGAGTGCCCTAAACTAGATTCATGTATTAACCGAGTGCCCTAATCTAGATTCATGTATTAACCGAGTGCCCTAAACTAGATTCATGTATTAACCGAGTGCCCTAAACTAGATTCATGTATTAACCGAGTGTAGATTCATGTATTAACCGAGTAGATTCATGTATTAACCGAGTGCCCTAAACTAGATTCGTGTATTAACCGAGTGCCCTAAACTAAATTCATGTATTAACCGAGTGCCCTAAACTAGATTCGTGTATTAACCGAGTGCCCTAAACCAGATTAATGTATTAACCAAGTGCCCTAAACTAGATTCATGTATTAACCGAGTGCCCTAAACTAGATTCGTGTATTAACCGAGTGCCCTAAACTAGATTCGTGTATTAACCGAGTGCCCTAATAGTCCAGTACCCTAAACTAGATTCATGTATTAACCGAGTGCCCTAAACTAGATTCATGTATTAACCGAGTGCCCTAAACTAGATTCATGTATTAACCGATAGCCCATAACTACATTCACGTATTAACCGAGTGCCCTAAACTATATTCATGTATTAACCGAGTGCCCTAAACTAGATTCATGTATTAACCGAGTGCCCATAAACTAGATTCGTGTATTAACCGAGTGCCCTAAACTAGATTCATGTATTAACCGAGTGCCCTAAACTAGATTCATGTATTAACCGAGTGCCCTAAACTAGATTCGTGTCGGGCTTTATTAACCGAGTGCCCTAAACTAGATTCGTGCCGGGCTTTATTAACCGAGTGCCCTAAACTAGATTCGTGCCGGGCTTTATTAACAGAGTGCCCTAAACTAGATTCGTGCCGGGCGTTAGCGAGGCTCCAATCGATTTTAGTGGATGAGGTTATTATCACATAATTTAGTAAGAAAAACGATCTCGAAACTGCCGGGATTAAAAAAATGATATTGATTTCCTTATCACAACCAACGAGGAAGTAAAGACACATTCAAGAAAAATCGAGTTCCATTTTGAATGTGTCTTTTCATGTTGAAAAATTTGTTCAATCACCCTTATCGCCCATGTTTATCTGACAGTTAATAACCCCACACAAATCGACATCGTGATTGAAGAATTATTCGTAGTCAATATGAGAACAAAGTCGATCTTTCACCCCCCCCCCCAGTCCGCCCTCATGTCATTTTTGGTGGTAATCAATTTACAGACGTGCATAATTTCTTACATCGACCCTTTACGAATGCCTTACGAAAGTTGCTGTTGTGTCCGTAATCAGGAAATGGGACAAGCTAGGTCGAGTACAAATATTAAACGAGGCGGGTTTAGATACTATATTTGTAACACACCCAAAACAACCGAGTCCATGTGTCGAGCCGTCCATGAGTCCATGAGTTGGTGATAATACTGAGCATGAGAACTTGGATCTGTGTCACGTGACTCACATCACAATCGAAAATAAAACGTCAAAACAGCATGTTCGATATGATGCATTCATACACGTATCATAAGTCGACTAGTGTGACCTGAACACGTATCATAAGTCGACTAGTGTGACCTGAACACGTATCATAAGTCGACTAGTGTGACATGAACACGTATCATAGTCGACTAGTGTGACCTGAACACGTATCATAAGTCGACTAGTGTGACATGTACACGTATCATAAGTCGACTAGTGTGACATGTACACGTATCATAAGTCGACTGGTGTGACCTGAACACGTATTATTAGTCGACTGGTCTGACCTGAACACGTATCATAAGTCGACTGGTGTGACATGAACACGTATCATAAGTCGACTGGTGTGACCTGAACACGTATCATAAGTTGACTGGTCTGACCTGAACACGTATCATAAGTCGACTGGTGTGACCTGTACACGTATAATAAGTCGACTAGTGTGACCTGTACACGTATCATAAGTCGACTAGTGTGACCTGTACACGTATGATAAGTCGAATAGTGTGACATGTACACGTATCATAAGTCGACTAGTGTGACCTGTACACGTATCATAAGTCGACTAGTGTGACATGTACACGTATCGTAAGTCGACTAATGTGACCTGTACACGTATCATAAGTCGACTAGTGTGACATGTACACGTATCATAAGTCGACTAGTGTGACCTGAACACGTATCATAAGTCGACTAGTGTGACCTGAACACGTATCATAAGTCGACTAGTGTGACCTGAACACGTATCATAAGTCGACTAGTGTGACCTGAACACGTATCATAAGTCGACTAGTGTGACCTGAACACGTATCATAAGTCGACTAGTGTGACCTGAACGGATAATGTACTATATATTAGTTGAATCATATCACAGTTTGCTTTGTTACAAGTGTTTGGTTTGAATGCGTCGGTGCCAGACAGCATTTTATTAATTTGAGCAACCTGCGTCCTCACAAAGGGGTTGAGCAAGTCTTGTCGCTTCCATTTATTGTTCAAATGGTAGAACGGCTAATGTGTCGCCTGTTCGCGCCATAGCCTTTCACTGTGAACTCCAAAATGGCCTGTAAATACTGCAGTGAAAGTCTGTCGGCCCACGAGTTAGCACTAAATCCATCGAGAAAGCCACAATGTCCTCCCTTCTCTGTTGATACGAGGAAGAAATTGGGATATAACTTAAACAAGTCATATGGAATGTCGTTAGTGCAATAGAATGGATCATCTGCACTATTAATGAATAAGACTGGAATTGCGATTTCGTCAATGTCCCGAAAAGGATTGTTCCTGTCCCAGAATTCCTCGCGATTGGCGTACAAATAGAATTTATTATATACGGCTTCGTCGAAAGTGTCATATCTCCACGACGACAGCGCATTATGCACATCTATGACTTTAGACAAAGCCAGAGAATGCGATTTAATGATCCTTTTGAGCATAAATAGTAACCCTATGTCGTATATGTTGCGCACAGAATCGCCGAATCGATCTGCAGTGTCGAAGCATGGAGAAACGCAAACGCTGGCGTATATTTTAGACGAGGAACCGAATTCTCCAAGGTATGAAATTAGTAGCCCACATCCGGTTCCCATGGCAACGGCTGTAATAACTGCTTTCGGGTATTTACCAGAAATATATTTGACCACCTGCCGTAGATCGGCTGGATCACCGATGCTCTGTAGCTTGGGCGTGGTCATTAGGATGCCACCATGTCCTCGTCTGTTGAAAACAACCGGTCGAAATTTCGAGCCAGCTGCCGTTTTGCAGAGCCGCCTCAATGAGACCGAATCATCCGTGAGTCCCGGAATGATAAGAAGGATGGCACTTCTGTTTCTGAGTTTACAATCAGACACTCTGGCCCAATCCAAGGCTATAACTCCACGGTCTTTGAGTTGCAAATACTCCCGATCAAACTCTACACCTGTGCATGGCAACAACATCGGTAATATAACTGGTAATATCGACTGTATGTGGCGATTTGATATCAATGTTGGAGGCGAAAACGGCTCTTGCAACATCTTGCACTTTTTCAGCAAATGTAGTGCTAATGTCGAGTCTTTGAAATAGAGTGTTGGTTTCGACATTCTCCCTTTTACGATAGATCGAATCCATACAAACATACTGAGAATAAGTGTCCCGATTATCGCGACTCCGGTAAGAAACGGAACAGAGAGAACAAGATGGAGAATAAACATGTCACTATACGGCCACGTTGTGTCTCATGCCATGTCACTATACGGCTCCGTTGTGTCTCATGCATGCCATGTCACTATACGGCCAAGTGGTGTCTCATGACTTGTTGTGTGCGTTGCTTCTTGATATCGTCAAATGGGTCCACTCCGGACTATACAGCCTCTTTTGTCGGTTTGTTTAGTGAGCTCAATCTGACGTCGATTACCATTCATGGACCATTCATTTACAAGTTTACTGAATTCTCTAAGTCGGCAAGTTTCTTAAACTGAAAGTAGAAAAACAACCACTATAAACTCGGTTGACAACTAAACATTCAGGTATCTCGGATTTGACCTGGATTTCGGTGGATCATTATCTAAAAGAACACTGTGATATATCGTGGACTAGGTCAACTTCGAGGTACTAACATGAATTGCGTTATACGAAATACGCACGATACATTCAGTACTTAACATATTACCAGCGTAATGTATATACATATCGGAGATGGCAACCATACACTGTTGGAAAAAATACCGTCGTTTCAACGGTCTGAGACCGCGCAACATCGCTGCCAACATTTGACCGTTAAACATACGGTCAGACCGTAGCATGTTCCACGGTATAAAACCGTTTAAGCAACGGGCAGACCGTAATCAATAACTTTCAGACCGTTGTATTTTTTTACGGTTCAGCACCGTTTAATTAATATCAAGACCGTAACTAATAAAGGTCAGACCAATGGTATTTTTCATGGGTCAACACCAATTTTTTTGGTCTTAATTTGCTAATTTACCATATAATTAGCCAGGTTCCCATGGTGACAATATGATTTCCCGGTAGGCATTACGATTCATATGTTTTTGAATGGTCGAAACTATAGTATTATTTGTAGCTGAAAAATGCATCTTAGTTCTTATGTTACGATCATAGTTTTGATGAAATGCAAATCATCAATGATTAAAGTGATAGACAATACTTATGAAACTATGCAGTTTTCAGAGGATCAAGCTTGTTATATGCCTCGTAGAATTTAATCCGGAAAAGGCTGCACACGCGTAATGTGCATAGAAGCGCGTTACCATTTCTGAGATTGGTTTTCTTGTATTTATATGTAATTGTTAACTATGGAACCATAGGGAGCCTCGTATGTATATGAGAATGTATGGAACAATGGGGAGCCTCGTATATATGAGAACGCATTAACTTGTGTGACTGTATTACAAATAAACAATACCTGCTGAATTATCTATAGATGCAATGTTACTCTATTACAAAACAAGTATAAACATAGACCATATGACGCAGATTCGACAACAAGATGTAAGCTTTTGGTTGTCGATTCTGGTTGTCTTGTGACCAGGACCATCATGTGAGAGTGATTTCAGACACCTCAAGTTGTTTCAAATAAATGGAGACTTCATAATTAAGGTTTATAACATTTTATCGCATGATAGTTTGCTAAAAAATAATGTAGTTTCATGTGGAATTATTTGGGTTATGTGGAGTAGTTTAGAAAATAAAGGTCGTTGTCAGATCAAAATAAACTACATTCATGTGTCTTGGGCTATTCCGGTTATGTGAGTCCAACATTTGTCATAGAAAGTAAAAGGAAAAACAGCTACGGCCAACTTTCATAATTATTTATACTTTCTTATATGTCGATGACATTGTGGCTACATGTTGTATTAAGGTCACCAGGCTAATGGGAGGTGTCCGAATGACCAATATATTGCAACAACGTAAACAACAAATTAGTTGGTAACCGTTATCTGTTGTTCCGGAGATGTGGATAACGATGTTAATGTTGTATAAAGGTCATCCGACAGGTTTAACTCGTCCTATGGTAGCAGTACACGATTTCACGGGTTGTAGGGGTCTGAAAAATAGAAAAATAAGTATCTGGGGGGCATAGCAGCAAGTGTAGCCTGTGTTAAATGTGTCATTACTGGTTTGAAGGTTTAATTATTTTACAAAACTGGGAAAGTTCTCAAAAAAGTGGAAAATTTGGATACGCAACAGGATTTTCGTATTCATTGAAGGCCAACTCTGTGTTATTTGTTACAGAAAAATAGCCCGATTTATCTCCCCTGAATTATGTGATATGCGCTTGCAAGACATTTTTGTTCAAATTGATACAATAACTTTTTTTCTATTTCAAATATTTCTCAGCTCTCACATAGCTCTATCATGTGGAAGAAGTTTATTTACTGACATTCTCTCTGACATGGTCTGTTGTTGGGTTGATAATGGTCAATTTGAGTAAAAAAAAGAAGATAAAATTGAGCGTTGTGTGTGTGCAAACCAAGGGGCATAACTCAATGACAAATTTTACAAAGAAGCTAAAGTACAGACATATGAGTGCACCTACTAAAATTTCTATCGAAACTAAACATGCTTGATGGGACCTATGCTAAAGATAATGGCTCAGCATTGATTTGAAGTACAGTACCCCTCCAATGTTGGTCAAAATTGCTGGAAATCGTGTATTGCTACCTATGCTACATTCAGCATTTAGCAATATAAGTAAACATTGAAATGGTATAATATTCATTTGGAACAGTGTTCACGATAAATTAAGACGACAGTATAACGAACATATAATACAAGAGTAACATGATTCATATTCTTTGGTGGGAAATGTTCAGACAAAAGTTCAACAAGCGTTATATGGTCGTTTGTTGAATTTCTATCTGAACATTTCTTATGTGATACTACTCGCCTATGAGTATTTAGTAAAGACAGGATTAAACTTATTATATGAAAAATTCCCGAGGAATAACTACTCAACAATGGGTATTTAGTAAAGAAAGGGTTCGACTTATTTATTGAAACAAGAATTACATGGAATTGGGGCGCAAGTTATATCCCACAACTGCACAAACACACATGTTTAACCAAGATAACGGAAGTGATGTACATGTAATCAAAATGATGGTGATGACTGATGATTCGTTATATCGGTTCCGAGATACTCGCCTACATGTTTAAGTGAAACGTTTGGTATATCTGAAATCTATATATACACCGTGTAGGATATGTCTGTCTGTCTGTTCGGATTTTTCTCTCAGACACCTAAACCGATTTCAACCAAATTTGGTGTGGTGACTCGGGATACCATGGCAGAGGTTATGTTGATCTAAAATGGACCGCATGCCCCTCTGACGCTGAATAAAGTATCCCGAAGGGAGCCTGTGTTAGCTAGTATTATTTATTTTTCAACAATGTAAAGTAATTCCACGTTATGCAGTATTTGGGACTCTCCTGAAGAAATGGCCAACATCAGCAATTGTGAACGAATATTCATCTAGTCACATAAGTTGGTTCTTTGCGGTCGGAACAATAGACATTCAAAAAAGAAGTGATCATCATCAAGTTCTGTGCCGCAACTACACATTGGGCTTTTTGCTATATAGTTATGACATTTCTCTAAGAAGGGCTCTCTACAACCGATGGCCCAGCTTGGCTGATGTCCCGGAACGACCGACATATTACAACAACGTGAGCAACATCAGCCGTCAACTTAGTTGGCAACTGAACAATACTTGCTGAGTTATCTATATTTCTATATTTACACTCAGATGCATTCGTACTGTGGAACATGAATGCAGGACGTTGGTTGGTCGATATTACGTCACATGACGTCGCGTGCTGACCCCAACTTGCATTTATTTTTGTGTAGATTCAACTTGCACCGAGCCACGATAATAACGTTGGAAATGGGCACTTAAAACTCGTTTAATCTGCCAGTTGACTCGGTTGAGTGTAAATATAAGTAATGGATGTTGATTTTTTTGCGTTCCATAGAGTATGGATGCAAGTTGGTCTGACATTTTAATGTGTGCAAATCAACATCCATTCTTAAGAGATGCTGATGTTGTGTGAGTTTTCTGTTATAGGTCACGTGGTTAATTGGAGAAACCGGAATGACCGACGTGTTCCATCGTACACCATAGATAACCGGTCGGCCAATTACCGGTCACTACCCATATTATATGTTGTTATTATGCATACTATAATGCGATATTTATTGTCTGTTAAATACCAGTAAACCATCTCTTTGGCTCATCATCAGGCCAATTACCGTACTTCTCCCGCAATAAAACCCGTCATGCGACTATATTGTCTGGTATAGATGCCCAATAAATCACCCAAATACGCACGATTAGACAGCGAAACATACTTAATCGAGGTTAGCGATGAGATACCGCGAACCTTCTATATAACCAACACGAACCTTCCATATGATCAAAGCGAACTTTCTATATAATTGCCGCGTACCTTATATACACCGCGAAGAGCGGGAATCGCATGAATATGTCTCCAATTTCCACAAATTGTCATTTTCGCGGTAATTAAAAGTTCGAAAAATTCAAGACAAAACAATTATCAATATCTAGTTAATACTATTATAAAATAAATCGAAATGACGTAAAATATTCTAAGAAAAGTTGTTGGTGTTTTGTGGTGATTCTCTGTGGTTCGCGGTGATTCTCTGTGGTTTGCAGTGATTCTCAGTGGTTCGCGTTGATCCACGGTAATTAAGCACCAGTCAGTCTCAACGAGTTTTGCATGTTGTGTCATCTTAATCCGTTCTGTGCAAGTTCACCGTAGATTACCGCGAAACAATTCACGATTAATCCTTGTTAATGCTTGTTAACCCTGTATTCCACAATGATCTTAGTGGGGTCACCACACGGCGTTGAGTGTTTTGCTTATCACAAATATTTCCGTAGTGTACAACGAGTTAGTACATAAACTGATGATAGCCCCTAACTTATCCCACCAATGATTTAGGCATTTTGTAGACATTTTGATGTCGTTTGTAGGCGTTAATACATACTTTGGTGCTGAAAATCCCCAACTTATCCCACCAATAATTTAGGTATTTTGTAGAGAGTTTGATGCCGTTAATCAGTGTTAATACTTAAATTTGTGCTAACCCATGTGTTGAGTTGGTCACCGCGGATCTTGCACTCTTCTAAATCAATAACATACCGTTCCAAGGTATTATTTTATAACAGAGTGGGAGAATCCACCCAGTATACAGTATTTATTACATGATCCTACCCTCCTACCCTTATTCCATTCAATAAACCCATTCTATAAATTGTGATATTAAACGTTCGTTTAATAACAGGAAATAGTGCCAGGTGACCTTTGACTTCCGGTTTGTGGACCTGTTAACATTCCGTACGCTACGTCTCAAAATACTATGGCTTCCAATATTTTTCCAACAAACTATTACAAATGAAGAGTTTGAAAAGTTATGTCATTAAATATACGCCATTAAATGCGTTAAAAAGTCTGTATTTATCTGGGACTATTTCGTTACGCGGGCAAACAACGAATAGTTACGTGAAACGTCATCGCATGCCTTATAGAAGCCGACGTTAATTTCGCGTCACATTTGTCGATTTAAGTTTGTTTTGTCGATGTTTTGGATCATGTAATAAATAGAATCTACAACTCGTCCCCAGTTTATAACGGAAATTACAAAACTCGTCCAGTAAATTAGGTCTGGACCTCGCCAAAGGCTCGGTCCAGACCTAATTTACTAGACTCGTTTTGTAAATTCCGCTATAAACTGGGGACTCGTTGTAGATCCTCTATATATACAGTGTTAAATTGAAGCTGGACATTTGATGCTGCTTTAAACGGATATGGCTCATACGAACTTCTATATTTTGTCGACGTCATATGGATGAAAGTGCATGTATAACATAGGATGATACATACACGAACTATTGATATACTGGCTCCACATGCTCTGAAAAATACTTCCCAATGCCACAGCTATTCCAAATGTTTTAAATATTACGCACATAAGTGAAACAAATGCTCTTTACTAAGTTTATTTCTACCAAACCAGGAATAGAATAATAAAGAACTCTCTGTATTTGTTTATGCTGAAGAAAGTTTGGTATCCACTTGAATTAGTTTTTCTGTTGCACAAAGAGGCCGTATAAGAATGTTTGATGTAAACAGTATTTATTCCATATAATTCAATACAATATATGTTACAAAATGTGAATCATGAATATGGGTTTATGGAGGGGATCCGACATCAAGCTGTTAAGAATGTTTAGCGTTTGTATCCATGGCAACGGACCGCGATATATACAAATGTTTAGCGTTTGTATCCACATATGTTGATCCATGGCAACGGACCGCGATGTATAAGAATGTTTAGCGTTTGTATCGACATATGTTGGTCCATGGCAACGGACCGGGATGTATATGAATGTTCAGCGTATGTATATCGGGACATATGTTGATCCATGATTATGGACCGCGATGTATAAGAATGTTTAGCGTTTGTATCGACATATGATGATCCATGGCAGCGGACCGCGATGTATAAGAATGTTTAGCGTATGTAGGGACATATGTTGATCCATGGCAACGGACCGCGATGTATATGAATGTTTAGCGTATGTAGGGACATATGTTGATCCATGGCACCGGACCGCGATGTGTAAGAATGTTTAGCGTTTATATCGACATATTTTGATCCATGGCACGGGACCGCGATGTGACAGAAGCTATCGCACCTGGTGAATTTAATATAACAAAATTTAAGGTAAATCTTAGTTTTATAGATCTCCTTATTTTCAAACTCGGAGTTCAAACATGTGGAAGAGTAACAAAATTCACCATATTTTAACATCTTATCTTTTTTTTCGCTTAAAATACGGATTAATTGGTGGCATTTATTGCTATTTCACATTTTGGATCAATTGATACACCAATCATTTGCGGAGCTATTGTCCGGTAAAGAAAATATTATGGCATGGCATGATATATATATGAGAGGATCTCGGGGACCGTTAAACGCAATCACCAATCACCAGACATCATCATCAACATTCTTAATAGTACATGCACATTATATCTGTTATTCATTTTGTTTTAAGCATATATGTGAAAATATTGTTGGGAGAGGGGCCACATTAATTAAGTTGACAGAACTTGTGCCCCAATCCCTTGTAACTTGTGCTACAATAAAGTTGTTTAAGCCAACAGAAGCTACCATAATTTGGACATTCAAACCGCCAAGTGCTTTAAAGACATATTATGGACTTGTCCGGGGTGCGTTAAACTGTTAAGTTAGTATTCAGGCAGTATGCCAACTAGAGGAATGTATATAGCATTCTACTACATCGCCGAAAAATCTAAAGCAAATCAACGTACCACTCCACAGAAAATATCATTTGAACTACGCTCCGTTGTAAATATTTACTTCTCGATTCGGGACGCAACAATTGGTGATAAATTAAGGAAAACGATTTCGCCATCGAGAATCACTGAATTTAATCAATATATATTAATGACGGTGTGTGTTGTCAGTTTGGATTTAATATTTGTAAGAATAACTACTTTGCGCAAGATTATCCTCCATTTATATTTGTTCACCCTACCGGAGTGTTTCGCATCACTTTAAATGGCTCACATAAATACTTTATTGTCGTTTAAATATTCACAGCTGGTTAATCAGCTTACCGACATTCAGTTCGACAGGTGTTATCGATCGATCGTATGGAGGCGATGACGTTTGTGCATCCATAATTGAGCAAACTTTACAGGGAAAACGACTGTCTACCGCTGTCTAACGACCGTGTTAACTGCATGACGGCCATTATCACCGATGGGTGCCTTAGTTAATGTTTCAAGTGTACATAAGTCATGTGTCGATACAATAGTACATCGAACGAAGCCAGGGTTGTGACGGGGAATGTCGCCTGTGCTTGTTAACGGATGGCATTAATCTTTTATAATATATGTATATATGATAGAGCTTAATTTCAGGTTGATTGAATGTTTAGCTGTTCTGGTGAATTGGGATTTATTTATACAATCAAAACCATCGGGCATTCCGGTATAGTTGGAAGCGATCCACACAACAATCGAAACTCTGGTTGCAATACGTGGACGAGACTTAACGACGGAATTCCGGAACATAACGATTCATCTATAAATACACCATCCATGCATATAATCCATTTAAATGCAACTATTATGCCATACATTGTACAATGTGCAAGAAAATGTGACCGTATATACATTACAATATTTATAAAATTAACTATGTATTAATATGTGTAATTGTAGATATTGAAATAAAATATCATATCCCAGCCTATCCTAAACTGAAGCAGCGCGAAGTGGTGGTTGTGGTGGCGTTAGCCCCGGGGTGTTATAATAGCCCCGATAAGTATATTCCTTCACCCCAAATTGTTGTCTTTTATCTAGAATCATAATATTAAAGGCACGGGAGGCCTTAGTTGTCGAAAATATTCATATGTGTTCCAATCACTGTAAACAGAAAAACATTAAAACGCATACAGTTTCGTTCATATATACCATGACAATCGCGTAAACAGCATGCTATCATAAAGACCTACTATATTTTACCTAAGCAAGAGCCTGATTGTGTTACAGAAGACAGCACAGTGTTACTGGCTAATCACACACAAATGATATAAACGCTCTTTATTAGTTCCATATCAGGAATTCAGCAACAAAGAACGCTCTTTATGTTTACCATAATAATATAAACAAACACCAGGAAAGTAACTTTTTATGCTTTTGTTTACATAACAATGGTCAAACATATGACAATAGCATACTGTTCATGCGATATTTCTTATTTGTATACGGACAAAGTCTGTCTACATTTTAATAATCTTTCTGTTTGTGGCGGTTTTTGACCGGTGGAAATATTTGCACAGCATACCCACCGCCAACGCCTCCCGTACCTTTAAATTTGTTTTAAATTTGACATTTTACAATTATTTTTGACAGAAATGTCTAATTTCTTCTTTTTATTTTTGGTGGTGGTAACTTTTTTTATTTTTGGTGGTGGTATCTCTGAAGATGGTCGTGTGGCTGATTCTGACGAACACGAAAGACATTCTTCCAAAGCAATTAGCACTGGATGTCGATTCCTTAACTTCCACTTCTTGAATTGTTCTGGCTGAATAGTTTATACACAGCCCTGCTGAATGGTGAGAGTTAGGACTCCGGCTGGTGAATTCGCGGCGTCGTTGATGGCTGCTCGTTAAGTGGTAGTTGCTTGGGGGGGGGGGGGGGCTTGCACCGGGATGGTCGAATAGCCCGATAGGTTTATTCTTTCAGCCTTCATTTTTAGCTTTTATTTGGAAGTCATACGTAAATAATAATAAAATTTGACATTTTACAATAATATTGAACGAACATTTTTTATTTCTTCTTTTGTGCTGGCATCTCTGACGAGGAACATGGTGGCTGCGGCTGATGTTGACGACTGTGAGAAGTGATGTTCATACACACTTAAAACAATAGGTACTGTGGAGTACCTACGTAGGTACTGAGTTTTGTCCCATGGGGGGGGGGGGGTACCGGGATGGTCGAATAGCCCGATAGGTATATTCTTTCAGCCTTCATTTTTAGCTTTTATTTGGAAGTCAAAAGTAAATAATAATAAAGCAAAAATTTGAAATTTTACAATAATATTGAACGAACATTTCTTATTTCTTCTTTTGTGCTGGCATCTCTGACGAGGAACATGGTGGCTGCGGCTGATGTTGACGACTGTGAGAGGTGATGTCCATACACACTTAAAACAATAGGTACTCTGGAGTACCTACGTAGGTACTGAGATTTGTCCCATTGGGGGGGGGCTCCTAATTGTTGGTACTCCAGAGTAACTGCGTAGGTACTCTGGAGTACCTATATTTAGGTTCTCTGGAGTACCTATATATTTAGGTTATGTGGAGTACCCATGTTTAGGTTCTGTGGAGTACCTATACAATACAGGCATTATGTGGAGTATAGATACCTAATATCAAGATAGATACTCTGAAATACCTGATTGGGTACTCTGAAGTACCAAACATTTAGATAGTATGCATAGTACCTAGATATCTGGTTATCCAGAGCAGAGGCGGACTGGGCCAAAAAACGGGCCCCGGAAATGAATATAATACCGGCCCATCTGCCGATGGCAGTTGCCGAGGCGCGGTAACCCTAACCCTAACCATAACAATCTCAGACGCCGTCGTAAAATGGAAATTCACTTCATGCATTTATATGAGAAGAGTGCCATCTTATTGGATACACGGCTGGTTAAACAACACATGTGGCGGCCCACGTCGGTTTCATTTGCGGCCCAACCACATATACCCCCCCCCCCCACCCCAAACCGTAAAAAAAACCCTCGGTTTCTCGCTTGATAGAAATTCACGTGGAATCAGAATTTTTCCGGCCTCCGGCCCATCGGGAATTTACTGGTCTCCCCCGATCGGCCAGTCCGCCTCTGATCCATGGTCCCCCGATCGGCCAGTCCGCCTCTGGTCCATGGTCCCCCGATCGGCCAGTCCGCCTCTGATCCAGAGATATAGAAACGTCTGATGTTTTATTCAGACATCCATATGGCTTCTGTCGCTCGTTATTATACCCTCGTGCACTCTTCCACTGTGGTGTCGATGTCCTCTGACAACGTTGAGGACTCCTGCTCGTTGAAATCCGGCGCATTCTGGTCATCGAAGGAGCTAGTCTCTATCCTCGAAGGTGGTGTGGGAGACGAAGGTGGTGTGGGAGACGAAGGTGGTGTGGGAGACGAAGGTGGGAGACGAAGGTGGTGTGGGAGACGAAGGTGGTGTGGGAGACGAAGGTGGTGTGGGAAACGAAGGTGGTGTGGGATACGAAGGTGGTGTGGGAGACGAAGGTTGTGTGGGAGACGAAGGTGGTGTGGGAGACGAAGGTGGTGTGGGAGACGAAGGTGGTGTGGGAGACGAATGTGGTGTGGTAGACGAAGGTGGTGTGGGAGACGAAGGTGGTGTGGGAGACGAATGTGGTGTGGGAGACGAAGGTGGTGTGGGAGACGAAGGTGTGTCAAGCTCCACGACAAACTGTGGGGAACCGGCTCAACGTCGATGTGCCCCGTGCTCCTGCACTGGAATGCTGGTTGGCATGACAGCGGCGGTCTGGTGGTCCTGCTACATGAGTCATTTGTTGAGTCAGTCGTTTCCGACCGACGGCAGGGTAAGGATGGTCGGAATGCATTTTGCAGGTCCCCGCACCTTCGGACGAGAGGCGGCCTGGTGGTCCTGCTTCACGAGGCAGCAAATATTAAAGTGGTGTGAAACACTCTGGTAGGGTGATCAAATATAATTTGAGAATAACCTTGCTCATAATAGTTATTTGTTATGAATATTAATCAAAATTGACGATACACACCCGTCATTCTTAAATATTAATTAAATGCAATGACTCTCATTGGCGAAATAATTTGTGTTAGATTACTGCCGATAGTTGCATCCCGAATCGAGATGTAAATATTTACAATTGGGTGTCGTTCAGACGATGTTTTCTATGGAGTGGTGTGGGCTATTTCTTTGAAATTGTCGGCGATGTTAGTAGAATGCTACATTCCCCATAGTTGGCATAGCACCTGAGTACTAACTTATCAATTTCACGCATCCGAGCATTTCCATAATATGTCTTTAAAGTGAACTTATACAGAAAGTGCAGATGAACGAATTAATGGCGTAGCGTGACCTAACAAATATAGCAATTACATAACATTCGATTTATCCTGATTAACGGGTTGACAATTAAGTAATTATGCCGTCTCTATGGAAAAATAACCTCGACACTGGTGCGATGAATTGTTATTATTAACAAATATGGTATGATTTGATGCGCTACAATTACTAGACAGAGAAAAGGTTGGAATTATATAAAAGTCTACATCTAACAAGGAAACGAATCAAATTCGACTACTATAGAAACGGACCTCATGCACATATGATGCAGTCGAACGAATTTAGAGAAACGATGAAATAAAGTCCGAAAATTATACCGTGGCATAGAGTTGGAACGGACGGATATCTAACATATGACCATAAATTAAATGACACCGATATTACAAAATGTAGCCGGAAAATATCAACACACTTGTTCAAGTTCAAGCGATAATTTGCTATGATATAATAATAAGGGGTGTACTGCGTGTTATGAAATGTTTATGCGATAAGAAGGTCCGCGTATAATAATTCGCGCGCACCCATTGTTAAATATGTTAACGACCCATACAAACACTTATATCTTTAATCATTCTTATGAATAATCGGCAGCTAAAATGTCAATTTTAAGCAAATAAGAATGTAATATCGACTGATTCCATCAACAGTGGTGCTAAATCAGCATGACCAACCTCGTAACGTAATGAGAACTAGACCAACAAACAACGGAGTTAGTTCAAGATAACTTCATAAAACACATTAAATTTAATACTTACGTTGCTAAAAATATCTGAAGATTGACGGAGATAATCCATTCGCACTACACATTGTTATTTGACGTGACAAGGACACATTCCGGTAAGCAGCTATATGGGACAGTTAGTGCATCATATGGTGAGATAAGATACGACGTACGGGTACACTAGGCTAGTTTTCTTCACTTTTATTTTTCTCATCGTGACATAGCATCGTTCGCTGTCGGTTCGAGAAGCTTAATTCGCGATTCTGGCTCGTTGTGTGACAGAGAAACAAAACGCCGATATGACCACAATAGCACTGTGTGAGAACTACTCCTGGCGATTTGGTTTCCGAATCTTTGCATTTTTGCTCATTTTCGTGACATAATCATACTTAAAGCAATTTTTCTGCGACGTGTTACCTCACATCATTTCAAAAGAAGGAGCAATGTACGCACAGGTGAAGATTAGTAAAATCGGGTCCGATTATCGTCAGAAATTCAAATGTTATGTGGAAATTACTCGGTATGAGTCAGTTGGTGATAAAAATTCTTCATTTCCACAACATTTTCACAAACTAATACTCATAAAAATTCGTCGTAACTTTGAAAATATGGCTCCCGTGAAATCCACTGGGGGATGCAAAAAAAAAATCAACTATAACTCACATTTTTTGTTATTTTTAGAAAAGAAGCTATAATGAAAATCTTGTGAAGGTTCCGGTTCTTTATTGAGGGGTCCCATTCTTTGCAACTTAATCGCGGTGGCTCCGGTTCTCAATATATGTGTGGAGTCGTTTTTACATGTCCATATATCTAACGCAAAAATCATGTTCAATTAATCAGTGGGCTGAAACAAGATGTAGGATTCATATTTCCTAAATACAGTTATCTTGTCACAATTATAATATCTTTCTCACAAAGTTACGGCATGCAAACAATTACTGAGAACATACCGTATTGTTGTTTCTTACGGACATTATTTATCTTCACGTGTATGTAAATGTTACATATCTCGTTCCTGAAGTTGCTGTATTGATTTCGAGGTACAGCCAGAGGGATATGGTCGACTCGCATATATAAGAGAATGTATTGGCACAGGGCCGTTCTGTTGGGTAAAGGGAGATCGAAATAGGTTCAAAGTGAACGTATTTCCAAACAAAATAAGTCCAATATGTAAAGGCACTATTTGAGAAATAGGTTCTATACATGGCCATATACCATGGTACTATTTTAGTTCACTGTAAAATAGTACCATTGGACGGAATAACGGAAATAAATTCACATCGGGCTTATTTCATAATCAAATAATTCCACTATGGACCGATGTGAATATTTAGGTTCAATGTGAACATATTTGTATGAGAATAATTATGATGTTGAATAAGCTCAGCGATAGAAGAGATCGTATCGGGACAATTTGAACTATATATACTGAACGTGTTGGTAACCTATATTATTCACGGGTAGACCATACTATACTTGCTAACGGACTTATAGCGACACTGTGGAAGCATTTGATAAAACACGCCTATTGTACTGCTAGATTATTCCAATCAGTGTAAAAAATCTGGTTCCTCCCATGTGGTTCATATTGCATTTTAATGATATATACACCCATTAACCACTGTCTGTATTGTGTAACTTATATGCCTTAATTTATTGGGGCTCCGGCGGCTGCATCGGCAATGTGCATGGCGTTTATGCCACCATAAGCCTTCCCCAATTTGCTATCCATGCACGCACATGGCATGTAACCTCCTAATTCGTGTATTTGTGACAACTTACGATCCTCGGGTCAGGGGTTTCTACGATAAGTGGGCGACTTTTTCCCCGGTGACAAACAATACAACACGTTGCAGTGTAGATTTTGCTACCTATATATATATATATATATATATATATATATATATATATATATATATATATATAATAAATATGAAGAGTAACACCTTTTAAGACCTATTTTATGTATTTAACATACGAGCTTTCGGGTTTCCCCTTCCTCAGGAAATGATATATATATGTGTGTGTATATGCCTGGACAGATTATTGGACCTCATGAACTCTATGGTTTGGAACAACCAAAAGTGTCATTATCTGCATATTTACAAAAGTAGGGTATATCTGTCTGTTCACGATTGTTCTCCAAGACACCTGGATAGATTTCAATCAAATTTTGCACGATGACTCGGGTAACCCAGTGGATGTAATATAATCGCCTTAGTTTTCAAACTTTTTTTTAGTTTAAAAAAAAAAATCCAAATGTTTAAAACATAAAAATGTTTTCAAGCACAAAGGGGCAATATACGCATTTGTGCAGGTCGGTTGGCACCTGTGCCGCCCAATAAAGGACCCCGGAGAGAGCCTGTTTCAGCTAGTTTTCATATATTACATAATACATGTTTGTGAACGTTTTATAAACATAATGGCTTTTAATGTTTTATAAACATAATGGCTTTTAATGTTTTATAAATATAGTGACTTATAATGTTTTATAAACATAATGGCTGTTAATGTTTTATAAACATAATGGCTTTTTAATGTTTTATACACATAATGGGGTTTAATGTTTTATAAACATAATGGATTTTAATGTTTTATAAACAAAATGGCTTTTATATATAGTGTTTTATAAACATAATGGCTTTTAATGTTTTATAAACATAATGGCTTTTAAAGTGTTATAAACATAAAGGATTTAAATGTTTTATAAACATAATGGCATTTAATGTTTTATAAACATAATGGCGTTGAGTGTTTATAAACATAATGGCTTTTAATGTTTTATAAACATAATGGCTTTTATATATAGTGTTTTATAAACATAATGGCTTTTAATGTTTTATAAACATAATGGTTTTTAATGTTTTAAAAACATAATGGATTTTAATGTTTTATAAACATAATGGCTTTTAATGCTTTATAAACATAATGGCTTGTAATGCTTTATAAACATAATGGCTTTTAATGCTTTATAAACATAATGGCGTTTAATGCTTTATAAACATAATGGCGTTTAATGCTTTATAAACATAATGGCTGTTAATGTTTTATAAACATAATGGCTTGTAATGTTTTATAAACATAATGGCGTCGAGTGTTTTATAAACATAATGGATTTTAATGTTTTACAAACAGAATGGCTTTTATATATAGTGTTTTATAAACATAATGGCTTTTAATGTTTTATAAACATAATGGTTTTTAATGTTTTATAAACATAATGGCTTTGAGTGTTTTATAAACATAATGGCGTTTAATGTGTTATAAACATAATGGTTTTTAATGTTGTATGAACATAATGACTGTTATTGTTTTATAAACATAATGGCTTTTAAAGTGTTATAAACATAAAGGATTTAAAAATTTTATAAACATAATAGCGTTTAATGTTTTATAAACATAATGGATTTTAATGTTTTATAAACATAATGGCTTTGATTGTTTTGTAAACATAATGGATTTTAATGTTTTATAAACATAATGGATTTTAATGTTTTATAAACATAATGGCTTTTAATGTTTTTTAAACATAATGGCTTTATAATATTTTATAAACATAATGGCTTTTTACGTTTATAAACATAATGGCGTTTAACGTTTTATAAACATAATGGCTTTTAATGTTGTATACTCATAATGGCTTTTAGTGTTTTATAAACATAATGGATTTTAATGTTTTATAAACATTATGGCTTTTAATGATTTATAAACATTATGGCTTTTAATGTTTTATAAACATAATGGCTTTTAAAGTTTTACAAACATAATGGCTTTAATGTTTTATAAACATAATGGCTTTGAGTGTTTATAAACATAATGGATTTTAATGTTTTATAAACATAATGGCTTTAATGTTTTATAAACATAATGGCTTTGAGTGTTTATAAACATAATGGCTTTAATGTTTTATAAACATAATGGCGTTGAGTGTTTTATAAACATAATGGATTTTAATGTTTTATAAACATAATGGCTTTTATATATAGTGTTTTATAAACATAATGGCTTTTAATGTTTTATAAACATAATGGTTTTTAATGTTTTAAAAACATAATGGATTTTAATGTTTTATAAACATAATGGCTTTTAATGCTTTATAAACATAATGGCTTTTAATGTTTTATAAACATAATGGCGTTGAGTGTTTTATAAACATAATGGATTTTATTGTTTTATTAACAGAATGGCTTTTATATATAGTGTTTTATAAACATAATGGCTTTTAATGTTTTATAAACATAATGGTTTTTAATGTTTTATAAACATAATGGCTTTGGGTGTTTTATAAACATAATGGCGTTTAGTGTGTTATAAACATAATGGTTTTTAATGTTGTATGAACATAATGACTTTTATTGTTTTATAAACATAATGGCTTTTAAAGTGTTATAAACATAAAGGATTTAAATGTTTTATAAACATAATGGCGTTTAATGTTTTATAAACATAATGGATTTTAATGTTTTATAAACATAATGGCTTTGATTGTTTTGTAAACATAATGGATTTTAATGTTTTATAAACATAATGGATTTTAATGTTTTATACACATAATGGCTTTTAATGTTTTTTAAACATAATGGCTTTTTACGTTTATAAACATAATGGCGTTTAACGTTTTATAAACATAATGGCTTTTAATGTTGTATAATCATAATGGCTTTTAGTGTTTTATAAACATAATGGATTTTAATGTTTTATAAACATTATGGCTTTTAATGATTTATAAACATAATGGCTTTTAATGTTTTATAAACATAATGGCTTTTAAAGTTTTACAAACATAATGGCTTTTAATGTGTTATAAACATAATGGTTTTTAATGTTGTATGAACATAATGACTTTTATTGTTTTATAAACATAATGGCTTTTAAAGTGTTATAAACATAAAGGATTTAAATGTTTTATAAACATAATGGCGTTTAATGTTTTATAAACATAATGGATTTTAATGTTTTATAAACATAATGGCTTTGATTGTTTTGTAAACATAATGGATTTTAATGTTTTATAAACATAATGGATTTTAATGTTTTATACACATAATGGCTTTTAATGTTTTTTAAACATAATGGCTTTATAATATTTTATAAACATGATGGCTTTTTACATTTATAAACATAATGGCGTTTAACGTTTTATAAACATAATGGCTTTTAATGTTGTATACTCATAATGGCTTTTAGTGTTTTATAAACATAATGGATTTTAATGTTTTATAAACATTATGGCTTTTAATGATTTATAAACATAATGGCTTTTAATATTTTATAAACATAATGGCTTTTAAAGTTTTACAAACATAATGGCTTTAATGTTTTATAAACATAATGGCTTTAATGTTTTATAAACATAATGGCTTTGAGTGTTTATAAACATAATGGCTTTTAATGTTTTATAAACATAATGGCTTTAATGTTTTATAAACATAATGGCTTTTAATGTTTTATAAACATAATGACTTTAATGTTTTCAGGGACGTGGCTAGAGGGTCTCCGTTGGGGGTGTCCACCTTGGGAAATTCCAACTGCACCCCCCCCCCCTGCATAATTCCATTTGCACCCCCCCCCCCCTAGCACCTTAGTGCTCAGGCTTAATATCCTATATATTCATAAACCATGGTTCTATATTCCCCGTATGAGAACATTAAGATATTTTAACCTGAAAAATTGCATAAATCCTAACATCTAGTGGTCTAACTCCGGAAAATGCACACGGCTACGGACAAGAGACCAGGACACACCAGGCTGACCATTGTTGTTCAGCGCAGTGTGAGAAAATTTTAAAAACTGTACAAGAAAATCACAAATCCTAGCATCTAGACTGGCCTCAACTGAAGCTTTCCTATGGTATTGGAAATTTCAAACATCATACTTCCCATCAGGTTGGAAAATTCTCCAAGGTAGTGTAGTTTCAGTTCACAAGTTTGACCAAATGTAGTATAATATTGTTTTCTTAAAATAATTAGCAGTTTTTGATTGGCCACGGGGGAGGGACAATGACACAGCGGGCCGATCATGGTTCGGCGCGGGGTGCGAAAATTTTGAAATCTGAACAAGAACATTTTGAAATCCTAGCATCTAGACAAGCCTAAACCGTCATAGAATTGGAAATTTCAAACCTGACACCCCCACTTAGGTTGGGAAATTTCCAACTGATGACAATTCAAATGACAATGTTGACCAAATGTATGACAATATTGTTTTCTTAAATAACTAGCAGTTTTTGACTGGCAGGTATGAAATTTCCAACTGTTGAAAATTTTGACCAAAGTTGGGGGGGGTGAGACACCCCAACCCCCCCCCCTGTCGCCACGTCTATGAATGTTTTATAAAACAATAATGACTTTTAATGTTTATAAACATAATGGCTTTTAATTTGGAATAACATTATGGTTTAATGTTTTATAAACATAATGGCTTTCAATCCATTCGTTCCGTTCAGATTAGCTATATAAAGGCTGTGAAACTGTGAAAATAACAACGGTATATAGATTTGGCGGTTTGCGCGCCAAAATTCACCTAATAATATTAGCTTCTGAATTTGTTCCTGGTACAGAAAATACTTTATTTACCTTTCTACGGGCATGAGCATATGTCCCAAAAAGACGCATCTTAGTAATCAAAAATACAACTTTGAACTCGGTGATTGGGTCCCAAATAAACACCAGCTATATGCACGACATGGAACAGAAAATAGCGTTCCGTGTTAGTCTATTCCTGATATGGTAGAAATAAAGAGCGTTTGTTTCACTTATGTGCGAAAAATTGAAAACAGTTTGAAAATGGCTGTAACCATGGGAAGTATTTTTTAGAGCATGTGAAACCGGTATATCAATATTTCGTGTAGATTTCAACCTACCTTATATCTCCTTCCAACTTACCTAAACACGATTTGGAAGCTCGAATGAGCCATGTCCGTTTAACAGCATCCGTTTGCCATTCCGGTATCATAGCAATTTACCACGAACCACAGCATCATAGCAAATTGGCAGGATAAATTAACCAGCAGTGGACTAGATTAAAGACCTATCAGAAATCGTCTTTTTTGGGGTTAATTTACGATTTAGTTCGCCAAATGATAGGATTATATCGCGTGATATTTCACTTTCATAATAAACGCCGCGAATTGCATTCGACCTCACCCATTAATCATACCGGTCGTGTTTTGTAGATCGCGTGACTGGGAAGAAACTGAACAGAATAAGATCGATATGTCTATCAGAAATAAATGATATAATTTCGAGATATTCACTTGACAGAACATTATCTAAAGGGTGAAGATGTTCCCAAGAGGAATTCATATTTCACTATACATACGCACGACTGCCATAAGTCGATGATAAATATTCAAAACATGATGTTCGATTTATAGAATTCTTTCTACCGATGCAATAATATGGTAAATAAGGCGAGATTTCTATTAACTACCATTCCCGATGCCCTACATTTTGTTGAGAGTGCGGAAAATATCGGATGAGTGCCAAAACCAATGTTTAAGTCAATCTTGTTCCGGCGTATTCATGGGATTTGGAGACTGGAAATTAGAATTTAAGTCGATCTTGTCCCGGCGTTTTCATAGGATTTGGGGACTGGAAATTAGAATTTAAGTCGATCTTGTTCCGACGTCTTCGTGCGATTTGGGGGCTGTATATTATACTTTAAATGGGTACTGTACACTAAATCCGGCCATTTATATGGGACCATGCATCTCCTGTTATACTCGACAGCATATATGCAACAAATGAATGAATTTCAGACATGGGTTAGTGGATGAAAAATACACTCATGTTCTCTATGAACGATGAAAACAACATGGTAATTATAATGAAAATGAGTCGAGTCATTAACTATTTTTTTATTATAATTACCATGTTGTTTGCATCGCTCATAGACCACATGCATGATTGTATTTTGCACTAATCCATGGCTGAAATTCATTCATTTGTTGCATATATTCTGTTGAGTATATAAAAGGAGACGGTCCCATAAATGGCCGGATTTAGTGTACAGTCCCACTTTAAGTCGATCATGCCCCGCGTATTCATGGCATTTGGGGACTGGAAATTAAACTTTAAAGACATATTATCTCGGGCGCGTGAAACTGATAAGTTAGTACTCAGGCGCTATGACAAATGGAGGAATGTAACATTTTAGTAACATCGCCGAAAATTTGATGCAAATCGACCGTACCACTCCATAGAACAATTGTCAGAAATACGCTCAATTTTAATATTTACTACTCGATTCGGGACGCATCTATCGGCGATAAACTAATGAAAACGAGTTACCAACCAAGAGTCACTGCATTTAATTAATAGATAAGAATGAAGGTGTGTGTTGTCAATTTAAATATAATATTTGTAAAAATTAATACTTTGAACAAGATTATTCTCCATTTCTATTTGATCACCATACCGGAGTGTTCCACGTCACTTTAAGAGTATTCTCCATTTCTATTTGATCACCATACCGGAGTGTTCCACATCACCTTAAGATTATTCTCCATTTCTATTTGATCACCATACCGTAGTGTTCCACGTCACTTTAAGAGTATTCTCCATTTCTATTTGATCACCATACCGGAGTGGTCCACATCACTTTACGATTATTCTCCATTTCTATTTGATCACCATACCGGAGTGTTCCACATCACCTTAAGATTATTCTCCATTTCTATTTGATCACCATATCGGAGTGTTCCACGTCACTTTAAGAGTATTCTCCATTTCTATTTGATCACCATACCGGAGTGTTCCACATCACTTTAAGATTATTCTCCATTTCTGTTTGATCACCATACCGGAGTGTTCCACATCACCTTAAGATTCTTCTCTATTTATATTTGATCACCATACCGGAGTGTTCCACATAATTTTAAGATTATTCTCCATTTCTATTTGATCACCATACCGGAGTGGTCCACATCACTTTAAGATTATTCTCCATTTCTATTTGATCACCATACCGGAGTGTTCCACGTCACTTTAAGATTATTCTCCATTTCTGTTTGATCACCATACCGGAGTGTTCCACGTCACTTTAAGTTGATCACAATTTGGAGACTTGAAATTAGACTTTTAGTCGATCATGTCACAGCGTATTCGTGGCATTTGGGTACTGGAAATTAGACTTTGGTTATTTATTCTTTTTGCAAAACATATTGCCATCATGTTGAACATTGATTAAGCGACTACTTATATATAAATGAGCCTCATATCCCACTCTCTTAATGTTCATAAATGTGGCTAATAGATAGACATACCTTTACACGCTTCAAGAAAATACTTCACATGAAGTGTTGTTGTGGAATTTATACCTTCTATAAATATGAGAAAAATACATAACGTTTTAAGTGGAGAAAAAACAAGCAGGGTAACAGGTGCACAAACCGGCTTAGTTAAAATCGTCTTGAATCTCCATTATACAGAGTTCTCTGATGTCCGGAATGTCCTTGAATCTCTAAATCATTTAGATCATGTCATGAATCTCTACTCTCGCTAGGGCCGTATATCATATTCCACCCGATCAAAACCAGGGAACGTTTTAATGTTCTGACTGGGCAGTTTGTAATATTGAACAAACTCCACGGTGAATCTAATTCTTAGTTAATACTTGTTCCTTAATAATCTATTTCGCAGTAGGTTGGTGTCAGTTCGAGATTGCATGATTATTGTGACTTTTGTGAGTCAATGTCGTAATAAACATTGAATTGATTACCTGCGATAAACTCTGATTGTATGCGATGCAAATCAGATCAACAAAGTAACCTAAATCATGCAACCTCGAGCTGGGACCTTCACCTGATGTGAAATACATTATTAAAGAACATGTATTAACTGCAATGGTATTACCTGCACTGCTTTGTCAACGTTATATACCTCCCTGTCAGAACATCAACAAGATCCCAGGTTTTGAACTGGTCGATTTTGATCTCTACGGGCGTAGCTAGAGTTGATATTCGTGGCATGATCTACAAATCATCGTACTGAATCGAGTTTATCTTCGGCTTCAGGGGCAACACATATAATATGTTAGTCGAGAAACCCACCCATCAAAGCCCAGAGTTATCAGATTTCGTGTTTTGAAATCTGTTATTTATTTTCACCACCTTGAATATTTGGCTGCCTGGCAAATATTCGACGAATGCCGACCGACATACCATCGATACCAAATTACGTTCAACAACATATTGATATTTATACCATGACTCCCTATTGTACTGTGTACAAACATGCTATATAATATATTTGTGCTGTACACCCTACTGTGTGTGAACAGGAGTCCGACCGTGGGTAACACGTTTCTACTGTGGGTAACACGTTTTAATGGCATTTCAATGGTTAAAGTTTATACCCATAGTAGAACTACATCCGAGTTGACCTTTCATTAACCTTCCATGACCTCGATCAAAATCACTCTATTTTTAAAATGTAGCGCCTCGCGATGAAAACAATTTGATACTTTCGATTCAATTGAATATTATACTCACTAATGCGATAAAAACGAACAGTTATTTCCGTGGAAATCACATCCAGATCAACAAATTGAACATATATTTCAAGAAATAGACGTAAAAAACTCGAACAACAAACGGTGGATTTCAAAATGACTTTCGTGGTTTCCTGTTCACTGTACGGCGGAGAAAAAAAAGTTCCCGCAATGTGTTATATTTATATTCATTAAATTCGTATTCCCATATATATATTCATGTTGTTTATTTATGGCGGTTTCATCATGATTACAGTTTATTGTGAATTGGCTACAATGATACCATATTCGTACAATTGAATGTTGACCTAATTCAATGTATCAATACGCCTGATCAGCTGTGATAGTGTACGTCGATGTACGGCCAAGTGTGGGGAACACAACGGGGATGATTGTGAATGGTGCGACAGAATCATCTTAATTTAAGTGGGTTTATTTCGATTTCATAGCAGTTGTTGCTCCTGTACCGGTCATGGTATAAACAAAATACACACGTAGTGTTTCTGAATACCAAATTTACACCACTCGTGGGATTGATGATTTACCACACTCGCTAAAGCTCGTGTGGTAAACCATCAATCCCACTCGTGGTGTAAATTTGGTATTCAGAAACACTACGTGTGTATTCTATATATAACACATTTTGGGCAATCTTATAGTATTGTGGACTGTAGTTAGCATTATTGTTTGGAAATTCATCGATTCTGATAACTGAAGCGGCATTTCAAGAAATGATGTTGTTGTTGGAGACTGGTGATGAGGACAATCGAATCGGATTGAGTACCTTTAACTGAATACAAATAAAATGGCTTACACGCGGTTCTAGACAATATAATGCTTACTTGCATCCCGTTCACAAACGCATATGTCGTAGCCAACGAGATCTGAGGAATATAGTTCGGCTTGGTGACTATAATCATACACGACTATGGTAACTCAATGCAAAAGGCGACCACGTGCACTATTCTTAATTCAGACCCACTCCATATCGCGTGGGTAACTAACTATACTGGCATGTCATATAACACCGTCGTAATATATACAGTCCATTAAGTCGATTACATATAGACAGATATACTGGTTACAGAAAGCATGCAGGGATAACACTGCATGTCGCGTGGGTAACTAAATATACAGGCATGTCAAAAACACCGTGGTAATATATACAGTCCATTAACACGATTACATATAGACAGATATACTGGTTACAGAAAGCATGCAAGGATAACACTCCATATCGCGTGGGTAACTAACTATACGATCATGTCATATAATACCGCTGTAATATATACAGTCCATTAAGTCGATTACATATAGACAGAGATACTGGTTACAGACCGCATGCAAGGATAACACTCCATATCGCGTGGGTAACTAACTATACGATAATATCATATAACACCGCTGTAATATATACAGTCCATTAAGTCGATTACATATAGACAGATATACTGGTTACAGAAAGCATGCAAGGATAACACTCCATATCGCGTGGGTAACTAACTATACGATCATGTCATATAATACCGCTGTAATATATACAGTCCATTAAGTCGATTACATATAGACAGATATACTGGTTACAGAAAGCATGCAAGGATAACACTCCATATCGCGTGGGTAACTAACTATACGATCATGTCATATAATACCGCTGTAATATATACAGTCCATTAGGTCGATTACATATAGACAGATATACTGGTTACAGAGAGCATGCAAGGATAACACTCCATATCGCGTGGGTAACTAACTATACGATCATGTCATATAATACCGCTGTAATATATACAGTCCATTAAGTCGATTACATATAGACAGAGATACTGGTTACAGACCGCATGCAAGGATAACACTCCATATCGCGTGATTAACTAACTATACGATAATATCATATAACACCGCTGTAATATATACAGTCCATTAAGTCGATTACATATAGACAGATATACTGGTTACAGAAAGCATGCAAGGATAACACTCCATATCGCGTGGGTAACTTATACAGGCATGTCAAAAAACACCGTGGTAATATATACAGTCCATTAAGTCGATTACATATAGACAGATATACTGGTTACAGACAGCATGCAAGGATAACACTCCATATCGCGTGGGTAACTAACTATACGATAATATCATATAACACCGCTGTAATATATACAGTCCATTAAGTCGATTACATATAGACAGAGATACTGGTTACAGACAGCATGCAAGGATAACACTCCATATCGCGTGGGTAACTAACTATACGATCATGTCATATAACACCGTCGTAATATATACAGTCCATTAAGTCGATTACATATAGACAGATATACTGGTTACAGAGAGAATGCAAGGATAACACTCCATATCGCGTGGGTAACTAACTATACGATCATGTCATATAATACCGCTGTAATATATACAGTCCATTAAGTCGATTACATATAGACAGATATACTGGTTACAGACATCATGCAGGGATAACACTGCATATCGCGTGGGTAACTTATACAGGCATGTCAAAAAACACCGTCGTAATATATACAGTCCATGCGACGTGCAACGAATAACCTCTTGTAAACCCACAAAATCTGAACTATCTACCATAAATGTACTTGGTGCCCAAATATCCTGTTCTGTTACTTACTCAAACGACCCCTTTCTATTTACAATTCCCCAAACACGCCAACTAACCCTCTCCCACCTTATACATATATATGCTGCCAGTTGGCTTATTATTCATATGTATGCATAATTAAACTTATTATCCCCACCACACCATTGATTTATAATAATTAACACCCCACTACTATCTTATACTCACGCATTCGCAATTCTACCCGCCCTACCAAAACCTGATACAAATCCAAAATATATTGTTATATTTATGTTTCATGCATGATCTGTAGGAAGCGGAGGTCCATCTAAGTTTCAAAGAACTTGTCCTCCAATCCCTTATATATTATGTATTATTTATGCATTATACTAATAAAATATGTTTAAATCAAACTATACAGTCCATTAAGTCGATTACATAGACAGATATACTGGTTACAGAAAGCATGCAAGGATAACAGTCCATATCGCGTGGGTAACTAACTATACGATCATGTCATATAACACCGCTGTAATATATACAATTCATTAAGTCTATTACATATAGACACAGATACTGGTTACAGAAAGCATGCAAGGATAAAACTCCATACTATATAAAACTGAGGGCGGAGAGACATGCACGATGTGTGGCCAATTAATCATTAAAAACAGGACATCAAAGGCTAAGTACATCACTAATACAACCAAGATGCTTAATATTGGAATGGCATGCGCAACAAGCATATTATGTCACTACCATGCATTAACACACGTACAGCTGTTTTGCGAGCTGCTGTCAGCTGCTGTGGGAATTAAAAATGTTATAAAGTCAGAAAGCGCGTGTCACAACCACATGATTATACCAATTGTTGGCGCGTACATGCAGAGTCTTGCTCGCTGTGTGCCAATAAACACAACACATCGATACGACCGACCCAAGTAGCGTCTCTAACCGGGCAAACGTAGCGAGAGTAAACAGTGCCGTAGTAGGCCCTATTTCCCCACATATACCTGTGTAGATTCAATGCGAAACAGATCCATTAAGCAATTATTTCATGTGTCTTTTGTGAACAGTCAAAATTGTTGTCCCGAGGTATCAGGAATGACTATCGAATTGTTGCCCAAGGCCGAGGGTAGCAGTTCGATAGTCATTCCTGATACCGAGGGACAACAATTTTGCCTGTTCACAAAAGACACATGAAATAATTGCTTTGTTACCCAATACATTTACTTGTATATATAACCAGAACATTGCTAATTAATCACACTCTTCAATAGTGTTATTTCGAATGGTGACAATGCGGAAGTCCGATATAATTAATAAACCAAACCGGAAATTTCCGGAAATAGCCGAAACGTCACGGAAATTGCAAACCATGTAACAGTTCGTTCGGACCAGTCAACAGTTCGCTCAGAGCCAGTCAACGGTTCGCTCGGGTCGGGCAACAGTTCACTCGTGACGTCACGATCGCTGACTGTGATTGCAAACAGGGCAACAGTCAATTCAGGGCGGGCAACAGTTCGTTGTGGCGTTACGAACGCGAATTTGGGGTTAACCAGTTAATTCTAAATCCCAATGATTTACGAAGTAAAACTCTACTATTGGGTAACAATGTCGGTTGTTGACTGGAGTTAACGTCGTTGCAGTCGCTATCTAGGCCATATCATGACGTTGTCCGTTTTGCGGGTAGAGGAAAGACAGCACAGGTGGTTAATTTAACCGGGAAATCAACCCCTACACGTATAGAAACCACCGACTCCGGACAGCAGCTGACAAACTTGCCCAGATACACGAATAAGATCACCCTCCATTTGCTTGGATCATAAATCCTCACCAATCGGGATTCAAACCAGCTTAGTGCGCACTGGGCGGGTTACGATTGCATATTGCACCACGCACCTTCACGGCTGAGCCACCGGAAGCTATGCTGTTGACTGAGTCAACAAAAAGGGTGTTCTGGACCAACACCTGTAAAACAGTGCGTTTTAGACCACTTAGAACACCTGTACAACAGTGCGTTTTAGACCACTTAGAATATCTTAATATGTCAGGCAGCCTGTTCTCCTACTATACTGTTCTCCTTCTACTGAAGTCGTATGACGAGTGGAGTCATATATAAATAGGCGATATGTGTGTTTAGCTTCGGCCATATATATAGCCAAATTACCTCGACTCTATTACCCAGCGCTATCGGTCGGTATTGGACACGCCTCTCCCATGTTTCGTATTATTGTACACGGTCCTCTTTATTGTGTCAATCGATCTCAAGATCTGGACAACGGAACAAGTCAGCACTGAGATCTATTGAACTTAACAACGGAACAAGTCAGTACTGAGATCTATTGAACTTACTGACATATTCGCAGGAGTATAGTATTTACTTGGACCCACATTACACGCACCACGCTGTTATTCGTTTATACTTGACTCGTCACACAGAGAAACGATACGATACGTGTCAACGATTTGTCTCATAATCATATTGTTTTGACACACTTTCTCGCAATTTCCACTTGGATAGACGTTTACTCGATTAACGGATAGACGTTTACTCGATTAACATAGTGTTATATATATAGCAATGGCTTTCATGGAATATCATTGTTGGAACCGAATCATCTGATATGTAAATACCGTTTTGCTACAATGTTGCGTCGTTTCAAATCATAACCGGGACAGTGTGAAGTGCTATTGTCGCTAAACGACTAATGCGAATGTGCTTATATCCGGTTTATGTGTGAAGATTTCAAGATTACCTTAATGGCACGGATGGCCTTCGTTTTAGGTTATAATTTAGAAATAACAGTTACCATATCATGAACAATTCCTGAAGAATATACTAATAGTAGAGTATCAGCATACGATATTATCCACAAACCGCACTCGTGCGAGCCAAGCGTTTGATTATCTACAGCACATAAAGAGTGTGCGATAAGCAACACACTCAACATCGTGGTAAATGTATTGGTAGATTGATTCACGGTGACCCATTCAACACATAAAAAGTGTACGATAAGCAACACACTCAACACCGTGGTGAATGTTTTGGTAGATTGATTCACGGTGACCCATTCAACACATAAAGAGTGTGCGATAAGCAACACACTCAAGACCGTGGTGAATGTTTTGGTAGATTGATTCACGGTGACCCATTCAACACATAAAGAGTGTGTGATAAGCAACACACTCAACAACGTGGTGAATGTTTTGGTAGATTGATTCACGGTGACCCATTCAACACATAAAGAGTGTGCGATAAGCAACACACTCAACACCGTGGTGAATGTTTTGTTAGATTGATTCACGGTGACCCGTTCAACACATAAAGAGTGTGCGACAAGCAACACACTCAAGACCGTGGTGAATGTTTTTGTAGATTGATTCACGGTGACCCATTCAACACCGAAATATTGAGTGGCTATGATTAGCGATCGCTGTAATGGTATGTTGTAAACAACATGGTTCAGTATTAACCAACGTTCGTTCAGTGGGATCTCCCCGGTGTTGAGTGTTTTCTTGTCGCGCACTCGTTAGTATTATAATGTAACACCAGTATAACATGAATTGTGTTTACTAACACTACATACGATCGTGACAATAGCATGATATTTCTGCGATATTTCTGAATTGTATAAGAACAAAATGTGTCTATATTGTAATATTATTTATGTTTATGGCGGTTTTAACGGATTTAACTATTGTAACAACAATATCCATCGCGAAGGCCAATCGTGTGTTTAATGCGAATATGCTCTTACTGGGGTTATGTGAGACTACCTTAAAGCCACATGGCGGTTTGCGCACCAAAATACACATAATATAATTCGCTTTTGAAATTTCTTGGTATCGAAATAGGTCGATAAATATATCAACTACCTTTCTACGAGCATAATGTAACCCAAAAAGACACATTGAAGTAATGAAAAATACAACTGTGAACAGGGGGGGGTCTGCAAAAAAATTCCGTATATAGGGCCGGGGTGGGTGGGTGGTCCAGAGGCGGAAAAAATGGTGCTTGTAAATTTTTTCCAAAATGGTTTTTTTTCAAACAATTTACAAGTACTGACCATGTAATGTTGTTTGTAAGCATGTTAGTACCATGCTTGTTGGTATAGGGCTATATAGGCAGCTAAAGTGACTCTTTAGCCTCAGATTTAGCAACATTCTGGATTTCACAGTATCCCGGACCACCTCACAGTGGACCACCGTATTAACGTTCAGGAAACTTATGATCAACGGAAGAAATATTTAGTAACAAAATTAATATATTACCCAGTTGTATTATCTAAATAAAAGTAATAAAACAAAAAAACTCTATCACAAATTGGATACTACATGGTGAATACTCAATGTTGACTACTAGTAGATATCATTAACCTGATTGTTGCATAACATGAAATTGAAAAGGGTATCTCATAAATTTCTAATGTCTGAAATACTGTCTTGTTCTGGCATGTAATCAAATTCATTCCTTCTGGTTATTTCTCATCTTGAATGATTGCAAGTAATGTTAATTTGCACAATTATCCAAATAAAACTGAATTGGTTATAATGAATGACATTACTGTTTACTGCTCAGACAATCCTAAATGAAGGTGACGCTATTCTCATTGAATTTCCGAACTTCGTCTGGGAGCTTTACTGCTCAACAAGACGAAACTAAAATACTAATTGTATACTGTTATCACTTACAAATATATAGATGAACTGAAATAATGTGATGCATTCAGATGCATTGAGAAATGACATTCAATTCTTCATTCTGGTATATCACCATACCAAACCACATCAAAATTTGACAACCGACACTTAACTTATATTGCAAAAACTTTGTATGGACTGAATTTCATAAAGTCGAACAGGGCCCATAACTCTGGTAGGCATTGGTGGTCACAACCCGCGATATTATGCATATTCGTCCCCCATTTCTGGTCCGTCACCATGCCATAGGGCATCAAATATGACAACTGACTCTTGAGTTAAAATTCAAAATGTTTGTATGGACAGACGACTCGAGACATCAACTATATACCCGCCGACTAATCTCGGGCAGTATAATAACCATATATATGTGTATACATAACCAAAAAACAATTCCCCTCCCACCCCATCCCGTTGGATAAGACTAAAGAGTTCTTTGATCATGCACATATAATTGTGGAACCCCTGACCTGTTTACCACTATTTACACTGGCCAGTGTTCTCTGTCAGACACAACACACTCGATATATTAAGGCTATAATGGGGTCTAGGGCAATTTGTGACATATAGTGTACCTACACAATGCTTAATTAATATTGTTGTTAGATACTGAAAACACCAGGAAACACATAGAAATACAGTATATTTTTCGTTTTTCTAATCTGTGTTTACCAATTAGTAAGGCAGTTAACACAGTTATTTAAG
Source organism: Siphonodentalium dalli (assembly GCA_032622095.1). Taxonomy (NCBI): domain Eukaryota; kingdom Metazoa; phylum Mollusca; class Scaphopoda; order Gadilida; family Siphonodentaliidae; genus Siphonodentalium; species Siphonodentalium dalli. Next base: position 18,378,857 of record CP136064.1, read on the forward strand.
AACGGCTAAAAAATACCTCTGAAATTTTGATAAAAACATGAGAAACGGGGGGTGGGTCCCCAAAATTTTGGAGGAATTTTTTTTTTTTTTTTGCAAAAATGGGGTGGTGGGTCCCTTGAGGTCGGAAAAAAACTTTTTGGGCCCTATATGTGCAATTTTTTTCCAGACCCCCCCCCCCCCTGCTGTGAATACGGTGTTTGGGTCCCAAACATAAAAGAGCTATACTTGTCTATTGAGCTTTTTCGTATGCTAGTCCACTAATTTGGAACTCTCTGCCTTACAACTTAAAGAACAGTAAAAGAATTGACACTTTCAAGAAACAACTCAAAACGTATTTGATGAAACGTTGAACAGTTCACTGGTTGCTATGTCCTTCTTGTGCTACCTAGATTATAGCACTCAAACCAGACCTATGCGTTGTTATCTATGTTGTATATATATGTGTGTATAGAATTGTTTATTTGCCAAATGCGCTTTGAGCTACACCAGGGATTAAGCGCCATACAAATTCCATATTATTATTATTATTATTATTATTCCTGATATGGTACCAATAAAGAGCGTTTGTCTGAATTCTGGGGAAAAGATGAAAACAGCTGAAAAATGGTTGTGACTTTGGCAAGTATTTCTCAGAGCATATGAAGCCGGTATATCAATAGTTCATTTATTTATCGACCTATCGTATCCGTCACTCCAAATTACGCAGAAAAGCTTTTTGGAGATTCGATTGAGCCATGTTCGTTTAAGATTCATATTGTGCACCAAAAGTACTTGTCGTATACATGCACGACCACGGTTGTATGTGGAAGAAAATAAATCACTGATCATTATCATGGTCAATACCATCGCTGGTTAAATGGTCCTGCTAATTTGCTCTGATTTTGGGGTCCTGCTAAATTGATATGATGCTGGTAGTGTAAACTGATGCTGGTAGTGTAAACTGATGCTGGTAGAGTAAACTGATGTTGGTAGGGTAAACTGATGCTGATACGAAGTACCTTTATTGTTTTTGTTTTTTTTCTAAAGTTTGTCACTTTCGCGATACCTATTTGGCTAATCCGAGCCATTTGAGAAAAAGCCAGCGTCTATAGGAAACATTCAAGAATATATATGTTGTTGAAAAAATTTAATAAGGGTTGCGCTGGTGTTTAATTTAATAAGGGTTGAGCTGGTGTTTAATTTAATAAGGGTTGAGCTGGTGTATAATTTAATAAGGGTTGCGCTGGTGTTTAATTTAATAAAGGTTGAGCTGGTGTTTTAATTTAATAAAGGTTGCGCTGGTGTTTAATTTAATAAGGGTTGAGCTGGTGTTTAATTTAATAAGGGTTGCGCTAGTGTTTAATTTAATAAGGGTTGCGCTGGTGTTTAATTTAATAAGGGTTGCGCTGGTGTTTAATTTAATAAGGGTTGCGCTGGTGTTTAATTCAATAAGGGTTGCGCTGGTGTTTAATTTAATAAGGGTTGCGCTGGTGTTTAACTTAATAAGGGTTGCGCTAGTGTTTAATTTAATAAGGGTTGCGCTGGTGTTTTAATTTAATAAGGGTTGCGCTGGTGTTTAATTTAATAAGGGTTGCGCTGGTGTTTAATTTAATAAGGGTTGAGCTGGTGTTTAATTTAATAAGGGTTGAGCTGGTGTTTAATTTAATAAAGGTTGAGCTGGTGTTTTAATTTAATAACGGTTGAGCTGGTGTTTAATTTAATAAGGGTTGCGCTGGTGTTTAATTTAATAAGGGTTGAGCTGGTGTTTAATTTAATAAGGGTTGAGCTGGTGTTTAATTTAATAAAGGTTGAGCTGGTGTTAAATTTAATAAGGGTTGAGCTGGTGTTTAATTTAATAAGGGTTGCGCTGGTGTTTAATTTAATAAGGGTTGCGCTGGTGTTTAATTTAATAAGGGTTGCGCTGGTGTTTAATTTAATAAGGGTTGCGCTGGTGTTTAATTTAATAAGGGTTGCGCTGGTGTTTAATTTAATAAGGGTTGCGCTGGTGTTTAATTTAATAAGGGTTGCGCTGGTGTTTAATTTAATAAGGGTTGCGCTGGTGTTTAATTTAATAAGGGTTGCGCTGGTGTTTAATTTAATAAGGGTTGCGCTGGTGTTTAATTTAATAAGGGTTGCGCTGGTGTTTAATTTAATAAGGGTTGCGATGGTGTTTAATTTAATAAGGGCTGCGCTAGTGTTTAATTTAATAAGGGTTGCGCTGGTGTTTAATTTAATAAGGGTTGCGCTGGTGTTTAATTTAATAAGGGTTGCGCTGGTGTTTAATTTAATAAGGGTTGCGCTGGTGTTTAATTTAATAAGGGTTGCGCTGGTGTTTAATTTAATAAGGGTTGCGCTGGTGTTTAATTTAATAAGGGTTGCGCTGGTGTTTAATTTAATAAGGGTTGCGCTGGTGTTTAATTTAATAAGGGTTGCGATGGTGTTTAATTTAATAAGGGCTGCGCTAGTGTTTAATTTAATAAGGGTTGCGCTGGTGTTTAATTTAATAAGGGTTGCGCTGGTGTTTAATTTAATAAGGGTTGCGCTGGTGTTTAATTTAATAAGGGTTGCGCTGGTGTTTAATTTAATAAGGGCTGCGCTAGTGTTTAATTTAATAAGGGTTGCGCTGGTGTTTAATTTAATAAGGGTTGCGCTGGTGTTTAATTTAATAAGGGTTGCGCTGGTGTTTAATTTAATAAGGGTTGCGCTGGTGTTTAATTTAATAAGGGTTGAGCTGGTGTTTAATTTAATAAGGGTTGAGCTGGTGTTTAATTTAATAAGGGTTGAGCTGGTGTTTAATTTAATAAAGGTTGAGCTGGTGTTTTAATTTAATAACGGTTGAGCTGGTGTTTAATTTAATAAGGGTTGCGCTGGTGTTTAATTTAATAAGGGTTGAGCTGGTGTTTATTTTAATAAGGGTTGCGCTGGTGTTTAATTTAATAAAGGTTGAGCTGGTGTTTTAATTTAATAAGGGTTGCGCTGGTGTTTAATTTAATAAGGGTTGCGCTGGTGTTAAATTTAATAAGGGTTGAGCTGGTGTTTAATTTAATAAGGGTTGAGCTGGTGTTTAATTTAATAAGGGTTGAGCTGGTGTTTAATTTAATAAGGGTTGAGCTGGTGTTTAATTTAATAAGGGTTGAGCTGGTGTTTAATTTAATAAGGGTTGCGCTGGTGTTTAATTTAATAAGGGTTGCGCTGGTGTTTAATTTAATAAGGGTTGCGCTGGTGTTTAATTTAATAAGGGTTGCGCTGGTGTTTAATTTAATAAGGGTTGCGATGGTGTTTAATTTAATAAGGGCTGCGCTAGTGTTTAATTTAATAAGGGTTGCGCTGGTGTTTAATTTAATAAGGGTTGCGCTGGTGTTTAATTTAATAAGGGTTGCGCTGGTGTTTAATTTAATAAGGGTTGCGCTGGTGTTAAATTTAATAAGGGTTGAGCTGGTGTTTAATTTAATAAGGGTTGAGCTGGTGTTTAATTTAATAAGGGTTGAGCTGGTGTTTAATTTAATAAGGGTTGAGCTGGTGTTTAATTTAATAAGGGTTGAGCTGGTGTTTAATTTAATAAGGGTTGCGCTGGTGTTTAATTTAATAAGGGTTGAGCTGGTGTTTAATTTAATAAGGGTTGAGCTGGTGTTTAATTTAATAAGGGTTGCGTGGTGTTGGCAAAAGACGTGACTAGCCATCTGAAATATAGTCGATTTTTAACACTATAATACAACTAGTATTCAATATTTCGCAACTTAAATATTTTTGAATGTTTGACACACATAATGGCTTTTCCTGGATATATTCAGATTATCCGAACATCGCGAAAATGACAACTGTTTTGGTACTTTTTCTTAACAACATCAGTTTGCCCTAACATCATCATATCAATTCAGCAGGACCCATGGCCAGCAGCACAGCATATTTACAGGACTACATGACCAGGGTGAATCAGTGTGATCGTTCCTAAAATTGAAGGTGTGTGACACGAGTCTCTACAACTTTGACCGCGATTATGACGAACCCATGACAAATTATAGATATGTGAGATGTGGACATATACAAGATAATTGTAAATGTAGATAAGTGGTATGTGAATTATATTCCTCCATATCTGGTCTCTATAACAGAGTCTACATACACACATAAAGCCTCGAACATAAAGAAACACATCTGAATGATTACATAGCTCAATTCTGACTTTTTTTTTAAAATAAAAAAGTAAGAAATTTACAACATATCTTCGTTGCAAATATGTTCACATTGGACTGATTTGATTTTGAAATAAGACCATAGTGGACCATAGTGGACAAATACCCGTCATTCTGTAGGATGGCGCGGGCCGCAGTGAAAACAAATCATAATGAGCGTACGTCTGTTCTCTTGCAAAATAACCACCATAATACACGGGCTTATTTCATATTGAAATAGTCCCATATAGGGATGTTTTAATAACTAGCGTTTAGGCCCATATAGAGCGTACTTGAATTTTCAAATGATGCCAATATGAGCTTAGTTCGCGCTATTATAAAATAAGCTCGTATTATGCTTATTTTCACGAGAACAGGCTGAAATATAAGACCTGGTAAATGGAGCTCGACTGTTGAGAGACGTGTCGATAATTTTACTCATTTTGTGTGGATGTCAAGACAATCAGAACAGATGTTACAGGGACTCAAACGCTGATTTATTAGCATCGAGAAATACATTTATGGACATGCGCCAGTGTCTATCTACACAGCATGTTACAAACATAAATCAGATGTGAAGTTTGGGTTTTTCGAATACAGTTACAAAAGTGGTCAATTTAATGTTGGAAATATCTCAACAATGCAGATTAAATCGTGGTAGATATTCTGCGATTACATCAGATTGACACAATGAGTATTCTGATATGGGTGATGTCGAGATGGATGTACCTGATAAGTGTTGCTCGGTTCATATATTTTGCAGACGTGCTTATGTGCTTTGTCTGAATCAAACTGACTATATTGGAACATTGCATTCGAGCACAATCCCATTGTTACAATCGTGCCCTGATTTTTGGTAAAGCACACCAATTCACACGGCTGGCGAACGAACAGTTCAGTGATTATCCCATGCATTGTTAGGCACACGAAACTCATAACAGACACTTCGCACGGGTGCTTTAAAGTGGGACCAGTCCGTGTTGTTTCGGACATATCTATTCACATTCCAATCCCGGCCAGCGCACGGATTATTCGTCGTTGTCAAAACACGCTCAATGGCACAGTTCCAGTTGATTGCATAATGTGGGATCAAAGTGCTCTAAGTCGGTCAGAGCACGCGAATAGTTCTTTGCCAGAATAAATCTCGTCTTTGACTCGATTGATACTGGTAAAAGAACAATTCTTGTGCTCTAACTCTTACTTAATACACTCAGTCTTGTGCTGGTATGTGTTTCTGTCACTATTATTGATATACCGCAGATATTGCCTTCCAACGTAGCAGGCTAACAATGGCATAACAAATATGATGAAAATACCCCTTCCCACAATACCCTGCCCCGGCATCAGTTGAAGTGAAAGGAACAGTCACACAAACGCCATCAAATCTTGGCTAACAAATCAACAATAAACCATAGCAATTAGCTGTGGGGCATTACTCAAAATCTTACACAAAGTACCATTATATCACAAATCATGCATGTAAATATGTACATGCATGCAGCTGTCATCTTGTTAACAGTTGTATGCTGAATTGTTTTTGTATTGGGAGAGGGGCTTCATAAGTTGACAAGACCTTTGCCCCGATCCCTTTTGTATTATATATACAGATGTGGTTTGTTATCAAAGTATACTCGGTTACAGTCGGGTAAAATTTATGATTTTACCCAGAACTAATTGCAAAAGATTTGTTTTGCAGGAATAAGTACATAATCCCTCCATAAACAACATACAAAAATACTACAAAAATCGGAAAAAAAGAAATTGTGAATTTCGTGAAATAAGTATGGGAAAATTTGGTCAAATCATCAATTTGAGGATTTTCAGGGATCTATATAAAGTAAATATAGGCCAAATTGTATAGATACAAACATATTATCAAGTTACGTATTGATATAAAGCATATGACGCCATTGGATATACGTACATCGATCCTACCAGCAATGTACCTGCTGACCAATAGTCCCCTAAACGACTGATTATATTAATAACGGATGTCCTGAAAATGGACTTTCTGAATGACGGAACCAGCGAACAATGGACTTCTGAACAGAGCGCGCGTATAACATCGCGCCTTCTTTAGTTAAAGTACCGTGTTTGAACGGTTCGCCAGTAACTGTTTCCAATCCTGGAAACAAAGGTGGTGTTTCCTTTCAATATAAAGTCTCTTTGGTGACGGATACATCCACACACCGCATTCCTTATTCACCCCATCAGGGCAAACTGTACTTCTCTGATCAGTATTTTACTAAACACACTGTAGCGTACAATCCAAAGCAATCAGCAAAATTGATGTAGGCAATCTCTCCGATCAGATTAGTATATGCACTTAGCGGCCGATACATTAAAGGCACGGGCGGCGTTCGTTGCAGAAATATTCATATTTGTTCAAATCGCCATCAACAGAAGGAATATTAAAATATATATAGTTTTGTTCATATGCCAAACATAATCAGCGCGTAAAATTAATAGTATATTGTCGTCAAGACATACGATGGCGTACGCAAACAAGAGCCTGCTCGTGTTACAGAAGTTTTGTTACTGTTTACATAACACAGCGCAATTCTATTGGTTAATTACACACAAATGATATCAACGCTCTTTGTTATTTCCATATCAGGAAAACAGTAACATATAACGCTCTTTATGTTTACCATATCCGGATCTGTAACGTTTTTATTTTGGTATTGGTTACATAACAAAGGAAAAACATTTGACAATAACATACTGTTTATGCCATATTTCTGATTGGTATAAGAACAAAGCCTGTCTATATTTTACTATTATTTCTGTTTATGGCCGTTTTTGACGGAGGTGAATATTTTAACAACATACCCACTGCTAACGCCGCCCGTATCCTTAAAACGAGGACACGTATTTTATAACGCCTCGGATATAAGACCGTCAATTCCAAAGTCCTGCAACATACAAGCGTTGAAAAGGTGTGTCTGTCCTTTGCAGAATGAGTTCCCCCAGAGTGTGAATTTAGTGACGCTATCCCGCACGACGGGCTTGCGTCACCAAATTCACCTTCTTGGAATCTCATTCGGCTGAGGTATCAACTGCTTCGGGATACATGGGGTCAGATTGAAGTTCCCCAGTTGAAGTTGTTCGCCCATTAGTAACATCGGTTATGCATTTGAAATTCCGCTAATTATTGGATATATATGGTAATGAACGGAATGGAACTGAAAACAATGTTAATTTACGACTATAGATACTTCCCAGAAGAGGTCCTCAGCGGGTTAATTTTAGTAGTACTAGCGCGCTGTGTGCGGTAGCATCACTAAGTTCACCCTCTGGGGACCTCATTCTGCAAATGGCAGACACACTATTTCAAGGCTTGGCAATAGATATCAACGACGAAAAGAGTAAGATACGAACGCATTAATATAATACCATGTGTGCTAAAGAAAGGCCAATGCATTCTCTTATATATGCGAGGCGACCTATGGTCGACTCGCATATATAAGAGAATGCATTGGCACAGGGCATAACTGTAACTATCACAATGTGGTCAATTTGCCGGTTCCAATGATATCCATATTTGTATGGTTCTATTGAGACAGACCGAATGTATTTTAGGCTGTTGAAGCTTTATTTGGCCGGTTTTGGCCGTTTTGTTGGGTAAAAGGTTAACGCACACGATTATCCACGCATTGATGTATTCATATTCCTAATCTTCGTCGATAATTTTGCGAAACAATTTTTTTTACACTAAATTTTTTTGTTACGACTTCAAATAACTATGTGATAACTAAGTCGTAATTCTATTCGTAACTGTTGCGAAACGTTCCTAATGTATTTGGAAAAAAACAATACTCTGCACACGGACGACGTCATGTGGTTGCTAATTTCCGGTCTATACTTTTGGCATGCAAAATTTATTTCAGATATAAGATATTTGCCAAATAGCGTTCCTAAGTAAAATGTCTATAGTGTCAATAGGATCAAGAACGCGTGCGCCATAGTTTTGTAATATTTTGTAAGTAGATCGGTTATCTCTAAACATTAGCATGGGAAGTCGGTGAAATCACTTAATCGCCTGCATACCATACGTGCTGTATAGAGGTGGAGATTTAACATTTTCATGACGGGAGCTGCGCTGACGCAACATTAAAGACCATGTGCCAACACAATGGCTGCGGACACACGTACCACAGTAGCGATGGCATAGTAGGTGTGACAATTAATTATGGTGGAGTTTGGTGACAATTGGCCAACATAATTTATATGCCATAGGAAGTCATGTCGCCCGCCGCATATTCACACAGTGAGTCGACTGACCAATTAACCCATTGCGTTTCACCAAGACTGATCTCTACTCATTACGTTTAGCCGCATTGTATTCTCTACGATACATAAAATTGCACGATCGATTGTCCAGAATTGTGTTTGATATGATCTGAATACATGTTTTATTGATATGATCTGAATACATGATTATCTACTTATATTATTTTCACGCGTATTAAGTCAGTTCCAATTGCATGTTTTATTTTGCGACGTTAAATTCTACGCATAATAAGGCTAACATCATGTGGACAGATGAAGCTGTATCGGAATTGTTGGAAGAGATGCAGATAAGAGAAAGTATATGGAATAAACAAAGCGACATAACAATTATAACTGCATGATCGCAATGTTTGACCCACTTTTATATATGCTGAGAAATTACACCGGTTATTTTTTCTTAGTAAGAACAATCATGACTGTTGACAGAAACGAGGTATTCATTAAGTTATCAAGTGGACTTGTGTGTTAGCATTAAAATATAACATTGCGTGTTGAGTAAAGATCAACAGCGACAAGACATTCGGTTAGATAAATCATTGAGATGTCGATCTCGACGCTGATAGAGCTTGGAAGAGACTCATTGTGTGAATGTGCGGCGGGCGACATTGCTCGCTATGGCACATAAATATGACGACCAATTGTCACCACAATTGCACCATAATTAATTGTCACACCTACTATGCCATCGCTACTGTGATACGTGTGTCCGCAGCCATTCTCGTATATATAGGTCGCCTCGCATATATAAGAGAATACACTGGCCTAACAATTTGTTAACATTTTTTATAAATTTTTCTTACATTATTTAACAATTTTTTTTTATTTTAAAACAAATTAAAAAAAATTTAATAAATTTTTCTTACATTCTATAACAATTATCATTTTTTCTTATATTCATTAACAAATGTATCATTTTTTCTTACACTCTTTATCGTTTGTTCTTACATTTTTAACAGTTTTTATAATTCTTGTTATTTCTTACATTCTTTAAAAAACAATTTCATTGTTTTTTCTCACATTTTTTAACAATTATAAAAAATAATATAAACTTGTTAGGCCAATGCATTCACTTATATATGCGAGACGACCTATGGTAGACTCGCATATTTAAGATAATTCATTGGCACAATGCATTCGCAAAAAATCAGGAAGCTCCAGTCATGAAAGGGTTAACCATATCTTTACTAAATGGATTCTCCCACTCAGTTATACATTGGAATGGTCTATTACTGGCGTGAAGGGATGTTCAGGTAATAAAAAGCAGACGACAGATGAAAAGATAATACAAGTTAAGAAGGATTCAAATTCTTTGGTGGGAAAAGTTCAGATAATAAGTTCAACAAACGACATAATTATGGTAGCGATGATCGTTTGTTGAACTTATTATCTGAATATTTCCTTATGAAACCGGGGGGGGGGGGTAGGAAAAAATGTTCAGGCACGTATGCTGATTTTTTCCTTTCGACCCTTGTTGATACCCACCCACCCCGCGTCCAATTTTTTTCCATTTTCGGCAGTTTTTTCCGACCATTTTTGGACACCCACCCCCTGTTTAACACTAAAACAGAGATTTGCGGGGTAAATTCACAGCGGCCATCTTGGATTTCAAATTTGCAACAAAATACAACACGATAACTGCCTGCAGTCAGTTTAGTAGTTAGAATTACATTATTTCTCTTATTTTAAGGTGTTTTAAGCCAAGCTCCTTGCAAAAACAGTCAAAAAACTTGCAGGAAAAAAAAATTTGAGTTGCAGAAAACATTGATTGTTGGTCCCATCGACCACCCACCCCGTCATACGTGCCCGGAAAAAAAAATCCCCGCCACCCCCCTGGTGAAACTATAACTGGTCAATAAGTATTTAGTACAGAAAGTGTTAGACATAGAACAGAGATCGCTAAAGCTTTAATGGCATTACCTTCATGTGGATCTTCTATTACAATTCTTCGACTCACATATCTACCAAACATTCCATCGTGTCTATCCGGTCGAATCTTCTTTCTTTGGGATTCTTGTCTCAGTTTTATACCCAGTGTGTTTACATGCTACGAATTGTCACGGGATTACTGGCATTCTTCAATTAATATTCTGTGTAGAGAAGAGAAGAGGAATTCAATAACTCATGTCTGTGAGATCATGCATAGCGTTCGATCATATGGGTATTCGTTTGCAGGAAACCTATCGCATTATCAAGGGGAAGTCAATCAAACACCAATAGTATCGGCCTATATATCTATAGCGCTCGGGGAATAACCAATTATGAGAGATGCATGTTTGGTTAATTGCTTGTTACAATTGACGTAGATTGTAAACTAATGTGCGTATTCCCTCGCGCGATACAACATCAATGGAATTATTCTCAGACTTGCAATCCATGATCGCGTGATATCTAGGTGTTAGGAAAATGAATGACGCAGGTTCGAAATGACAGTATAAAAACCCTAGGGGCCGAATCGTTTAATATATAAATGGAAATGGTCGCCTTGCCTTTATGTCGCACTAACAGCATGGCCGTAATGTTTGGTATGCATATGGGTTTGCCACCAACACCTCCCAGTAATACTTCAGGCAATGCTTCCGGCGGGCAGTTGTCGGGCAAATACGTTGTCATTTGTTGCAATTAATATCAATGAATATTGCCCAACATAATTGTAAAATAGCATATGCCTGGAGTACACGTAAACCAAAGTTCACAACAAAGACATAAATACTATACATAAAATAGCAGCTCATTAGCATGTAGTAAATTGACTCTATCTGTGTGCCAACTTCTTTAATGTTTGCTGGGCAGGCTTGTCAAATTGTTTTAATGAGGTTCGTACTGCCCCACAAACTGTACAATTTAACAGCATATACTTTAGATTCGGTGTAAATTCCAAGGATGCCCATTATGAATTATTCTAGTTCTGTGGGGAGTACACGTTGTTTTACATCCTCATAATGAGGTGGTCATCGATATTTGTCTTCAGTATGTCCTGAATTATATAATGTCGGTCAATTTGGTGGCGACGCCGGGCAAGGATATATTACGCCCCCCCCCCCCCTAATATTTTGAGGAAGTTACGGGCCTGACTAACAGTATTCGATATATGACTAGTGCCGCTTGGATCAGAGGTTATCAGGAGGTAGGTTGGCTTTCTTTGGAAACGCGGCGCCAATACCACAAGCTTGAAGTGATTTACAAAATAGTAAAAAATGAATCGCCAAATTACCTATCTACCATCCACCCACCCAGAGCTAGCCAGGTCTCAAGTTATAATTTCAGACGCCCGGGGAAATTCTATTCTCACCGATGCCACACTGAGCACTACAAAAAGTCCTTTTTGCCCTCGGCGATAGCTGATTGGAACAAAATCCCAACTGAAATGACCGACGTTGTCCCTTTCTCTGACTTCAAATTCAATTTACGACTCGTATACCAACCCCCAAACCCCGTGAGCCCTCATTTCTATTCAGGTCTCAGACGATATAATATGATACATTCCCGAATTCGAAACCGGTGCAGTGATCTTCGTGCTGATATGTATCAACACTACATAGCCGAAAGTCCTGTTTGCAGTTGTGGGAACCCTTTGGAAGATGCATACCATTTCTTTTTTATGTGCCCTTTATATCAAAATGAACGGTTGGAACTTGACGATAAGTTAAACCGCGAACGCTTCATTATAACCGACATCGATCAGTTTCTTTTCGGGATATCGTACATCTCAATTCCGGAAAATATAAGGTTTTCCCAAATAGTGCAACAGTATATTGCTGCGACAAAACGCTTCGATTCATGAACGTCAACCACAAATCGCTCAATATACACCAAATACAACATTGCTAGACACCCCTCCCTCATTCGGATTGCCACATCCATGCACCATTTGTATACACATCGATAATTTCTTCCAGCGTAACTGTCAAGGGCGTCATCTGGCGAATCGCCAAATTCACTATTATACAAATTTAGCTTAACCTTTCAGTCAAATGTTTGATACATACATAGCCTTGCAATCTATATTTACATCTTCCTTAAATATCACAATAGATATAGATATGCACATATCTATGCTCGTTCTAATTGGTAATCCATAAACATACGCTGAAAGATGTTATTCGACATAATGCAAATTCAAATAATTGTTTTCTCACCATGTACAAACGTTTCTGTTATCGCCTTTTTGTCATCTTATAACAATGTATTGTCAATTTTGTACGGGAGAGGGACTACCTAAGTTGAAATAACTTGTGCCCCGATCCGTTTTGTATATTTATATACGAATAAAATATGTTTGAAGTAAAAATCAGAGGTTATACTTTTTGAAAAGCCGACGAAACTCCTAACGGACGACGCGGTATTACCAACATGGCGTAATAAACCGTTTCCAAATATTGAGTGCATTCCTGACGTAGTAAATGTTTGTAAGTATTTAGACATAATTATGAATACAACAAGATGTGAAAGACTAATCAGTCATGAATATCGTTGACTGATAAAAATTTGAAGATGAGGTTTCCAATATTGCGATGAGTAAAATGACTTATGGATATATCGCCTGTATTCAGTTTTCCAACAATAGTTGTGTTTGACAATGCGTGGGAAAATTGTTGATGTCATTGACCTCAGATCAGTGAAGTGATCTGAAAAGCCATTAGCCAATGTAATTGCGCGTACTCTGCACCACTCGCCAATGAAATGGAGGGAATCCCATCAATACACAACCTGATTCTAGATCACAAATCTAGAGACGTACGTCCGTTAGGATTTTCGTCGGCTTTTCAAAGAGACTGAAATTAATTCGCCAGCGCCTAACATATTTAACAGATTTCCGTGGTAGCGTATAACATTTTGCTAACAATGTTAGCGGTGCCAGTAGACGGAGAGCTGGTCTCAAGCTAGACATATCAGATCTTGTCAGCGCTGTCACAGGGCCTAACTGTTTAACAGATTTCCGTGGTATCCTATCTCAAGCTAGACATCAGATCTTGTCAGCGCCGTCACATGCAGGGCCTAACTGTTTGAACAGATTTCCGTGGTATCATATATCTCAAGCTAGACAGATCAGATCTTGTCAGCGCTGTCACAGGGCCTAAGTTTTGAACAGATTTCCGTGGTATCCTATATCTCAAGCTAGACAGATCAGATCTTGTCAGCGCTGTCACAGGGCCTAAGTTTTGAACAGATTTCCGTGGTATCCTATCTCAAGCTAGACAGATCAGATCTTGTCAGCGCTGTCACAGGGCCTAAGTTTTGAACAGATTTCCGTGGTATCCTATATCTCAAGCTAGACAGATCAGATCTTGTCAGCGCTGTCACAGGGCCTAAGTTTTGAACAGATTTCCGTGGTATCCTATCTCAAGCTAGACAGATCAGATCTTGTCAGCGCTGTCACAGGGCCTAAGTTTTGAACAGATTTCCGTGGTATCCTATCTCAAGCTAGACAGATCAGATCTTGTCAGCGCTGTCACAGGGCCTAAGTTTTGAACAGATTTCCGTGGTATCCTATCTCAAGCTAGACAGATCAGATCTTGTCAGCGCTGTCACAGGGCCTAAGTTTTGAACAGATTTCCGTGGTATCCTATCTCAAGCTAGACAGATCAGATCTTGTCAGCGCTGTCACATGCAGGGCCTAACTTTTATAACATAGTAAGGATCGGATGATTCAATAGTAGCAATCGATAGATCACTCAAGCATAGCCGTACGGGCGCCTGCATTTTTAGGGGGGGGGGTGGGGCTGAGACATTTTTGCCAGAACTTTTGTTTACATGATCATGATAGCCATGGTTGTAACACAGTTGTTGTAGAATAGACTTTGTATATACACAGCACTATAACAATATAGATTACAATTAACCATAAATATGTATAATTCGGGCAGAAATGTTAATAATACTGTAATTTGCCACAATTTCCACCTGAAATACCACTCAATTTGCCAAATAATAATGCCCGAATTTGACTGAAAAATCCCGAGCCCTCCCAGCGTCCGGCCCATAGAGCTATGGACTCAAGCCCGGTCCAGCGAAACTAACTCTGAGTTGAACATTCGTTTGGTCAAAACAGTTGGGTTTGATTGGTATTCTTTCAATTCGCACATGGAATTATTTGATGAGTTTGATGAGCGGTTAACTGAGCGTGGCTAGTCTACGTAACGAATTGAGTAACCAACAGTTCATCGACATGCGTGTATCACGCCCGTAGCTACAACACATACTACAACTCAGTCTCTGCAGACCATTTGGCCGGATTATTATCCGGTTTAAACCTGATTTACGCCAACATCTATAGGCTTAAAGGCACGTGAGGCCTTAGTTGTCGAAAATATTCATATTTGTTCCAATCACCGTAACCAGAAAAACATTAAAACGCATACAGTTTCGTTCATATATACCATGACCATCGCGTAAACAGCATGTTATCATAAAGATTTACTATTTTTTACCTAAGCAAGAGCCTGATTGTGTTACAGAAGACAGCACAATGCTGCTGGCTAATCACACACAAATGGCATAAACGCTCTTTATTCGTTCCATATCAGGAACTCACCAATAAAGAACGCTCTTTATGTTTACCATCATAATATAAACAAACACCAGAAAAGTAACTTTTTATGCTTTTGTTTACATAACAATGGTCAAAGATATGACAATAACATACTGTTTATGCGATATTTCTTATTTGTATACGGACAAAGTCTGTCTACATTTTGTTGTTCTTTCTGTTTGTGGCGGTTTTTGACGGGTGGAAATATTTTCACATGATACCCACCACCAAGGCCAACCGTACCTTTACACCTAGAGTTAAATGCGTAGTTTGTCCGGAACGTACATGTAGGTTTAACCACGTTAAAATACTGAGATAGATGTCAGGACATGACGAATTCGGCCTTCGTTTAAGCTGAACACCAAACAGGAGATGACGAATCCGGGGCCTTATATAGTTTGAGTTTAAAGACGGGTTTAAGTCGATCTGTAAACTGGAGATGACGAATTGGGCCTTTGTGTTTGCGTTAAACACCTATACTATTTAAACAGTTATCGAAAGCAATGATGTGTTGGGTAGCTGTTCATACATTACGATATTGCTTCATATATTACGTTACTGCTTCAGACATTACGTTATTACTTCAGACCTTACGTTATTACTTAAGAAATAAATACACGGTGTAGAGGTGTGTATGGTCAAGTTGTACCACAAAAAACTGATTGTAGGACGACGCGTAGCGGAGTCCTACAATCAGTTTTTTGTGGTACAACTTGACCATACACACCGATACACCGTGTATTTATTTCTTTTGTAATACGACTGAAAGTTTATGGTCACAATTCGACTGAATAGTCAACGAAATACTGCGCTTTTTCGGTCTCAGGTGAGAAAACATTTCGTGGTGTAATTCGTATTGGGCGTACTCGATTTCTTTGCATGGAGTACTCTAGTAATGTCTTGTCTTGTTATGAAATTCCCCCGTTGACTTTTCGAGGCACCTCTTCTAGAAATAATCGTTGTGATTGGCTAAAAAACGATGTGTTTTCAGCGGCGCCCGTGCGTTTCATTTAAATTGTACAGGACATACGATTGCGGTCATTTCTGTTTTGAACGTTGTTGGGACAACATGAATATATGATAATCGACTATGGACCAATTTCCTTACACAAAGCGATCTAAATGATCTAGTTTACTAAACTAATCTTATTCCCCTTCTGTACTGGTGAACAAACGCTTTCATTTTCAACTTGATTCCGAAATATCGAATATGATCGAGATTCGAATCGACGAATGCACAGCCCGGCCCCATGCATGGATTTATTTTGTCATTTAATATACTTATTAAGTAACTTTCTTTGGTCGTAACATATATCAATATACCATAACATCATTTGGACCATATTCATTGGCAACCAAACTGGTTTCAAGCGACAAATCGCTAGAAAATTCGCAAGATTGTCAAGATGTAGCAAAATTCAAAGGGTTACGGTGCGGGTGTACTCCGTTGATGCCCCGTTTGCGCGGAGTTAGAAAAGACGGGAAAAGTCGCGTGCGGCGATCTGAATAAACCGATTTTTTTCGTGGTACAATTGGAAAAAGTAGACTGAATTGTACCACAAAACTGGAACGATATAGCCATGGTAACTCGGGCCACTGGCCAATCAGGACATGGCTTTTAAGCATAGTTAGGCAGGGTCGTATTACAATTCACGTTATTGCTTCAGACCTTCCGTTATTACTTCAGACCTTGAGTTATTCGCGTAACAGCACAATCCCTATTCACTGGCGCAAGGTCCAGAATGTGGTGGCAGGGGTGAGTCTTTGATCAAAATGTTCAACAGTTGGATGTTTCATACGGGCCACACCAGCAGTTGAAATGTCACACCAAAATAGGCTCAAAGTGTTCTCGTAGTTTGATTTCCCAACCAGTATTCAGTGCGAATTTGTTGTTTTAATCAAATATATGGACTGAGTTGGCCATCAGTTGGAAAATTGCCAACATTAGGGTGTCAGGTTTGAATTTACAATAGCTAGAACGCTTGGTGTAGCAGTTGGAAAAATCTAAACAAATGGGGGGGGGTGAAGGAATTTCCACAAGTTGGACATTCCGGTCTGGTTTAAGGGAGTGTCAAGCAGAACATCCCAAACGGACCCCCCCCCCCCCCCACTAGCAACGTCACTTTGCGATAAATTATAATAACTCCTCCGCATTAATTATTTCCGCTGCATCACATTGTGTAAATTTACCACACGCGTGTGCATACATACATCAATGGCATTTCTCATCCGATGCGGCTGTAGATACATGCATTTGGAGCTCATATGATGTAGACAGGGTTATGGACAAACCCGGATAGTCCTTCGGTCAGGCGCGCTCGATTTGTTTAGAAGTGAAGGTGTATAACTATATGGAAAGCGTATCACACACTGAGCAAATTGTCTTCTCTATGACGGTCACACACACGTACCTTGCTTACTCGATTTAATTTTCGCTAACAAACACCCTTGTTTTGAATAGCATACGCACCCCACGTTTATTGGCAGCAGGTGTATGTTTATTAAATGATCATTAATCAGAGCACATTTGTCGTCTAGACTGAGACCCTATAAAAGGCCATGCAACTGAGCTTTATTACTATGTTATTTTGCAGTATCGCCCAGCTGGGCTTTTATAGGGTCTCTCTAAAACAGCAATATGTGACCCGCCATATCAAATCCAGTCATAAGTCGGGATTTTTTTACCCTGTGCCAATGCATTCTCTTATATATGCGAGTCGACCATAGGTCGCCTCGCATATATAAGAGAATGTATTGGCCTAACAATTTTGTATCATTTTTTATTAAAATAAATGTTTCTTACAATTTTTAGGACATAAAATAAAAAACATCCATTACCCTGCAGGGAGCCCCACACATATATAGAAGCATATAGAAGAGTGTCGTCTGCTCATGTTTGTATGGGGCTCTGTGTGGGTGAAATTATAAAATTGTTAAAGAATACAAGAAAAAAATATTAAAATTGTAAAAAATTGTTAGGCCAATGAATTCTCTTATATATGCGAGGCGACATATGGTCGACTCGCATATATAAGAGAATGCATTAGCACAGGGTAAAAAAAAATCCCGACTTACGACTGGATTTGATATGGCGGGTCACATATATTCATTGTAGGTTTTGCGGCAGTCGACTGATTAACAATTTGGCGAGAGCAAATAAAAAAGTAGAAAACAAAAACACCCTGATATATACATCCCACAATATCCATCAATATCCTAGAAATTTTATGTGCAACTGTAACGGTGCATGTCCCCATAGTCATCAACTCTGAACTGACACAACTGAAGACTAAATGCATACACATGTATTATGTTATATTCATTATAGTGATAGGGGCATCATGGAGATCAACTATGACCATGCTACTCTTGTACAATACATATAATCAACAACCCTGATCACGTTTGAGTCATTATGGTTATTGTGCAAATAACAAATCCAATTAATCAGTGAACCCCAAATTGGCATGCGACTCGATATCCCTAAATTAATGGTGTGTTCACCGAGAAGGTAATATAATTTGTGTGTGTGATTTCTCCGTCTTTTTCTGCTGCCTTGAGGAATACATCTACAGCACCGGGAAGCTATACGCAATAATGTTCTCGAAAATGACGAGATATCACGATTTTAGACCGATGGGCTACCTGATCGATAAACTCGTCTGAGATACTCGGGGTCCGCCTGGACCGAAATTTACTTTTGCCAAATAATTTGCCAAATGAAAATATGTATTGCCAAATTATATTAGCATTTGCCAAATTCTATCCTTGATAGTATCATTTTCTGCAAACTTAATGGCGCGTACACATGACGGGCAAGAAAATATCAGGTATGCCCCATGTGACTTACTTGACCAATGAAATAAATAATACCGGAAAATATCTGACGATGGCAGCGCGCTGATATTTTATCGCCAGTTGGTGATATGTGTTCACCTTGATTGGTGGTCATCGGTATCCGTTAACTAATCTCGCAGGGATACGATCGTAACAATTCAAGCACTAGAGTTATGATACATCAATAGTATCGTCTGTTACAACATACTACGTATTTCCATTTTATATTGGTTGTCAGAACGGCTGATGTATTATATATACATGTATATACGTGTGACGTGTGTGGGGAGGCTTTATAATGTTGGTACCTCACATGCCTTGATTTAGTTGTTTTACTTTAATTTGGACTGAATGCATATAGAGGGGGTGCATAGAGGAACCAAACCAATGTTTTGACCAAAAGTAGGAAATTGTGCAACTAGTTACACTGGTTGGAATATCAAGTAATGAGAACATACATCAGAGCTATAGTTAGTGCTATCTTTCAATTTTTATTTTATCCTCGCTCTTCTCGCATGTGGGATGTGGCCCAGAACACAAATCCCCACTCCAACGACGAGGGCGCGTTCCTTTTTCGTTAAAATAGGTGGCATTTTAAAATTTTCATAACACTTTATAACTCTATGAATAGTCGATATGGACTATAGGTTGTTAGTCCGCAGCAATTCACTACAACAAACACGACTAACACTAGTCACATTGAGCTCAAACGTCGCGATCTAACCCGCCGCTTTCTCACGGGTGTAATCTTTGCTGCAATAAAATATCAGTGTAAATATGTGTATGATATTTTCTTGCAGACATTTTCTTGCAGCTTCACGTGAACGCGCCATAATTATTATGTTTCGACAATCGCGGGTTGAACGACATTTGATACGATATAAAAGCAGTTAATAATTAATTATACTCTCATCTCTATTGTGGTTTATCATACAACAATAAGCCAATCACCGAACAATACAATGGTAGCAGAGTTGCTTCATCAGAAGGGCACATCACATGATGATTAGAAATCCCTCCAACCATCAGTACTAATGCTATGAGATTAACTGCTTGTTAATAGAGGTGTTAACTTCCCCTAAACCTTATAAAATACCACTAATATAATTGTGTTTTAAGAGTTTGCTGAAATGAATGGTAATGATTGACCAATATTTTTCAAATTGCTTGAGGAATTAAAAAGTTACTTGTCAAAACGTTTAGCAAATGAAAATATTTTTGCCAAATGTGAATTATTTTTGCCATTGGCAAATTTGGCAAGTGGCAGCGCGAACCCTGGAGATACTACATTGAACAAACCTGTTTTTAAAGGCACGGGCGGCGTTCGTTGCAGAAATATTCATATTTGTTCAAATCGCCATCAACAGAAGGAATATTAAAATATATATAGTTTTGTTCCTACGCCAAACATAATCAGCGTGTAAATAGTATATTGTCACCAAGACGTACGATGGTGTACGTGAACAAGAACCTGCTCGTGTTACAGAAGTTTTGCTGCTGTTTACATAATACAGCGCAATTCTATTGGTTAATCACACACAAATGATATAAACGCTCTTTATTATTTCCATATCAGAAACACTGGAACAAATAACGCTCGTTATGTATATCATATCCGGATCTAAACAAAAGCCAGGTTCTGTAACGTTTTCTTGCTTTTGTTTACATAACAAAGGAAAAACATTTGACAATAACATATTGTTTATGCCATATTTCTGATTGGTACAGGAACAAAGTCTGTCTATATTTTACTATTCTTTCTGGTTATGGCGGTTTTTGACGGAGCTGAATATTTTAACAGCATACCCACCACCAACGCCGCCCGTATCTTTAAGGATATGTTGGCTTTCAAGTTTCACAACCTCGACAAATGGTGACCGACGTCAGTATTCGTTCTCAACAGCCATGTATATGTGAGGACGGAATTCAAAAGTTAGTTAGCAAAAAAATGACTCATATATATAGCGCGTTCGATGTCGCTTTTTTTGTTGATGAGTTTCTTATTTTAAGTAAGTGAATAAAACGCTTCGATGTAAGACATATTGCCGCCATTTTCGAGGCAATTGTGACGTATAAGCTCCCGGTCTTGATCAATGTAGACAAATAGTTACAGTATGTTGTGCATTTTGTCACAGATACATGTACTTCTGTCGTTCGAAAACTTCACTGAACTCAGAAGAAGCGGGAATCGTAGATTTCATCGATCAGGGGCATAAATGCCGCGCATGTAATATCCGGACCGAAATTCAACCGGATTCCGCACGAGCGCATGTAATATCCGGACCGGATTCAAACGCGAACTAGAGTAACATCACGAGCCCGTCCGTTAGCCGGGATATGTTCTTTCTATCACACATCTGATGTGTGAGTAAACTCCATCGAAGGCACTCAGGTGTCAGGTAGCATCAGGACAAACACATGGCGGTTGTGAATTGTGTATACCATGTTGCAATAAAGCTATAGAAGATCGCTCTACCTAAAATCCCAAGTGACATTTTTAAATATTGACTTTCTAGAAAAAACAGACAGCGTTTAGGCAATATTAGTGACTTGTTTAACCATTTACCCAACAGAAGGGCCCTGTGCCAATGCATTCTCTTATATATGCGAGTCGACCATAGGTCGCCTCGCATATATAAGAGAATGCATTGGCTTAACACATTAAAAATTATAAAATTGTTAAAGAATGTAAGAAAAAATGGTAAAAAGTGTTAAAAAAAGATTTTTTTTTAGGCCAATGCATTCTCTTATATATGCGAGGCGACCTATGGTCGACTCGCATATATAAGAGAATGCATTGGCACAGGGCATAACTGTAACTATCACAATGTTGTCAAGGAGCCGGTTCCAATGATATCCATATTTGTATGGTTCTATTGAGACAGACCGAAGATATTTTAGGCTGTTGAAGCTTTATTTGGCCGGTTTTGGCCGGTTTGTTTGGGTAAAGGGTTAAACAATTAATATGGGAGGCCGTAACCGGATTTGTTACCAGTGAACATATACCAAGACCAACGGTGCCTGAATATACGTGTGCACACTATTATCTCTTGATGAACATATGTATATACTTTTGGTCCACTTAAGTGTTAAATCAGAATTGTATATATATGTATACCTTTGTGATACATCATACCATCGATGTTAACATTAACTAATATAATTATCCGCAAAGGAAAATGGATCCCAAATTTCAACAAAGGGTCGTAAATCTTGTAAACATAGGCGGTTGAGCCCCAAAATCGCACTTGACCGGCAATGAAGTCGCACAGCGGAGATGTGTTTTTTTTAAAGGGAAATCATTGGAAATACTCAACTTTGTGTACGGGTTAAATAACGCATGAGAAATCATTGGCATTACACGGGTGTGTATTGTGGTAACCACGCGTGAGAAATTCGGGTTTTGTGACACATGTGTACGCACCTTTAAGTTTGTTTATGAATGACAATTTGACCGACAATGGCGTTAAAAAAAACCAAGACATGAAGTGGGAATAAATAAGAGTTTAAATTACGCCCGTTAATTCATAAGGATCTTCGTTAATTCAACAAACATTTTAAGTACATCTCACAAAGCTACTCGATTCGTATATGTTTTATTAAATTGCATGAGTGCATGAATACTCACGGTTAACAGTTCATTCACATGCAACACGATCTGAAATATCACAGTTGTCGACACACCTCTTATCCATAGCACACCACAGTCCTTACTATCGGCTACAAACGATTTGTTTACACCCTTCATAAGTGGACTCTTGATGCCCAGAGGGTATATAAGGACACGGTTGTGAGCTTGCAATGATTTTCCCAAACGAGCAGCGACCCATGCACGCTACTAATATATTCAATAGATTCATTCATTTTCCTGCATTATATAATACATGATGGCTAAATTAACTGGTATACAATTACGTACGACACAAGTCTGACTCAGTCTTAAATGACAATTTTGGATTATACGGGTAATTTGAACAACCCCGTACTTCTCGGGTATCACGTTTATGTGGGTTTTTTAAACATAAATCTGTGGCGATGGTGTTTTACGTCGCAATATAACAAAACAGTACATCACAATCACAATCACAATGTTACCCTTCCACATAATTTGACCCCTTGTATATTATCGTATTTTTTTTTTAGATCAGTACCTCGTTCGCGTCGCAGCACTATCATGATTGAGGTCGGAGAGGGAACAATTGAGCCCATTAAAGTAACTATACGTAATTTGGTAGCAGGGTAAATTATTAATATATGACGATAAATACACGGAATACCGGAATAACGCATGCACAAAAACGATCTATAATTTAAAAAAAATCTTTTCAATTTTAATTTTAAATATATGGACTGGTGTATTCCACGAAATTCCGACTGGCAAATTTGATCAGAATGTTATAGAAAAATACTGAGCATTTCCGAACAAATAAGGTATCAACTTTTTTTTAAATACACTAGCATAATTATGCTCGTAACAGTAAGAATGCTATGTTTTGGGTCAGTTCCTCGTATATTATGCTTGTGTGCGTTTGCACTTGTCTCGGCCATTTTGAATGCATGGTACTCACAAAACATTGAAACCACGTGATTCCCCACCGTGTAATTTCTAGGTACAAATGAGCCATGAACATGTTGTCATGAGACAAGCAAGAGTCTCCTACAATAAAACAGCGTACAGAAAAACAGGAGTCTCCAACTATAGTACAGCGTACAGACAATATGAGTGTCCAACTATAGTACAACGTACAGACAAACAGGAGTCTCCTACAATAAAACAGCGTACAGAAAAACAGGAGTCTCCAACTATAGTACAGTGTGTAGACAAACAGGTGTATCCTACAATAGTACAGCGTACATATAAACATGAGTATCCTAAAATAGTACAGTGTACATATACCAACAGATGTATATATCCTACAACAGTACAGCGTACAAACAGGTGTATCCTACAATAGTACAGCGTACATATAAACAGGTGTATCCTACAATATTACAGCGTACATATACCAACAGATGTATATATCCTACAACAGTACAGCGTACAAACAGGTGTATCCTACAATAGTACAGCGTACATATAAACAGGTTTATCAGACATTAGTACAGCGTACATATAAACAGGTGTATCATACATTAGTACAGCGTACATATAAACAGGTGTATCATACATTAGTACAGCGTACATATAAACAGGTGTATCATACATTAGTACAGCGTACATATAAACAGGTGTATCAGACATTAGTACAGCGTACATATAAACAGGTGTATCATACATTAGTACAGCGTACATATAAACAGGTGTATCATACATTAGTACAGCGTACATACAAACAGGAGTATCGCGCAATAGAACAGCGTCTGTTGTGCGTCACGTACAATTTATATTGACTTTTGTGACAGGTGGGTTTCAATAATATTAGGAAAATTCGTGCACTCGAGTAACATTTACCCAATAAGCTGGCGGCTATTGTGCGACTATTTCCAAAAGATCTGTCCTCGCCCGTGAAGACTCCAAATTCTTAATTGACACATTCATAATGTTATGCAACAGCAATCACGTGTCTACCTGGCGAATAGTGTACAATGTTTCGCGTGCAAAGTTCGATGTCCTTTTGCGAACATTACCAAATTAGCCAATTGCTTACCCAATAAGCTGGCGGGTTTTGCGCGACTATTTCCAAAAGATCTGTCCTCAGCCGTGAAGACTCCAAATTCGTAATTGATAAATTCATAAGTTTACGCAACACCAATCACGTGTCTACCTGGTAAATAAGGTACTATAATACGCGTACAAAGTTCGATGTCCTAGCGAACATAACCAAATTACCCAATCGCTTAGAATCTAGAACAACGTAAACGACTCGGATCTCTTCTCCAGTGCACTATCATATATTAACCCTTTACCCAACAGAACGGCCCTGTGCCAATGCATTCTCTTATATATGCGAGTCGACCATAGGTCGCCTCGCATATATAAGAGAATGCATTGGCTTAACACATTAAAAATTATAAAATTGTTAAAGAATGTAAGAAAAAATGTTTTGTTTTTTTTAGGCCAATGCATTCTCTTATATATGCGAGGCGACCTATGCTCGACTCGCATATATAAGAGAATGCATTGGCACAGAGCATAACTGTAACTATCACAATGTGGTCAAGGAGCCGGTTACAATGATATCCATATTTGTATGGTTCTATTGAGACAGACCGAAGATATTTTAGGCTGTTGAAGCTTTATTTGGCCGGTTTTTGGCCGTTTTGTTGGGTAAAGGGTTAACACCAACTTTACTATACTTACAGTTACATAACCCGTGTTCTTTAAGGTTCAGCCGAATTGTATCTGAAGCCAGTTATTTATATCGATCACGTTATCGTTGCTAAGTGCTTGGAAATCTTATATTGGACTGACTTAATGTGCTACGTAGGCTAGTCTCAAGTTCTCGGCAGATACACCGAGCTTTTTGGGAATAAATTACCAATAATACTATATACATGTAAGAAATTAATGTAGTGGCTGTGTGTTATTGTGGTTTACGCGGCGCTGTGGTCGTCACATTTAGTGAGAACCGTTTCGCAGTTCACACAATTTGCCCAATGACCACATAGCCTTTATCTCTCAATAACACACACCCACTACATTCATTTCTAAAAAATAATCATCGACGAGTAGTCCCCTTTGGAAATGTTCAGATAATAACAGGCCGTTTGTTGAACTTATTATGTGAACATTTCCCACAAATGAATAGGAATCCTTATGCACTTATATTATCTTATTCGGCGATCTATCGCATGCGCATATATCATGCGCACACCTCCAGATGAATACTAGAACATTCCAATATATACTATTATTATTGGTAGGAGAATCCATTTAAAGGTACTCAACCCGTAAAGAGGGTCCCCATCTCAACAGATTCCAACAACAACAATCCGATCAGAGGGTCCTATATTACTATTTCTTTGGCTTTGGGGGTAAAAAATATTTGATTCGAGTCGAGGAACCCATCAAACAAAGCTCAGAGTTATTAGATATTGATTTTTCAAATTTGTTAACTGCTCGAGATTAGTACTAATAACTGCCGTAATCTGCTCTGGATGTGTGCTCCAAATCTATTCAAACAGACAAGGATGAATAACTCTAAAATCAAGTGGTAATTTTAACGCAATTTTGTCTGAGTTCTGGGCCAGATAGTATTCCCGATAATGAAAAATAATAGATTTCTAAAAACGATATCTAACAAATCTGAGCTTTGATGGGTGACTTCCTCGACTCGAATCAAATATTTTTGACCCCCGAAGCCATTGAAATAGTAATTGAGAGGAGTTTTATCGGGTTGAGTACCTTTAATAAATAAAGGGTTAAGTATCGAGTGAACCGTGTGACACTCATGGTGGGTATTATACATACTGGTATTTCAGGGCACACGATAGAGTTACCTATATAATACCCCAGACAGTACGCAAGAAACGTATCCAAATACATCTTACGTCCGACCGTACAACCAATTGTTACGAGTGATGAGTGACCGATAAGGAAACCATTTACTTTTGTGAAGTTTGAGCCAACTTAATGTGTAATTGTTCACACAACAATGTCGAGTATACATCGACTTGCGAGTGGGTCACGTATGTGAGAAAAAAAAGATAAAACAAACAGAATGAGGTTACGACTAGAACTGGGTTATCTGGGCTAAACTTATCTAATATATATTTTGGGTCTTCTGTTTGTCTGTCTGTTAGCTATGGCCGGGAATACAGCTGGACCGATTGAGCTCAAACTTTCAATCTAAGGTTAAAAAACCTCGGAGAGTGTTTACCGCCGTTTTGGAGAAGCTCAGAGCACCCATGATCCACTCCCAGTCACAAAAATGACCGTCATTGGCACTGTGGAGTTAATCGCGTTGATAGTTAAAGAGCGTTCGTATCCGCAGTGTCGTTGATAAAGAGCGTACGCGTGTAATGTGATTCTTACGTCTGGGTCCACACGTGAGCGTGAATGTATCCAGACATGAGCGTGTTGTGTGATTCTTACGTACTTAGGGCTTCCTAGGTACGGAGGAGATTTTCATCTGGTCAGTTTTTCAGCCCGAGGTGATCATCACCTTGAAACGGGTACCCACAAACGTACCTCTTTTAGGGACGGGTACCATCACGGGACGGGTACCATCATTTATCTTGATTAAAAAGGCAGAATTAACTCAAATTAAATAAAACAATTAACGGATTTCGACGTAATTTGATACATAGGGATACTTTTGTCGGGGGAGAGTTTTCGACGGGTCAAATCGTGACCCCGACCTGACCTTGACCTTCAAAATGGTCAATTCAAGGTCAAAGCCCGGACGAAGTCGGGTCACTGCTAGTATATATATAAAAGTCAAATTCTTCGTACATACATGGTGTACATAGACGTATGCACTAGTTTGCTTTACTTGAGGCAAATTTGTCAAGGCAACGTCGAACGTACCCGCGATTATTACAATAATGTTTCTGGGACCGTATTGATGATATTATGACCGAACTTATCAACATGATCTCGCGCAAATAGGCACATAATCGACCTATAATATTCAAGTAGGTTCGTATAAGATTATTTGATTCTGAAATAAGCCGATAATGGAGTTATATCCGTTATTCAGTTTTATGGCGCGGGTCATAGTGAAAACACATTTTAAAGAGCGTACATCATTCTGGTAAGTCGTAATTGAGTTTATTAGTGTTATTTTCCGCACATAATGAACTTACAATACGTTATTATGAGTCGATAATGACACTAAAACACTCTCCTTTTCTGTTCGATGTGCATGGACTCAAAATGGGGGGATTCCACGCCGACTATAAAAGAGTCTATGAACCTAAAATAATTTAAATCATATTGTAAGCCATATAACGGGAGAACAGGCTAAACTTAAATACTCTTTGAATTCAAACTTATGGAAATTAATCTTCATTGTGATCGATATCCTGGTATCGGAGATTGGGAACACTATGTATGTGCTATTACGCAAACTATAATCTGGTGTGGAAATTAAATTCCACATGGCGTTGATTGTATTTGCATAATTAAAGGCTTAGCAAACTTCAGAGTCCCCTCATCGAGCATATCAGGGTGTTAAAACGGCAATGGCTCATACGACCTTCCAAATTCTGTCTACATAACTTGTAACGAGGTATAAAATAGGTCGACAAATACACCAAATATTAATATACAGACTTGATGCTCTGAAAAATAAAAAAACGAATACTATTAGGTGTGTTTTGGAGCCAAGTGGCTTTAAATAAGTGACTTTATAAGTGGCTTTAAATATCAGTGGCTTTCAGTCGTGTTGGTATAGGTGCACGCCTGTATATAGCTCCCTCGACATTAACCCTCATTGTACCCCCCCCCACACTAACTATCACTCTATATATAGCTCTCCCGCGCATTAACCCTCATTGTATCCCCCCCCCCCGTGCATTAACCCTCATTCTATATATAGTTTATCTGTGCATTAACCCTCGTTGTACCCCCACCCGCGCATTAACCATCGCTCTCTATATATAGTTCTCCCGCGTATTAAGCCTCATTGTACCCTATACCCCGCATTGACTCTTACTCTATATATAGCTCTTCCGCGCATTAAACCTCACTGTATGCACCCCCGTATTTTTAACCCTCACTCTATATATAGCTCTCACGCGCATTAACCCTCAGTGTAGTTGAATTGGTGATTTTTATCCCATGATTCAGTTTAAAAAGTCACCTATGATCCCAGAACTCAATAAAATGTATACTTATTGTGTCAGAACCGACCACGGGAGCCACAGAGAGCGTATACATCCGGTCCTCCAACCGTTAGGAACTGCATTCATCAGGGGGCCGTGTCCTGCCCGGGTTTCCGCGATCAGTACTTACTTCAAATCCAGCCAGTTCTACCAAAAATAAGCTCATATTGGAATTATTAAAAATAAAAAAACACAAATAAGCCCATTCCGCGGCATTATTTTGTTTATACTCCATGTGAAGTTTGAACCAAAGTCGACTTACCAGATGTACGCTCTTTACAATGTGTTTTCACTGTGGTCTGCATCATAAAACAGAAAAAAACATGTAAAAGTCAAACAAGTGATCCGTTATGAACCTATGTGAATATTTAGGTCCAAAATCAGCCAAAATGAACATATTTGCGCGAGGATATGTTGTCCAAATACTGTACGGAATCGGAGTCCACTGTTACCATGGTTACAACGCATTCAATATCTATCGGAGTCCACTGTTACAACGCATTCAAAATCAAGCGACCGTGCTATCGTACATGCATTGCAGTGGCTTTGGGACTAGTGTGTGTATTTTAAAGGCACGTGAGGCCTTAGTTGTCGAAAATATTCACATTTGTTCCAATCACCGTAAACAGAAAAACATTAAAACGCATACAGTTTCGTTCATATATACCATGACCATCGCGTAAACAGCATGTTATCATAAAGATTTACTATATTTTACCTAAGCAAGAGCCTGATTGTGTTACAGAAGACAGCACAATGCTGCTGGCTAATCACACACAAATGGCATAAACGCTCTTTATTAGTTCCATATCAGGAATTCACCAACAAAGAACGCTCTTTATGTTTACCATCATAATATAAACAAACACCAGAAAAGTAACTTTTTTATGCTTTTGTTTACATAACAATGGTCAAAGATATGACAATAACATACTGTTTATGCGATATTTCTTAGTTGTATACGGACAAAGTCTGTCTACATTTTGTTGTTCTTTCTGTTTGTGGCGGTTTTTGACAGGTGGAAATATTTTCACAGGATACCCACCGCCAAGGCCAACCGTACCTTTAAAGTATTATGTAGTGTATACGCTTCGTGTAAAAGGTAAATTAGTACACTCCGGTTTGGACGATATATGTGCATCCGCTTATTATTCTGTCATAAGTTACTCAGAAACACGCCAATCTCAAACGATTCCATGAATAACAACCCAATAGTGTGTAATCGATAATAGTGTGTAATCGATAATAGTGTGTAATCGATAATAGCCACTTCAATAATAAACACGTCCTATACTTACAAGTTTTAATTCAGCAATGTTTTGTCTGGCGGGCGCAAACTCACATGTAGCTATAGCTATGAGGGGTTTTCTTTTTATCATCTTTGTAGTTACCATGGTAGATCATGTCATGAATCTCTATCCTCGCTTACGTCCGTATAGAGATCATATTCGTATGGTATTCCCCAGCATAAAACCTGGGAACTTTTTGATGCTGTGACAGGGAAGCGCATAACATTGATAGACAGTGAAGGTAATATATTTCTTAGTTATTACCTCTTCCTTATTAAAACATGGCTATGGCGTCACCATCCCGTGTACGTGGTATCACCAACCCGGAAGATATCACCAAAACCAACTGAATGGGAAAGTCATTTTCACGTAAATGATATGGGAATATGTTTGTTTCTCATCGTAAACGACTATTTCCCCGAGATGGTGTCTTTTGAATATCAAGCAGGACTATTGACAAAGACTGCAGGCCGAGTCAATATTCCTGCTTGATATTCCGATGACACAATCCAGGGAAAATAACACTCACTGTTCCACTCCAAGGCAGTCAAAATGTGTGTTATTATATAAGACGAAATTCTCGGCTCACGCCATCCATGACATCAGTAGGCGGACACATAGTCCGAATACTATAGCCCGGCGATAGTTCGCAAAAATTCTGACAGATTGTGACGTCATGGCCCGGGAAATAGTTCGTTAGCCGGAAATAGTCAAAACTATTCTCCGATACGTGATAGCGCTTCGTCGAATCAAAACACAGTAAGACTCTCTTGTGAAATCAAGGTATATAATGATTGTCACTATTAGTTTATCACCGCACAATATAGAAATAGAAACGGCCTTGGACTATGATACATTGACTTGCATTTATATATACTTGTACTTTGCAAGTATATGAATATATATACTGACCGGTGTGGGCTCAAGATGTGTGGATTTTTTACGAACCCACACTGCTCGACTTAAAGGTAACATTCACGAACAACAATTTCGCCAGACGATGATTACGACACCACCAATGACGCTGCGATGAAGGTCAACCGAAGTACAAGAAATCCGAAGAAACGTCAGACAGATTTTGATCTAATTTCGCGAAGTTGGTCTGAGACGTCTTGAGCAAGGAACACTCAAAGAGCTTGTTAGCGAGATTAGTGGGGAAACAATGACGCGTGATGGAAGCATCGAGGTCGATATATCTCTTCAGGCTATTTATAGGGGCGCTATCATAAGTTGATTTGTCGATGCTTTTACTCATTTATCCACAATTGGGTGGAAATTAGCACTACATATTTAGCCAACGTAGAAAAGAGCCGAACATGAGCTCTTCTGATTGTGTCACACCAACCCTAGATCATGTCATGAATCTTTACTGTCTAACGCCCGTAGAAATCATTTCCCACCAGTACAAAATATGGGAACTTTTTTATGTTCTGACCCCTTCTGACAGGGAACTTTACAACATTGAAACAAACAAGGCAGGGAATATATCTCTGTGTGTTCCTCGATAATCAACTTCAAAAGTATGGGGTGGTCCCAGCTGGGAATTGCATGTTTGTTTGTGACTTTAGTGAGCCGACATCACGAAAAACATTCTGTTAATTACCCTGGGGAAATTCAATTATTGTAAGTGGCGCAATGCAACATCGCTCATATAGTCCCTTAAATAGTGGAATCTCGAGCTGGGAACTTCAACTACTGATGAATAAACTATTAAGTAACAAGTATTAACACAGATATATATTTCCGGCGTTATTTTTTCGACTCTATAAGGTTCCCTCACAAAACTTCCAAACGTTCCCAGGTTTTCAACTGGTGGAATATGATCTCTACAGTTGCCAGCCGTAATAGAGATTCATGGCACGGTCTAACCCCAGCCCCCGGTCCCCAACAATCCTGAATACGTGAAACGTCATTATCTGGTATCCAACACGTTGGAAAGCAAATATGCCGTATATATATCCAGGAACTGACTTGTGTTGTTCCAGAATATTTGTTCTCATTTGATGTACAAGAGGCAAATTGACTTCACACATGTTGTACATGTGTTGTATGGTGGACGTTCATTTGGAGATATATCACGGAGTCGTAATTTGAGCTATGTGTGTTATGAGTTGGGCGATGGCTGAACATGTAGCTATGTGAGTTATGTGTTATCATTTGATGTACACGTAGCAAATTGGCTGTACGTGTAGCTATGTGTGTTCTGTGATGGGCGATGGCTGTACATGTAGCTATGTGAATTATTTGTTATCATTTGATGTACACGTAGCAAATTTGCTGTAAGTGTAGCTATGTGTTATGTGTTGGGCGATGGATGTACATGTAGCTATGTGAGTTATGTGTTATCATTTGATATACACGTAGCAAATTGGCTGTAAGTTTAGCTATGTGTGTTATGTGTTGGGCGATGGCTGTACATGTAGCTATGTGAATTATATGTTATCATTTGATGTACACGTAGCAAATTGGCTGTAAGTTTAGCTATGTGTGTTATGTGTTGGCCCACTGTTGGGCGATGGCTGTACGTGTGGCTATGTGTGATATGTGTTATCATTTTATGCAGACGTAGCAAATTGACTGTACGTGTAGCTATGTGTGTTATGTGTTATCATTTGATGTACACGTAGCAAATTGGCTGTAAGTTTAGCTATGTGTGTTATGTGTTGGCCCACTGTTGGGCGATGGCTGTACATGTAGCTATGTGAGATATGTGTTATCATTTGATGTACACGTAGCAAATTGGCTGTAAGTTTAGCTATGTGTGTTATGTGTTGGCCCACTGTTGGGCGATGGATGTACATGTAGCTATGTGTGTTATGTGTTGGGCGATGGATGTACATGTAGCTATGTGAGATATGTGTTATCATTTGATGTACACGTAGCAAATTGGCTGTAAGTGTAGCTATGTGTGTTATGTGTTGGGCGATGGCTGTACATGTAGCTATGTGAGATATGTGTTATCATTTGATGTACACGTAGCAAATTGACTGTACATGTAGTTATGTGTGTTATGTGTTGGGCGATGGCTGTACATGTAGCTATGTGAGATATGTGTTATCATTTGATGTACACGTAGCAAATTGACTGTACATGTAGTTATGTGTGTTATGTGTTGGGCGATGGATGTACATGTAGCTATGTGAGATATGTGTTATCATTTGATGTACACGTAGCAAATTGGCTGTAAGTTTAGCTATGTGTGTTATGTGTTGGGCGATGGCTGTACATGTAGCTATGTGAGATATGTGTTATCATTTGATATACAAGTAGCAAATTGGCTGTAAGTGTAGCTATGTGTGTTATGTGTTGGGCGATGGCTGTACATGTAGCTATGTGAGATATGTGTTATCATTTGATGTACACGTAGCAAATTGGCTGTACGTGTAGCTATGTGTGTTATGTGTTATCATTTGATGTACACGTAGCAAATTGGCTGTACGTTTAGCTATGTGTGTTATGTGTTGGGCGATGGCTGTACATGTAGCTATGTGAATTATTTGTTATCATTTGATATACACGTAGCAAATTGGCTGTAAGTTTAGCTATGTGTGTTATGTGTTGGGCGATGGCTGTACATGTAGCTATGTGTTATCATTTGATGTACACGTAGCAAATTGACTGTACGTGTAGCTATGTGTGTTCTGTGTTGGGCGATGGCTGTACATGTAGCTATGTGAGATATGTGTTATCATTTGATGTACACGTAGCAAATTGACTGTACGTGTAGCTATGTGTGTTCTGTGTTGGGCGATGGCTGTACATGTAGCTATGTGAGATATGTGTTATCATTTGATGTACACGTAGCAAATTGCTGTAAGTTTAGCTATGTGTGTTATGTGTTGGGCGATGGCTGTACATGTAGCTATGTGTTATCATTTGATGTACACGTAGCAAATTGACTGTACGTGTAGCTATGTGAGATATGTGTTATCATTTGATGTACACGTAGCAAATTGACTGTACGTGTAGCTATGTGTGTTCTGTGTTGGGCGATGGCTGTACATGTAGCTATGTGTGTTATGTGTTGGCCCACTGTTGGGCGATGGCTGTACATGTAGCTATGTGCGTTATGTGTTGGGCGATGGCTGTACATGTAGCTATGTGAGATATGTGTTATCATTTGATGTACACGTAGCAAATTGGCTGTAAGTTTAGCTATGTGTGTTATGTGTTGGGCGATGGCTGTACATGTAGCTATGTGTGTTATGTGTTGGGCGATGGCTGTACATGTAGCTATGTGTTATCATTTGATGTACACGTAGCAAATTGACTGTACATGTAGCTATGTTCATTTTGAGATAATGTGTTGTTCATAATGTTCATACTGTTCATATTGTTCATACTATTCATACTGTTCATACTGTTCATACTGTTCATAATGTTCATACTGTTCATACTGTTCATACTGTTCATACTGATCATACTGTTCATACTGTTCATACTGTTCATACTGTTCATACTGTTCATACTGTTCATACTGTACATACTGTTCATACTGTTCATACTGTTCATACTGTTCATACTGTTCATACTGTTCATACTGTTCATACTGTTCATACTGTTCATACTGTTCATACTGTTCATACTGTTCATACTGTTCATACTGTTCATACTGTTCATGCTTAACTCGCAATATGCCACTTTCCAACAATTACATGTACAAATTCCCTCTCAACCTAATAACAACCTCCAGTTTGATAACTTCTGGAAGGCGTTACAAATTATATATTGCAAAACCTATTCTATAAAAACCTATCACCATGTGAATACGTTTATATCATCATCATTGTCACCACGGGCCCTCATGAATCCTGAATGAGTGACACGTCAACAGATTCTGGTATCCAACACATTGGTAGACATCCAGGAAATGATTTGAGTCGCTCCAAAATAATTATGGTATCATCTGACGTGCAAGTAGCACATTGGCTGTACATATGTAGCTCTGTGTGTTATGTGTTGGACGTTCATGTGGAGGTGTATCACCGAGTCGGGAAAAATAGCGTGTGAGTTCGTGTTGTTCGTACGGCTCATGCTTAACTCGCAACATGCCGCTTTCCAACACTTACATGTACAAATTCCCGAGCAACCGAGCAACAATCTCTAGACGGATAGCCTCTGGAAGACATTAGCAATTATATATTTCAAAACCGACTACCACCATGTAAATACGTTTATATCGTCATACCACCATGTAAATACGTTTATATCGTCGTACCACCATGTAAATACGTTTATATCGTCATACCACCATATAAATACGTTTATATCGTCATACCACCATGTAAATACGTTTATATCGTCATACCACCATGTAAATACGTTTATATCGTCGTACCACCATGTAAATACGTTTATATCGTCATACCACAATGTAAATACGTTTATATCGTCGTACCACCATGTAAATACGTTTATATCGTCATACCACCATGTAAATACGTTTATATCGTCATACCACCATGTAAATACGTTTATATCGTCATACCACCATGTGAATACGTTTATATCGTCATACCACCATGTAAATACGTTTATATCGTCATACCACCATGTGAATACGTTTATATCGTCATACCACCATGTAAATACGTTTATATCGTCATACCACCATGTAAATACGTTTATATCGTCATACCACCATGTAAATACGTTTATATCGTCATACCACCATGTAAATACGTTTATATCGTCATCTTATTTATTTATGCTGGAAAACAATCACAACGAGGGACAAAATTATCCTTTCTCACTACATTCGCTCACCGTTGATATAAACTTATAGAATAATTATGTGCTTTGACATTCAAGACAGTGTATATTAAAACATAGTCATTTTTGTTATTATATGGGACGGTTCAACACAGATAGAATCGTGGAGATTAGTGGCTTGTCGAATATGAAGCGGTCGTAGTCGTAAGGTAACTTCGCGAATACCGTCATCTTGATAACATGCGTGTTCCATTATATTGTACCGGGAGAGGGGATTCATGCGTTGCTGATGCCCCGATATTGTTTGTATATTATGCAAATAAAAGGTATTACAAGTCAAGACATACAAAAACTCGATACGAGCATACATGGTGTGTAACAACAACGCCCATGGCATGTATGGTGTATGTGAGCTCGCAGGGTAATCAGAAAGTTCTGCTGAAATAATGGACGTCTGGTAGATGTTTTAAGACACGGGCAGTGAATATGGTTGCAACAATCTGAAAGATTTCGTTATAAAACATCGTCACAATGTAAACAATTTGCGTGGGTTGGTTTATTCCGCATTGGTGACTGATGGAACATAAGAGACACAATGCACCAACCGACATGAAAGAGCTTCCGCCAAATATCCAAAGAAACCAACATGATTTCGGCCAATTTGGCCGGTTACTTCATGTGACTTTTTCATCTGACGTGTGTGTCGGATAATTGATCTGGAGGATTTATGTAAATGTTAGCCCAAACTACATTTCCAAGTAACGATGGTTTTGTTGTTTATTTTGAGGAATAATACCGCGTCAGATGAATTCAGCCCAAATATGTTAACAGTTGTCGTGTCAAACATTCGGCAGTAGGTTAGCGTTATTTAGTATTTGTGGATGTCCTTTAACATGGGGAAAATAGACTAACTGCGCTTGAACGAGCATGTGAATTTGTCGTTTTTAAAGTACAGCAACTTGATAATCAATAACAGAGGCATTCTCTGTCAAATAAGGTCGCTCTATTTACGTTATTAATTGCGGAACTTTCTAAAGTAAACTACGCGTAAACGGATACATACGGTAAATTCTAGAATGTGCCGGAATCGATCTAATCGCCCCAGGGCCAACTCGCCCAGTCGACATGTGTCAATTCGGTACCTACTATAACATGTACCCGAGTCCGATACGGAATAAAAGATGTATACGGGTGTTATATAGCGTTTGGTCCGTTGTTTCTCAATGAATATTATTGAAATTTGGTGTATATGTCCGGGCTGGGACACGGAATACAACAACGTTTGAATTGTTTTTAAATTTACAAATTTGTTGATTTTATTCAATTTGTTTTCATTCTGAAAACACACTATAAAGTGTATATAATATAATAACGAACACGAGACATACATAATTTATAAACTGTTAACAAAAGATATCAAATTCAATACATGACAAAGATGACTCAGTGGAGTTTATAAAGTGAACATAAAAACATTGAGGTAAGAATCTTTTTAAGGAATGCAACTTTATTTAATGATAATAAACACATAAATTAAAATAACAAACATGAGCCATATATGATTTATAAACTGTTAACAAAAGATATCAAACTCAATACATGACAAAGATGACTCAGTGAAGTTTATAATGTGAACATACAAATATTAAGGTAAGAATCTTTTCAAGCATTACTAAACCGTTTAGCACAGACCACAGTCCACTTCACTCATCCGATCATCACCAAACTTCATATTTATCTTGATATTGATCTATCAGATGAGAGCTATCAAATATTTTTTTAATTTCATAGGAAAAAATGGTCGCCAGCGGCCATATTGCATTTACGTTATATTTTATCGCGTCATGTCGATATCTAGTATTACTTAGAAATTTCACCTTTCCAGATTCATAATTGCTCCATTGACTGTAACAGATGAAATTATTCCCCTCTTCGGATAGAGTGTCACTGAAACTTTATTTTGTCAGACTGTCTGTATAATCACTGATTATATATGGCAATAATCTGTAATAAGATGTAGCACTATTTTATTTTATATTTACATGCAGTGCTGTTTTTATACATCAATTCTAATCCCCCTAGATCATCATGTGATCGATCATACATCGCGCGAGGACCTGGTTGAATTAAGGGGGTTTTATGGATCACTTCTGTCCTCAAGCTAGATTATACTTATGACATTTAATGGCATGTTTCTAACGTGGAGGGTTAGATATGCTTGAGAAACCACCACTCTTTAATTCACACCAAGTTCTCAGCTGTCATGTTCGGATATTAGAACCCATAGCCATGATATATGGTTTATTTTGTGTATACTAGTAATATAGTTATTTTCAGTACCTTTATATACCAGTACTGTGTATAACAATGCATATAAATTAATCCATGTATACATGTATATTGATTCAACGGATTCAGTGGTTTTGTCCATCAGTCTATCAAATTTGCGGGGAAAACATGGCCACAAGCAGTACACCCTGCTAAATTTCGAATTTGAATAAATTGGCGCACCCTGCAGCCAGCTTTTATTGGAGAACTTTTTCTTATGTGGATATTTTGGGTCACCGCTAGATGTGAGCCATATTTTGTTCTCAAACTGTCCTTGTGAAGACATCACTGCCAGCGGTGATCTTCAATTTTACTATTTTTATGGCTAAATAATTTGGTTGATCCTACAGACGAGACCCCTTGTCCGATCGTCATCAGATTCCACAATTATCTTCTGGATAACCAGGGTGAGAGTAATCTAATTTTCCCGAATTTCGTTAAAAAACATTACCACAGGCAGCAATTTGGTATCTTACTCTTTGATCCTCTTTTGCATGACTGAATTGTTTAGCAACTGTACAGACATATCCCTCATCTGGTTTTTATATACATGTATATCTCTTCATGCGGATAGCCAGTATTACGTAGGTACTTCAACTTTCTGCATTCCTGTCATCATTTGAAATATAAAAATTTACCTGATACATGCACCCTTCAAAATTTGTTTCGTCGTATCTATTTTAATGACCCGTATGGTAATATTGATACAGATATATTTGTCAAACATTTCTTTGTACAATATACAGGTATTTAGTTTGTAACTAAATCTAGAAATATATAATAGTAGCTCGTGGACCCCACTTCGTCCGGGATGTTCCCCTCTGATTTTCGGAGAAATGCGCGATTTAACCTTGAATTGACTATTTTAAAGGTGAAGGTCATGTCGGGGTCACGATTTGACCCGTCCAAAACACTCCCCGGACAAAAGTCACGACAAAAGTACCCGTCGAAATCCGCCCGGCTTTATACCCGATTTGACCTTGAATTGACAATTTTGAATGTCAAGATCAGGTCAGGGTCATGATTTGACCCACCCGAAACACTCCTGGGACAAAAGTAACAGTAGGTATCAAATTTCGTTGAAATACTTCCGTTTTACCAGATTTGACCTTGAATTGATCTTTTTGAATGTCAAAGTCAGGTCGGGATCAAGATTTGACCCGTCCAAAATACTCCTTGGAAATAATTTCCCCTAGGTATCAAATTTCGTCAAATCTGTCCGGCAGTTTTCCCGGCCATAGCTAACAGACAAACAGACAGACAAATGTCCAAAATATATATTAAACTAGCTGATGTACTCGACTTCGTTCGGGCTAGTTAGGGATTTTTTTTGTGATCGCCTCCATCTGGACAGTACCCAGTATATACAGCGTCTGGCCAAACTATTGTTCAATTGGTCCAGAAACATGCCTATATCAGCACGTTCGAGAACATGGTCCCACGTGAAATTGGACCCGTCCATATTGCTCCCGGGATCGAAGTAGTCCTACACACAAATTTTAGTCGGATCGGTCAAGGTCCAGAAACATGCCTATGAGCGAGGTCAAGTTGACACGTTAAATACCAAATTCGAGCAGTGTTAGAGTCTATAACACATACACACATGCATTCACGCATACACACATACATACAGACAGGTGTTTCAAAATGTATAATCGATAGCTACAACAATTCTATGGTAGATAGTTCACGGCCGACCTGATGCATGCATCTTAGTTTTCTTGTACAATTATCACATTGTCAATATTCACCAGGGCCGCAGGCCTGTGTGAATATTCAGTTCCAAGGATAGCCAATTACTCGCGTCGATCTCTAAACAATGCGATATCAGTTTTATTATATGAAATCCAAGACATAACATAGTTTGCCTCCCCTGATCTTACGGTGATTTGATTGACCAGTTTGGAAGCACAAAACACAATACTAAAGGCACAAAGAGATCCAGGGAATCTTATCCTCTTGTTGATACAATACTAACAGAAGAGAAGTAAACATCATCAAATGATTGTATTTATGTGATAGTAATTTGTAATATCCACTCTCCAATCTTAACCCTTTATCCAACAGAACGGCCCTGTACCATAGGTCGCCTCGCATATATAAGAGAATGCATTGGCTTAACACATTAAAAATTATAAAATTGTTAAAGAATGTAAGAAAAAATGGTAAAAAGTGTTAAAAAAAAGATTATATTAAGGCCAATGCATTCTCTTATATATGCGAGGCGACCTATGGTCGACTCGCATATATAAGAGCATGCATTGGCACAGGGCATAACTGTAACCATCACAATGTGGTCAATGAGCCGGTTCCAATGATATCCATATTGGTATGGTTTTATTGAGACAGACCCAAGATAATTTAGGCTGTTGCAGCTTTATTTGGCCGTTTTTGGCCGGTTTGTTGGGTAAAGGGTTAAAAGGGAGACGCACGTTTTGCATAAATCCAGACAAAAATGACAAGAGATTTTCAATTAAGAATTTCTCTGTATCTATCTGGCAACAATTCTTGAATTTCACATATCATCTCCATTGTATGTAGAATCTGAGCAATTCTTAAGAGACAATATAAACAATAGATTTTAATTCATTTGAGAGGTTGAACATAATATTTTCTTGTTTTTAGTAATTTCACACACCACTCCAATAAGTCAACAAATATCTTATTGTCTTGGTTCTATGAGAGGAGGCTTTCTTAGTATCGTAATGTTGAATTAGATTTTGAATTGCATAAAATACCCCCATATATTATAATGAAGAATAAACAGTTACAAATAACCCAGCCCAATGCAAACAAGTGTAACTATGCAGAGTGGTTCACTCAAGCAGGAACAATCAATTGGAATTAGGCCACAGTGTTAAGAGGTATGGTGGTCAGATTATCTTGGTTATGAACTCATGACCCATAACTCATCTCAGCCCAATTTTCCATTGATCAACGGGCATGACACGAACATTCTCAAATATAGAACATTATATTTATCGGTTGCCTTTCTAAATGAAAGTAGTCATTAAATGTCAAAAATCTAGAATAATTAAGTCTCCTCAGATATGATATCAGATATGATATCATGGATATATGAACTGTACTTTTGAAACAAATATATTTTACAGATGTTCTTGGTATCTGAAAACAGTGAACTTAAAAATATTGTTCATGCCATCAAAGTAACGTAAAGGGGGTTATAATACCCAAAGGGTCGATTGTTCTTAAATATTGTGTCAGAATAATCGCTTGTACGAAATTTTACAAAGAGATTCCTGACAGATTGTGAGAAAATCCATTTTGTAATACCAGGAATTTTTGGCAAAACGTGCGTCTGACCCATAATGGAGTTAAGTTCCTTGTGGAACCTCTTCGTGTCATCGATTATAGCGCCATCATTAATCATTCTCTTCTCTAAAGTTACCACTTTTACAGCCTCTTATAAGCCAATATAAATATATCTACATTCAAATCGTTCGCTCTGCCTATATTTAATATATAGTATCTTTTGTAATGTATTTATCTTTGTACGTTATAGACATGTATAATACTGATCATGTTATAACAAACATATCAATCAATCAATCAGTCGTTTAGAATGTGGAATTTTAGGTAAAATTATATTCATATAATAAGACCATTCACGGTGCTGTTACACTCGTTGTATTCATATAATAAGACCATTCACGGTGCTGTTACACTCGTTATATTCATATAATAAGACCATTCACGGCGCTGTTACACTCGTTATATTCATATAATAAGACCATTCACGGTGCTGTTACACTCGTTGTATTCATATAATAAGACCATTCACGGTGCTGTTACACTCGTTATATTCATATAATAAGACCATTCACGGTGCTGTTACACTCGTTATATTCATATAATAAGACCATTCACGGTGCTGTTACACTCGTTATATTCATATAATAAGACCATTCACGGTGCTGTTACACTCGTTATATTCATATAATAAGACCATTCAGGGTGCTGTTACACTCGTTATGGTACATTCACGGTGCTGTTACACTCGTTATGGTACATTCACGGTGCTGTTACACTCGTTATGGTACATTCACGGTGCTGTTACACTCGTTATGGTACATTAACGGCACTGTTACACTCGGTATGGTACATTAACGGTGATGTTACACTCGTTATGGTACATTCACGGCGCTGTTACACTCGGTATGGTACATTCACGGTGCTGTTATACTCGTTATGGTACATTCACGGCGCTGTTACACTCGTTATGGTACATTCACGGTGCTGTTACACTCGGTATGGTACATTCACGGTGCTGTTACACTCGTTATGGTACATTCACGGCGCTGTTACACTCGTTATGGTACATTCACGGTGCTGTTACACTCGATATGGTACATTCACGGTGCTGTTACACTCGTTATGGTACATTCACGGTGCTGTTACACTCGTTATGGTACATTCACGGCGCTGTTACACTCGGTATGGTACATTCACGGTGCTGTTACACTCGGCATGGTACATTCACGGCGCTGTTACACTCGTTATGGTACATTCACGGTGCTGTTACACTCGTTATGGTACATTCACGGCGCTGTTACACTCGTTATGGTACATTCACGGTGCTGTTACACTCGTTATGGTACATTCACGGTGCTGTTACACTCGGTATGATACATTAACGTGCTGTTACACTCGTTATGGTACATTCGCGGTGCTGTTACACTCGTTATGGTAC
The DNA here is from genome assembly GCA_032622095.1 of Siphonodentalium dalli. Taxonomy (NCBI): domain Eukaryota; kingdom Metazoa; phylum Mollusca; class Scaphopoda; order Gadilida; family Siphonodentaliidae; genus Siphonodentalium; species Siphonodentalium dalli. The sequence continues at coordinate 18,421,475 of CP136064.1, forward strand.
ATTCACGGTGCTGTTACACTCGTTATGGTACATTCACGATGCTGTTACACTCGTTATATTCATATAATAAGACCATTCACGGCGCTGTTACACTCGTTATGGTACACCTTTCACGGTGCTGTTACACTCGTTATTGTAGATGAAATCGCTCCCGTTGAGACGTTTATACAAAGATGATAAGAGATACAGGTAATCATTAATCATGCTGTAAGTACTAATATACTAGTATACATTCCCAGGTGTTACAACAAACTATTAAAAGACTAGCACAGAACTAAACCGACATGAGTTCAACAGTGGGATATCCAAGTATAATCCAACCGCGTGGTTGTGATACCAGAAAGAAAGATTCAAGATTCTTTATTGATGTTTCCAATTACATAATTATGTAAATACGAACAAAACAATATAAAACAATGGCACAATGGTGTAAACAAATAAGAGCCACCGCAGACGCTGCGATTAAAATCGTAAGTGGGGAAATCGCAGGTGGAGCATCCACTGCGTATGCCCACCACAATGTCGCAGCCAAATCGTAGCGACCAAGCAATATTTGATTTTTACCAGGAAAATCGTGGCGTGACCTTGACAACGGGCGCGATCGTAGCTGTCACATGACCATGGTCGCATTGGTCATGTGGTAAATACCACGAAATGAAACAATTCAAAATTGGCGAAAAGTTCAAACTTATTGGACTTACAAAAACGAGGCAACATTGGTGGAGATGTGGCTCGGCAGGGGTTGCAGTCCTATACCACATATCAACCATCTGCTATGCAGACATGAGAAGACATTGCGGCAGCTGTGGAGTTAACAGGTACAAACATGTCAAAATAAAAAAAATATTCAATTTCACTTGAACTTTCAAGTTCAACTTGTTAGTTTAGAAAATTGAGATACATGCCATGTATATGTATATAATTGCATAATGCGGAGAATGTGATATAATATTTTGCTATCAGCATGTGATCGATCACGTGGATAAAATCGTAGCTGCATACATCGCAGCACCGTAGCGTCTGCGGGCAAGTAAATTTTCTCCACCTGCGATTTTCCCCACTTTACGATTTTAATCGCAGCGTCTGCGGTGGCACTAAAATGGTAAGTAAATATAACATTGAAATTTAATAACGTCATCGTAAACATTTGCCGTCGTCGCATGTGTATATATCGATGATAAGGTAAGGTGGTGCAGCGGTAATCCGAATGGCTACGGTATAATATGCCAATGGTTGTGAAGTCCATTCCTGTGAGGTTTGCTCTCAATGAGGAGTAAACTAAGCAACATTTTGGGCGTATCTTAAAAACCCACACAACTTGTTCATGTGCAGATTACCGGTTGCGCTTAGAATTGAGCAGAAGTTATGAGCGTGTTTTGCTCAGTAAGGTGGCGGAGTAGAAATTTGTTTCTGAAAGTGCTAACTCTGGTGCATTCCATGATCAAATGGTATAAGCATCCCCTATTGAACAGCGAGTGCAATGTATGCAGAAACGCTCTTCAAAAGGTTTCATAGACTTAGACCAAGACCCAGCTTCTATGGGAAGATGATTGTTAATGCACCTAAAGTTTTACAGTAATTTAAGATTTCTATAATTTAGCACTAAAAGATATAGCTGTATTATGCTGCATTTGTCATGCGTTTTACTGGGGTAATTGGAGTACTAACTTTTTGGAATAGCCTGTGCAATGTTATTGTTATTCGTGATTGGCATTTGTGCAAGTTCAGACTGTTATTATGGACACATGTGAATTACAATTCTTTAAAAGTTAGATAAAAATATGCGAGGTACGGCATGGATGTACATTGATATATTGGTGTATTATGCACTGATTTACTAGAATAGAATATAATATATTAGGAAGAACGTCCATATATAAGGACAGGTTGTTACGAATACATAATGAGCACACAATCAACTAACACATATGGTGAAAAGTATAACTAATGCGTTCAAATAATAATACAAATGAAACTGATAATTCGACACGTGCGACATATCGTCTCCCTCCTAAATACTTGCTTTGGCTTTTCAATTGAGTGCGGACGTATATACCATACCCAAGGCTATTATTACCAAATGCACTCTTGACACACATGCGAACACCATGAGAACAAATACATTCAATATCTGGTTCTTCGCGTTGTTTTGAAGTCCATATATATGATTTATTTGTATATATATATATATATATATATATATATAGTAATGTATTATATCAATCTCCGTAGAACGAGTTAATAAAATATGATGACGTCACGATCGTACGCAATGATAGCAAACAAAAGCCATTATTATTACAGTACAGTACACAAAGAGTGTAAGTAAAACACTCAACACCGGGGAGATCTCGCAGAGTGGACTTTGGTTAAAACTATAAAATGTTGTTTACAACATACCGTTATAGCGCTCGCTAATTCTCGCCACTCAACATTTCGGCGTTGAATGAGTCACCTTGAATAAAAAGTCACCTCCTCGGTCTTGGGTGTTTTGCTTATCTCACACTCTTATATGTGTGTATATAAACAAACGCTCGGCTTGCACAATTATGGTTTGTGGATAATATCGTATTCATATGACCATTATACTTTACTGTTAGTATATTCTTGAGAAAGTTTCATAATTTGGTAACTTATTTCTGAAGAACAACCAAGGTCATCCGTGCCTTTATACGTTAGGTAAAGGTGTGCAAAATAACATTTATGTACACTGATCGATTAGTGTGTATTATTAGTCACTGATTTATACTGTTTACACTGCAGTAACAACATTTAACCACAAGTGATTGCGGTAATAGGAGTAAATAAGCACATATCACACTTACAAAAGTCACTTATGTAATTGGATATGCTGGAATCGACAAACTAATTATCCTAGCTATTTCAAAAGTTGGAATAACTTGGAAGATAATCAGATACAGTAATCACGTATACCTGGTTTGAACTGAATACGCACCCCGTGATCTGGATTGAACATGACATGATTGTGCTATTCTGTAATACCGCTAACATTTTATAAGATAAAAAATCAAATACTAAGATACCAAGCATTACATAATTTGTAATCCTCATACTCATTGAGGGAGGTAAGGGAGATAAAGTGCTAACATTTGAATGGAGAATTCGGTGTCACTTTTATTAATGTTAAAATATTACTGTACACTAAATCCGGCCATTTATGGGACCATCTCCTTTTATACTCAATAGAATATATGCAACAAATGAATTAATTTCAGCCATATATTACTATATTACTGCAATACACACTCGCGTGGTCTATGCACGATGCAAACAACATGGTAGTTGTAATGATGATTCATTTATGACTCCAGCCATAAATTCATTTTCATTATAATTAGTATGTTGTTTGCATCGTGCATAGAGCACACACGTGTATTTTGCACTAATCCATGACTCAATTCATTCATTTGTTGCATATATTCTGTTGAGTATAAAATGATATGGTCCCATAAATGGCCGGATTTAGTGTACAGAACCCCTTTAATACTTACACAGCGCAGAAGACCGCTCTGTGTCTTGTTGGAAAGTGCGAACATATGTTTAGTGACAACGCAAAGTAGATTTATTTTATTTTATGTTTTGATATTTTAATTTTGATGGAAATATTTGTAAACAATCATGTACATGTACTGTTGACATACTCCCTAATAATATCCAAACTGGGTAGAAAATCAAAAGTCGACTCTGCGTTGTCACTATAGGTAAGCATTCAACTTTTCCAATAAGATGATATGGTCACCAACATGTACGCTTTGTAGCGTATTAGTAAACTTTATTTATTTGTTTATTAACCTCCAGTAATGAAGAGCATACACAACTTATATTATTGTGGCACAGGCACCATGTTGTCTGCACACACAAACTAGACTAAAAGTTATATACAAAAGATATGTACATACATGTTACTGTGCAATGGAGATTTAGAAATAGAGTCAAAGAGAGCCGAAAGAGAAAGAGTGAATGCGAGAGGCATGTATACACGAAATGGATGAATGTGATGTCAGGCATAACACAAAGAGTTTCTGTCAACTGTGAGTGTATTTTCGAGTCATCATTATCCAGACTATTTGTTTGGATTACCATATGTCACACGCATATGGTCATCTGGTCGTGGCTATGGTGTAACTATGAGTATTGTCGCATGCGTGTGGGTGAGTCAGTGAGACGACGTTATGAATGGTTGTTGGGCGGCTTGGGCCTAACTAGAAGATTTCCTTTATGCAGGAATGTGGCTGCAAATATTATAATGTCGGGCCAGGAATCCGTGACAGGTACCATGTTATGTATTAAAGGGACTCATGTCATTCAAAGTGGGTTCAAATGAAGTGGGTTCCTGTGAAGTGGGTTCAATTGAAGTGGGTTCCTGTGAAGTGGGTTCATGTGAAGTAGTTTCCTGTGAAGTGGGTTCATATGAAGTAGTTCCATGTGAAGTGGGTTCATGTGAAGTGAGTTTATGTGAAGTGGGTTCATGTAAAGTGGGTTCATGTAAAGTGGGTTCATGTAAAGTGGGTTCATGTGAAGTGGGTTTAAGATTAAGTGGGTTCATGATTAAGTGGGTTCCTGTGAATTGGGTTCCAGTAAAATGGGTTCGTGTGAAGTGGGTTCATCTGAAGTGGGTCCGTGTGAATTGGGTTCATCCGAAGTGGGTGTGAGTGAAGTAGGTTCATGTGAAGTGGGTTCATGTGAAGTGGGTTAATGTGAAGTGGGTTCGTGTGAAGTGGGTTCATATGAAGTGGGTTCATGTGAAGTGGGTTCATGTAAAGTTGGTCATGTGAAGTAGGTTCATGTGAAGTGGGTTCCTGTGAAGTGAGTTCATGTGAAGTGGTTCTTATGAAGTGGTTTCATGTGAAGTGGGTTCATGATTAAGTGGGTTCCCGTGAAGTGGGTTCATGTGTAGTGGGTTCGTGTGAAGAGGGTTCGTGTGAAGAGGGTTCGTGTGAAGTGGGTTCATTTTCAGTTGGTTCATGTGAAGTGGGTTCACGGACGGCAAACATTGGAAAATGTGAACCCTCTGATAATTATTCTGAAAATCATGTACAGACTAAAATATTTGAACTTATCAGCGATGTTGACAAATTACTGTAACAGTTTTGTTTACATTATGGTTTCAACGCACGAAATTTCGTTATTGGAGAATTATCAATGATGAACATGAGAACATGAGAATAGTGTTTATCTATTTCTATACGTTCTTCGTATTGATTGGTTTTCTATGGACTTTTATAATTTTTGCACATTTAGCAACTTCGGGTGCTTTTGGTCCATTTAGAATGCTTTAAAGATGCACATAGTCCGATTAAGCGCCCCTCAATTACTATTTATTCCGATTCGGGGGTAAAAATAGTTGATACTAGTCGAGGACCGCACCTATCAAATCTATTATTTTTCACCATCGAGACTTAATAGTGGCCCAGTAAAACGTCGACGGTCTGGGACCAAATTGCGGATGAAGATGGATAACTCTAAGATCAAGAGGCTTTGTGTTGATAATAAGTCCAAATATCGTCGAACAACATGTTGATAAATAACAAGTTTCGGGCAATTTTCTACTACAATTGACAGTGGTTATCATAATTTTTGGGCAAATAATCGATTCTAATAACTGAAGCGACATTTCTAAAAATGTTGTTGTTGTTGGAATCTGATTATATGGGGACCATCGAATCGGACTTAGTAACTTTAAACGTTCCGTATACTGGTCCTGTTTTACAAGAAACAATTCGACTGCATTTGCATTCCACTGTATAATATATATCACGATTGAGTCATGAACGCCCACGCGGAACACTATTATTACTAATACAACCGATGTTAATATGGAATTTGCTTGATAGCTTATTAATGTTAATTTAACATGTATTTGTTATGTCATCAAAGATACTGAATGTATGTGTAATTACGTACCCTGTTTTATTGAGATTAAACAAATCTAAGGCTATCATGATGGATATAGAGGGACGCAAATAATTATGGCGTTGTTTTTATGAATAACATCGTGGCTTCGCCTGGTATATATAATTATGTCTGGCTTTTATATCACATGTGGTTTGTAAAACTGTTTTTTTGTTCATGGAACGATAGCAATTATGACATATAATTCGATGTAATGAATACTATACTGCTGTGGAGGAGTAACTGACAATTCATATACCTTATTTGGATATTCAATACGTATGCCTTATTTGGAGATCCGATACGTATACCATATTTGAATATTTGATATGTATACCTTATTTTGAGAATCAAATTACTCATGTCTTATCCAGTTCATATATCGTGGAGGCCGTATTCTCCCCCTATACGTTTAGTTTATAATTTGTTATCGGCTGCTAATTTTTCGATGGAATGGAAAGGCAACGTAACACTGCGATGTCTCTTCGTGTGCAAATATTACCTGGTTTAAATAAGCAAAATGTTTTACATTGTTCACGATATGAAGGTGGAATAAATGTATGGAATGTTTATAACATGATTTGGCCGTAAATATATCTGCTACAAATATAACTGATACACATTTAACATATTGAATGGTAATTGTGTCATGCTAACAGAAATAGAACGTACAATTCGATGTATCTGAATGTGTATATCTCGATCAAATAATTATTGTTAATATTAATGATAATGCGCCTGACCCCCCCCCCCCCTGATTGTTATCCCATTTCTTCTTATAATGTGTGTATATGGGCACAAACATGTAGCCTAGATCATATACCTTAGGTCAGTGCATACTATCAGGTCTGGCAATTCCCAAATATAGCTCTTGTAGCTACATATGGCTATTGATGATGGATTAATCTGGTTGAAGAGAGATAACCCAATCCAACACAAACAATCATTTAAATATACAATAACATGGTTTGATTATACTCTTAGTAAATGAATATGGTTTGCCATTTGCATGTATAATTGACCAAATTTTCAAACATTGTTACTTTTTCCTGACAACGGTTCCTAAATAGAAGAAGCATATATATCACATATGGATGGATTCAGTCCCATATCACATAGCATAACACATTTATAAACAGATACATGTGCTTAGCTATGCTTCTCGGATATTCCACAAGCTGGTGCAACCGAAATGTCATCGGCAGTGGTTTCATACGTTGTAACAACATAATACCCCTCACCCTTAGTTGCAACAGCTAGCGCTAATGCTTTCATGCAATGCAAATTGGTAAAATATTGTTTTACGATAATCAAATGTAGCTACAATAGCTACATATAGCTACTGTAGCTATAATTGGGAATTGCCAGACCTGACTATATGGCTTGAATATCCAGTTAATTCTATATACGTTTTAACTTTAGCGAATATCTACAACATAGCTCGTAGCCTTCTGGAAGGATGAGAACCCATAATTAATAATTGCGATGTGGAATTTCGAAATCCATTCTCCACTAATCGCCCATAATGGCCGTAACCGTATATAGGTTAGCCGAATATTACTATGACTTCCAAGATTCAAAACAACAGTACCTGAGCTGATTCTGATTTGCCACATTCAGGTTAATCTGGACCAGCTTCCGTCTCTTCGTCGGATTAATCTATTTCGCTCACACCAACACAGTCTTCTGCACTTCTTGGGGGAAGGGTTCCTTTAATCGGAATGTTTCAAGCGAAAGCTGGGAATTATTATCCTTATTCTTGGCGAGCTTCATTCGTAGTAGCATATGGTCTAATTCAGCTATTAGATATGGCATTTGAGCGTCATCTTGCGCGATAAACTAGAAAGGAATGCGGTCGATGCATATACTAGCTTTCAAAAGACCTCTGTATCTACGTATTTCTCAGCTTTGGTGACATAAACATAATGGGGATAACAACTTGTACACCTGGTATTCTTCGCAACCAGCCACTTCTCAATATATGGTTCATCAATCCACATTATCATCGAACGTACTGACGTCCCTATATACACCATCTGTATATGGCTTCGAAGATTGAAACCCTAACTCTTGACGGATGCCTCTCTGCAAAGACCGTAATACATAATAGCCCACACTTCTTGACCATGATCCTAAGTACAATCTCGGTGGCGCCCAGCAATCGTCTCACCGAAGAGATCCAAGCAGATAATAACAATACACACGCGGTGCTAGATTGTGGGCATGTGTCATGATCTTGGAAATGAAATAGGACCATGATTGCATGGCCCCTTCTTTGGGTATGTTTTAGATTCAGACAGAATCCCATGAGTGGCTTTGCTTTCCTTGTATGCTAACATTGTATCTTCACACCTCTTTGGAAGCCGTTCTTAATCAACTGGACCAGGCATGCACCATTGGATACTATTATATAAGCCCCCCCCCCCCACCAGACTGGGGTGTAGTCTTACAGTCGATGCCTTTGATAGCTGGTTGATATGCCATACTCGCGCTGGGTGGTGGTCGGTATGGTTCAAGTAAGTATGACTGCCATCAACACAATGGTGAAATGTACAACGCGAAGAACAGCCATATTAGTGTTACGTTGACGAGATCTTGCAATCGGTACACCAAGCAATTTAGTGGTAACATAACCATTCTGATTATTTGTCCGCATGAGACATATTAACTACTATAATCTAGTTATCATGTATGACCATACCGATAACGTTCGATCTTTGAAAGATTTCCCCAACGTTCACGGCCATTGCCATCGAGACTATAAATTGTTCTTTAAACACACATAGTGAAATAAATGCACCACAGTTCCTGACATTTTCTTGAATACCGCCCGCATACTGTCACTAAACCTGAGAGAGGATGATAACAACGTATACATTCATTCTATAAAGACATCGACAGTTCTAGGGAGACCGGCATAGTATTATCCAGACAAAATTATACGACTGGTCCAGTTTATTCAAAACGGCTTCGAACGGATGTGGAGATACAATCTTACCACACCAAAATATCACCGACACGCATGACATTCTATATCTGAAACATACACCTGGTGCATGAGTGCTGTATACAATGGGCCCCATTTTATTCCCACTATAATGGTGCATGTCCACAAACTAGCACCGCGAGTATTGTTCTTCTCGTTTGGGAACTCTTCGACGAGACGAATGCGGGACGTCACACAGATTGTTTAGGATCATGGTCAGGAAGTGTGTGTAGTCTGTACATTATGGTATTCTCCTTAGCAGATAGGCATCCGTCCAAGAGAATTAGACAGCTAGCAACATTCGAAGCACTGATATATGTCACTGCGTTCGCTAAGTGTGTGAGGTGACGAACCATCTATTGAGAAGTGACTAGCTAACTGGGAAGTTCGTCAGATGTACATGTGGTTATCCCCATGGGGTATGAGAAATACATACATAGTCGTGACCTTCCGTAAACTGGTATACTCATCGACCATATACCTTTCTAGTTCAAGATGACGCACAAAACCCATGTTTAGCAAATATTTACAATCGTAAGCTAGACACCGGGAATGAATTGTTTGAATCGTAATGACCCGAGTGACCCTTATCCCAGGAAGTTGTGAATACTTTGTCTGTGTGAGCGACCTAGATGTATCAGACAAAGAAATGGAATGTGGTCCAGATAATTATGGACGTGGCAAATCAGAATCTGTGACCCGCCATATCAAATCCAGTCGTCAGTCGGGATTTTTTTTACCCTGTGCCAATGCATTCTCTTATATATGCGAGTCGACCATAGGTCGCCTCGCATATATAAGAGAATGCATTGGCCTAACAATTTTTTATCATTTTTTTTAAATAAACGTTTCTTACAATTTTTAGGACATAAAATAAAAAAAACATCCATTATCCTGCAGAGAGCCCCACACATATATAGAAGCATATAGACGAGTGTCGTCTGCTCATGTTTGCCTGGGGCTCTGTATGGGTGAAATTATAAAAAATTTAAAGAATACAAGAAAAAATTATTAAAATTGTATAAAATTGTTAGGCCAATGCATTCTCTTATATATGCGAGGCGACCTATGGTCGACTCGCATATATAAGAGAATGCATTGGCACAGGGTAAAATTTGTGAGTGGAATCAGCAGTTTTATCAGAACTATCTATGAATTACTTGTTCTGATATGAATATTCCGCGCACTTACGGTTATGGTTAATTATCGGCGCTAAGTGGAGAATGGATTTCGAAATACCACATCGCGATTATTAATAGTATGTCTCGTCCTCACAAAAGGCTTCGAGCTATGTTATGCGCTATGGTGCGTTTTAATTTGGAACTAATAGATGGTTTATGTACCGTTTCGTCTACACATAACGATATTATGATAAACAGTTGAAATTTTTGGCCGCCAATTTGGCTGCCATCTTGACTATGAGTACCAATTGCCAAACCAAATAAATACTGCATATCATTGTGCCATATCAATTCAGGTAACGATAACGCCCATCGTAAGAAAGTACAGGAATGTAAGCGTGTTTTCAAATTTTGCCCGCCATCTTTTGGAAAACCATTTCTTTCGTGTAACTTCACTTCAGTATTTACAACTCAACTGTAAGCGGGGTGGAGTTGTCTCGACTGTAATGCCCATGATGTGAATATGAGGGATTTTCGTTGATTTTTCAGAATCTGTCCGCCATTGTGCGTGCTGATTTGGATTTGGGGGACAATAGTAAGCATGCGTGGAGTTGTCTCGACTGTAATGCCCAATGATGTGAATATGAGGGATTTTCGGTGATTTTTCAGAATCCGATACGGATTTGGGGGACAATAGTAAGCATGTGTGGAGTTGTCGTGATAACGTGATATGTTAAAATCAGCGATTTCCCTGGTGGCCATTTGGGCGCCATCTTGGATTTTGGTGAGTATTCTCCAACTCATGTATAAGAGAAATCCTAGTCGGGGTATCTTCTGCACATATATATGAATGGGTGGAGTTGTGATAGCAATAACACCCTTTGATTCGAAACAGACATCGCGTTATTAGCGTCGATTCGTCTTTGACCGGATTATACCGGCATTTGGGAAAACGTGATATCGGACACAAATATACAGCAATAAATGTATATTATGGTCCCACCGTGTTTATAAATAATAAAGTGATACATGTATAAATCACACCAAGATGCCCATGTTTTCCAACAGAGACTAACGAAATGTGGTGAAATGTCAAAAAATAGCAAATGTTTATATGTCGGCGGCCATCTTGGCCGCCATATTGGATTTTTGTGTCGGATTTTTGGCTAGTTTCTAAGGGTTTTATAACAAATCGAGCGAAAAACAAGACCACATGTGATACTCTCTTTCTATGATGGCGATCAAAGAGACCTGGTGCATATCAAGCAAAATGGCCGCCATGATGGACGCCGTCTTGTCTGGAGTCTCTGCGGCCACTTTGTTTTCTTGTTTACAACCGACAAAAAAAATAGAGGAAACATTAAGACGGAAAATATATTTTGGATTAGAGAGTTTACACAAGTCTAATCGCATCACCTGGGTCAACAGCTTCATTGGTGTAAATCGTCTCATTCGTCTCCGCATCATTCTGTTGTCGATTATTTTCTGCGCAGGCGTTACCCTGGCCGGTCCCTATCTGTCTTTTATCCGATAATGCATAAATGATTTTCTCCCGAAATAGATGATCGTTTGAACCAAGGTAAGTATATATTTTCAAACAAGCTCTCAAATCTCCATCCATGTCATCTTTCGTTATATCTTCCAACAAAACTAAGATTATATGACGTCGTTTCTCCATTATTCCCAGGTGGAACGCCGATCTGAATTCGAACAGACACCATTCACTCCGAAGAAAATTCCGAGAAAGAACTAAAATTGTATGCCGGCTTGAATTAATTGAATCTGAAATGTTCTCTGTGATACGTTTTCCAGGAACAAAGTCTCTATCGTGCAGACAAAGCTTGAAGTTGTGCTCGGTGTTATCAATCATAGGTAAGAATGTATGTTGGACCCATGCAAGATCTTCGCCAGAATACGCGATGAAAGCGTCGTATTGTTTCGAGTCGTCATAGTCACGTGATTCCCATGGTAAGACGATTTTAAATTTTGTGAACACGAGTACCCGTATTTCCTTCCGATATTTGGTCGCCACGACGAAAGCTGAGATAAGAAAGACGAATATAACCGTTGCTGAAATCACAGCAGCACGAAATGGGCCCTTGTTTATCAATGGTTCATCTTTCGGACAAACGTCTGATTCTTCAAGGTCTGATATATACACTCCTTCTAAGCTAGCCGGACCCACGCATGTCATATTGCGTAGATAAGCATATCCCCCTTTGATCGGTTGCACAAATTCCGCGTTGCTTTGAAATGAGTTGATTAGTGATATTATGTGGCAGTCACAAATCATCGGATTGTTTCTCAAGTCAACAAAAACACTATTGAGTTTCGAAAGCTGACCTAAATTTCGTTTGGTTAAAGTCGTGAAGTTGTTGTAACTGAGGTCAATTGTTGATTTTCCATTCATACTGGTGTCCGTCAGCGTATAATCGTTGATAAAATTATGGGACAAGTCAACACGTAACATACTTGGGGTATCAGCGCTCCAATACTGGAAAAAATCGGGGAATGTTTTCAACCCGCATCCACGAGAGCTGTATAATCTCGCATGGGGATACTGCCAAGATTTTATGCTGTTAACTGGTTGAGTGAGACTGTTCTCTATTTTATTTTTAACGCACATATAAGCCACTCTGAGGTGATCAGAATTACATTGAAATCGTGCCGATACGGTTGCTGCCACGTCAACATCACGGAGGTCATCTGAAGTAGCATTAGCTGACCATTCAGCATAGTTGTGCATCCCGAATGTTGTGTCATTATAAACAAAACGTTCCACTCTCCGCGAAGGGCAGAAATCCGAGATACTTATATTACCTGCATTTAACTTCCAATATATATAAAGGAACTTCTCTGCCCTATATGTCACTTTGCCTACCATGAACTCGAGAACACCTAGAACATCATCTTCCACCATTCTGTCATCTATAACATAACAGTTATGCAACGACAGATACGTTAAATTGTATTGACCGATCACCGAGGGCAATATCACCGTAGTTCCATTTCCCGGACATTCCAATTGAAGCGCAAACACTTTATCTTCGAACACATCTTGATTGTTTTCGTGCGAAAGAAATGAGAAGAATTCCTTGAAGTCCCACATAGCATTCGAGTCAACTGAGCAAGTAATTCCTAGAAAGTTTTCTTTGCTGTATGATAATTCCTCTAAATGGATGAAATCGGAATCCAGTGTACAATTGGCATTCGACAAGTTAAGTAGCTGAGCACCTGATGCTATTGACGAACTAATTACTAAAATCAATTCCATCGACATGAAAACAATCCACGTATCAACAAGTTTTGAACGCGCCATCGTGTGTTCGTGTGTTCGTGAACAGTATTATACACGGACCCATGGGAGAATATACCAGATATACCGGCTCTGGTATAAAACATACAGTATATATTGGTATAATTGATATTTTCCCCGGGGATTGTGGTACATTATATTGCGCAGTTATGAAGACAGATTTCATTTCAAATACTTTCACACTCCAATGATGCTGTTCATAACTAAAATTGTGTTTAGGCCATACCAATATTAAAGCGTGGTTTTCTAACATTTGAATAGTGTGGTAGATGGAGGAAGGAAATAATACTAAATTTAAAAACAAATGTTCATCATCTCATCAACAACCGATTGAGAGAGAAACTATACTATTCAAGAATTTGCAAAACTCGTTTTAAAAAAGAAATACATTTTTTATTTAAATTATATAACAAAAAGCTGAGGTAAATGTATTTCTTTCCATAAACTCCTACAATAAATACTCACTGACGAGTTGTTTTCATCTGGTCGTTTGCGGAACTTATTACCAGTTCACCCTGTACTTGTATTATTTGTCGTATTCTTATGTTTGCTTAGCACCCCTCCAGATGAATAAAAGATTATTCCAACATGTACTGTTATAACTGCAAAGTTAAATACTATCAATGAAGAGGAACGCGGAAGACAAACCTCCGCCATCATCTATTATCTTTATCATATGCTTATTATATTAACAACACCACCATAAACTAGACTAGTAAAGAAAACTTTTAGATTGTTTTACATTTTGGGAACAGGAAGTTGTCAGACGGATTCGTAAACCGGACAATTAAACACTGCTTTTGTGTACTGTTAAGACGCACTGTCTACCGGGAAGTGATTCATAGTTGTGGTGCAGAGATTCATCCATGAGGTTTTACCACACACCCCCTTTTTTTGTACGCCGGAGTCCGAGTGTTTTGGAGCCGTACGCCTGATCACGACTCTATCTCACGCCAAACCCGACTGCGTAAATTGCATCCCGAACCCAGCAAACATTCACAACAAAACTTCTACGATTTTTATCACATATTTTTTGCAATATTTATGCTTCCCGAAACTGTAAATACATAGATCTATAGGACTTGATAAACACACTAAACCAACATTAAGATTCCCTCTTGCAAACCAAATATTTTACGTGGAATCTCTGTAATTATCATCATTATAACCATGTGCTCTTTGAATAGCACTTTTGCGAAAACTATCTGAATTTACTGCCTATAGTATGTCTGTTTCATTATGAAATAGTCCCATAATTATATTCCGTATTATTCTTAAACTGGATCCTGGATTCCATTCCGTTTAAACGCCTGATTCCAGAATTCATAAGGGAGGGTGTGGTACATTCAGTGATATAGCATCATTGAGTGTCATACAATTTCACGAACAACTGAATATTTTAAAAATAATGAAATCATTGAAAAGCTTTAGTAGATGGTCTTTCGGGAAGAACCTGCTATATTATGTTCGGGATGCAAGAAAAAAAAGTCGAAACAATTTCTATCTTCCAGCAATACAATATTTAAGGCCCATGCCCGCTCCATATTTCCATAGGACTTAACTACACCCCACGTATTTCTTCCTTTTTATGTCCCTCAACGATTAATCAATGTTAGCATGGCACACGTCGTCGCGTAGACACCATACAAGATGTCGTCAACATGGGCGCCGTTTTTCCGACGAGGCACTAAGTCAGTTTGATGCAAAGTATAGAAAGAATATCTTGACGAATTTATCTACTTTTGTGAAGTTAAGACATATAATGCCACCTTTTAAAGGCACAATTGGAACTCACCGTCCGAGATTTCTGTCAAAATAGCCAACGCAAGTGGAAACTATTTTTCATATGTATCATCTAAATCGGTTTCTGCTAGTTGGACATGTTGGAGAATTGTAACTGAATTTTGTATTTTTCAAGTCAACTGATAATTTACGAAATAGCATTAGGGCCATTAGAAACACCACTGCACCCCTAAATATACAAATACACAACTCGTTATGACGACTTCCAACAACTCGTTAAAGCGACTTGCAAGTCGTTACCGACTTACAACAACTCGTTATAACGACTTGATGGTCGCTATAATGACATCCCAACTACTCGTTATGACGACTTGTAAGTCGTTATAACGAGTTAAAATTGTTCCATATCAACATGTAATTGTGAGTAGAATTCGCGTAACAATAACGCCCATCGTAAGAAAGTAAAGGAATGTGGGCATGTTTTCAAATTTCACTCGCCATTTTGGCCGCCATCTTCGATTTGGAATACATTTCTTGCATGAGATGTAAGGTATTTAATTCACCTCAGTATTTCCAAACTCAACTGCAAGCATGCATGGAGTTGTCTCGACAATAATGCACAAATGATGTGAATATGCGGGATTTTCGGTGATTTTTCAAAATCTGTCAGCCATTGTGGGTGCCATTTTGGATTTGGTGGGCTTTTATTTGGATATGATATAAGGATAGTTCTACGCCTCAGTGTTCCAAACTCACTATCGTGAGTATGTTTGGAGAATCTGATGTCGTGACAATAACGCTCACTGTGTTAAAATCAGCGATTTTTCAATTTCTGGTGGCTATCTTGACTTTGGGTGAATATTTCCCAACTCATGTATAAGTGGAATCCTAGCCCGGCTATCTCCTGCACATATATATGCATGGGTGGAGTTATGTTAGCAATAACACTCATTGATTCGAAACAGACATTACGTTATTAGCGTCTATTCGGCTTTAATCGGATTATACCGGCATTTGGATAATCGTGATTTCGGACAAAAATATCCAGCAAGGAATGTATAGTATGGTTCCATTTGTTCATAAATGACTCTTAAATATATAAAATCACGCCAAGATGCCCATGACTAATCGAACTGACCAGTATATGATTTAAAATATGATTTAAATACTATAATTCATCACCACTGGAACCTCTGCGTCTCAGGAGGGGCCCATAGAGTAATAGAATATAGCTGAAATCATAGAAACATTTCCCCCGTCTCTCTTCCAGAATGCAACATAATTGCTAGGGACGTCTGGTTGTGTCCTATTTCAGGATATGGACAGGCGGGCTATAGCAATGGGCGCATGGGTTGTCATATTTCATTATATGGACAGGTGGGAATGGCATGTAGAAAGGGACGCCTGTGTGTCATATTTCATGATGCGGACGGGTGGGCTGTAGCATGCAAGGGACGCCTGTGGTGTCACATCTCAGGATATGGACATGTGTGGTATAGCAAGGGACGCCTGTGGTTTCTATCAGGATATGGGCATGTGGTACATGGGCGACTCATCACAACCATCACTGAAATCACGCCTTCATTCCTTTACTTTCTTACGATGGACGTTATTGTTACGCGAATTATACCCACAAATACATGTTGATATGGAATATTGATATGAAGTATTCATCTGGGTTTGGCAATTGATACTCACAGCCAAAAATTGAAAAGAAGTCGATATTTTCACATACTAATTTCAACTTGTCATAATATCGATATGTATGGACGAAACGGTAAGCCATCTATCAGTTCCAACATAGCTCGTAGCTATATGGAAGGATGAGAACCCATACTTAATAATTGCGATGTGGAATTTCGAACTCCATTCTCCACTAATCGCCCATAATGGGCTTCCGTCTCTTCGTCGGATTAATCTATCTCGCTCACACAGTCTTCTACACTTTTTGGGGGAAGGTTTCCACTAATCGGAATGTTTCACGCGAAAGCTGGGAATTCTTATCCTTATTCTTGGCGAGCTTCATTTGTTGTAGCATGTGGTCTAATTAAGCTATTATGTATGGTATTGGAGTGTCATCTTGCGCGATAAACTAGAAAGGAATGCGGTCGAAGCGTATACAAGCTTTCAAAAGGACCTCTGTCTACGTATTTCTCAGTTTCTGTGACATAATGGGGATAACAACTTGTACACCTGGTGATCTTCCCAAACAGCAACTTCTCAATATATGGTTCATCAATCCGCATACTCATCGAACGCACTGACGTATCTATAGACACAATCTGCATATGGCTTCGAAGTTTGAAAGCCTAACTCTTGACGGATGCCTCTCTGCAAAGACCGTAATGCATAATAGGCCACACTTCTTGACCATGGTCCTAAGAACAATCTCGGTGGCGCCCAGCAATCGTCTCACAGAAGATATCCAAGCAGGTCACAACAGTACACACGGTGCTGCTAGTGTGTGGGCATGTGTCATGATCGTGTAAATGAAATAGGATCATGATTGCACCGCCCCTTCTTTGGGATGTTTTAGATTCAGACAGAATCTCATGAGTGGCTTTGCTTTCCTTGTATGCTAACATTGTATCTTCCCACCTGTTTGGTAGCCATTCTTAATCAACTGGACTAGGCGTGCACCATTGGATAGTAATATATAAGCCCCCACCAGACTGGGGTGTAGTCTTAAAGTCGATGATTTGATTGTTGGTTGATATGTCATACTCGCGCTGGGTGGTGGTCGGTATGGGTCAACGTTGACGAGGTATTGCAATCTGTTCAACATACGTTGGGTACACCAAGCGATTTAGTGGCAACATCACCATTCTGACTATTTGCCTGCATGAGACATATTAACTACTATAATCTAGAGTTATCATGTATGATCATACGGATCACTTTCGATCTTTGAAAGATTTTCCCAACGTTAACAGCCATTGCCGTCGAGACTATAAATTGTTCTTTAAGCACACATAGTGAAATAAATGCACCACAGTTCCTGACATATTCTTGAATACCGCCCACATACTGACACTAACCCTGCGAGATGGTGATAACAACAGCGCATACCTCGATTCTATAAAGACATTTTCCTTTAGCCCATCGACAGTTCTATGGAGACTAACATAGTATTATCCAGACAAAATTATATGTCTGGTCCAGTTTATTCAAAACGGCTTCGAACGGATGTGGAAATATAATCTTACCACACCAAAATATCACCGATATGTATGACATTCTATATCTGAAACATACACCTGGTGTATGAGAGCTGTATACCATGGGCCCCATTTCATTCCCACTACCATGGCGCATGTCCACAAACTAGCACCGCGAGTATTGTTCTTCTCGGTTGAGAGCTCTTCGACGAAACGATTGCGGGACGTCACAGATTGCTTAGGTTCATGGTCAGGAAGTGTGTGTAGTCTGTACATCATGTTATTCTCCTTAGCAGATAGGCATCCGTCCAAGGGAATTAGACAGCTAGCAACCTTCGAAACACTGAGGTATATCACTGCATTCGCTAAGTTTGTGAGGTGACGAACCGTCTATTGAGAAGTGACTAGCTAAATGGGAAGTTCCCCAGATGTACATGTGGTTATCCCCATGGGGTATGAGAAAGACATACACAGCCATGACCTTCCGTAAGCTAGTATACTCGTTGACCATATACCTTTCTAGTTCAAGATGACGCACAAAACCCATGTTTAGCAAATATTTAAAATCGTAAGCTAGACACCGGAAATGAACTGTTTGAATCGTAATGACTAGATTGACCCTTATCCCAGGAAGTGGTGAATACTTTGTCGGTGTGAGCTACCTAGATTTATCAGACAAACAAATGGAATGTTGTCCAGATAATTATAGACGTGGCAAGTCAGAATCTGTGACCCGCCATATCAAATCCAGTCGTCAGTCGGGATATTTTTACCCTGTGCCAATGCATTCTCTTATATACGAGAGTCGACCAATTTTTTATCATTTTTTTTAAATAAATGTTTCTTACAATTTTTAGGACATAAAATAAATTGGCACAGGGTAAAATTTGTGAGTGGAATCAGCAGTTTTATCAGAACTGTCTATGAATATTCGGCGCACTTACGGTTATGGCTAATTATCGGCGCTAAGTGGAGTATGGATTTCGAAATACCACATGGCGATTATTAATAGTATGTCTCGTTCTCACATAAGGCTTCGAGCTATGTTATGCGCTATGATGCGTTTTAATTTGGAACTAATAGATGGTTTATGTACCGTTTCGTCCATACATAACGATATTATGATAAAAAGTTGAAATTAGTATGTGAAAATATCGGCCGCCAGTTTGGCCGCCATCTTGACTGTGAGTACCAATTGCCAAACCCAAATAAATACTGCATATCAATGTGCCATATCAACATGTAATTGTTTGTAGAATTCGGGTAACAATAACGCCCATCGTAAGAAAGTAAAATAATGTAGGCGTGTTTTCAAATTTCGCCCGCCATTTTGGCCGCCATATTCGATTTGGAAAACAATTTATTGCATGCAATGTAAGGTAAATACTTCACATCAGTATTTCCAACTCAACTGTAAGCATGGGTGGAGTTGTCTCGACTGTGAATATGAGGGATTTTCGGTGATTTTTCAGAATCTGTCCGCCATTGTGCGCGCCGATTTGGATTTGGGGGGGGGGGGGGGCAATAGTAAGCATGTGTGGAGTTGTCGAGATAACGTAATATGTTAAAATCAGCGATTTTCCTGGTGGCCATTTGTCTGCCATCTTGGATTTGGGTGAATATTCCCCAACACAGGTATAAGAGAAATCCTAGTCCGGGTATCTCCTGCACATATATATGAATGGGTGGAGTTATGATAGCAATAACACTCTTTAATTCGAAACAGACATCGCGTTATTAGCGTCGATTCGGCTTTGACCGGATTATACCGGCATTTGGGAAAACGTGATATCGGACAAAACTATCCAGCAAGAAATGTATATTATGGTCCCATCGTGTTCATAAATAATAAAGTGATACATGTATAAAATCACACCAAGGTGCCCATGTTTTCCAACAGAAACTAACGAAATATGGTGAAATGTAAACAAAATAGCATTGGATTTTTGTGTCGGATTTTTAGCTAGTTTGTAAGGGTTTCATATTAGTTTCTAAGGGTTTTATAACAAATCGAGCGAAAAACAAGACCGCGTGTGATACTCTCTTTCTATAATGGCGACCAAAGAGACCTGGTTCATATCAAGCAAAATGGCCGCCATGATGGACGCCGTCTAAAGACTTGTCGGGAGTCTCTGCGGCCTACTTTATTTTCTTGTTAACAACCGACAAAAACAATAGAGGAAACATTAGGACAGAAACTATCTCTTGGACTAGAGAGTTTACACAAGTCTAATCGCATCACCTGCATGGGTCAACAGCTCCATTGTTGTAAATCGTCTCATTCGTCTCCGCATCATTCTGTTGTCGGTGATTTTCTGCACATGCGTTACCCTGGCCGGTCCCTGTCCGTCTTTTATCCGATAATGCATAAATGATTTTCTCCCGAAATAGATGATCGTTTGAACCAAGGTAAGTATATATTTTCAAACAAGCTTTCAAATCTCCATCCATGTCATCTTTCGTTATATCTTCCAACAAAACTAAGATTATATGACGTCGTTTCTCCATTATTCCCAGGTGGAACGCCGATCTGAATTCGAACAGACACCATTCACTCCGAAGAAAATTCCGAGAAAGAACTAAAATTGTATGCCGGCTTGATTGAATTGAATCTGAAATGTTCTCTGCGATAGGTTTTCCAGGAACGAAGTCTCTATGGTGGAGACAAAGCTTGAAGTTATGCTCGGTGTTATCAATCATAGGTAAGAATGTATGTTGGACCCATGCAAGGTCGTCGCCAGAATATGCGATGAAAGCGTCGTATTGTTTCGAGTCGTCATAGTCACGTGATTCCCAGGGTAAGACGATTTTAAATTTTGTGAACACGAGTACCCGTATTTCCTTCCGATATTTGGTCGCCACGACGAAAGCTAAGATAATAAAGACGAATATAACCGTTGCTGAAATCACAGCAGCACGAAATGGGCCCTTGTCTATCAACGGTTCGTCTTTCGGACAAACATCTGATTCTTCAAGGTCTGATATATACCTTCCTTCTAAGCTAGCCGGGCCCACGCATGTCATATTGCGTAAATAAGCATATCTACCTTTGATCGGTTGCACAAATTCCGCGTTGCTTTGAAGTGAGTTGATTATGGATATTATGTGGCAGTCACAAATCATCGGATTGTTTCTCAAGTCAACAAAAACACTATTGAGTTTCGAAAGCTGACCTAAATTTCGTTTGGTTAAAGTCGTGAAGTTGTTGTATCTGAGGTCAATTGTTGTTTCTCTATACATTCCTGAGTCCGTGACCGTAAAATCGTTGATAAAATTATGGGACAAGTCAACACGTACCAGGTTTGGAGTATCAACGCTCCAATTCTGGAAAAAATCGGGGAATGTTTTCAACCCACATCCACGAGAGCTGTATAATATCACATCGGGATACTGCCAGTAGCTTATGCTGGGAACTGGTTGAGAGGGACTGTCGTCCTGTTGAGATTTAACGCACATATAAGCCACTCTGAGATTATGATAATTACAATGATATCGTGCCGATGTTGTTGCTGCTATCTCAGCGTGGTTGAGGTCAGCTGGAGTAGCATTAGCTGACCATTCAGTGAAGTTGTGCAACCCGACGGTTGTGCCATTATAAACAAAACGTTCCACTCTCTGCGAAGGACAGAGCTCTGAGAAACTGAAATTACCTCCATATACATTCCGGTACAGATTAAGGAACTTCTCTGGCCTATATGTCACATTGCCTCCCGTGAACTCAAGCACACCTAGAACATCATCTTCCTCCATTCTGGTGTCTATAACGTAACAGTTATGTACCGACAGATACGTTAAATTATATTGACCTATCACCGAGGGCAATATGACCGTAGTTCCATTTCCCGAACATTCCAATTGAAGCGCAAACACTTTATCTTCGAACACATCTTGATTGTTTTCGTGCGAAAGAAATGAGAAGAATTCCTTGAAGTCCCACATAGCATTTGAGTCAACTGAGCAAGTAATTCCCAGGAAGTTTTCTTTGCTGTATGATAATTCCTCTAAATGGATGAAATCAAAATCCAGTGTACAATTGGCATTCGACAAGTTAAGTAGCTGAACACTTGATGCTATTGACAAACTAATTACTAAAATGAATTCCATCGGCAAGAACAACATCCACATATCAACAAGTTTTGAACACGCCATCGTGTGTTCGCGAACAGTATTATATGGTCACCGGTATAAAACATACAGTATATATTGGTATAATTGATATTTTCCCCCGGGGGTTGTGTCATTGTATTGCGCATTTGCGAAGACAGATTTAATCCAAACATATTTCATTTTTATTTTAAATACTGTCACACTTCGATGATGCTGTTCATACGTAACATCGTGTTGAGGCCATACCAATATTAAAACGTGGTTTACGAACATTTGAATAATGTGGTAGATGGAGGAAGGAAATAATATTAAAACAAATGCTAATCATCTCAATCGATTGAGCGAGAAACTATAATATTCAAGAATTTTGTAAAACACATTTTAAAAAAGATATAAAATTTTATGTTAATTATATAAAAAAAAGCTGAGGTAAATGTATTTCTTTCCACAAACCAGTTTAACCTTTTCTACACTAAATACTCATTAGCGAGAAGTTTTCCACCTGGTCGTTTATTAAACTTATTATCTGTACTTGTATTATCTGTCGTATTCTTATTTTTCCTGATTTTTCCTGATGAATAAAAGACCATTCCAATTTCCAATATATACTTTTATAACTGAGTGAGAGAATCCATTTAGTATAGAAAGAGCTAAATACTAGAAATGAAGAGGAACGCCAAAGACAAAACTCCACCATCATCTATTATCTTTACCATATGCTTCTAATATTAACCAACACCACCATAAACTAGACTAGTAAAGAAAACGTTTAGATTTTTTACACTTTGGGAACAAGAAGTTGTCGGACGGGTTCGTAAACCGGACAATTGAATACTGCTTTTATGTACTGTTAGGGTGCGCTGTCTACCGGGAAGTGATTCGTAATTCATAATCACACCATTAATTAAGTAATTCTTCGTTGAACTTCAATAAAGTAAGTTATGTACTGTTAGGGTGCGCTGTCTACCGGGAAGTGATTCGTAATTCATAATCACACCATTAATTAAGTAATTCTTCGTTGAACTTCAATAAAGTAAGTTATGTACTGTTAGGGTGCGCTGTCTACCGGGAAGTGATTCGTAATTCATAATCACACCATTAATTAAGTAATTCTTCGTTGAACTTCAATAAAGTAAGTTATGTACTGTTAGGGTGCGCTGTCTACCGGGAAGTGATTCATAAGTGTGTGCAGGACATCATTATGTTCGTAAACACCCGTTGTTCTTTGACTTGAAAGTCGAATTTTAATCCAAACAAATAAACATCAAGTTGGTGCAGAGATCATTCATGAGGCTATACCACTCCCTTTTTTTCGTACGCCGAAGTCCAAGTGTTTTGGAGCCGTACGCCTGATCACAACTCTATCGCACGCCAAACCCAACTGCGTAAAGTGCATCCCGAAACCAGCAAAAATTCACAAAAATTCTTCGATTTTTATCACATATTTTTGCAATATTTATGCTTAACGAAACTGTAAATACGTAGATCTATAGGAGAATAAACACACTAAACCAACATTCAAATTCCCTCTTGCAAACCATATATTTTACGTGAATTCTCTGTAATTATCATCATTATAACCATGTGCTCTTTGAATAGAACTTTTGCGAAAACTATCTGAATTTACTGCCTATACTATGTCTGTTTCATTATGAAACTATCTGAATTTACTGCCTATACTATGCCTGTTTCATTATGAAACTATCTGAATTTACTGTCTATACTATGTCTGTTTCATTATGAAATAGTCCCATAATTATATTCCGTATTATTCTTAAACTAGATCCTGGATTCCATTCCGTTTAAAAGCCTGATTCCGGATTTCATAAGGGAGGGTGGTGTGGTACCTTCATAAGTCAAGGTGGGGTGGTACCTTCATAAGGGAGGGTGGGGTGGTACCTTCATAAGGGATGGTGGGGTGGTACATAAGGGAGGGTGGGGTGGTACCTTCATAAGGGATGGTGTGTGGTACATAAGGGAGGTTGGGGTGGTACATTCATAAGGGAGAGCGGGTGGTACATAAGGGAGGGTGTGGTGGTATCTTCAGTAATATACATGTAGCATCATTGAGTGTCACATACAATTTCACGAACAACTGTATATTTTCAAAATATTTTAAAAATAATGAATTCATTCAAAAGCTTTAGTATTTGGTCTTTCTGGAAGAACCTGCTATCTTGTGTTCGGGATGCAAGAACAAAAAGTTGAAACAATTTCGATCTTCCAGCAATACAATATTTAAGACCCATGCCCGCTCCATATTTCCATAGGACTTAACTTCACCCCACGTATTTCTTCCTTTTTATGTCCCTCAACGTTTAATTAAATGTTAGCATGGCACACGTGGTCGCGTAGAAACCAGTCAAGATCTCGTTAACATGGGCGCCGTTTTTCCCGATGAGGCACTAAGTCAGTTTGATGTAAAGTATAGAGAGGACATCTTGACGAATTTATCTACTTTTGTGAAGTTAAGACATATAACGCCACCTTTTAAAGGTACAATTGGAACTCACCGTCCGAGATTTCTGTCAAAATAGCCAACGCAAGTGGAAACTATTTTTCACATGTATCATCTAAATCGGTTTCTGCTAGTTGGACCTGGTGGAGAATTGTAACTGAATTTTGTATTTTTCAAGTCAACTGATAATTTACGAAAGCGCATTAGGGCCATTCGAAACACCACCGCACCCCTAAATATACAAATTCACAACTCGTTATAATGACTTCCAACTACTCGCTATAATGACTTACAAGTCGTTCTAACGAGTTATAATTGTTCCATATCAACATGTAATTGTGGGTAGAATTCGCGTAACAATAACGACCATCGTAAGAAAGTAAAGGAATGTAGGCATGTTTTCAAATTTCACTCGCCATTTTGGCCGCCATCTTCGATTTGGAAAACCATTTCTTGCATGAGATGTAAGGTATTTACTTCACATCAGTATTTCCAATTCAACTGTAAGCATGGATGGAGTTGTCTCGACAATAGTGTACAAATGATGTGAATATGCGGGATTTTCGGTGATTTCTAAAAATCTGTCAGCCATTGTGGGCGCCATTTTGGATTTGGTGGGCTTTTATTTGGATATGATATCAGGATAGTTCTCCGCCTCAGTGTTCCAAATTCACAATCTTGAGTATTTTTGGAGAATCTGATGTGACAATAACGCTCACTGTGTTAAAATCAGCGATTTTTCAATTTATGGTGGCTATCTTGACTTTGGGTGAATATTTCCCAACTCATGTATAAGTGTAATCCTAGCCCGGGTATCTGCGGCACAAATATATGCATGGGTGGAGTTATGTTAGCAATAACACTCATTGAATCGAAACATACGTTATTAGCGTCTATTCGGCTTTGATCGGATTATACCGGCATTTGGGAAATCGTGATTTCGGACAAAAATATCCAGCAAGGAAAGTATAGCATGGTTCCATTTGTTCATAAGTGACTCTTAAATGTATAAAATCACACCAAGATGCCCATGACTAACCGAACTAACCAATATATGATTTAAAATATGATTTAAATACTATAATTCATCACCATTGGAACTCTGCGTCTCAGAAGGTGCCCATGCATAGAGTAATAGAAAATAGCTGAAATCATAGAAACATTTCCCCCGTCTCTCTTCCAGAATGCAACATAATTCGAAATAAGATATAGAATTATTCCCCTTCCAGACAAAAAAACACGTCGGTACCTCAACAAAAACAAGATGTTCACAATGGATAAGTTGATAATACAATTTTTTGGAGCTTCCTCTTTCAAATGGTATATAATATGGCATATATTTTATATGTGATCTGGGGGTTCATGCTATATACTATGGCATATATTTTATATAATGTAATCTGGGGTTCATGGTATATACTATGGCATATATTTTATATGTGATCTGGGATTCGATAATTAAGTGGGCCTTTAAAACGCTTAGCTGCAACAATGTAATGTTGAACTGAGAGGGATAGTGTCCAGCAACAAAACAGAGTTCAGTCCCCTCGCTACACGATGGCTGAACGCTACCGACACGTGTATTTTCTTAATTAAATCTAACATTTTTTTATTGAAGTGTTTTGCCAGTTACAATTCATTCTGGCTTGATCTAGACCACTTTCAAATGAATATGGACAGTTCATTTTCTCAGAACGATGCAGAATCAATTGTAACCTACAAAAGTCTCAAATAAATAAATGTGACATTTGTTCATATTACGTGAAGGTGCGCGGGGCAGCGGTAAGTCGTACGTAGGGGACTGAACTCTGCATGGAGCTTGAGATAGTGTCTCACTATTTATAGTATTTACGCAGTTATTGCCAAACAATAGAGTTTCTAATGTTAAATGGCGAATGAGCATCGTTTTAAGTTTATCGAATAATATGGGTAGTTTCCAGGGCACCACAAACGCATATCGGTGAATCCGTTATATAGTTTTCATATTTCATATTATGGACTTGTTTGGGTGCGTGAAACTGATAAGTTAGTACTCACGCGATATGCCAACTGTTGGAATGTAGCATTCTACTAACATCGCAGAAAATTTCAAAGAAATCGACTATACACTCCGTAGAAATCATCGTCTGAACTACGCTCAATTGTAAATATTTACATCTCAATTCGGGACGCAACAATCGGAAATAAACTAATGCAAATGAGTTCGCCATCAAAAGTCATTGCAGTTAATTAATATATTAGAATGACGGTGTGTGCTGTAAATTAGTATTAATATATGTGCAAGATTATTCTCTATTTCTATTTGATCACCCAACCGGAGTGTTTCACATCACTTTAAAGTTCAAATTACTGCAATTTTATCTCAGTCTCGCCAGTGAGATATTCGGATAACGTCTACCAGTAATAAAATACTCGGTTAGAACCCAGACGATAACCACAATCGATTGTGTAAATGGAGTAAGTATATAACCACATTGACACTTACAAAATTACGTTAGAAATTGGACTCGCTGGAATACACAAGCCAACTAGCATAACAATTTCTAAATTGATTGGACTCGCATGGGGAAAACCGGAGATACAGTGACGACTAATCTGGTCTGTATTGAGTGTTCCAGCCGGAGATAAAGTGACGACTAATCTGGTCTGTATTGAGTGTTCCAGCCGGAGATACATTAACGGCTAATCTGGTCTGTATTGAGTGTTCCAGCCGGAGATACAGTAACGACTAATCTGGTCTGTATTAAGTGTTCCAGTCGGAGATACGGTAACGACTAATCTGGTCTGTATTGTGTATTCCAGCCGGAGATACATTAACGGCTAATCTGGTCTGTATTGAGTGTTCCAGCCGGAGATACAGTAACGACTAATCTGGTCTGTATTGAGTGTTCCAGCCGGTGATACGGCAACGACTAATCTGGTCTGTATTGAGTGTTCCAGCCGGAGATACAGTAACGACTAATCTGGTCTGTATTGAGTGTTCCAGTCGGAGGTACAGTGACGACTAATCTGGTCTGTATTGAGTGTTCCAGCCGGAGGTACAGTAACGACTAATCTGGTCTTTATTGAGTGTTCCAGCCGGAGATACAGTAACGACTAATCTGGTCTGTATTGAGTGTTCCAGCCGGAGAAAAAGTAACGACTAATCTGGTCTGTATTGGGTGTTCCAGTCGGAGGTACAGTGACGACTAATCTGGTCTGTATTGAGTGTTCCAGCCGGAGGTACAGTAACGACTAATCTGGTCTTTATTGAGTGTTCCAGCCGGAGATACATTAACGGCTAATCTGGTCTGTATTGAGTGTTCCAGTCGGAGATACATTGACGACTAATCTGGTCTGTATTGAGTGTTCCAGCCGGAGATACAGTAACGACTAATCTGGTCTGTATTGAGTGTTCCGGCCGGAGATACAGTAGCGACTAATCTGGTCTGTATTGAGTGTTCCAGCCGGAGGTACAGTAACGACTAATCTGGTCTGTGTTGAGTGTTCCAGCCGGAGATACAGTAACGCTTAATCTGGTCTGTATTGAGTGTTCCAGCCGGAGATACAGTAACGACTAATCTGGTCTGTATTGAGTGTTCCAGCCGAACGTACAATAACGACTAGTCTGGTATGTATTGAGTGTTCCAGCCGGAGATACAGTAACGACTAATCTGGTCTGTATTGAGTGTTCCAGCCGAAGGTACAGTAACGACTAATATGGCCTGTATTGAGTGTTCCAGTCGGAGATACAGTAACGACTAATCTGGTCTGTATTGAGTGTTCCAGCCGGAGGTACAGTAACGACTAATCTGGTCTGTATTGAGTGTTACAGCCGGAGATACAGTAACGACTAATCTGGTCTGTATTGAGTGTTCCAGCCGAAGAAACAGTAACGAATAATCTGGTCTGTATTGAGTGTTCCAGTCGGAGGTACAGTAACGACTAATCTGGCCTGTGTTGAGTGTTCCAGCCGGAGATACAGTAACGACTAATCTGGTCTATATTGAGTGTTCCAGCCGAAGAAACAGTAACGAATAATCTGGTCTGTATTGAGTGTTCCAGTCGGAGGTACAGTAACGACTAATCTGGCCTGTGTTGAGTGTTCCAGCCGGAGATACAGTAACGACTAATCTGGTCTATATTGAGTGTTCCAGCCGCAGATGCAGTAACGACTAACTGGTCTGTATTGAGTGTTCCAGTCGGAGATACAGTGACGACTAATCTGGTATGTATTGAGTGTTCCAGCCGGAGATACAGTAACGACTAATCTGGCCTGTATTGAGTGTTCCAGTCGGAGATACAGTAACGACTAATCTGGCCTCTATTGAGTGTTCCAGCCGGAGATGCAGTAACGACTAATCTGGTCTGTATTGAGTGTTCTAGTCGGAGATACAGTAACGACTAATCTGGTCTGCATTGAGTGTTCCAGTCAGAGATACAGTAACGACTAATCTGGTCTATATTGAGTGTTCCAGTCGGAGACACAGTAACGACTAATCTGGCCTGTATTGAGTGTTCCAGTCGGAGATACAGTAACGACTAACTGGTCTGTATTGAGTGTTCCAGCCGGAGATGCAGTAACGACTAATCTGGTCTGTATTGAGTGTTCCAGCCGAGATACAGTAACGACTAATCTGGCCTGTATTGAGTGTTCCAGCCGGAGATACAGTAACGACTAACTGGTCTGTATTGAGTGTTCCAGCCGGAGATGCAGTAACGACTAATCTGGTCTGTATTGAGTGTTCCAGCCGGAGATACAGTAACGACTAATCTGGTCTGTATTGAGTGTTCCAGCCGGAGATATAGTAACGACTAATCTGGTCTGTATTGAGTGTTCCAGCCGGAGATACCGTAACGACTAATCTGGTCTGTATTGAGTGTTCCAGATTGAAATGTCATGTACTTTTATGCAATACCGACAAGATTTTATACAAAACAATAATACCAAGATACCAAGCATCGTATTACCCATACATCGTATTACCCATACATCCGCATCGTATTACCCATACATCGTATTACCCATACATCCGCATCGTATTACCCATACATCCGTCCTCGTATTACCCATACATCCGTCCTCGTAATACCCATACATCCCCCATCGTATTACGCATACATCCGCCCTCGTATTACCCATACATCCGCCCTCGTATTACCCATATTTCCGCCCTCGTGTTACCCATACACCCGCCCTCGTATTACACATACATCCGCCCTCGTATTACCCATGCATCCGCCATCGTATTACCCATACATCCGCCCTCGTGTTACTCATACATCCGCCCTCGTATTACCCATACATCCGCCCTCGTGTTACCCATGCATCCGCCCTCCATCGTATTACCCATACATCCGCCATCGTATTACCCATATATCCGCCCTCCATCGTATTACTCATACATCCGCCATCGTATTACCCATACATCGTATTACACCCATACATCGTATTACACCCATACATCGTATTACACCCATACATCGTATTACACCCATACATCCGGCCTCGAACTATTGAACTGCTAACATAATGTACACAGGGGCGGCGAAAGCTTCGAAAAAGTTGGGTCAGAATGTTCTGGGCAGGTGGGGGAGATAACCTAGTTTTTCTTATCACCTGGCCATGGGGGTATGTGGTATACATACCACGTCTGTAATTTAGTACCATTACATACATATAAGGTGGTCTACACTAAACATAAAAGTATGTGGTGTAAACATATACCAATGTAATGCAGATACGTAGCCACGATCTAAAGATTAGTGCAATATACCCGAGCACCGGGGATCTAAAGATTGGTGCAATATCTCCCGAACATAGTGTAATACACCTGACCATCGGAGATCTAAAGATTAGTGTATAATACAACCGAGCATAATGTAATACATCCGATCATATTAAAATACACCCGATCATAGTGAAATACACCCGAACAATACACCAGAGCATCGGAGATCTAAAGATTAGTGCATAATACAAACCTAGCATAGTGTAATACACCCGATCATAGTGAAATACACCCGATCATAGTGAAATACACCCGATCATAATACAATACACCAGAGCATCGGATATATAAAGATTAGTGCAATACAACCGAGCATAATGAAATACACCAGAGCACCGGGGATCTTTGGGTGGGGATTGGCCATCCATATTCAAAATAGTATTATAATATATACCAATTATAAGGTACCCATAATTGGTTACAAACAAGAGGGGCGGGAACGTGCCGTCTGTGCCCTCCCGGCCCTACCGCCTCTGAATGTACAAACCGTAACCTATGTTGGACTGCTGTCTGCATGTGGCCATTAACTCACATCAGTAACACTCGATACCATGGTATCTATTAAATCTGTATAAACCACTCCTATTTAAGCGGTTTTTACTAATTTGCTATAACGGTGGTGGGTCCTGCTGAATTGCTATGATGCTGTTAGGACAAACTGATGTTGTTAAGAAAATTAACATTATTTGTTCTACTTTTGCCATTACCAGGGCCTTGTTTAATCTGAACGAATGGAGTAAAAGCCGTTATGATATATATATTGTAAAATATTTAAAGTGATGTGAAACACTCCGGGTATGGTGATCAACTAGCAATAAAGAATATTTTTACAAATATATCCAAATTTAAAACACACACCTTCATTCGTATATATATATTCATTGAGGGCAGTGACTCTCGATGGAGAAATGCTTTTCGTTAGTTTATCGCCGATAGTTGCGTCCCGAATCGAGAAGTAAATATTCACAATTGAGCGTAGTTCGGACAAGGTTTTCCATGGAGTGGTACGGTTGCTTGAGATTTTCGGCGATATTAGTATAATGCTACAGTCCTCCAGTTGACATAGCGCCTGAATACTCATTTGTCACTTTCGCGCATCAGAACAAGTCCATAATATGTCTTTAAATAATGAAACTTTTGGTTGTTGCAAACCGACATTAATCAAAATGGATATACCTGTTGTTTTTCAGACACCTGAACAGCCATGGATAAAATATTAAAGATATATATGATCATGAAAGTTTCATGCAGACACCTGTTATTTTTCCCTCAAATCGCTCGTATTAGCCATGCAAAGATCGCAAAAGGACATCTTTAGAAAACACAACGGTACATTTTCGTAACAGCATCAATTTGCTCTACAAGCATCATAGAAAATTAGAAGGACCACCTGACTAGGCCTAGGGGTGTAGACGTCTTGTATACTAATTAGGTGTTTTATACAAACTATATATTTCACTTATCATTTAAATTCTAATGTATAAAATAATATATTTGTGTCGAGCCGAGAACGTCGACGGCGCGGGGGCTGTCGTGTTGAATATAAATCATCTATCAAATTATTCTAAACACTTTCGATGTTCTAGGGGAACACCGGGGGGGGGGGGGGTCAAGTGAACAATTTTAATGGGATTTCCATGCAAATCTCCAGAGCAAAAGTAACAGAGTTGCACATACTTCTGAGTGTGACTTGATGTGGTATTGGAAACAACAGGTAGTTGTCTGGCGGGTCCGCTTGCAACTTGTTCCATTATAATGCTGGTATATTTATTTTAGAATTTTATTTTGATTTTTCAAATGTAGGTCATGTGATGTAATTCTACAAAAAAAAATCTCAAAAATGTATTTGTGCAAAATTTTATAATTTACCTAGCGCACCTAGCGCACCTAGCGCACCTAGTACACCTGCCAGTTAATTATTATGAGTGTTCAATGATATGCCTGCTTTGGTTCCCGAACAACTGCTCCATGCACAACTTTTGCTCCGGAGATTTGCATGGAAATCCACATTTAAAATTGGTCATTTGACCTCCCGCTTCGACTGTTATATATGTAAGCCTGACTTGTATGTCACATGCGGTTTCTAAAACTATTTTTCAGTGGAACAAAGCCAATAGTTATATTTGAGTCAAATTCAGTCAATGTAAAACACATTATACTGTCATAACTGGTTGGCTGGAACTTTGCATGTGTCTTTAAAAATTATACTGTTACCATTGTCATAACAAATTGCTAAACATACAAACATTGCTAGACACCCCTCCCCAATTCGGATCGCCACATCCACTATTTATATACACATCGATAATTTCTTCCAGCGTAACTGTCAAGGGAGTCATCGGGCCAATCGCCAAATTATCTACTATACCAATTCAGATTAACCTTACAGTCAAATGTTTGATACATATATAGCCTTGAAATCTATATTTCACATCTTCCTTAAATATCCCAATAGATATAGATATGCATAGTTTTATGTTCGTCCTATAGTTGGAAATCCATAGACACATACGCAGAAGATGTTATTCGACATAATGCAAACTCAAATTGTTTTCTCACCATTTACAAACGTTTCTGTTATCGCCTTCTTGTCATTCATTTTTTTATAACAATGTATTGTCAATTTTGTACGGGAGAGGGACTACCTAAGTTGAAATAACATGTGCCACGATCCCTTTTGTATATTTAAATACGAATAAAATATGTTTAAAGTATAAAAAAAAAAAATGGTCGACTGGAACTTTGCATGTGTCTAAAAATAATAAAGTTAGTACTACGCACCGTTTGTCGATAGAGAAATAGCATAAACGTAGTCCTATAATCGCACGAACACAGCCTGCACGTAGTCCTATAATCGCACGAACACAGCCTGCTGTGGTGTCGCGACAGAGCAGCAGTCGATAGGTACAAGCCTCCGTCGAGTTGATCGAACGCGCCTCTATCGCTGCAGCGATTTTCTCTTATTCACACAGCTGAGATTCAACTCTATTAACCACAGCGGCCACTATAATAAGCACAGCCATATCGAACAAAACGAACTATGCGGAAAACAAACTTCGTAGGCGATCTATTGTTGGCGCGATGAGCGGCCACTTACCCCGAGGTGGTGCGTGATTAGATTACTGACGCATGGTATATGGACCGTGTTTAATTCACAGTAACATATGTTACGCAAGGTTAGATGTCACTGACATCAGGTAGTTAAAGGTACTCATTTCGCGCTCCGCTGTATAATGATTCGCTGATTATTGGTATACATGGGCCATGGGCGTTTTATTTATAGAAATGGGAATTTTTGGGACGGATTAAATGTCGAACTGCGACCCGAATCCGAGTCCGGTAAAGGTGTAGTTGGGAATTCCGGTGAGATGCATGAGAAACCTTCAGTGATAAGCCGTATAATGGCGTATATAGTTGTTGTAATAATTTGAAGAATTAGGTGTTTTAACGGAATTATGAGTTGGTCATTCGTGAAACCAATATATTTTATATTCTATAATTACAATCATGGGTATTATACATGTATAATATATGGTCTTGAGCGCGTTACCATTTCTGACATTGGTTTTCTTGTAATGCTCTGGCCTCCAAATAAGGCTTTTTAAACTCGAATTCTTAAACTCGAATACTGCCCATTGGGCTTGCTCATCTTAATTTTAATAAAGTAAATAATTTGTATTGGTGCATTTTCTTTATAAATTTTCAGCTACCTATAGCTCCACGACCATGATACTGTATACTCTCTTATATCAAGGAGGCTAATATACATATTACCCGGCGGTGGTGCGTGAATCGATTGTAGAAGCAGGGTATATTAGCCGTGTCTGATTCAGAGCAACATATGTTACGCAATGTTTGATGTCACTGACATCAGGTATAGTTAAAGCTACTCACAATGTTCGGGCCAACTAAACCAATGATTTGTTAGTATGTTCCGGAGAACAAAATAACTATATTAATAAATTGATGTTCCAAAGAACAAAATAACTCTATTATTAAATTGATGTTGATTTACTTGGGTTCCGTGGAGTTATGTGGATGCAAGATGGTCTGACATTTTATTTTGTGGTACACGAAAACTTTAAGACTTGCATCCACACTCCATGGAACGAAATACAATCGACATCCATGTCTTATGTTTGCACTCGATTTGCAAATTAAAAGAGCATTTAGGGCCCGTTTTGAACGATATTCTGGTAGCACGTTGCTTCCATTCAATATGAAAACAAGTTGTAGCCTGCGCGCGACGTCACGTGCTATATAATTATGTACATACTATATGTAATACTTTGTAATTCATTCTGCATACTGCTCCGATAGCCAGAGGCGGACTGGGCCAAAAAAACCGGCCCGGGAAATTAATATAATACCGGCCTATCAGTTCGGGGGGGTGTCCACAGTCCACCTTGGGAAATTCCAACTGCACCCCCCCCCCCTTGAATCAGAATCAGATCAAATACATGTTTTTGCATAATTCCATTTGAACGTCTGGCATAATATATCCTATATATTCACAAACCATGGTTCTATATATTCCCGATATGAGACCATTCAGATATTAATCCTAGCATCTAGACTGGCATCAACTGAAGCGTTCCTATTTTGTAGTAAATTTCAATTGGGGGAGGGTCCGGGAGGGGTGCGTGAGATTTTTTTGGGATTTACAGCTGGAATCTCGAGATTAACGGGGTCTTTACGTGGTGTTATATGATGCTGACAAGTTCATTTAATGACAAAATTACGATTAGCCAATTCGGCTGGTTAAACAACACATGTGGCGGCCCACGTCCGGAATTTTCCGGGTCTCTCGATCAGCCCCCCCCCCCCCCCCCCGAACGTCACATTATGCTCACATGGGGAACCTGCAAACTTCCCAATTTAGGTAACTTCTGTCTTTCCTCGCCGGTTTTCCGCTTCTCGGGTGATATATATTTATATATATATATATATATATTGGCAGTACACATTATCCGAAGTAAAACATTTGATATGTGGAATAATTTCCGAATCAATATATTCTTGTTTAGTGACGGTTCCAAATATGGTTACAATCGGGACAATCTCAGACGCCGTCGTAAAATGGAATTCACTTCATGAATTTATGTGAGAAGAGTGCCATCTTATTGGATACACGGCAGGTTAAACAACACATGTGGCGGCCCACGTCAGTTTCATTTGCGCCCCCCCCCCCCAACCGTAAAAAAACCCTCGGATTCTTGCTTGATAGAAAATCACATGGAATCAGAAATTTCCCGCTCTCCCGATCGGCCAGTCCGCCTCTGCCTATAGCAGCCTATATGGAGTGTTTATGTGAATCAGAATGACGTGATTTCAACCAATCAGCGTCCCCGATTCAGGTTCCGCACCGCAAAAACAATGTAAATATAAATACACTCTATAGCTGAAATGAACATTTTGAAGAAAAAAATAACGCCGTTATAACATCATTTTTTTTTAAATTAATCTGAATTTAAATCTAAATTAAAAAAATTAACGACGTTGTCACATCCACCGGTGCACCTCGAGTTACAACACCACATTTTGGGTCTGAGAGAAATAGATAGACATGTCCTAATATCTATATATATATTTGCGAATGTCTGTCTGTCTGTGTGCTTTAGAAATTCACAGGGGACCATCCAGATAACAACAGAGGGGTCTATTTGGGGTACTTTTTTACGAGAAAGATAATTGGGCGGGTTAGAATTTTCTAAAGTGACGCTGTTGTCAGGGGCACAAAAGGGGGAGGGGGAAGAAACAAAATTGTCGCCGATTTCCACCAAACTTATACATCATCGTCTCCATGATACATGTATGAGGAATCTAATGGTGTGGTTTATAGACGTAAAACAGTGGCGCAACAGTTGAAGATGATATGTCTACGGTCCTTGAGAAGGTTGAAAGCTATATAAAAGCCGAGAGGAAACAAGACGCTCAAATCGCCACACTGAAAGATGTAATTTCAAAACAGCCTGGAAAATGTTCAAATAACACTCAAAATATTAACATTGACAAAAACGTGTTGGAAACAATGAAACAGAATACAGACAGAATGCAGCAAGAATTCCGACGCCACACTAACGAGACGTGCAGTAAACTACAGACCATGATTGAAAGTGTGTCGAAATCACATACTGGGTCAATGAATTCCCAAACAGAGCTGATTAATAGTGTTAAGGTGCTTTGCACTTCTATTCAACAGAGACCTCAACCAAATTCGTATATGTATAAGGAGGATAACCAGAAATCCACAAGTGTTCACATTAACAACCAATCAGCAGACGCCTCTATAAACAGCATCCCTGTCGATAATTCCGACCACAGTAGCGAAACCCGTGAAACGAACGAAACGTATTCCAGAACAATTAACAAGGATCGTGTTTTTAGACAGAGACTTGATGAACCACTGAAAACAGCTAAAGTTTTTGTTAGCAACTTTGTTGATGAAGTGACAGTCTATGACTTGAAGGACGTTCTGACGCAAAATGACATTTCATTCACCAAAATTCTGTTAATGTCAAATAACTCGGCTAGAATCAATGTCTGTGAATCTCAAGTTGATCAAGTTACAAGCAGGTATTTTTGGGCAAATCGGATTTATTGTCGGAAATGGATACCTTACAACGAGCATACAACAAAGCGTGAAGAAGAACGCCGTTATTATGATTAGTTTGATTGATTGCTTGCCTATAGTGAGCACTATTAATTGTATTAACACGAAGTAATATCATGTCACCACCCTGTCATTCTAACCTACACCATAAGTCGTATTTTACTATAATATGTTTATTGCTGTGCCTACTATCGACATTGTGTATTCATGTATCTCTAAATTATATATCACAATATGTACCGCCGTATTTGAGCACCACATATATTATCATGACGTCCAATAACTGTAGCCAATTAAAACGGAGCTTCCTAACATGGAATGCCACAGGCCTAATGAGCTCTTCAGCTTACCTAACAAGATTTCTTGAATTTAATCATATCGATGTGGTAGGTGTCAGTGAACACTGGCTACATGAACACAATGCAGATTATGCGCAATGTATCAGTAAGCAATATGATTATCACGTTGTCTGTGACGCCTCGCAACGTCTACCCATGCAGAGGGGTAGATATTCCGGCGGTGTCCTACTTATGTGGCATAAAAAATACGCAAAATACGTTACCGCTCTTCAAATTCCAGATGATAGGATTGCTGGCATTCAAATGCAAATTAGCCGACATCAGTATCTATATATCTTCCAGATATACCTTCCTTCTACAAATCACACTCTTGACTTTTACAAAGAGTATTTGCAAAAGGTCAGCACTGTTTTCGATACATATAGTTCGCTGGGCAAAATAATTATGATGGGAGACTTTAATGCAAATCCGGACAAAAAGGGTCCAAGGAATTCTGCATTCAAGAAATTTGTCAAAGCGCTAAAATGTTTCTCTGTGAATCACTCGAGATGCAGATACCCAAATAGTTCTACGTGTATTCCGTACAATAGTAATAACGGCACAGTTATTGATCACGTTTTGATTCCCACTGAAGACTCAGCCCTTATACCAGACATCAATGTTATCGATGACGATTCCCTAAATGTGTCAAATCATCGCCCAATTTTGTTCACAATGCAATTTCCAGTTGACAATCACGGCATTTACAACGTCACGAACAATAACTCTAAACCAAATTGGAAAAAAGTTAAATCAGACCCTTCAATTTTGCAAAATTATCGCAATGCTCTTGACTTAAAGCTATGTGATAGTAAAACTGACATTATTAACGTATCTGAAGTTGATGTTATATATAATGAGATTGTAAACGCGATAACATATGCATCTGATCAGTGTATACCCCGCAAGAGGTTCTCAAAACACCTCAAACCGTTCTGGAATAAAGAACTTAATAGCTTGCATAAAGAAATGAAAAAGTATCGATCTATTTGGATCAGGGATGGCCGACCCCGTGCTTGCTCTGGTGCTATAAGCTACACAAACTATAAAAACGCAAAGGCACACTTTCGAAGGTTGTATCGTTTGAAATCTTATAAGTACATTCAGGAAATAAATCATGAAATTGATCACAAAGCTGAAGTTGACCACGACTCATTCTTTAGGTTATTCAATCTGAAACGGTCTAAACGAGTCAGCCCCAATAATATGTTTCATCACGATGGAAAACTCTTAAGGGACCCTGAAGACATTGTGTGCGCATGGGGTGATTACTTTGAACAATTATATACGCCACTGACCTCAGAAGAATTTGATCAAACGCATTATACCTCAGTAAATAGTTTTGTCAATGACATAATACAAGAAAAGGCACCTTCTTCTATTGATAAACTCATTCTCTTCCCAGTTACATGTCAAGAACTCAAATCTGTGTATAAGTCTCTAAGCTTAAATAAAGCTGTAGGGTGGGATAACGTAGCATACGAGCATATTATATACGGCAGCGACTTACTCACAAATATTTTATCAACCTGCTTATCCGGAATATTTAAATATGGTAAAGTTCCAAAAAATGCAAAGAAAGGAATAATTATAACTCTACACAAAGGCGGTTCCAAAAGCAAAGATGACTTTAATAACTATAGAGCAATTACATTGATGCCTGCCCTATACAAAATTACTGAACGTGTGCTTCTGAACCGAATCGAGAAATTCTCTCCCCGCACTCTAGAAGTTGACCCATTGCAGCACGGGTTCCAAAAATGTTTGAGCTCAAATATGGTGTCGTACATGACACTAGAATGTATTGATTATGCTAAAGATGTTGGTC
The DNA here is from genome assembly GCA_032622095.1 of Siphonodentalium dalli. NCBI lineage: Eukaryota > Metazoa > Mollusca > Scaphopoda > Gadilida > Siphonodentaliidae > Siphonodentalium > Siphonodentalium dalli. The sequence goes on from CP136064.1 coordinate 18,460,827, forward strand.
ACAAAATGTACGCATGTTTCCTGGACGCAATGAAGGCCTTTGACACGGTGTGGATCAACGGGTTGTTGTACAAACTATATGATCGCGGCATTCAAGGCCTCTCGTTTTCTCTTATACATAGCCTGATATCTGATGTCCAATGTTCAGTTAGGTATAACGGTACATCATCCCGTTGGTTCACAGTGTGTCAAGGAGCAAGGCAGGGGGGAATATTATCCCCTTCATACTATATGATCTATGTGAACGACCTCATACTACAGCTGAGGAACTCAAGAAATGGTCTAAACTTATATGGTATAGATTGTTCCAGCCCAACGCTAGCTGACGATATGTTATTACTTTCACTTACTATGACTGGGTTACGTAATCTTTGCGACATCTGCTACCGTTACAGCACGGTGTGGCGCTATATGTACAACCCATCAAAATGTTCCGTTATTGTATTCAATGAATCTAAGGCGCGTGCAAACAAAACTGACCGTAGATGGCATATTGGACCATCTGTAATACCGGAAGTGGAAGAAGTTACCCATCTTGGTATTCCTTTAAATAAGTATGATTTAAATGGTGCATTTGTAGATACAATTTGTCGCAAAATCAGGGGCACCTATCTCATGTTATCTAATGCTGGCCTTTACGCCGGTGGGATAACGCCACTGAGCTGTAAGACAATATACGAATCTATTGTCCTCTCAAAGTCGCTATTTGGCGCAGAATTACTATGGAACCTGGCACATAAACATGAGGAAGCTCTTGAAAAATGCCATAGATTTTGTCTGAAACAGGTTCAGGGTTTACCTACGCGTGCTAGAACAGTTATCGTCCATGGGCTCATAGGAGTTCACCCTATTATGAGCTATATAGATAAACGAAAACTATCGTTCCTTAGTTCAATGTGTAATCTGGAACAAATTAAAACGGCCAAGGAAATTTTCATTTTCCGTCTTTATCAACACGCACTTGCTCCAACAACTTCTTGTAAAAATTTCTCCTCCGATATCATGGTAACAATGAATAAATACAAACTGGTAGACTACTTGCGTCTGTATTTGAAGGAATCAGTATTTCCTTCTAAAGAGAAATGGAAACAATTAACTAAAGCTCTCATTAATGAGACTGAGAGCGCGGCCTGGTCCGAGAGAATTCATGCTGATAACTCCCTAATTCGATTCTCGAAGATTCAGACCACGTTCGAAGTCTCGCATCTGTGGAAACTGTGCCGCCTGTTTCCAGAAAATAAATTGTCTTATTACAAAATGGCACAAATTATACAATTCTCCTGCGTTCCGTGTGATACAGGTATTTGTTCAAATTGCTCTCGCGCGTACTCCGACTACATGCGGCATGCAATAGTCCAGTGTTCCTCATTAACGTGTATCCGTGACGAAATAGAATTTTCTGTTTTGTGTAGATTTGGAGTTCAAATTTACATACGCTTTGATTCTCTTTCAGATGAAGATAAATTATTATTCTTCTTGACGGCAAAATTTGAAGAAATTGCCTCTTATGTCGAAGATATCAACGACTTTGCAAATTTCATAATTAATTGCACTTGTAAACTATGGGAAGAATATCATTGCCTCTCTGTTTGAATTGTAGTTAAACAATCTATAGTATACGCTAGTAATGACATAATGCTATACATAACTCATAGAATCCATAGAATCCGAAGACACGACAAATGAGTAAATATATATACTTGAGTGGTGCTGGGGAAATGGTCGGCTCCGAGTCGGTAAGACTGCACAAAGGCATTGGCGTTTGTGGGTCTTCCAGAGAGAGAGATCCCCGATTTGGGTCCAACTCCGGCTTGGTCGTCTCGGAGTATGCTATTTCTCTGGTCCCAGTTCCTTATATATAAAGATCTATATAACCGTATAATAACACATCACATTTAGCCTGTCGTGGAGAGCCAATTAGATATTTGACCATATGTTCATTCCATTACACGATAACGCTACATTGCCATTCTGGTCGTCTGTCTCTGTCTATACATATAACGAATGTGTGTCTGTTAGTATGAATACTTCATGCATGTAATTCGCCAATGTTTCGTGTGTGTCTGTTAGTATGAATGCTTCTGGGAGTTTGTTTGTTATAAATGGAAGTCATGCATGTAATTCTCCAATGTTATAGATGTGTGTCTGTTAGTATGAATGCTTCTATGTGTATGGTTGTTGCAAATGGAAATCATGTATGTAATTCTCATGTTCACCACTTAGATGATGACTGTAAATATGTTGACTTTTGTTACCTGTTTATGTTCTTATAATTTATATTAATTGTATGCATTCTCTAAATATCTCCATGAATGGAGGAAATAAAGAATATATATATATATATTAGCCGTGTCTGATTCAGAGCAACATATGTTACGCAATGTTTGATGTCACTGACATCAGGTATAGTTAAAGCTACTCACAATGTTCGGGCCAACTAAACCAATGATTTGTTAGTATGTTCCGGAGAACAAAATAACTATATTAATAAATTGATGTTCCAAAGAACAAAATAACTCTATTATTAAATTGATGTTGATTTACTTGGGTTCCGTGGAGTTATGTGGATGCAAGATGGTCTGACATTTTATTTTGTGGTACACGAAAACTTTAAGACTTGCATCCACACTCCATGGAACGAAATACAATCGACATCCATGTCTTATGTTTGCACTCGATTTGCAAATTAAAAGAGCATTTAGGGCCCGTTTTGAACGATATTCTGGTAGCACGTTGCTTCCATTCAATATGAAAACAAGTTGTAGCCTGCGCGCGACGTCACGTGCTATATAATTATGTACATACTATATGTAATACTTTGTAATTCATTCTGCATACTGCTCCGATAGCCAGAGGCGGACTGGGCCAAAAAAACCGGCCCGGGAAATTAATATAATACCGGCCTATCAGTTCGGGGGGTGTCCACAGTCCACCTTGGGAAATTCCAACTGCACCCCCCCCCCCTTGAATCAGAATCAGATCAAATACATGTTTTTGCATAATTCCATTTGAACGTCTGGCATAATATATCCTATATATTCACAAACCATGGTTCTATATATTCCCGATATGAGACCATTCAGATATTAATCCTAGCATCTAGACTGGCATCAACTGAAGCGTTCCTATTTTGTAGTAAATTTCAATTGGGGGAGGGTCCGGGAGGGGTGCGTGAGATTTTTTTGGGATTTACAGCTGGAATCTCGAGATTAACGGGGTCTTTACGTGGTGTTATATGATGCTGACAAGTTCATTTAATGACAAAATTACGATTAGCCAATTCGGCTGGTTAAACAACACATGTGGCGGCCCACGTCCGGAATTTTCCGGGTCTCTCGATCAGCCCCCCCCCCCCCCGAACGTCACATTATGCTCACATGGGGAACCTGCAAACTTCCCAATTTAGGTAACTTCTGTCTTTCCTCGCCGGTTTTCCGCTTCTCGGGTGATATATATTTATATATATATATATATATATTGGCAGTACACATTATCCGAAGTAAAACATTTGATATGTGGAATAATTTCCGAATCAATATATTCTTGTTTAGTGACGGTTCCAAATATGGTTACAATCGGGACAATCTCAGACGCCGTCGTAAAATGGAATTCACTTCATGAATTTATGTGAGAAGAGTGCCATCTTATTGGATACACGGCAGGTTAAACAACACATGTGGCGGCCCACGTCAGTTTCATTTGCGCCCCCCCCCCCCCAACCGTAAAAAAACCCTCGGATTCTTGCTTGATAGAAAATCACATGGAATCAGAAATTTCCCGCTCTCCCGATCGGCCAGTCCGCCTCTGCCTATAGCAGCCTATATGGAGTGTTTATGTGAATCAGAATGACGTGATTTCAACCAATCAGCGTCCCCGATTCAGGTTCCGCACCGCAAAAACAATGTAAATATAAATACACTCTATAGCTGAAATGAACATTTTGAAGAAAAAAATAACGCCGTTATAACATCATTTTTTTTTAAATTAATCTGAATTTAAATCTAAATTAAAAAAATTAACGACGTTGTCACATCCACCGGTGCACCTCGAGTTACAACACCACATTTTGGGTCTGAGAGAAATAGATAGACATGTCCTAATATCTATATATATATTTGCGAATGTCTGTCTGTCTGTGTGCTTTAGAAATTCACAGGGGACCATCCAGATAACAACAGAGGGGTCTATTTGGGGTACTTTTTTACGAGAAAGATAATTGGGCGGGTTAGAATTTTCTAAAGTGACGCTGTTGTCAGGGGCACAAAAGGGGGAGGGGGAAGAAACAAAATTGTCGCCGATTTCCACCAAACTTATACATCATCGTCTCCATGATACATGTATGAGGAATCTAATGGTGTGGTTTATAGACGTAAAACAGTGGCGCAATTTGAGTCAGGTGTGCACTGAACGGGAGGGGCCCAATAATTTATAAACCTGTTTAGCGCCGATTTCCACAAAATTGATACACATCCTTCTCCATGAAACAAGAAATATAATCGTGTGATTTAAATATGCCAACATTGGCGCCATTTGACTCAGGGGTGCACGGAAGGAGAGAGGGGCAACAAAATTGCTAAAAACTTTTAAAGGCCGATTTCCACCAAATTGATACACATTCTTCTCCATGATTCCAGAAATCTAATCGGGTGATGTAAAGATGGAAATGTGGCGCCTTTTGAGTTAGGGGTGCACGGAACGGGAGAGGGGCACCAAAATTTATCAAACCTTTTAGCGCCGAATTCTACCAAATTGATACACATTCTTCTCTATGATACGAGAAATATAATCGTGTAATGTGACGACGCCAAGTTGGTGCCATTTGGATGGAAGCTGGAGGGGGCACTTAATTTGATAAGAATGTATTTGGTCCCCGATTATCACCAAACTTATACATTATCATCTTCATGACATCAGGAGCATAACGGCGTGTCTTAAAACTGTCATAAGTCCCGTGTGATTTAAATATGTCAAAAGTGGCATTTAAAGTGTGATTTAAAGATGGCAAAAGTGTTGTCATTTGAGTCATGTGTGCAATGGAGGGGGGGGGGTGGATGCCAAAATTTATAAAACTGTTTTTATATCCGAATTACACCAGATGGATACAAAGTCTTCCCCACCAAACTGATACATAATCATCTCCGTGATAGCAGGAGTATAATCGTGTGGTTAAAATACGCCAAATTGGCGATGTTTGTTTAAGAGATGGGGCCACTATATTTGATACGAATTTGATTGTCGCCGATTTCCACCAATTTTATATATATTCATCTTCATAATGAGTTGATATGTCATAGTGGCACCACTTTAGTCAAGGATAGGACGGAAGGGACAACATCTATAGAAATATGTTTAGCGCAAATTTCCACCAAATTCATACACATTATTCTCCAATGATACTATAGGAATCAAATTGTGTGGACTCGTTGAAGACGTCAAGATTTGTGCCTACATTTTGGTCTCTCTGTATCACATATGTGTCTGTGTCACATGTGAAGGTATATCGACAATCTATATGGCACCAAAGGGATTAACACAATATTACGAGCAAGATAATGGTGTTGGTTAAATTGTTCTAAAAAGACGGTGTTTGTGTCAGGTGCAAACAAATGGGGATTCCCCAAACTGATACAATATAATGTATGGTCTTGTTCTTCTCAGGAGTGCACAGAGCGCACCAACATATATTTAGACGCCCATTGCCTCCAAATTGATACATATTCTTCCCCATGATAGGCGGAATTTAATTGTGTGATTTAAATAGGGGTCGCTTAGGTGATACATGAGGGAGGCGCTAAATTTTATAAGAATTTGTTTACTTGCCGATTACCACCACACATACACGTAATCATCTCCGTGATAATCAGGAATCTAATGGATGTGGTTTAGATATGGGAAAGGCGCTACCGTTCAAGACTTCAAGTCATGATAATGTGGAAGGGATAAGCACCAAAGCTGATACAAATATGATTGGCCCTAATTTCCACCAAGAAGGCACGCTATACTTGAAACATTGATGAGACTGATTTTGTCTCCAATATCAACAAAAGTTGTATAAAGTCGTCTCCATATAATTCGTTCTATAAGGAGTTTTTGGCATTCACATTTCATAGCCTCGACATGTGGTGACCTAATTAATTCACTTGAACAATTACATATTCTCAACTGTCATTTGTATGGGCACGGGAATCAGTACATTCATGCAGTGAGTTCGTAAAACAGATACATAGAATACAACATTATAAGTATACTTATCATTATATTTAAGAGATGCATATATTCTTGCAAAATGAGGGACCTTGAATCGTTAGAGGGTGGCATGTTAGACTCTGTTAGAGAGATGGACATGCGTTGAAGACCCATTCGCAATAGCGATGACTACTAGTGTGCAGTCAAATATAGTTCCTTCTGAGATAAAAGAAAACAGTCAATAGCACATGAATTTTCAGGATCCTCCAATACTGGAATCTGACAAGGGTATATCACCCGATACAGATAATTTCTTTCAGTTTTATAACAGACCCATAGCCTAACATAAACAACTTAAAACCTAGCTCTGTGTCGGTTGCATGTATAGCTGATATATATAGCAACTTTTATTTTAAACTAAGAATAAATGGCCACTACAACACTATGGACAGACGAGCAACAGTGCATTTCTTTAAAACATACTGATCAAGACTATTCTCTATTCCCACCACATACCTGTCTTGTTCGTCGGCTGTTTAAAGTGATGTGAAACACTCCGATTGGGCGATCACATATAAATAGAGAATAATCTTGCACAAAGTAGTTATTTTTACGAATATTAATCCTAATTTACAGCACACACCGTCATTCTAATATATTAATTAACTGCAATGACTCTTGATGGCGAACTCATTTGCATTAGTTTATTGCCGATTGTTGCGTCCCGAATCAAGATGTAAATATTTACAATTAAGCGTAGTTCAGACGATGATTTCTATGGAGTGGTATAGTCGATTTCTTTTAAATTTTCTGCGATGTTAGTAGATTGCTACATTCCAACAGTTGGCATAGCGCCTGAGTACGAACTTATCAGTTTCACGCACCCAAACAAGTCCATGATATGTCTTTAATATATTGAGATCTTTGTTCGTGTGAACATGTTGTGACATAATAAGAGATGTGGCTGTGGTGAATGACGTTCACGTACAAGTATTAATCAAGCTGACAAAAAACCTTTACAAAATGGGTTAAACTATCTTACCATAGGTCGCCTCGCATATATAAGAGAATGCTTTGGCCTAACAATTTTTTATCATTTTTTTTAAATAAATGTTTCTTACAATTTTTAGGACATAAAATAAAAAACACCCATTACCCCACACATATATAGAAGCATATAGAAGAGTGTCGTCTGCTCATGTTTGTCTGGGGCTCTGTATGGGTGAAATTATAAAATTGTTAAAGAATATAAGAAAAAATTATTAAAATTGTAAAAAATTGTTAAGCCAATGCATTATCTTATATATGCGAGGCGACCTATGGTCGACTCGCATATATAAGAGAATGCATTGGCACAGGGTAAAAAAAAATCCCGACTTACGACTGGATTTGATATGGCGGGTCACATATTTTAATAGAATGCACTATTCACATATAGGCATATTTAAAAGAATGCACTGACTTACAAGGTCAAGGTACATATACGATGCTCTCTGTGCGAGAGAATGCATTGGCACAGGGTTTTAGAAACAAAATCAGGAACCTCCAGTCATGGAATGGTTAAAAGTAAATATAGTCCCATATAAGTATTAAACGCACACGTTTACCTAAACTTAAACCTAAAAATATTATTGGTATGGGGGCTTTTATTATGTTTACTCAAATATCCTATATTTCGGTATTTTTCCATTTGGCTTCTGAAAAATGGCCAAAAACATTTGGAAATGGCCAAACAATGAGCCAAACATAATGTTCGTGCCAGCCTGAACCATAGTGCAGACAAACCGACGTTAAAATATTACAATGACGGGCGCATACAATTCCTACAATAGTTGACCATTAACACACAGTGTAATGGGTGATCGGACAATCGTCGATTGATAAAACAGCCCTCTTGAGATGATGAAATGGCGCCCTTGATGGCACATAATATGGATGATTGACGATAGATATGCGATGGTTGTGGACGTTCCACTTGAGAACATAGCAACTCACTGCATTGATATATATATATAGTGGGGGTAGGACATACATGGTGTTATTAAGTACTAATGCACCATCCAACAGGGAATATTCAATTGTTCCACGACGTTTAGGATGTGTGCATTCTCTGCGATAGATATTATAACATGCATTCATTCCATTGGTGGTCGATGACATGGAAGTAATTTATATACTTTATCTATACCAACAAAACTCAATTCTGTTTATATATATAACATATATGGCACAGCAGCATGCTATACATACGTCACCGACTATACAAAACACAAGGTGTCTATTTTAGAAGCAAGTGTAAATTTGAGAAAGTGCAATTTTTTTGGGGATTTGGGTGGGATTTAAAAACCCGGCGAGCGGGCCTTGTGACTCAAAGACTGACGTCAGCTCCAACTGAATCACACAAAAAACCGGCGAGCGCGCCTTGTGACTCAAAGACCGACGTCAGATCCAACTGAATCACATCCTCACTTTACCTATAGACAGTCTCACTTTCTCTCTCTCTCTCTCTCTCTCTCTCTCTCTCTCTCTCTCTCTCTCTCTCTCTCTCTCCCTCTCTCTCCCTCTCCTCTCTCTGTCTTTTCTCTCTCTCCCCTGCCTCTCATGACATCATCAATACTATATTATTATTATATTTCCATTCCTTCCCGTCCGACCCCCGCCCCTCTACAAGATGTATATGTGTTATTATGATTGGAATAAATATGTTTACACTAAAGACCGACGTCAATACCACAATAAATACAATTTTTTTGTTTTTGACTGCTTATAGGCGACCAAACGGCTGGACCATCAGATCTGATTTTTTGTATATACGGGTAATTTGACCCAGGAGCGTTATTAAATAGGCACTGTTGACCTCAGATGTCTTAAAGGGCACTAATAATTATGTTGTATAATTATGTCTTGGCTATAGGCAACCAAACGGCTGGACACCGGCCCAGAAATGAAAATGTGCACACATCGATAATTTGGCACGGCAATCTTATTAGATAGCTCCTGTTGACCTCAAATGTCTTAAAATGGTATTAACATTTTATTAAATTAAATAATTGATTATATACCAAAACCGGTTGCAATCTGGTCGGTGAAAATTGAAACATGTGAGATAAATTGACCCGTGGAGTATCATCTGATAGGCATCAACACACGTAAAGGATAGAGTATCCCATATACAGGATATAGTGTCCCATACAAAGTATAGAGTGTCCCATACAAAGGATAGAGTGTCCCATATTAAGGACATAGTGTCCCATATAAAGGATAGAGTGTCCCATATTAAGGATATAGTGTCCCATATAAAGGATAGAGTGTCCCATACAAAGGATAGAGTGTCACATACAAAGGATAGAGTATCCCATATAAAGGATAGAGTGTCCCATACAAAGGATAGAGTATCCCATATAAAGGATATAGTGTCCCATACAAAGGATAGAGTATCCCATATTAAGGATATAATGTCCCATATAAAGGATAGAGTGTCCCATATTAAGGATATAGTGTCCCATATAAAGGATAGAGTGTCCCATACAAAGGATAGAGTGTCACATACAAAGGATAGAGTATCCCATATAAAGGATAGAGTGTCCCATACAAAGGATAGAGTATCCCATATAAAGGATATAGTGTCCCATACAAAGGATAGAGTATCCCATATTAAGGATATAGTGTCCCATATAAAGGATAGAGTGTCCCATATTAAGGATATAGTGTCCCATATAAAGGATAGAGTGTCCCATACAAAGGATAGAGTGTCACATACAAAGGATAGAGTATCCCATATAAAGGATAGAGTGTCCCATACAAAGGATAGAGTGTCCCATATAAAGGATATAGTGTCCCATATAAAGGATATGTTGATTGCATATATACCGGCATAATAAATAGACAGAACACAACGCGCATCTTAATCGAGACTCTTTTATCGAATGAGTTGCGGATGGCGCAAGGATATATTTTGCGCCGTCCGCAACGAGTTCGATAAAAGATTCGAGATTATGATGCAAGTTGTGTTCTGTATTTATTCTACACCGTTCAATCAGATAAGTTCAATCCATGTATGTCACCTTCGTTGTTACTATAGCTACCTTTATTGTGATTTAAGTCTGACAAATAACCAGGAAGCGGATGGTCGACGTAATGTACGTCATGTTTCTTGGCGACAACGTCAACAAGAATAGTCCCGGCTTGTATTCCACTAGAGGTATACACTAATATGTATTCAATGGCTGGGATTCCGTTGAATACATGTGACTCACGTCAATGGTTTCTTATAGTTTCTAGATTTCTATCATCTTCGTCTCAGTTATCTTCCTTTTCCTAATATTGTATAGACCACCACAAACATTAGGACTGCAACGCGCCAGTTGTAGCCTGATGTGCCTACAAACTGAAATGTTCTGCGATAGGAAAATAATCGGTTCCAGACACGATTCCTGCACGGTGTATTCTCGCAACTAATTGATTACTCTATTTATTAGACTTCTGCATCAATTTGGTTCGCCAAATATGATTAAACACACAGAATTAATGCACGTAAGTCGCGATGTGGAGAAAGATTAACCACCGAAATTTCAGTCAAGATCAGTAAGCGACGTAACGTCAATGACGTAACGAGAAATGGCATAATGCACTATACTAAGTGGCATTACCATTTTTAATTAACGGCGTTTTTAATGGAAATCGCGCATAGGAGTCTAAAGCTAGCCACACGTGCTTGCGTATGCGTTAGCGAAAATAATCGGATCCGTTCGTCGGATCCGTTCGTCGTGCCGTTGGGGTCATGCGAACGTTGTCCGATAGTGATAGTTTCAGTCACTTCACCATGGATTTACATGCGAACGCAAACGGAGCGACGATTTCTATCGGTCCGATAAAAATCGGAGGCATTCGGAGCGTCAGAATAGTTTCGCATCGGAACCACATGCATGTGTGGGTGCCCGTGCATTTCTATTTGATTTTCCGTCCGCGTTTTCGGAGAGTCTGTCCGGTTTCGCCGATATATTTATATACTTACGGAGAGTCTGTCCGGGTTCGCCGATATACTTATATGTATGTACTTACCACGAAGAGAACCATCCAGCAACCAGCTTCTCTGTTACTGAGCCGCGTGTAACGGGCTAATGCGCTTTAGTACCCAAGCTACCAGTTAGGTGAGCAATCCATTATTATAGGACAGGAATTGGTTTTACTGTCGATGTGAGATAGGTAATCATAAAGGAAGCCATTTCAACAACTCACGTTGCAAGTGTGCGGCCTAATGAAACGAAGAAACAGTAGCCGTTTGTCGCTTTTTCATTTCCGGTCTGTCCATAGTTCGTGTATAGTATACGTGTAGATCAATGTGCTTACTTTGCTTAAAGATAATGGCGGTGTTGGCGGTGGGTATGCTGTTAAAATATTCACCTCCGTCAAAAACCGCCATAAACAGAAAGAATAGTAAAATATAGACAGGCTTTGTTCTGATACCAATCAGAAATGTGGCATAAACAGTATGTTATTGTCAATTACTTTTCCTTTGTTATGTAAACAAAAGCAAAAAACGTTACGTTACCTGGCTTTTGTTTAGATCCGGATATGGTAAACATAAAGAGCGTTATTTGTTACCGTTTTCCTGATATGGAAATAATAAAGAGCGTTTATATCATTTGTGTGTGATTAACCAATATAATTGGGCTGTGTTATGTAAACAGAAGCACAACTTCTGTAACACGAGCAGGCTCTTGTTTACGTACATCATCGTACGTCTTGACGACAATATACTATTTACGCGCTGATTATGTTTGGCATATGAACAAAACTATATATATTTTAATATTCCTTCTGTTGATGGCTATTTGAACAAATATGAATATGTCTGCAACGAACGCCGCCCGTGCCTTTAACATGGTTCTTAGAGTCTGCTACTCTGCATGCCCCTTTCAGCAGCTCAGCTAGAGCTGTTACTTTTGGTGTAAACAAAATTTATTTGAACGAAAGAACAGAACATCACATTGTTATTATTATATCCGCATTTTCCTCCATCTACTGAAGAGTCATAAATAATGATACAGACAATAATACATGTAATATGAACATACAATGATCCAAGGTAAACTAGAAAGTAATATAGTAACATAAGTATACAATACGTGAGTATGATGTAGACGAGTGCTCGCACTCGAATGATTACTAGTATATACATATGACATTGTAGTGAGATTATGATAATAATGATGATTAGTGATTAGTGGCAATGTTGGTGGTGATGATGGTAAGGAAGATGACTATGGCGGTTAACAATGGTGATGATTATGATGCCGACGACGACGATGATGGTGATGATGATGATGATTATGGTGTCATGATGATGATGATGACGTCGAATACGATGGTGATGATGGATGACGATGACAATGGTGATAATGATTGTGACGACGACGACCGCGATAATGATTAAGATGATAATGCAGACGGTGATGATGATAAGATCGAAGACGATGACGAGGATGGTGATGATGATGATGATGACGACGGCGATGAAGATGAAGATGGTAATGCTGTTGGATGTGATGATAATAATGACAATGACTTACGGTTAAGTATAGCATAGCTGTCGATGCTAGCTTCAGTCAACTTCATATAATATAGTCAAGATGTATATAACTGTATACCGACACACCGTGTTACCTCATAGTTAATCATAGTAATGTCTGACTGATTTGGATTGTTCAATTGACTAGGGTGTATTTCTTTGCGCTGTACCACAGCCATAATTTTGCAGTAATTGTTACCATGAAGTTGAGAAAGGCGTCAATATCAATACTTGTTCTATATATATCGCTAGTACCATGAGCCAAATGAAGCAAGATCATTTCGTCCATAGAAAGACCGTCAATAATAACATAGCAGTCTACGCCATAGCGAGCAATGATATCAAAACACATATTATTTCGTATTGTTGTCAGGGAACTGCATTCAATGAGAACGTGCTGTACTTTATCAAGATATGTTTTAAGGCAGTTAGGGCACTGGATTAGTGACTCGTTTAAGTACGTGGTTGCGTCGATCACAAGAGCTGTAGTTAGATAAGAATGTTTATTGTATGAAAATTGTCTACAGAGCCGCCAAAGATCAGACATGCTTAGGTTTGCATGTACATTCCGAAACCGATTGAATGATGTGTCCATGTCTGTTCTAATTTTCCAATCTGACTCGGTTATGTTTCGAATATTGTTTCTCGTTAGCGCCTTCCATGACTCTTTCGACGGGAATAATCCAGACCTGGTGTACTCAGATACTGCACTCATCAGGTTGTATTTCTCGAGTAATGAGAACACTTCGCTGATAAAAGTGGTTGTCGGGTTCAATGAGTGAATGTAATCAAACAGCCTAATCTCAAATATTGTTTTACATGCTTTTCCATGCTTTAGTCGACAAAGGGATCCAAAGAGTGAAATCTTTCTGGCATCAATACTAACTTGAAGTGGGTATATTCCTAAGTAACGAAATGTTACCCCGAGTGTCAATACAGACAGCTACAGGGTAAAGTGGATGGGAATTTGAATATTGTCCTGTGTTTTCAAATAAATGTTGGGAAGTTAGTTGAGCGAGTGCAGGGATGAAACAGATGGAGGTGTGATAGAAGGGAGAAGATAATGAAATATGTTGGACAGATAATGAAGCAGGTAGGAAAGAAGTGTGATAAATGGTGAATACAATAATACCTCAGTCATAATCGAAATTTTTACTTTATGGTTTTAAATCATGGTGTAATGTCCAATATAGAAACGTAATTAGACGCCAAATACGTCTCGGCACACAGGAGAGATGGTACATGAAGCTAAGTATATATTAGGATCACTGTTATACTGGTAGTGCGTATCAATAATATAAATACAATTAGTAAGTACAATCAGTGACTTTTGCGACAATATGCTGAATTTTCCCCTGAGTCGTTATTTCGCAAAAATCCGGATTCAGAATCCGAAGCCGATTACGGGGGCGGGGCTAATTCCCGATTCTAGGTCAGATTTTTAAATCCACGTGGTCTCCGAAACTATGTTTAATGTTCTCCCAGCGTCAAACATGGCTCATGTATTTGACACAAGTATCATTTGTATATTTATAAATTTATGTTAAGTTCATGTTTGTTGTGAAAGTCATGCTTTTCGTCTATGATTGTGTATATACACGGCACATAATTTGCTGCCAATCCGATTTAATCGCATCTTTTTTTTTCAAGTTAAAGTGTGTTTATTGATGATGGCAAGCATATCTAAACGTGACAGCTCTAGGCCTCCTGAATCAAATTCCGAAGATGTTGTGAAGAACACACGAAACTTGTCAGTTGAACAGGGACGTGACGACAGGGGTTGTTTGGGTGTCTAGATCCCCACCCCGAACTTTGGTACAATTTGCTTAGCTGTGCAGTCATTCATACGTGAGGAAAATCAGGATTATTTTGACTAACTGTTCCAAATAATGATACGTACAAGCCAGCAAACGCAACAAACAAACCCGATTTTAAATAAATACATATACAAACTTATGACTAACTCGGGAGAGGGGGTGTCCAGTGATATGTATATATGTTCAACTTGTTTTGGCAGTCATGTTGCTTTGCCATTACTAATTATTTATTTTTTCAGTGTAATAACATATGGGAGAGGGGGTACCCTTAAGTGAGTCAGCACTTGTCCCCCAATTCCTTTGTATCTATAAACAAATGTATGTGGTATATAGCATGTGTTATCTAAATTTGACATATATTTGAAATAAATATATCTAAACTAAACTTTGGTACATTCCAGCAGTCGGAAATTTCATGCATGACACAATATCAGTTGGACATTAATTTGACACCATATATAGGTTGGTATTGTTCTCATTGTTTGATTTTTTTCAACCAGTAAAAGTTGGTAATTTTCCAATCTTAGTGTTTGTCAGGGTTGATATTTCCAAGGGGAGCAAATGAAATTCTGCGAACCTGTGAGATTGATGTTTGGTTCAATGGGGGGGGGGGTGCAGTTGGCCGGAAATTTGAGGAAACATCTAGCCACGTCCCTAGAGGTTACACACAACTAATTATTTTCCATAGGCGACATAGGCCTCCGGAAAAAGTTTAAGTTCCAACGACAGAGGGTTAATAAATGTCTCGCATAATCTGAAAATGGGTCTGTAGGGAGTGAAAATATAATAGCTCAACAAAACGAGTCAGTCTTTGTTTATCAGTGTTCCTAAATTCGCTGCCCTGAACGATATTTGAAAATTGTGATTTTTTTGCCTATAGGTTACACACAACTAATTATTTTCCATAGGCGACAGTGTTAACTAAAAGTCCCGCCGGCCATGGGTTTGACCTATTTGAACTTCAAGTGGTCAATTTTCCCTTAGAACGTCATCCTCTGCACCAGTATGTGACAACAAACGCGCCCTTTTCGGTATTTTTTTCAAACGATAATCTTGCATTTCCACAACTACCCCATTTACTGCACACAAATCAGCAGCATAAAAATACCCAGACCCCTTCCGTAACTTCTGGACACCACCAGACTCTTCCTGGACATCTAAACATACACGATCGCCATATTTACGTAGGTTATGATTTTCTGTTCCCGATTAGGAATATTTCCCTCAATGATAATCAACCAATCAGCAGCCAGAATTTTTTGTTATGCTGACTCGAGTTTCCCTACACAAATTCAAGAAGCGTAACTCTATATAATTAGTTGTTTGTAACCTATAATTGAAAAGAAAATTGAAGTTTGATCGTGTAAACCGCGCCAATTTTACAAAAAAAAAGCTTTACCGTGACACAATAGAAATATAGGAGTCATTGGACATCCTACTATCTCCCAGTGGTAATATAACCCACATACCCCGTTTTAAAATTAACCATTTTTTTGGGGTAAGACATAACACCAGTTATAGCATCCTGATAACTCTGGAAGCGCAGTTTAGTAGAAAAGATACTAATGTCTCATGTTAAGCTTGTCATATACATATATACTGCACAGTGTCGCATGTCCCATGTCCATCCAGTCACTAATGGGGATATTATGACCACAAATGTGACCACACCCCAAATTCAGGGTTTTTCATCATAATTTAATTTGTAAAAACCGACTCGCGTGCATAATGCACACGATAGAAAGTAATATGTATAAGTTTTGAAAACTAGTCACGTATAGCTACCATAAATTTTAAGGAATTTATCTAATTTTGAACAATACAATGTTTAATTGGATTTGAAATAGATCCCCCCCCCTCAAAATTTCACCATCCGAAGATGGTTTGGTTCAATGATAGGCGGATGTCCCTTTAAATTTCAGTACTTTTTAGGAGTTTGAGTCGAATTCCTATAAGAGAAACTTTCATCACCTCGATCGTGTTATTTTGAACATTAAAGGTCCACCTATATGCACAAATTTGATGATTTTCAGAAAATTTCGCCTCCGGAAAAAGTTTAAGTTCCAACGACAGAGGGTTAATAAATGTCTCGCATAATCTGAAAATGGGTCTGTAGGGAGTGAAAATATAATAGCTCAACAAAACGAGTCAGTCTTTGTTTATCAGTGTTCCTAAATTCGCTGCCCTGAACGATATTTGAAAGTTGTGATTTTTTTGCCTATAGGTTACACACAACTAATTATTTTCCATAGGCGACAGTGTTAACTAAAAGTCCCGCCGGCCATGGGTTTGACCTATTTGAACTTCAAGTGGTCAATTTTCCCTTAGAACGTCATCCTCTGCACCATTATGTGACAACAAACGCGCCCTTTTCGGTATTTTTTTCAAACGATAATCTTGCATTTCCACAACTACCCCATTTACTGCACACAAATCAGCAGCATAAAAATACCCAGACCCCTTCCGTAACTTCTGGACACCACCAGACTCTTCCTGGACATCTAAACACACAAGATCGCCATATTTACGTAGGTTATGATTTTCTGTTCCCGATTAGGGATATTTCCCTCAATGATAATCAACCAATCAGCAGCCAGAATTTTTTGTTATGCTGACTCGAGTTTCCCTACACAAATTCAAGAAGCGTAACTCTATATAATTTGTTGTATTTAACCTAGAACATGTGTCTGTTGTCTATACAGAGACTATTGTGCAAAACGACTGCATTTAATGAAACAAAACATTTTAAACATGAAATTGTTATAAGACTAGATGATAGTACATACGTGTATCTGATAATCCATCGATATCATATAATCCTACTATTTCGTGAATAAGAAGAAACATTATAATAACGAACACATGCAGGTTCATATGAATTCGGTCAATGGTGACGTATCCGCCGAATTCGAAATCGACATGCGTTCGGGCGGTATTTTATGGATGGAATTATGAAATGGACATATGAAAGTGACAATCAACAATGATTAAATTTTGCTTCGCCATCAACCGAAGTGCTCCCCAGCGTTACTATCAATAGCGTTATTATTTGGCTAATTTCAGTAATATTCTCCCAGTTTACATTCAATAAAACAAATTTGTCTCCGCATTTAAAATTCTTTGAAAAGGTCGTTTATATTCTGCAATAATTTGTACACAAGAGACGGATTCTTATGTTTTATTGTGTTTTTAAACTCCGAGGTGGCGAAATCTCGGTTTGTTTACATTACGAACATTTGAGTCCGTAATCGGAATCCGAATCCAGATTCGGATTACCACGAAATTGAGATTACGGTCTGTTCGTTTACTGATTCTGCCAATTTCTGGTCTGTGTTCTTTTGCCGAACCAAGTCGTACGGGGACCAATCTGTAATCTGAATCCAGATTCTGAATCCAGATTTTTAGCGAAATAACGCCTCTGTGCTTTCGCGAATACGATATGTCTATGGCGAAATTCAGCAGTCATACTATATGTATAATTATAAGCAGTAAATAATTATATGATAATGATAGAGCCTATATACAAGACGCCAAATATCAGCGAAAAATTATCGCCGATTAAACAGCAAAATAGTACATTAATTTATTTGGGGATAAAAGTATGTATTACATAACTATTCCACCATTAGTATTAGCATTTATCCAGCTTCGTGCCAATACTAATATGACATGGCAGTGGTCATGAGAGCATAGAATGCACCTTTGTAGCGACTGTTTACTTTTCGAGTCGCCGGACACCACAAATTCCGTGGAGAAGATTGGGAACACCGTTTCGGAATCGCTATCGAATCGGACTGCCTTTATGACAATACATGTTCTAGAATCGTTTTAAATAAGTGAAATTTACACCAGCAAGTACAGTTTAATAGTTTACGGGTGTGGTCTCTTGCTTTTGTGTAGTTGGAATGTCGGAAACAGCGATCGAATTGTGTGTGTTCATCTCTAACTTCCGGTCGGTCGCCCAATTTATTCTCGACCCAATTTCCCATTTCGGTTAAAAGAGCAGCTGAGTCCAGACACAAATATCACTTGGGTATTTTTTACTATTTTAGTGTTTATTAATATAGTTTCTTTAAAAAGAACTTGTTTAATCACCTACTAATATGCGGATTGTCGTAATTATAAGCAATCAACGCCGTTGTCGATGCATCTGTCGGCGTATAGAAGTGTCGGATGCCGAACTACATACTTTGTATAATTTCGCTTCGCGAAATTATACAGTATGTAATTCGGCATCCGACACTTCTATACGCCGACAGATGCATTGAAAACGACGTTGATTGCATATATATTTGTGATATACTTCTTGAGGTATAGTACTTCGATGTCTGTATTGAGATGTTTTCTCTCCACAAATATTTGTATAAAATGATGAAAGGCGTGAGAAAATATAGTACTATAGTATGATGACAAAGGAAACGATACTCCTTATTTGGGTTTTCGTGTAGGTGTTTGAAGTACAGAGGCGGAGTTAATAACCAATTTGTACATGGCTTGTGATTTGAAGTGTAAAACACTTAGACTGGTCGATAGATATATTTAGAGTGATACAGTACACTTGAACACGTATACATACATGAATGGATGTTTTGTTTATAAATTTTACTGTTTAGAATAGTATGGTTGACAATATATACACATGTAATATGGTGAGCGAAAATTTTAGCAATACACATATCTTGGTATAGATATACTCTGCAAAGTTGTTGGAATAATTGGTGAATTTATGGGATGACAGTGGCCGAGAGTTCACAGTGATAAATAAGTGGGAATATTTTCGATAGTGTGTGGGTGTTAAGTGGATTACCGTATTGGTATTTCCCATTTAATTGATAATTATCTGCATTAAATTACAATATAATACTATGGGGTGTGAACTATTACCTGTACAATTAGGACTAATAATTACCTGTTACGGGTTTCCGTGGAATCCCGGTGTTCACCAATGATTCCAATGAGTGGGGGTCAGCCTGTAGGGTTGACCGAGGGGTCAAATTGCATTGAGCAGGGGAGTCTGGAGTAGGGGGTTCCAATGAATCAGGCGGGGACCTTATTGTAGGATGCGTGGGTAGACCACTGGCCCTTAGAAGTGGGAGGGGTTTACCGGGACCTTATTGTAGGATGCGTGGGTAGACCACTTGCCCTTAAGTGTGGACCCTTAGAAGTGGGAGGAGTTTAGAGATATTAAAAGACACGCCCTATACCCCCTACAGACCCCCTATCATCAATTATGATGGATGACAATCCATAATATAAGAGTCAAAATATTCCAATAGAAGAAAATTGTATGAGAGATATGTCGTTGAATACAATAAAAATAATTATGTCCCGTCACTGGAGAAAGAAATACTGCTGACCATTCCAATTACTGTGATCTCCAGTGTAAAATTATAATTTCCAAACTAAAAATTGACATGTCTGGAAACGAATTACGTACTAGTAAATATATTGACAATAACTGCTTCGCAAGATGAACGATTTCGGAATGATGTCATCACTGATAATGGGGAAGATTCGTCGGTTCACAAAGTCAAAACACAATAATGAAAATAAATGACTGGACAACTTCCTTCTTAACCCTTTACCCAACAGAACGGCCCTGTGCCAATGCATTCTCTTATATATGCGAGTCGACCATAGGTCGCCTCGCATATATAAGAGAATGCATTGGCTTAACACATTAAAAATTATAAAATTGTTAAAGAATGTAAGAAAAAATGGTAAAAAGTGTTAAAAAAAGATTTTTTTTAGGCCAATGCATTCTCTTATATATGCGCGGCGACCTATGGTCGACTCGTATATATAAGAGAATGCATTGGCACAGGGCATAACTGTAACTATCACAATGTGGTCAAGGAGCCGGTTCCAATGATATCCATATTTGTATGGTTCTATTGAGACAGACCGAAGATATTTTAGGCTGTTGAAGATTTATTTGGCCGGTTTTGGCCGGTTTATTGGGTAAAGGGTTAAGACAGCGGCCTTGTATTGATCCAGACTAGCATCAAGGCTAATGTAACTTGGATGAAATATGTTCAACTGGATCAAAATTTTCATGCTATAGTTCTGGTCTGAGGAAAGAACTACATGAGTTACATGGGGCCGACTCACATGAAAAAGTCCAGCCTTCAATTAGCTGGCACTATATGCCCATGCCATTTGGCAAGATGGTCTACGTTCAGAAAATAAGAACGTCCAATCATTTCGGCCAATTTGGCCGGTTACTTCATGTGACTTTTTCATCTGACGTGTGTGTCGGATAATTGATCTGGAGGATTTATGTAAATGTTAGCCCAAACTACATTTCCAAGTAACGATGGTTTTGTTGTTTATTTTGAGGAATAATACCGCGTCAGATGAATTCAGCCCAAATATGTTAACAGTTGTCGTGTCAAACATTCGGCAGTAGGTTAGCGTTATTTAGTATTTGTGGATGTCCTTTAACATGGGGAAAATAGACTAACTGCGCTTGAACGAGCATGTGAATTTGTCGTTTTTAAAGTACAGCAACTTGATAATCAATAACAGAGGCATTCTCTGTCAAATAAGGTCGCTCTATTTACGGTATTAATTGCGGAACTTTCTAAAGTAAACTACGCGTAAACGGATACATACGGTAAATTCTAGAATGTGCCGGAATCGATCTAATCGCCCCAGGGCCAACTCGCCCAGTCGACATGTGTCAATTCGGTACCTACTATAACATGTACCCGAGTCCGATACGGAATAAAAGATGTATACGGGTGTTATATAGCGTTTGGTCCGTTGTTTCTCAATGAATATTATTGAAATTTGGTGTATATGTCCGGGCTGGGACATGGAATACAACAACGTTTGAATTGTTTTTAAATTTACAAATTTGTTGATTTTATTCAATTTGTTTTCGTTCTGAAAACACACTATAAAGTGTATATAATATAATAACGAACACGAGACATACATAATTTATAAACTGTTAACAAAAGATATCAAATTCAATACATGACAAAGATGACTCAGTGGAGTTTATAAAGTGAACATAAAAACATTGAGGTAAGAATCTTTTTAAGGAATGCAACTTTATTTAATGATAATAAACACATAAATTAAAATAACAAACATGAGCCATATATGATTTATAAACTGTTAACAAAAGATATCAAACTCAATACATGACAAAGATGACTCAGTGAAGTTTATAAAGTGAACATACAAATATTAAGGTAAGAATCTTTTCAAGCATTACTAAACCGTTTAGCACAGACCACAGTCCACTTCACTCATCCGATCATCACCAAACTTCATATTTATCTTGATATTGATCTATCAGATGAGAGCTATCAAATATTTTTTTAATTTCATAGGAAAAAATGGTCGCCAGCGGCCATATTGCATTTACGTTATATTTTATCGCGTCATGTCGATATCTAGTATTACTTAGAAATTTCACCTTTCCAGATTCATAATTGCTCCATTGACTGTAACAGATGAAATTATTCCCCTCTTCGGATAGAGTGTCACTGAAACTTTATTTTGTAGGACTGTCTGTATAATCACTGATTATATATGGCAATAATCTGTAATAAGATGTAGCACTATTTTATTTTATATTTACATGCAGTGCTGTTTTTATACATCAATTCTAATCCCCCTAGATCATCATGTGATCGATCATACATCGCGCGAGGACCTGGTTGAATTAAGGGGGTTTTATGGATCACTTCTGTCCTCAAGCTAGATTATACTTATGACATTTAATGGCATGTTTTCTAACGCGGAGGGTTAGATATGCTTGAGAAACCACCACTCTTTAATTCACACCAAGTTCTCAGCTGTCATGTTCGGATATTAGAACCCATAGCCATGATATATGGTTTATTTTGTGTATACTAGTAATATAGTTATTTTCAGTACCTTTATATACCAGTACTGTGTATAACAATGCATATAAATTAATCCATGTATACATGTATATTGATTCAACGGATTCAGTGGTTTTGTCCATCAGTCTATCAAATTTGCGGGGAAAACATGGCCACAAGCAGTACACCCTGCTAAATTTCGAATTTGAATCAATTGGCGCACCCTGCAGCCAGCTTTTATTGGAGAACTTTTTCTTATGTGGATATTTTGGGTCACCGCTAGATGTGAGCCATATTTTGTTCTCAAACTGTCCTTGTGAAGACATCACTGCCAGCGGTGATCTTCAATTTTACTATTTTTATGGCTAAATAATTTGGTTGATCCTACAGACGAGACCCCTTGTCCGATCGTCATCAGATTCCACAATTATCTTCTGGATAACCAGGGTGAGAGTAATCTAATTTTCCCGAATTTCGTTAAAAAACATTACCACAGGCAGCAATTTGGTATCTTACTCTTTGATCCTCTTTTGCATGACTGAATTGTTTAGCAACTGTACAGACATATCCCTCATCTGGTTTTTATATACATGTATATCTCTTCATGCGGATAGCCAGTATTGCGTAGGTACTTCAACTTTCTGCATTCCTGTCATCATTTGAAATATAAAAATTTACCTGATACATGCACCCTTCAAAATTTGTTTCGTCGTATCTATTTTAATGACCCGTATGGTAATATTGATACAGATATATTTGTCAAACATTTCTTTGTACAATATACAGGTATTTAGTTTGTAACTAAATCTAGAAATATATAATAGTAGCTCGTGGACCCCACTTCGTCCGGGATGTTCCCCTCTGATTTTCGGAGAAATGCGCGATTTAACCTTGAATTGACTATTTTAAAGGTGAAGATCATGTCGGGGTCACGATTTGACCCGTCCAAAACACTCCCCGGACAAAAGTCACGACAAAAGTACCCGTCGAAATCCGCCCGGCTTTATACCCGATTTGACCTTGAATTGACAATTTTGAATGTCAAGATCAGGTCAGGGTCATGATTTGACCCACCCGAAACACTCCTGGGACAAAAGTAACAGTAGGTATCAAATTTCGTTGAAATACTTCCGTTTTACCAAATTTGACCTTGAATTGATCTTTTTGAATGTCAAAATCAGGTCGGGATCAAGATTTGACCCGTCCAAAATACTCCCTGGAAATAATTTCCCCTAGGTATCAAATTTCGTCAAATCTGTCCGGCAGTTTTCCCGGCCATAGCTAACAGACAAACAGACAGACAAATGTCCAAAATATATATTAAACTAGCTGATGTACTCGACTTCGTTCGGGCTAGTTAGGGATTTTTTTTGTGATCGCCTCCATCTGGACAGTACCCAGTATATACAGCGTCTGGCCAAACTATTGTTCAATTGGTCCAGAAACATGCCTATATCAGCACGTTCGAGAACATGGTCCCACGTGAAATTGGACCCGTCCATATTGCTCCCGGGATCGAAGTAGTCCTACACACAAATTTTTAGTCGGATCGGTCAAGGTCCAGAAACATGCCTATGAGCGAGGTCAAGTTGACACGTTAAATACCAAATTCGAGCAGTGTTAGAGTCTATAACACATACACACATGCATTCACGCATACACACATACATACAGACAGGTGTTTCAAAATGTATAATCGATAGCTACAACAATTCTATGGTAGATAGTTCACGGCCGACCTGATGCATGCATCTTAGTTTTCTTGTATAGATTAGGTGTAGAGACCGGTAGCCGGAGAAAACGGTATTGCAAACATAAAAGCAGTGACAGAGATAGTTCATGCGCACTTTGTAACGCATTGCTACGCGATGAATTCCATTTTATTATTTTGTGTTTATTGTGGGTAGTACATTCAAACCCCCATGTAACCAGAAGCGACATCAGTGTAATCATCTGCTCTATCAGGAAGCGATGTTAATTTCTTACAATATCATACAGGAAACAGTCTTCTTCCGGGATTGTTTGCCCATTTACCGGATAAATAGATAGAGACGGTCGCCTGTCTGGGTGTCTGGCCTCCAGCCGTCTAATAATTTACAAGGCTGTTAGGGTTCGTTAGTAGCGGTGTAATTGGCATGATTATCTGACATAAGATGATCAGGAGAAGAAAATTGATCGAGATTTAGTTACTAATTAAGATCGTGTCCTCCCCTGTCTGATGCCCGGATATCGAGCAGCCCGTTGTGCATTGTATGACGGCCATCATATGTGTGCAGCTGAAATGAATGCGTTCAGAAGGTTTCTATATACGCTAGTCAATACGAAAACACATACACCATTCTTATTTCCAATCGACTCTTATTGCCATTCTTATTATATAGGTGAGGGCCACCGGTGGTCCAGTAGGTAGAGTGCTCAGTGCATTACTATGTGATAGGCCGTCCAGCGCTAACAAAGCTGGTTCTAATGCAGACAAGCGCGCATTCGTGATCCACGCTAAGGGAGGGTAATCAGATTCGCATATCTGGGCAAGTTTATCAGTTGCTTTCCGGTGGTCGGTGGCTTCAACATGCACTGATTTTCCGGTGAAATTAACCATCTGCGTGGTCTTTCCCCCACCCGTAAAATTGAAAACGTCGTGATATTGCCTAGCGGCTGAAAAGACGATAACCCCCATGAAAACCGTTATAACGAATAGCAGCATATATCACCAGGCCAGCTGGGATGTCAGTAACCCTTTCTATGCTAAATATTCATTGGCGAGTAGTTCCCATAGAAAATGTTCAGATAATAAGTTCAACAAATAACCAGTCTGTTGAAATTATTATCAGAACATTTCCTCCAATAAATATGACACCTTCTGTAGTTTTATTATCTATCTGTTTATTCTTTCTGAAAACCCCTCTAGATGAATAATATACCTCTCCAATCTATACTTTTAAAACTGAATGAGAGAATCCATTTAGTACAGAACGGGTTAATTCCGTGATGTTACTCCTTTTGTGTATACAGTACGGGAATAGTGTACGATAAGCAAAACGCTCAACACTGTGACGATTGTATTGAGTAGAGTGATTCATGGTGACCTCGTCAACAAGCTTGAGTGGTTGCATGGCATGCAGTTATATCCAAACCTCACTATATACGACCTTGCAGAGCTTTCCGATGAATGGCAACAAGCCACATTTCCGACTAAATCCTGAAAAGTTACCCATAATTCTGCTGTGGTTAAGCGGTCGATTACTTAGGGCATTACTGTAACTGGTCCAGAATCTAGCGGCTTGAACTGTTTTGTTTGTACTGACCGTGTCACACAATTGATGAACATCATTCACCCAGAAGGAGTTTCGCTGTTTAGTGAAAATAAAAGTATCTTAAATTCCCACCTAATGCGCATAAGTTTGACCATTAATAAATGGACAATCCGTACCTAAATTTTCATTAATTAATGGTCAATCTTGCAACACGTGGCACGTGGGCTTGGGATTGAACACTAAATCACGACATATATAGATAATCCTGCATGTCAGCTTCATATTTAATATGAAGGGTAATAACTCTATAAAGAATGTACCTTTACTAAATAACGGCGATTTGTATGAGAAATTGCAACACCACAATAGATCAACTCTGGTGAAATATATATGTCAAATTCTTCTATTAGGTGGGTGGGCCTCGGGTTACTCTCTTTAAAAACACTTCTTCAAATATTTCCGTTATTTAGTCAAAAACACTTCTTCAAATATCTCCGTTATTTCGTCAAAAACACTTCTTCAAATATCTCCGTTATTTCGTCAAAAACACTTCTTCAATTATCTCCGTTATTTAGTTAATAAAAATTAAATTAAATGATTAGCGTTACTGGTTCTTTCTAAATGGACAATCGACCACGCGCCATCAGTGAGCATCGATCGCAGCTCCAGTCACGACCCGACACCTTAAACCTACAGGAGTGTTTCACATCACTTTAAGTATATGCAAAAAATATTGGAAACTATTAAATAAAACGCGCGCGAAAAGTTCTCTCATAGGGTATCGCTTTTCCAGGATAGACAACTCTTGAAAAACATACGAAGACAACACTTTAGTGTCAAGGTTACCTATTTCTTGCGATTGACCATATATTAGTGGCCTTTTTGGGTTCCGATTGTTCATTTATAAATGGCCAACCCTTAAAGAATTGCCTGTAAATTCCCCAAGGACTCAATAGTTTCTTCAGCACAATACGGGTTATTGGGAATCAAACCTTCGTCTCCTTCGCTGGCAGGATTGTGGTGACGCCATGCGCGATCCGGGTTATTAGGAATCGGACCATCTCCTCCATCGCTGGCAGACTTGTTGTGTCGTCATGCGCGATTCGAGTTATTAGGAATCGAACCATCTCCTCCATGCTGGCAGACTTGTTGTGTCGTTATGCGCGATTCGGGTTATTAGGAATCGAACCATCTCCTCCATGCTGGCAGACTTGTTGTGTCGTCATGCGCGATTCGGGTTATTAGGAATCGAACCATCTCCTCCATGCTGGCAGACTTGTTGTGTCGTTATGCGCGATTCGGGTTATTAGGAATCGAACCATCTCCTCCATGCTGGCAGACTTGTTGTGTCGTCATGCGCGATCCGGGTTATTAGGAATCGGACCATCTCCTCCATCGCTGGCAGACTTGTTGTGTCGTCATGCGCGATTCGGGTTATTAGGAATCGAACCATCTCCTCCATCGCTGGCAGACTTTTTATGACGTCATGAGCGATTCGGGTTATTATGATTCGAAACATCTTCTCCATCGCTGACAGACTTGTTGTGTCGTCATGCGCGATTCGGGTTATTAGGAATCGAACCATCTCCTCCATCGCTGGCAGACTTGTTGTGTCGTCATGCGCGATTCGGGTTATTAGGAATCGAACCATCTCCTCCATCGCTGGCAGACTTGTTGTGTCGTTATGCGCGATTCGGGTTATTAGGAATCGAACCATCGTCTCCTTCGCTGGCAGACTTGTTGTGTCGTCATGCGCGATTCGGGTTATTAGGAATCGAACCATCTCCTCCATCGCTGGCAGACTTGTTGTGTCGTTATGCGCGATTCGGGTTATTAGGAATCGAACCATCGTCTCCTTCGCTGGCAGACTTGTTGTGTCGTCATGTGCGATTCGGGTTATTAGGAATCGAACCATCTCCTCCATCGCTGGCAGACTTGTTGTGTCGTCATGCGCGATTCGGGTTATTATGAATCGAACCATCTCCTCCATCGCTGGCAGACTTGTTGTGTCGTCATGCGCGATTCGGGTTATTAGGAATCGAACCATCTCCTCCATCGCTGGCAGACTTGTTGTGTCGTCATGCGCGATTCGGGTTATTAGGAATCGAACCATCGTCTCCTTCGCTGGCAGACTTGTTGTGTCGTCATGCGCGATTCGGGTTATTAGGAATCGAACCATCTCCTCCATCGCTGGTAGACTTGTTGTGTCGTCATGCGCGATTCGGGTTATTAGGAATCGAACCATCTCCTCCATCGCTGGCAGACTTGTTGTGTCGTCATGCGCGATTCGGGTTATTAGGAATCGGACCATCTCCTCCTTCGCTGGCAGACTTGTTGTGTCGTCATGCGCGATTCGGGTTATTAGGAATCGAACCATCTCCTCCATCGCTGGCAGACTTGTTGTGTCGTCATGCGCGATTCGGGTTATTAGGAATCGAACCATCTCCTCCATCACTGGCAGACTTGTTGTGTCGTCATGCGCGATTTGGGTTATTAGGAATCGAACCATCGTCTCCTTCGCTGGCAGACTTGTTGTGTCGTCCGTCATGCGCGATTCGGGTTATTAGGAATCGAACCATCTCCTCCATCGCTGGCAGACTTGTTGTGTCGTCATGCGCGATTCGGGTTATTAGGAATCGAACCATCTCCTCCATCGCTGGCAGACTTGTTGTGTCGTTATGCGCGATTTGGGTTATTAGGAATCGAACCATCGTCTCCTTCGCTGGCATACTTGTTGTGTCGTCATGCGCGATTCGGGTTATTAGGAATCGAACCATCTCCTCCATCGCTGGCAGACTTGTTGTGTCGTTATGCGCGATTCGGGTTATTAGGAATCGAACCATCGTCTCCTTCGCTGGCAGACTTGTTGTGTCGTCATGTGCGATTCGGGTTATTAGGAATCGAACCATCTCCTCCATCGCTGGCAGACTTGTTGTGTCGTCATGCGCGATTCGGGTTATTAGGAATCGAACCATCGTCTCCTTCGCTGGCAGACTTGTTGTGTCGTCATGCGCGATTCGGGTTATTAGGAATCGAACCATCTCCTCCATCGCTGGTAGACTTGTTGTGTCGTCATGCGCGATTCGGGTTATTAGGAATCGAACCATCTCCTCCATCGCTGGCATACTTGTTGTGTCGTCATGCGCGATTCGGGTTATTAGGAATCGAACCATCTCCTCCATCGCTGGCAGACTTGTTGTGTCGTCATGCGCGATTCGGGTTATTAGGAATCGAACCATCTCCTCCATCGCTGGCAGACTTGTTGTGTCGTCATGCGCGATTCGGGTTATTAGGAATCGAACCATCGTCTCCTTCGCTGGCAGACTTGTTGTGTCGTCATGCGCGATTCGGGTTATTAGGAATCGAACCATCTCCTCCATCGCTGGTAGACTTGTTGTGTCGTCATGCGCGATTCGAGTTATTAGGAATCGAACCATCTCCTCCATCGCTGGCAGACTTGTTGTGTCGTCATGCGCGATTCGGGTTATTAGGAATCGAACCATCGTCTCCATCCCTGGCAGGCTTGTGGTAATGTCATGCGCTACATGCATCTTAACATGTTTTATACTAAATGGATTATTCAGTTTAGGCCCGTTCCAAACGACGGATTTTTGTCGACTCGAATCTAATTGTATTAAATCCGTCGGTGATGCGTCTGCGGTCGATTTTGTTACAGACGGACGCATCTTTGTCGCGTCGAATCTAATACATCGGTCGATTTATTTGAAGGTGGATTCCCGGTTACCGTCAAAAAATGGTCACGCGTAGATATAGAGGCCTATATATACCGGTATATGTTATACATATATATATATACTAAAATACAGTATAAATTATGTATATATTTATATATGCGCGACCGCAGCGCGAATATATGTGATCATGTATATGAGGATGTATATAGTACATACAGATAATATACTATAATAGGCGCTACAAATAAATGTTATATATCGTGCAACCAATTACCATCTATGTGTATACCATGCACGTAAATACCGGTATACAATAATTATTATAAATCAGAGACTACCACCCCCTACCCCTTATAATAAGGAATACCGAAATATATTAATTATTATAAATCATAGGCTACCACCCTACATGTTATATCCTTTATAATAAGGTATACCGGTATATATGAATTATTATAATTCATAGGCTACTATCCCTACCCCTCATACTAAGTAATACCGGTATATATAAATTATTATAAATCATAGGCTACCACTCTGCCCCTTATAATAAGTAATACCGGAATATATGAATTATTATAAATAAGAGGTTACCACCCAATTACCCCTCATAACAAGTAATGTCGGTATATATAAATTATTATAAAGCAGTGGTACAACCCCTACCCCTTATAATAAGTAATACCGGTATATATTAATTATTATACATCAGGGACTACCACCCATACCCCTTACAATAAGGAATATCTGTCTATATGAATTATTATAAATCAGTTGCTACAACCCATATCCCTTATACCGGTATATATGAATTATTATAAATCATTGATACTATATCCATTATAAGATGTGCGTCAGTGACATGCCATGTTCGTTGAGAAATCAAACTACCATAATAATTACAATTTTCACAATGTTACCTAAGCAATTCTTATAGATATATCTTTCTTTATAACAAAGAGAGCGTGCGACAAATGACGTCGTGTGGGTATTTCCGCAGATAAGGGGAACTCCCTCATTATTATACCATTATCATATCATTATCATATCATTTGCATTCCTTTTTCGGAAACTTTCGGCTCTTCTCGTCACATGTATTAGATTCGAGTCGACAAAAATCGTTTGAAACCAAGACGGATTTCAGACACATCACCGACGAAGATTCGTCTGAATTGGACGGAGATTCGTCTGTGGTGCGTCTGACATGGATATACTTGTTTCAAACGTCGCATTTTAGACGCAGTTAATAAAATTGTGGGTCTGGTATTAGATTCGAGTCGACAAAAATCCGTTGTTTGGAACGGGTCTATAGCGGTAAACATTGGAAGTTTGCAACTATTTATTATTTATTTGGACAGACAGAAAAATAACATATAATAGAAGAGCGCAATGATTCATATGTTGGGAAATGTTTTGATAATAGTTCAACAAACAATCTATGGTCGTTTGTTGAACTTATTAATCTGAACATTTCCCTGAGGGAATTATTCGTCAATGAGTTTTTAGTATAGTAAGGGTTAAAATATACTGATAACAAGCTTCAATGAATCAACATGATACAAGGGTGGTATTCACATTATATATTAGTATACCTCATATTAAAAGCCTATGTTAATTTCCCATAGGGTGTGATTTTACAATTTGCAATGTTTCCCGCCCATGAAACATTGTGGGTCACCATTTTTTGCAATGTTTACCGCTCCGACCGAAAGAGCCCGAACATGTTCACGGAAGCACCCGAACGAAATTTTATGACGTATTTTTACCGTGACATTCAAACCGGAACCCCAAATCGTCACGATTCAGACGACTTCCGCATTATTCAAGTAAACATCATGGATGCCGGTGTCAAATATAGCATTTCCTCTTTATTTTAAAATTTTCAGAACTGCTGACATGGTTATTCGGTACAATAAAAACAATGGTGACCTGGCTCGAGGACAACATTGCGGATAGTCTCCCGGACTCTCCCCTTGGAACCAATGTCTCCCTCGGCTCCGCCTCGAGAGACATTGGTTCCTCGGGGAGCCAGGTCACCATTTTTATAATGTTTGCGTGCGGTCGCATGATAATTATTTGTCAGATTCCTTTTACAAGAAAAGTCCATGATCATGCAACCAAAAATTTGTTTTCTGTTAGTGAACGTTCAGACGACCACAATTCAATCGTAAGTGGAGGAATCGGGCCCGACAAAATCGTGGATAGTTTGTTCAAACGATTACGATTACGATGTCGTCGCAAATGAGGATATCGTTGGTTGTTCGTAAGCCGTTATTTATTCTAATACCTCCATTATGGAGAAGAGTATTTACATGTTATTTACAATGTTGCCGCGTTATGTACATGGATATGATTATCAAAACACGTATTCAAATATCTTCTAGGTTCCGTACATGGTGTGACAGTTCGAACCCACGTTAAAGGTTTGAGTGTCACGTCAAACGTTAGTGTTGAGTGTAGTTTGGCCTTTGGTGACAGAGCAAGTTGCAAGAAGAAATGCTGCTGAGTGGAGTAATATGTCGTCCACACACTCCGTTAGATGCTGGGGAGGTGCAGAAAAGTTCCCTCACAGTAAGAATGCAGATAGTGATTTGTCGTCCAAGGAGTCGTGCATGAAAATGAATATTCCGATACCAAAGTGATTAATGATGAATTCTCAGTAGCTATTTCTGAGAGAAAGTATGACTTCTGATGAACAGTATCGTACAGCATGGAGGATTTCGTTGTTGTACTGGCGGTCACAAGAATTACATCTCAGATTATTCATGTAGGTTGTCTTGTTAAGTAACAGGCCTAGGTTTCGTAGTTGTGCTGAACGGTCGGGATATTGCTTCAGGAGTTTCAATATCGTCCAGTTAGTAGTGGGGTCTGTGTGGACCAATCGGAAAGTATTAAGAGATGGGTTGCTGTCAACAGATAACGACCATGCAGGCAGTCGAGTAACAGCTTTCTTGTAGATACTTTTCCATGCTGCTTCTGATGGAAATTGACCAGTATTGGCGAATGTGTCGAGGAAGTCGCAGAGTTTATACGCCTGGAAGATATGAACTATATCGGACACGAATCCAGTTGTCAGTCGATCAAACAGAGTGTACTGGTAAAACCACTGGAGGAAGAGTTTTAAAGGTACCTGGTGTGTTTGGTTAAACACGTGATTGCTGCCCTACGTTCTTTTCATCTACTATTTTTACGGGCTCACGACGCGATTCCGTCGCAAGTGGAGGATACGCCACGATTTCGTATCTAAAATCAAGTAGTGCTTGATATTGTTTATTTACTCGCGATCTTGTTGTGAGCATGCGCAGTCAAACTTCCGGTTACTACCTACGACGGAAATCTTTCAACTTACGATTGAACCGTGGTCGTCTGAACGTTCGCTAATTACATTGCATGCCAGTTATCCCGATCTCACGGTGTTTGAATAGCACTTTCACATAATCTCCTTCGAATCTACTCTTATAATGGAAAGCCGACAGAACCATGCGTGCTGCCAGTTATTAACTTCTAGTGGCTACTTAGGTAATTGTCAATCAGGAAGACTGCTCTAAACCTTTTGTCATTCGTGGTCATTCAAAATCCTAACATTTGGAGTCTTTCTGAATGTTATAACGCCGGGGAAACCCTAATATTAATACCATAATGGATCACGTTAAACAGTTATATAAATAGATTAGTTTGATGCTGATATATTCATGCTTGGTTAATTGATGGTCGGGACGAGGTACGGTTAATATAGACTGGGTAGATAGCTCGGATTCAGGACTTGTGTTTAATTGTATATACGATGTATATAGTTAGTTTTGTTCGGGGGAAATCAGCAAGTCAATCCGTTTTCTCGTTAATGACATTTTCTAAGGGTATAGCCATCGCTTTTGGAACTCTTGATATCGCATGTTGCATCTGGATGTGTATCCGTATCGCATTAATACTTGAATTTCAATTCAGCAAGAAATGCCTTTATTGAGAGTTGCATGGATCGGGTCAAAGTTATCAGATATATTGCTTTAGCACAAGTAACAAGCCCATCGCTAGTGGTGACAAAATACGCCCGTGACAATTCCAACACAGGGCCATAATGCTGGTGAACATTGGCCGCCGGAACCCAAATCTCGAACTTTACATATATTTTGGGCTAGTAAACTCACATTTCGTTACATTCAGTTCCGATTTGCTAAAGCTATCGGCCGGAAACCAAAAGCGGATGACGTTTATTAAAAACTGGCTATAAAAAGCATACATGTTTTTGAAGTACAAACATTCGACAACTTGACCATATGTTTCCAAAATTGAGTACATATTGCCATCATCATTGTAGCAGAGTCCCTGGGCGTTTTTACCCTGTCCTTTTGGTTTCCTTCTTTGCGTCACGTTGTGTATTCTTCTGGGTTACTATACATTAAAGACAACGATATCTGGTTAAAGTGTTCCAATATGTTATTCTGTGACGACGTATCCTATAGAAGTAGATACATGGTGAGGATGTATGACTGGAATGTCCTAAAACACACATACAGGATACAGAATTCTGGTCCATTATTTATAGGGAATTGTCAATTTTGTTTACAATAGCAAGTGACATATGTTTAATCTGGGGCCTGTCAGAATACATAACTCATTTGTCACATTTGTGGGTTTTTCCTGGGTTCACCAAGTACATTGTACCTGAATGGCGAAATGGTTTTCACGCCTAAATAATTTGGTGTCATTTTTGTCATCACATCCTACGTATCTATATATATGTTATGATACTAAGTAGCAATATGTAATAAATTGTTTATATAACTTATTGTGCAGGTACGTGCAGGTATCCACCTCGCCATGCCTTGTGACCAACATTCCCACGAGAGGACATCAGTATTAAGTACGTTCTTGTGTCCTTACCATGTTCCAGTTTGGAGTACACCCTGTACGTTACAATAATCTGACTATCACCATAATCATCATCATCATCATCATCATTATCGTCGTCGTCGTCGTCATCGTCAGCATAATCAGACACCATCACGTCGTCATCATATCATCATCAGCATCATCATCATCGTCATCATCATCATCATCATCATCATCGCCATCGTCATCATCATCATCATCATCATCAACATCATCATCGTCACCAGCATATGTCTGTCGACATTTCGATCTAGTCCGAATGAAAACAGAGTGATACATATAATTGTCACCAAAAAAACAACGTCCTTGAAATCACAACGCTTATTGTGGAAAAGCGAATATATCAAAGTTTTAAAATCTTTCAAGTTTGGTGTATCGACGACAAAGTCTGGCATATAATTCCAATATTCTACTATCCTCTGGGTGAAGAAATAATTCCCATAAACTGTTTGTGTTTGAAATTTTCACCGGTGACCTTTAGTGTTATATGATAAGGTTTTATTCGAACCCAAAGGCGCGCGTGTAATCGACAGAAATACGTTTCCACATTATAAGTACATATAAATATTAGATATGAAATTGTAACAACAATAGATATATATACAGTTTTGGATATGTTGTTAGAATTTTCCACCAACGAAAATCTTGCTCTTCAGTTTTGTTATTTCACAATTGTTTACTAGCAATTTGCAACCATCAAGAGGCTTGCCATTCCAATCATGTAAATTGAGTAAGCGTGGCTACAAACAACTCGTGAAATAGGACCTCTGATTGGTGTTTCCAAAGATGAACAACCTAGTTTATTGGTTTCATTGGCTCCATCTGGTGAACGTGACAAATCACAAAACATACGCCCCCGGAATTGATCACCAATGACACCCAATATCATCATAGAATTTCAATTGATCACCGATGACACCCAATATCATCATAGAATTTCAATTGATTAATCCGACAAACGCGTGTAAATTGTCTCTCTAAATACCTCACTGTCTCCCATATCACAGACAGAGTGCTCGGTCTATGAATAAATCATGATTTTCAAGTCAAATTTGTGTACATATGTCCTGTCTCTTATCGACACATACACGATCTTGATGTCATACCACTAGCAAACAAACAAACCAATTACCATGCAGTCTGGTTCATTAACCCTTTACCCAACAGAACGGCCCTGTGCCAATACATTCTCTTATATATGCGAGTCGACCATAGGTCGCCTCGCATATATAAGAGAATGCATTGGCTTAACACATTAAAAATTATAAAATTGTTAAAGAATGTAAGAAAAAATGGTAAAAAGTGTTAAAAAAAGATTTTTTTTAGGCCAATGCATTCTCTTATATATGCGAGGCGACCTATGGTCGACTCGCATATATAAGAGAATGCATTGGCACAGGGCATAACTGTAACTATCACAATGTGGTCAAGGAGCCGGTTCCAATGATATCCATATTTGTATGGTTCTATTGAGACAGACCGAAGATATTTTAGGCTGTTGAAGCTTTATTTGGCCGGTTTTGGCCGGTTTGTTGGGTAAAGGGTTAAGCATGAATCGCGAAAATACGATGTTTTAGGTTACACACAACTAATTCAATAGAGTTATGCTTCCTGAAATTGTGTAGGGAAACTAGAATCAGATAAAAATCATCCCATGGCCACTGATTGGTGCATTATGTTGACAATATAAATACATAAATAAATAATAGAATTAAGCTGCTGTACAAAAAAATGCATGGTGTTTGGGGGCCTGCTGAATATTGTGTCCATTTGACCACAAGTAGAAATTTGTGGTAGTGTGTTTTTTATAGCTGTGAATTTACTGCGAACCTTCGGTAGTCAGGGAAGCGGTGAAATTTGAATGGGAAAAAATACCGAAACCTGTCCGTTTCATGGTATGAATTTATCAGGCTTGAGACCCACTTCATGCTCAGTATGAGGTTTTGGTGAAAATAGGTCCAGTTTCAGCACAAATGATACAAACGTTAGTATTGTCGCCTATGGGAAATAATTAGTTGTGTGTAACCTATAGCTACAGATGGTGTCCATTTCAAGAATGCTATATTCCCAAAATTTAAAGCTGTAGTTCATTGGATAACTTCAATAAAGGTTAAAATAATAAAATGGAGTATTTCTACTATGAGTATAATCGCAGGCTTTATGAGAAAACCGAAATTCAGGGGGGTGGGGGTGTCATTTATGGAAAGGTAGCAAAGATAGTGATGGATATGGGAAGATGAGAGTGACTTGGCCAGAAATATGGAAAAGAGAACATGATTCAGCTACACAGCCAACACACCGCTTGAATTATATGATCCAGAATCGGTTGTCAAGGGACCAAGTTCCTGTATATGGTGGCCCGGAGAGTCTCGAGTGTAGTCACTTGTGTGGGGAGAGGGCCTGTATCAATATAGCGCACTTGATATTTGAAAGCCATCTCCATAACCAGCAACGAATTAGATGCCGAAGCTTGGAACAATGTTTAGGGTGTTCACCAGAATGCATTATATAAGTTTCCAAGAGGTGCATATAATATATATACATATATTTGTGTTCATTTTTTCCTGTTAACCCTTCGCCCCTCATGGAATTTGCTATAGCCATGTTCTATTTTCTTTTTATTTTGAGGCAAAAGCTTATTCTTTTCATACAATCGCTCCTCCTGATGTTCTGCGTGAAGTTTGTACAGCGTTTCTCTCCTGTTTACTCTTATCTTTTTAACAGTTAACTTCTTCTTTCGCTTCTTTCGGTTATTTTCTGCCTTCTGATAGCTGTTAAGAGACCGATCGACTTTACTCCCGCTGGTAATGGGACAACCAACATGTTCACATAAGTCCCTTATAGAATTCGCTGTTCCACAATTAACCGAGTGCACCATTGAGTGTGCACGCCCAAAAACATTCCTCGAAAATGTCACATTTTTAGGAAGAGAAGTTCTTAATGACCTGTTGACAGCTTCAACTTTCTGCGTGTTAGTGTTCATCTTTGTTTTTTCTAACATTGATGTCCCGAGTCGATAGTCAGCAAGTTCGCGCAGTATTGTTGATGTGCACTCATTCTGACTGAGTTTAAAGTTTTTGCCTAGCAGATAACTGTCCTTAATCCAATTAGAACTTTTGCTGGCTTTACACATATACGAATATTTCTTGCAAAGTACGTGGTTCCCCTGATAGCACAACACAAGCGCATCTTTAACATACGACATTCTGCTGTTTATGTTGTGGATGTTTCCTTTATGGTGTTTTATTGCCTTTCGGATTTCAGAGTTGCACCGATCAGCAAAATCAAGTGCTAATTTATCTTGCATTTTAGTTCTTTCTCTTACAGTTTTCGAAACAATGATTTTATTGAGATATTTGTGATTTTTTACAAATTTCCGATGATTTCGGGAAACATGGGTCGTGTCTAATTGATGAAAAGGTTGAACATTAGTCACGTTATCTTCAAATAGTTCCTGAGCGGCCAAGTAACTCGCACAGTCAGGATCTGTGGTAATGTTCTCAACCTGAATTCCACTTGTATCTTTAAGATTAGTGAGAACCTCTTTCGCGAGAGCCTTTTCGTCACCAATGTTGTGTTCGAAAGGTATCGTAGCATAGCAGTCGCCTTTGAAACACTCATGATTCGGTGCTGCTTTGAGATGATGTCCTTTCGAACACAACTTGTTATGGATAGCGAGTCCAATAATGTCATGGTCTTTTGTCACATTCTCTGCCACAGTATAAATTGATTGAGTCGCAGGTTGGAAGGGAGTTTTCCCCACACCGGAATAAATACTGTTATTGTACATGGCATCGCCTTGAACATCGATAACATGTGGGTTCATTTTGCCCATATGCCTTTGATTCGATATAAGACGTGAACGTCGTTTCACCATATCTGCACTGAAAAAAAAAACTTAGTCATAGCCTTAGTCAACCCGTAACTTAGTTATTTTTGACTAACGTAGCCAAAAGTAACTAAGTGTGACCTTAGTCACACCTTAGTTACTAAGGTTAATATTTTCTTGATTAAGTCATGCCGTCAAAATTCAATAGTATACTTATCGGCGACATATTATATACGACAATGACTCCATACAGTATGACTGAATCTTACTCTGCTGACATTTAATATGTATATAATATCGCATCCATCCTGTGTTAATCGGGTCGGTACGTCTATGGACGAGTACGTAAATTTAACGTAAATTATTGTCACGCGGGTGGCGATTATCGCAATACGTACTATGGTAACAACATATCGCCAAATTCATGCTTCAAACATTTTAAACATGTCATCTTCGGCTTCTTTTATTTTATTTTATGAAAATGAATAATAAATGGGGTGATAAATATGTATATAACGACAAATAGAATCAAATTAGCCATTTTCCCGTGAAACTTAGGACAGGCAATCCAGGTACAAAAATTGGTGAAATATGAGTACGAACGTCAAAGTGTTCCCCTATCGTATTGCGATAATCGCCAACCCATTATTTTTCTGACATTTTTAATTCGGAAAAATCACTAACATCGGAGTGATTTAGACGTGATATTGGCGTCGAAAGAACTAAAAGAGACGACATATTACATAAATAACAACCATGGCGTATTTGGAGAGCGGATAAAACCAGGATAAAAGAGAAGTTAGGAAAATAATCTGCGAAACCGTTAATCGTGTATTGACAGTTGTTGAACTAATTTATTAATATTATTCAGCTGCTTTCAACAAGTGGACAATTTGTCAATAATAGCTTGAATCTTTATTCTACATGTGAAAGAACGGCGGCTGAAATATTTGCTGCCAAAATTAGATTTGTGCCTGATGACTCCTTCAAGGTTACATGTACCGTACACAATACTGCACAGTACATAACGTGTGGTGAACGTTTTTCGCTGTGGCATTGTGGACGACTACCCCAAGTTGAAGTTCATTCCGGCTTGGTTTGGTGATCGAGACTGTTACTTGTTCGATTGCGGACAGTTGTTAAAAGACGGTCTGATTTCGGTGAACTCCTTTGATAACCGCACAAGTTTAAATTCTGCGAAAAAAGGCTTATTAATCATCGACAATTTCCACTAAATTCATCGAGAGCAGTGATGCATGCCAATTAATCGATGAATCATGACATGATCTATTCAATCGAATCAAAGGTCTGACTTCATTCAGATGAACACAAGGATGAAGCTTCGATGTCAAGCAATAGTGACAATAATAACAACGACTCAACGAGCAGCTATTAATATTAGAATTTAGAATGGTGAAAATGCAGTTGACAGTACGGTATTTGTTCAGAATCTGATTCTTTCCGAGCACATTGACATGCATGTACAATTACAAGAGAGGATATGCGGCGTGCGCACCAGTGTAATTCACATAGCTCCAACGTCAAAAAAACAATGAAACTGATGCCGTGTAGTGATGGATAATCTTATCAAACTATCTTCGGCTGATTCACTGATATTTCATGGAACATTGTCGCCAAGTCATTGCGCACAGTTACATGTTTATTGGATCTGCTGTTGTCCTGAAGGGACCAATCCCAAATACCGGTAGCTGTTGTTGATATATACAGTAGTACAGTACCAGTCAAAAGAAGTGGTGTATTAAGCATGCTATTTTGGCAAGTGGAAACACTTATAAGCATGTCGCTTGTGATATTATTGCAATATTTTGCGCTTAATATGGTGACACTTTGCGCTCAAAATTGTGACATTTAAATCAAATGTTGCAAGGTTTGTTTCCGCGATTCACTCAAAATGTGACCGCAACAAAGCGTTCATAATTGCATGCATTTCTGAAAACACATTCATTTGTTAAATAGAGGTATTCACCAAGTGCTATGACTGTGTGGATATGCACGCTTGTATCAAGCCAAGGCGGTGTTCCTGAAATTATTGTGACGAGCCTGAAGGCAAGTCACGATGTGTGTCGGAAACCCCACCGTGGCTTGATACAAGCGCTCAGTTCCACACATAGTGGTGAAGAATTGAAGATATTTATCATATAATTTTTCTTCTAAAAAAACTCTTCATTTCCTCCGATTTAATCTTCTATGTTGGTCGTTCGTTATCATTTTAATGTAAGCATAAATTTCTGTTTCAATTTGAAACAATTATCGACTGGTCAGATATTGAATGTATATTCAATGCATACTAGTATTCTGTGATGAATAATTTTCTTTCAAGATAAAACATTGTTTATATTGTCTAATTGTTTCAATAGTTAATAAAATTTATGTTGATACCTGTAAGTCATTATTTTCAGTTATTTTAATCTGCAGTTGCGATGTGCAGCTGAGGCTGCAGGGCTATGATACCCCCAATAATTAGGCCCAATTAAATGTACTATCTGGATACAGTGATGACTTAGTCAAGCCTTAGTCATTTCTGACTAGTAAATAGTATGCACAGAAATTCATATACAGCTGTTTACAGTGAATTTCCCCCCGCACTGAAAAAAAAACTTAGTCAAAAGTAACTAAGTTACCTTAGTCAGAACCCCCGTCTCAAAACTAACTAACTTAGCTTAGTCAGAAATGACTAAGGTTGCCCTTAGTCATTTCCGACTAAGGCCTTAGTCATTTCTGACTAAGGGCTTATTTATTTCTGACTAAGGCCTTAGTCAGAAATGACTAAGGCCTTAGTCAGAAATGACTAAGGGCAACCTTAGTCATTTCTGACTAAGCTAAGTTAGTTAGTTTTGAGACGGGGGTTCTGACTAAGGTAACTTAGTTACTTTTAACTAAGTTTTTTTTTTCAGTGTGCCTTATTTTCTTCCACAATCTTTACGAGAACCTTATTTGATGTTTTCTGCAGGCCATGAGCAGACGGTGCTGGGATATTAGAGCTGAGACAAATGCGACGGAAGCTGTGTGCTGCTATTGGTGTTTTACTAAGACCTATTGCTAACCCAAGATTTGGCTTTCCACTACGTCGACCTGGTCTCTTAGTCGGGACCTCCTCGAACAAGGTGAACATACTTGATTTGTATTTGCATTTATCACACACCATTTTTTGTCGACACCCGACTCCTCTCGCTTCCTCGGAATTCATATCCCAATGGAGGAACCCTTCACAAATTGGATGCGAGGCATGATGTTCTTTAAATGCAGTATTCCACATCTCAGCATTTAGGCGTACATGAACTGTACGATATGAGTCGCTCTCCCTTTCCCATGTAGATAGAGGTATTCGTTGCGACCCATACCTGAAAAGGGCAAAATGGACCTCTTTAAGACATTTAAATCTAACAAAATTTGATCAATCTCACGCAGTATATTTTTTTACCTGCAAATACACCCCACCCGGCTTGTGTGATTAATGTAAAACCCGCCTTATTTAATTTTCCTGTAACCATTTAAAATATAGGATGTGTTGTAAGGGGCTGTATTTTCAATAAATGAAGCCCCTAGCACCACTACAGGTCTGATGTTTAACCCTCACACTGCCAAATACTTTATTGGGAAATTATGCCCCTTCATATTGGTGGAGAAGGGTTAAATAACAATTCTCAGACCAATTTCTTTGATCATTATATCCGATGCATATTTTAGCACCTCTTAAAAGTTATAGTGGAATCATTTAACCCCTAGCATGTAACTGTTATTCAATACAAGGATACATGCTTATATGTTCTGTTTACAGTCAATGGGCTGTTTGAACCATAGCCAGGTTTTAAGTAATGCATCTATATTAAAATATAGCTGTATAGACACATGACACTTACCTTTGTTTTCCTAATGGGGAACTAAATTGATCTCGATTCTTGGGTTGACAGCATCTGGATCTTGTCATGATTCCTCTGTCTGGTGTGTTCATTGTGTTGGTTGTTATGTTTTCACCACCATTGGCAGTCAAAGGGTTAATTATTTTGGAACATTTTCTCTTTAATTGTGTAGCTGGTGAATTTTTCTGTTTAGAACTTAACTGATGTCCAGGTTTAAAACCAACTTTATTACTGAATCTGAATCGACCAGTGTATGTCCTCTCTGTGCTCATTTTGCCCATTTTGTCCAGAAATGATGAATCACATAGTAAGAAATCCAACCTTTTTCCATGAAATGTATGAACTTTATATCAACTAAAGGTAACTAGGTTCTGAGGGTATATGAAATGCTTTGTGTGTGTGTTGGAATCAAATGTTAGTTCTGGGCACAATTAATAGAATTGTTTATATTAACTCTGTGCCTACTGCCAAATTTCCCAATAAATTTTAAGTGTCAAACAAAACTTATCAAATTATCAGATTCTGTGTATAGATAAAGCATTGGTTTTCATTGTAACTTTGCAGGTGAAGATGTGCTGCAACAGAAACTATTGAGTCTCAGAGTTTTAAAGTGACACAGTGAACTGAATTCACCTCTTTACTGAGGCAGCCTCAGCTGAATTATCCATTTTCTGGAATTGGTGGTCAATGGTTAACGAATGCTCATACCGGAAAGGTTGGATTCCTCATTGTGATAATTATGCGTATACATATGCCTATATAACTGATCTTTTTCCAATGATGCTGTTCAGATTATATACATAAATGACAGTTATATGCAAAATTTACAAAATGTTTTTGTGTTAATATTCTTCAAAAACCAAAGGGTTAACATTTATGGCTGCAATAGGGTTAATGTTGACTTCCCAACTTGTATTAACATGTAATTCACATAAACATATATCAGTTGACCTGAAATAATGGACTATTGAGTTTCCTGTCCCCTTAGTAGCTAGAGACGCTGAATAATTTGAACGCGTCATGTCTGGGATCAGACGATTCAACCCTGGTTTATTTTGAATACGGGTATGTCACTTCATTGTAAATAATTCAACACAGATTGATGGATGAAAATTGATATATATTTTAATAAGAAGGAAATGTTCATAGCAAAACATCAGTAAAAAATTGGGTTGATTTCTCTTGATCTTCAGTGAGCTATAGGTTACACACAACTAATTCAATAGAGTTATGCTTCCTGAAATTGTGTAGGGAAACTAGAATCAGATAAAAATCATCCCATGGCCACTGATTGGTGCATTATGTTGACAATATAAATACATAAATAAATAATAGAATTAAGCTGCTGTACAAAAAAATGCATGGTGTTTGGGGGCCTGCTGAATATTGTGTCCATTTGACCACAAGTAGAAATTTGTGGTAGTGTGTTTTTTATAGCTGTGAATTTACTGCGAACCTTCGGTAGTCAGGGAAGCGGTGAAATTTGAATGGGAAAAAATACCGAAACCTGTCCGTTTCATGGTATGAATTTATCAGGCTTGAGACCCACTTCATGCTCAGTATGAGGTTTTGGTGAAAATAGGTCCAGTTTCAGCACAAATGATACAAACGTTAGTATTGTCGCCTATGGGAAATAATTAGTTGTGTGTAACCTTTATTGACACTCCTTGCACCCGGAACTGTGCGGTGCGTTGCGGTGGCCCTGTATAGCGGCTGGTCGGTGGGACAACAGCTTTCACCATCGTTCCCGGTTATATGTAAATTTCACTCAAGCAGACAAGCGAGTGGGGTGGCATTAACGCCATGTGAGAGGGTGATAATTACGCGCGCCGCGTGTATACTAATGTACAAAGTCTTGTTTCGCCTGGGCGCTGAAGTTTGCGCTGGGGTTTTATTTATAGAAATGTGAATTTTTGGGACGGATTTAAAAGTCGGACTGCGCGATCCGGAGACCGAGTCCGGTAAAAGGTGTAGTTGGGAATTTCAATTTCGTTTATTGTCCTCTACATTATTATGTTAATAATGTTGAATTTCGGTTTGTGACAAGCTATGTCAATTACAAATAAAAGAAATGAAAACGATAATCTGTAAGTCTTATATTTCAACTTTTATAGATATTTTTCGTTCTGCAGCCCACTGGGATTGTGGTCTGAGCCGGCCGAGTCGGCCGCCGGTTCGTTAATTATGAGCTGGTTGTTATTGTTATTTTAACGGAATTCTGAGTTGTACATTCGCGAAACCAATATATTTTATATTCTATAATTACAAACATGGATATATAATATATGATCTTGAGCGCGTTACCATTTCTGACATTGGTTTTCTTGTTTGTGTTGATGTACACCGATTACCTTGGACGTGCATGTATGGAGGCTATTCGACACCAAGCACACATCTT
The DNA here is from genome assembly GCA_032622095.1 of Siphonodentalium dalli. Lineage (NCBI taxonomy): Eukaryota > Metazoa > Mollusca > Scaphopoda > Gadilida > Siphonodentaliidae > Siphonodentalium > Siphonodentalium dalli. The sequence continues at coordinate 18,505,188 of CP136064.1, forward strand.
ATAGGGGTCGTTTCTGACCGTGCGTGAATAAGCCCACAATGTGAGAGCACTTACATACAATTATAGCAGTTACGATGTTTACGATGATTTCATAAGATCGATATTTTGCACCATTATTAATGTATATATGTTGTTCAGTTACTAGCAGTGTGAGCTGAATCGATATATATCTCAAATTAATATTCTTTATTTTCATATGGAGCAATAATATACAGCTTCGAGCACCGTGATAAGTTATATATTATGACGACGGAATATAGAGGATCTCCAACGACTCAGGATATAAGATTTTATGAAACGAGTTTGATAAATTTGATTCACAACAATTAAATTCGTAGACGAGTTGTGAATCAAATTTATCAAACTCGTTTCATAAAATATTATATCCCAACATAACGAGTTGACGATCGTGTATAAAAAAAACATGAAAAAAATTGAGCTTTATGCCTTTTTAACAAATCAAACTTTTAAAAGAAGCTGACAAATGCATGCAAAATATACGAAAGTATTGCGCCTTCTGCTTGCGACAAAAAATATAGTCCCCCAATTTGCCTCTTTGTTTTTGCGCCTATATTCGTTAGTGTAAAGAAGTTGGACAATAATTGAACATTAATGAAAAAGGCAATCATTTTGAAATGTCTGGTATTGGTGTCAAGCGCGGCTTTACGAAATAGTATTAATCCGCGCGTTAATTTTGTTGGCGCGATGCCGTTTCCCGGGAAGCACGTTGCTATTCGTCACTAGTGGAAATATGTAATTGCTTTTTAAATGATGTAATAAGGGGTTTCATGTGATATAGCATGATTAGTAATAACGTAACGATACATATTAACCCTTTACCCAACAAACCGGCCAAAACCGGCCAAATAAAGATTCAACAGCCTAAAATATCTTCGGTCTGTCTCAATAGAACCATACAAATATGGATATCATTGGAACCGGCTCCTTGACCGCATTGTGATAGTTACAGTTAGCCCTGTGCCAATGCATTCTCTTATATATGCGAGTCGACCATAGGTCGCCTCGCATATATAAGAGAATGCATTGGCCTAAAAAAAAATCTGTTTTAAACACTTTTTACCATTTTTTCTTACATTCTTTAACAATTTTATAATTTTTAATGTTTTAAGCCAATGCATTCTCTTATATATGCGAGGCGACCTATGGTCGACTCGCATATATAAGAGAATGCATTGGCACAGGGCCCTTCTGCTGGGTAAAGGGTTAACGACGATGCACATGAGGTGTGCTTGCTTGTCCGTTGTTCCAGAGATGTTCATGATGGAATCAATATTGAAACGAACACAGCATTCGAAACAGTCTCTTTAAAAAGACGACGATAATCCTAAAGGATATTCGTCTCTAGATGTGTCCACTAAATTTCATTTCTACAACGACGCGGTATTCCCAACATGACGTAATAAACAATTTCCAAATATGGAGTGAATTCCTGGCATAGTAAATGTTTGTGAGAATCGAAGTAGCTAGAAATAGTTATAAATATACAACAAGATGCGAAAGAATAATCAGTCATGAATATCGTTGACTGATAAAAACTCGAAGATGATGTCTCCTATATCGCGATGAGTGAACTGAGATGGATTTATCGCCGTATTCAGTTTTCCAACAACAGTTGAGTTTCACAATGCGTGGGTAACTTGAAATGGAGGGAGTCCCATTAATTCAGTAACTGGCGGGCGTTTATGTCTGAATGAGATATCCAGAGACGTAAATATTGTACATTTTTCGTCGACTTTTTAAAGAAACAGCATTCTAGTGCAAAGTCAATATTCGCGCGAGCATCGCGACGCTGGGAGAGTCCGATTGTAGGCTGTGTGTGCAGGAAGTAGTAATACACATGGTTACTACATATAATATCAGTAATCACTCCTATTTGTTAAATTTTTCAACGGTCGCTCAAATATTTTCTCTGGTAAGACTTGATAACATGCGTCTGCTGATGACAGATTAGATTATTGTTCTGTTGAACTGATATAATGGCACGATAAAGGAAATGAATTCGGTTATCATGGAATGGCTTGGGGTAATATCTCAAGAAAGACTGACAGTTCCACAAGCCTTGAAATAGGGTGTCTGTCGTTTGCAGAATGAGGTCCCCAGAGGGTGAATTTAGTGATGCTACCCCGCATAGCGGGCTAGCATCACCAAATTCACCCTCTGGGAACCTCATTCTGCCGAGGTGTAAGCATAATGAGGTCCCCATATGGTGAATTTGGTGATGCTAGCCCGCTGTGTGGGATAGCATCACTAAATTCACCCTCTGGGGACCTCATTCTGCAAATGACAGACACACTATTTCAAGGCTTGCATTTCCATCATTAACCCATGCACGAACAATTATAGTTTTTGCTATAGAGGATCTCCAACTCGTTTTGTTGGGATATAAGATTTCATGAAACGAGATTGATAAATTTAATTCACAACTCGTCTACGACTCGTATTGAACCAAATTTATCAAACTCGTTTCATAAAATCTTATATCCCAACAAAACGAGTTGATCAATGCTTTATTCTAGTGTTAGGTCCGAATAATCGAATATTCGAATATTCGCTCGTAAAAATAAATATTCGAATATTCGAATAATTATATGACTATTCGAATATTCGAGAATAATCTCCGGGTAATTGTTTCCTGGTTTGTTATTAGTCTGAGGGTCTGTTAAAAGTATAGTCTATTTCCCGCTGACCATAAACGAATTAATACGACGTAACTATAACGTTCTGACGTCATGACGTCGATATAATTTGATTGGCTAGGTGTAAACCAGACCGTGATTGCATGTGGTCATAGGAAGCGGACCTCTAAGACATCGTTTTTTTTTTGCGCGTTGTCACTTGTGTGTATAACGTGGCGTCAAATTCGAAGAAATCAGATATATGGACTCACTTCACGTTGGATGCGAACACTAAAAAGGCTACCGCGTGCAGGGCTGATCTCTACTAAAAACGTAACCGGTTGAAGCCGCAGACTGTCCGAATGTTGCACTTCTTGAACAAGAACCTTTAAGCCATGCATGGGACATTGACTGCTTGAACTTCATAAACAGATAAACTCTTGCTATTAAGCCAAAAGACTTTTTTCTCTCTCTTGTTTGCGAATAGCATGTGTATGGATAAATATGCTATTTCATTAAATAATAAATTGGTTCCAAAATATGTTATCTATATAATTTTATAATTTATCTAAATATTCGAATACTATTCGAATATTCGCTCGTTATTCGAACCGAATATTCGAATACCGAAATCCGTCGAATACCGAACACTACTTTATTCTCTTACCAAGTGATACATGATATTGAGATATATAAGTGTATATACAAAAGATATGTATAGTATCATAAATGGTAGTCTATAGACATGAATTATATACATTCTGACTCCTATTATGTCTATTTATGTTGAAGATCCTGTATATCACATGAAATAACTAGAGTTTTATCCCTTTTTTAGCAAATCAAAATCTTTAAAAGAAGCAGAAAATGCATGTAAAATGCATACATGAGAGGCGTTCGCTGAGACGCTTCGTGCACAACCGTATACATGTACGACATTCTGTATTGCGCGGTCTGCCTTGTGACGAAACATATAGTACCCCACCCCCCCCCCACCCCCAAATTTGCTTATTTGTTTTTGTGCCTATTTTCGTTGGACAACAATTGAACTTTAATGAACAAAGCAATCATTTTTGCAATATCTGCTATTGGTGTCAAGCGCAGCTTTTCTAAATAGTATCAATCCGCGCTGTAGCATGCGGCGATTACACACTAGTGAGAGATAAGAAAATATCTAATGGATTTTTCAATGATATTATAGGGGTTTCATGTGATATACTCATATTTACGAAGTAAGTTGTATTATATACCAGTCTATTATGTGCATAGCAAAAGCGTATGACTGGCGTGATAATGACAGGTTTGGGTTTTTTTTATCATATAGTTTACGTCGCATATGACTGGCGTGGTAATGACCGAGTTGGTTTCTTATTTATCATATAGTTTTCGTCGCATATGACTGGCGTGGTAATGGACCGAGTTGGTTTCTTATTTATCGTATAGTTTTCGTCGCGTATGACTGGCGTGGTAATGACCAAGTTGGTTTCTTATTTATCGTATAGTTTTCGTCGCGTATGACTGGCGTGGTAATGCTCGAGTTGGTTTCTTATTTATCATATAGTTTTCGTCGCGTATGACTGGCGTGGTAATGACCGAGTTGGTTTCTTATTTATCGTATAGTTTACGTCGCGATTGACGGGCGTGGTAATGACCGAGTTGGTTTCTTATTTATCATATAGTTTTCGTCGCGTATGACTGGCGTGGTAATGACCGAGTTGGTTTCTTATTTATCATATAGTTTTCGTCGCGTATGACTGGCGTGGTAATGACCGAGTTGGTTTCTTATTTATCATATAGTTTTCGTCGCGTATGACTGGCGTGGTAATGACCGAGTTGGTTTCTTATTTATCATATAGTTTACGTCGCGTATGACTGGCATGATAATGACCGAGTTGGTTTCTTATTTATCATATAGTTTTCGTCGCGTATGACTGGCGTGGTAATGACCGAGTTGGTTTCTTTTTTATCGTATAGTTTACGTCGCGTATGACTGGCGTGGTAATGACCGAGTTGGTTTCTTATTTATCGTATAGTTTCCGTCGCGTATACATGACTGGCGTGGTAATGACCGAGTTGGTTTCTTATTTATCATATAGTTTTCGTCGCGTATGACTGGCGTGGTAATGACCGAGTTGGTTTCTTATTTATCATATAGTTTTCGTCGCGTATGACTGACGTGGTAATGACCGAGTTGGTTTCTTATTTATCATATAGTTTTCGTCGCGTATGACTGACGTGGTAATGACCGAGTTGGTTTCTTTTTTATCATATAGTTTTCGTCGCGTATGACTGGCGTGGTAATGACCGAGTTGGTTTCTTTTTTATCGTATAGTTTACGTCGCGTATGACTGGCGTGGTAATGACCGAGTTGGTTTCTTTTTTATCATATAGTTTTCGTCGCGTATGACTGGCGTGGTAATGACCGAGTTGGTTCTTTTTTATCATATAGTTTTCGTCGCGTATATGACTGGCATGGTAATGACCGAGTTGGTTTCTTTTTTATCATATAGTTTTCGTCGCGATTGACTGGCGTGGTAATGACCGAGTTGGTTTCTTTTTTATCATATAGTTTTCGTCGCGTATGACTGGCGTAGTAATGATCGAGTTGGTTTCTTTTTTATCGTTTAGTTTACGTCGCGTATGACTGGCGTGGTAATGACCAAGTTGGTTTCTTATTTATCATATAGTTTACGTCGCGTATGACTGGCGTGGTAATGACCGAGTTGGTTTCTTATTTATCATATAGTTTTCGTCGCGTATGACTGGCGTGGTAATGACCGAGTTGGTTTCTTTTTTATCGTATAGTTTCCGTCGCGTATGACTGGCGTGGTAATGACCGAGTTGGTTTCTTTTTTATCGTATAGTTTCCATCGCGTGTTACTGGCGTGGTAATGACCGAGTTGTTTCTTATTTATCGTATAGTTTTCGTCGCGTATGACTGGCGTGGTAATGACCGAGTTGGTTTCTTTTTTATTGTATAGTTTACGTCGCGTATGACTGGCGTGGTAATGACCGAGTTGGTTTCTTTTTTATCGTATAGTTTTCGTCGCGTTTGACTGGCGTGGTAATGATCGAGTTGGTTTCTGTTTTATCATATAGTTTTCGTCGCGTATGACTGGCGTGGTAATGATCGAGTTAGTTTCTTATTTATCATATAGTTTTCGTCGCGTATGACTGGCGTGGTAATGATCGAGTTGGTTTCTGTTTTATCATATAGTTTTCGTCGCGTATGACTGGCGTGGTAATGATCGAGTTGGTTTCTGTTTTATCATTTAGTTACGTCGCGTATGACTGGCGTGGTAATGACCGAGTTGGTTTCTTTTTTATCATATAGTTTTCGTCGCGTATGACTGGCGTGGTAATGATCGAGTTGGTTTCTTATTTATCGTATAGTTTTCGTCGCGTATGACTGGCGTGGTAATGATCGAGTTGGTTTCTTATTTATCGTATAGTTTACGTCGCGTATATGACTGGCGTGGTAATGACCGAGTTGGTTTCTTTTTTATCATATAGTTTTCGTCGCGATTGACTGGCGTGGTAATGACCGAGTTGGTTTCTTTTTTGTCATATAGTTTTCGTCGCGTATGACTGGCGTGGTAATGACCGAGTTGGTTTCTTTTTTATCGTATAGTTTACGTCGCGTATGACTGGCGTGGTAATGACCGAGTTGGTTTCTTATTTATCATATAGTTTACGTCGCGTATGACTGGCGTGGTAATGACCGAGTTGGTTTCTTATTTATCATATAGTTTTCGTCGCGTATGACTGGCGTGGTAATGACCGAGTTGGTTTCTTTTTTATCGTATAGTTTCCGTCGCGTATGACAGGCGTGGTAATGATCGAGTTGGTTTCTGTTTTATCATATAGTTTTCGTCGCGTATGACTGGCGTGGTAATGATCGAGTTAGTTTCTTATTTATCATATAGTTTTCGTCGCGTATGACTGGCGTGGTAATGATCGAGTTGGTTTCTGTTTTATCATATAGTTTTCGTCGCGTATGACTGGCGTGGTAATGATCGAGTTGGTTTCTGTTTTATCATATAGTTTACGTCGCGTATGACTGGCGTGGTAATGACCGAGTTGGTTTCTTTTTTATCATATAGTTTTCGTCGCGTGTGACTGGCGTGGTAACGATCGAGTTGGTTTCTTTTTTATCATATAGTTTTCGTCGCGTATGACTGGCGTGGTAATGACCGAGTTGGTTTCTTTTTTATCATATAGTTTACGTCGCGTATGACTGGCGTGGTAATGACCGAGTTGGTTTCTGTTTTATCATATAGTTTTCGTCGCGTATGACTGGCGTGGTAATGACCGAGTTGGTTTCTTTTTTATTATATAGTTTTCGTCGCGTATGACAGGCGTGGTAATGACCGAGTTGGTTTCTGTTTTATCATATAGTTTTCGTCGCGTATGACTGGCGTGGTAATGATCGAGTTGGTTTCTGTTTTATCATATAGTTTACGTCGCGTATGACTGGCGTGGTAATGACCGAGTTGGTTTCTTATTTATCATATAGTTTTCGTCGCGTATGACTGGCGTGGTAAAGATCGAGTTGGTTTCTTTTTTATCATATAGTTTTCGTCGCGTGTGACTGGCGTGGTAATGACCGAGTTGGTTTCTTATTTATCATATAGTTTTCGTCGCGTATGACTGGCGTGGTAATGACCGAGTTGGTTTCTTATTTATCATATAGTTTTCGTCGCGTATGACTGGCGTGGTAATGACCGAGTTGGTTTCTTTTTTATCGTATAGTTTACGTCGCGTATGACTGGCGTGGTAATGACCGAGTTGGTTTCTTATTTATCGTATAGTTTCCGTCGCGTATACATGACTGGCGTGGTAATGACCGAGTTGGTTTCTTATTTATCATATAGTTTTCGTCGCGTATGACTGGCGTGGTAATGACCGAGTTGGTTTCTTATTTATCATATAGTTTTCGTCGCGTATGACTGACGTGGTAATGACCGAGTTGGTTTCTTATTTATCATATAGTTTTCGTCGCGTATGACTGACGTGGTAATGACCGAGTTGGTTTCTTTTTTATCATATAGTTTTCGTCGCGTATGACTGGCGTGGTAATGACCGAGTTGGTTTCTTTTTTATCGTATAGTTTACGTCGCGTATGACTGGCGTGGTAATGACCGAGTTGGTTTCTTTTTTATCATATAGTTTTCGTCGCGTATGACTGGCGTGGTAATGACCGAGTTGGTTCTTTTTTATCATATAGTTTTCGTCGCGTATATGACTGGCATGGTAATGACCGAGTTGGTTTCTTTTTTATCATATAGTTTTCGTCGCGATTGACTGGCGTGGTAATGACCGAGTTGGTTTCTTTTTTATCATATAGTTTTCGTCGCGTATGACTGGCGTAGTAATGATCGAGTTGGTTTCTTTTTTATCGTTTAGTTTACGTCGCGTATGACTGGCGTGGTAATGACCAAGTTGGTTTCTTATTTATCATATAGTTTACGTCGCGTATGACTGGCGTGGTAATGACCGAGTTGGTTTCTTATTTATCATATAGTTTTCGTCGCGTATGACTGGCGTGGTAATGACCGAGTTGGTTTCTTTTTTATCGTATAGTTTCCGTCGCGTATGACTGGCGTGGTAATGACCGAGTTGGTTTCTTTTTTATCGTATAGTTTCCATCGCGTGTTACTGGCGTGGTAATGACCGAGTTGTTTCTTATTTATCGTATAGTTTTCGTCGCGTATGACTGGCGTGGTAATGACCGAGTTGGTTTCTTTTTTATTGTATAGTTTACGTCGCGTATGACTGGCGTGGTAATGACCGAGTTGGTTTCTTTTTTATCGTATAGTTTTCGTCGCGTTTGACTGGCGTGGTAATGATCGAGTTGGTTTCTGTTTTATCATATAGTTTTCGTCGCGTATGACTGGCGTGGTAATGATCGAGTTAGTTTCTTATTTATCATATAGTTTTCGTCGCGTATGACTGGCGTGGTAATGATCGAGTTGGTTTCTGTTTTATCATATAGTTTTCGTCGCGTATGACTGGCGTGGTAATGATCGAGTTGGTTTCTGTTTTATCATTTAGTTTACGTCGCGTATGACTGGCGTGGTAATGACCGAGTTGGTTTCTTTTTTATCATATAGTTTTCGTCGCGTATGACTGGCGTGGTAATGATCGAGTTGGTTTCTTATTTATCGTATAGTTTTCGTCGCGTATGACTGGCGTGGTAATGATCGAGTTGGTTTCTTATTTATCGTATAGTTTACGTCGCGTATATGACTGGCGTGGTAATGACCGAGTTGGTTTCTTTTTTATCATATAGTTTACGTCGCGTATGACTGGCGTGGTAATGACCGAGTTGGTTTCTTATTTATCATATAGTTTTCGTCGCGTATGACTGGCGTGGTAAAGATCGAGTTGGTTTCTTTTTTATCATATAGTTTTCGTCGCGTGTGACTGGCGTGGTAATGACCGAGTTGGTTTCTTATTTATCATATAGTTTTCGTCGCGTATGACTGGCGTGGTAATGACCGAGTTGGTTTCTTATTTATCATATAGTTTTCGTCGCGTATGACTGGCGTGGTAATGACCGAGTTGGTTTCTTTTTTATCGTATAGTTTACGTCGCGTATGACTGGCGTGGTAATGACCGAGTTGGTTTCTTATTTATCGTATAGTTTCCGTCGCGTATACATGACTGGCGTGGTAATGACCGAGTTGGTTTCTTATTTATCATATAGTTTTCGTCGCGTATGACTAGCGTGGTAATGACCGAGTTGGTTTCTTATTTATCATATAGTTTTCGTCGCGTATGACTGACGTGGTAATGACCGAGTTGGTTTCTTATTTATCATATAGTTTTCGTCGCGTATGACTGACGTGGTAATGACCGAGTTGGTTTCTTTTTTATCATATAGTTTTCGTCGCGTATGACTGGCGTGGTAATGACCGAGTTGGTTTCTTTTTTATCGTATAGTTTACGTCGCGTATGACTGGCGTGGTAATGACCGAGTTGGTTTCTTTTTTATCATATAGTTTTCGTCGCGTATGACTGGCGTGGTAATGACCGAGTTGGTTCTTTTTTATCATATAGTTTTCGTCGCGTATATGACTGGCATGGTAATGACCGAGTTGGTTTCTTTTTTATCATATAGTTTTCGTCGCGATTGACTGGCGTGGTAATGACCGAGTTGGTTTCTTTTTTATCATATAGTTTTCGTCGCGTATGACTGGCGTAGTAATGATCGAGTTGGTTTCTTTTTTATCGTTTAGTTTACGTCGCGTATGACTGGCGTGGTAATGACCAAGTTGGTTTCTTATTTATCATATAGTTTACGTCGCGTATGACTGGCGTGGTAATGACCGAGTTGGTTTCTTATTTATCATATAGTTTTCGTCGCGTATGACTGGCGTGGTAATGACCGAGTTGGTTTCTTTTTTATCGTATAGTTTCCGTCGCGTATGACTGGCGTGGTAATGACCGAGTTGGTTTCTTTTTTATCGTATAGTTTCCATCGCGTGTTACTGGCGTGGTAATGACCGAGTTGTTTCTTATTTATCGTATAGTTTTCGTCGCGTATGACTGGCGTGGTAATGACCGAGTTGGTTTCTTTTTTATTGTATAGTTTACGTCGCGTATGACTGGCGTGGTAATGACCGAGTTGGTTTCTTTTTTATCGTATAGTTTTCGTCGCGTTTGACTGGCGTGGTAATGATCGAGTTGGTTTCTGTTGTATCATATAGTTTTCGTCGCGTATGACTGGCGTGGTAATGATCGAGTTAGTTTCTTATTTATCATATAGTTTTCGTCGCGTATGACTGGCGTGGTAATGATCGAGTTGGTTTCTGTTTTATCATATAGTTTTCGTCGCGTATGACTGGCGTGGTAATGATCGAGTTGGTTTCTGTTTTATCATTTAGTTTACGTCGCGTATGACTGGCGTGGTAATGACCGAGTTGGTTTCTTTTTTATCATATAGTTTTCGTCGCGTATGACTGGCGTGGTAATGATCGAGTTGGTTTCTTATTTATCGTATAGTTTTCGTCGCGTATGACTGGCGTGGTAATGATCGAGTTGGTTTCTTATTTATCGTATAGTTTACGTCGCGTATATGACTGGCGTGGTAATGACCGAGTTGGTTTCTTTTTTATCATATAGTTTTCGTCGCGATTGACTGGCGTGGTAATGACCGAGTTGGTTTCTTTTTTGTCATATAGTTTTCGTCGCGTATGACTGGCGTGGTAATGACCGAGTTGGTTTCTTTTTTATCGTATAGTTTACGTCGCGTATGACTGGCGTGGTAATGACCGAGTTGGTTTCTTATTTATCATATAGTTTACGTCGCGTATGACTGGCGTGGTAATGACCGAGTTGGTTTCTTATTTATCATATAGTTTTCGTCGCGTATGACTGGCGTGGTAATGACCGAGTTGGTTTCTTTTTTATCGTATAGTTTCCGTCGCGTATGACAGGCGTGGTAATGATCGAGTTGGTTTCTGTTTTATCGTATAGTTTTCGTCGCGTATGACTGGCGTGGTAATGATCGAGTTAGTTTCTTATTTATCATATAGTTTTCGTCGCGTATGACTGGCGTGGTAATGATCGAGTTGGTTTCTGTTTTATCATATAGTTTTCGTCGCGTATGACTGGCGTGGTAATGATCGAGTTGGTTTCTGTTTTATCATATAGTTTACGTCGCGTATGACTGGCGTGGTAATGACCGAGTTGGTTTCTTTTTTATCATATAGTTTTCGTCGCGTGTGACTGGCGTGGTAACGATCGAGTTGGTTTCTTTTTTATCATATAGTTTTCGTCGCGTATGACTGGCGTGGTAATGACCGAGTTGGTTTCTTTTTTATCATATAGTTTACGTCGCGTATGACTGGCGTGGTAATGACCGAGTTGGTTTCTGTTTTATCATATAGTTTTCGTCGCGTATGACTGGCGTGGTAATGACCGAGTTGGCTTCTTTTTTATTATATAGTTTTCGTCGCGTATGACAGGCGTGGTAATGACCGAGTTGGTTTCTGTTTTATCATATAGTTTTCGTCGCGTATGACTGGCGTGGTAATGATCGAGTTGGTTTCTGTTTTATCATATAGTTTACGTCGCGTATGACTGGCGTGGTAAAGATCGAGTTGGTTTCTTTTTTATCATATAGTTTTCGTCGCGTGTGACTGGCGTGGTAATGACCGAGTTGGTTTCTTATTTATCATATAGTTTTCGTCGCGTATGACTGGCGTGGTAATGACCGAGTTGGTTTCTTTTTTATCATATAGTTTTCGTCGCGTATGACTGGCGTGGTAATGACCGAGTTGGTTTCTTTTTTATCATATAGTTTTCGTCGCGTATATGACTGGCGTGGTAATGACCGAGTTGGTTTCTTATTTATCATATAGTTTACGTCGCGTATGACTGGCGTGGTAATGACCGAGTTGGTTTCTGTGTTATCATATAGTTTTCGTCGCGTATGACTGGCGTGGTAATGATCGAGATGGTTTCTTATTTATCATATAGTTTCCGTCGCGTGTGACTGGCGTGGTAATTACCGAGTTGGTTTCTTTTTTATCGTATAGTTTACGTCGTATATATATATGACTGACGTGGTAATGCTCGAGTTGGTTTCTTATTTATCATATAGTTTTCGTCGCGTATGACTGGCGTGGTAATGACCGAGTTTGTTTCTTTTTTATCGTATAGTTTACGTCGCGTATATATATGATTGACGTGGTAATGCTCGAGTTGGTTTCTTATTTATCATATAGTTTTCGTCGCGTATGACTGGCGTGATAATGACCGAGTTGGTTTCTTTTTTATCATATAGTTTTCGTCGCGTATGACTGGCGTGGTAATGACCGAGTTGGTTTCTTTTTTATCATATAGTTTTCGTCGCGTATGACTGGCGTGGTAATGACCGAGTTGGTTTCTTATTTATCATATAGTTTTCATCGCGTATGACTGGCGTGGTAATGACCGAGTTGGTTTCTTTTTTATCATATAGTTTTCGTCGCGTATGACTGGCGTGATAATGACCGAGTTGGTTTCTTTTTTATCATATAGTTTTCGTCGCGTATGACTGGCGTGATAATGACCGAGTTGGTTTCTTTTTTATCATATAGTTTTCGTCGCGTATGACTGGCGTGGTAATGACCGAGTTGGTTTCTTTTTTATCATATAGTTTTCGTCGCGTATGACTGGCGTGGTAATGACCGAGTTGGTTTCTTATTTATCATATAGTTTTCGTCGCGTATGACTGGCGTGGTAATGACCGAGTTGGTTTCTTATTTATCATATAGTTTTCGTCGCGTATGACTGGCGTGGTAATGATCGAGTTGGTTTCCGTTTGAACGGTCGTGATTAAGTGACTTTGTTTGTATTTGTAGAACTTTCATCACGCGAGTCAGCTAACTATATATATATTATATAGACTTTGGTCGTGTGATGGACATACATATACATTAACATGTCTTCCCCTTTCGAACAGTAATAGTATACATGTCCCAACTGATTACGATTACCCCAACCCTGGCCCAAAGTCGGTAGAGAGGTTGGTACAACATATATTGTCAAATTAATCAAAATTTCTTTAGCCAATTTCAGCGTTCAAAGAAATTGAAAAATATACTTGTAATCACCATAAATCGTATCATACAGCATCGGAAATCTCGAAAATCATCCATGAGTAATTTGTCTAAAACGGTCACAAACGTTCATAACTGCATACTTTGGATGACGGAAGCATGGACGCTCTTTTTACGAAAAGACGATCATTAAAATTTATGCTTGGTTGACAAAAAATTTCAAACCGTGTTAAAACTTCAGCTTTTGAAAGTCGAAATCTGGCCATCAAAATTCAAAACGTCCTATTATGTTCGGGTTAAAATAAAACGTATACAGATGGTCGTGTGTTTGCGTGAAATATGATAATGGGTCATGGGTCCGACCTAATTATGTTCTGGTATATGAACGTACATACATGTATGGTACTTTTGTGGTGTGAAATAGGGCAGAGCGTCGCCTTGAGTATTGGTTATGCACGAATCAAAACATATTTAATCATTAGCCTCCATTATATATAATTGAATGTATTATCCTCATTTGTATATGTGTTTTCATTTTAGTGTGCACGCGTGATACAGTGTCTGCAATGAACTGTATACACGATATGACCACTTTAAGAACAACTAATAGATAGAAACACGCGAAGGCCACCATTGATCTATGAGTTCACCACGAGACGAAGAAGTTTTGTATCGATTGTGTGACGCGGTATGTGGGAATAAGCGATAGCCACGCTATATAACACATGAAATTGCTGAAATTTAATTACAGGAACCACACAACTTGACAACCCTGAATAGTGTTTTGTGGCGCCCCTGGCCCCTAGACGCAAGCGTTGCGTAAAAATGGATTGCCTTTGATGATTTAACCGTGACATCAGATCGGAAGCATCAAACCTTTCGTACGAGATAGTTTAATTGAAACCCTGGGGTCCCTGTCTATATGTTCGAGTTCATGCACGCAAGTACTATACGAGCGAGCGTGTATGTGGGTCTATGTGTGTATGTGTGTGTATGCGTATATGTATGCGTGTATGTATGTTAGGGTGTCCAGAGACGTGGCAACGGGGGGGTGGGGGTGTCTCACACCCAACTTTGTTCAAATTTTTCAACAGTTGGAAATTTCATACCAACAATAGGTTGAAAATGTTCTTGTAGTTTGATTTTCAAACAATCTATTGGGGGGGGGGGGGGGATTAATTGTTTTTGGACAAATATTTGCATATTTTTTGTCAAAATTTTGGACAGAAATGATCATCAGTTGGAAATTTTCCAACCTTAGGGGGGGGGAGTGACAGGTTGGAAATTTCAAACACTTTGAAAGCTTGTGTCCTGGTCCTTCCCCCGTGGCCAGTCAAAAACTACTAGTTAATTTAAGAAAACATTATTGTCATACATTTGGTCAACATTGTCATTGGAATTGTCATCAGTTGGAAATTTGATGTAGGGGTGTAACCGTATCAGGTTTGAAATTTCCAACTCTAGGAAGGCTTGAGGCCAGTCTAGATGCTAGAATTTTGCGATTTTCTTGTTCAGATTTCAAAATTTACGCACACCTGGCCGAACCAAGGACGGTCCGGTGTGTCAATGTCCCTCTCCCGTGGCTAATACAAAACTCATAATTAGTTTAACAAAACAATATGTTACTACATTTGGTCAAACCTGTGGACTGAAATGGTCATCAGTTGGAGAAATTTCAAACTTGAGATTTGAAATTTCCAACACTAGGAAAGCTTCAGTTGAGGCCAGTCTAGATGCTAGGATTTGTGATTTTCTTGTATGGTCTATATGAATATATGGGATATTAGGCCTGAGCACTGAGGTGCAAGGGGGTGCAGTTGGAATTTCCCAAGGCTGACACCTCCCTCCCCCACGGAGACCCCCTAGCCACGTCCCTGAGGGTGTCCTCATTCTGCTAATGTCAGAGACAATATTTGCTGAATATTTGAGTCTCAGATAAAAATGCTCCATAATATTGACACCAATCTATAACAGAAAATAATTAGATCCTACCATAAGCCTATAGGAATTAGGCTGAATGTGTTCCAGAATCGGAGAGCGAGTGCACCGTCAACTGCTAGAGGTGAAGGTAACTGAAGAATGACCTTCGCCTGATACATGTGACACGTTACTAAAGGATGAAATCTTGTTTATTTTATTTGTAAATCATATGTAAATAATTTAAACTGGTCATAAAATGGGGGGGACTGGATTTTTTGTGAGCGGGAAACTATTTAACCAGCTGTTGTTGTTCTGGGGATTTACAGGTAAAATGGCTGCGAGATAGCTCTGTCGTCGTACACTTGGGGATTTCTTTTAAAATGTAAACACATGACCTTTGATTGTTCTTGCATTTTTCGTGATCAGCTAGTGTCAATCTAGCTGGGTAAATATCATTGGAGTGGCCTGCGGGCTTCAATTCAGTGAATTTGGCTGAAACGTTAACACTGTCGTCTATGGGAAACCATTTGGTGATGTGGAACATTCCACTGGGGTGTTCAGAACAGAATAGCGGATAATCGTGCCAAAAGCACCTATTTTGGTACCAAAAAATGGTAGAAAACAGGGTCGTTTCTATATAACGGAAATTTATTCGGTGACTCTCGCTGACACATTCATTGCTGTATGTTTATCGACCGATAATTCGTCACGAATAAAGGAGTAAATGTGTACAGTTGAGCTCAGTTCAGACTATATCTCATCCTGCAAATGTCAGACACACTATTCTGAGTTGTAAATTCACCCCGGGACTCATTCTGCAAATGTCAGACACACTATTCTGGGTTGTAAATTCACCCCGGGACTCATTCTGCAAATGTCAGACACACTATTCTGAGTTGTAAATTCACCCTCTGTGACCTCATTCTGCAAATATCAGACGCACTATTCTGAGTTGTAAATTCACCCTCTGGGACCTCATTCTGCAAATGTCAGACACATTAATCTGGATTGTCAAGTTTTGTGGTCCCTGTTATTAAATTTCAGAAATCTCAACGTCACGTGACTCAAACATTCATGCAGACAGTGTGTCTGACATTAGCAGAATGAGGTCCCGCAGATGGTGTTGTGTTTTCTGAAATGGTAGAGCTGATAACGCTGGAATGTTCGACATTCTTAGTTGATGGCTACAGTCTCCCAGTGAAGATCAGGGTTCGCGCTGGTCCAAAATTCACAGATGCCAACACTGTTGCCGATTGCATTATTTTTAGAGCCACTTTGTACTTTCTGTTGCCACTTTTTTCCGATCAATATTTTTTGGTGCCACTTTTGAATTTGGTTTTCCAAAAAACAAAAACAAGCATATTACCTATTATATGTTTGGCTAATGTTTGTCAAATGGGAGTCAATAGCCGTACTCAGTGTTATAATCGAGTATAAATTCGAAACCCATTCACACCAGCAATATAATAAGTCGATCTGACATAAGCCGCGAATCTATTATACGCTTTCAATTAGGACCCAATTAGCTATGTCGCGACCGGATATCAATGTGTGTTTTGTTTCCGACCGATTAACTGCAAGCTGTATTACATGCCCGATGGTTATCAATTGCCAAAAGCCAAAAAGCTAGGTGCCAATTTTTGTAGCCAATCGGGATATTTTTAGAGCCATTTCATTTTGTTATAGCAATTTGCTAAATTGGCCATAGGCAGCGCGAACCCTGGTGAAGATATCGTCTGTACACTAACATATCAGTTTATATTTATACTGAAATAAGCCCACAGTATGGATTTAACCATTTCTATACTGACTACTCGTTGACGAGTATAGTTCCTTAGGAAATGTTCAGATAATAAGTTCAACAAACGACCATCTTGTTATATAGCAAAAAATGCAAGTGACATAAGAAGCTGTTGGCGCAGATGGACGCCGAATGGAATCAATGGATTACTGTGTAGCTGCAAGTGACATAATAAGCCGTTGGTGCAGATGAACGCCGAGTGGATTACTGTATAGCTGCGTTGTGAGAGGATTAGTTGTCAAAAATTCGGCTAAATGATTAAAAGTCAGCATAATATTGCATTAAAGTTGGCGCATTCCACTGAGCACGCGACGGTTAATAACATGGTGGATGTGCATTATTTGATTTGTTAAATTTTTCTCATCAATTTGAGATCACGCCAGCATAGCTGATGGAAACACCTGACTGGTGTGTAAATTACATGAATTATTAAATGATGGCATTATCGGATGATTGCCAAACCGCAGAATTACTTGAAATAACGCATTTGATGACAACGCTCACGCTCAGCTATTATTGATTGATAAAAGAGAAAAAGAGAGTGTGTCTCGAATTCATTCATAGTTGAAATCCATTCCCCTGTCGCTGATCTAGTCGCACAGACAAAGTACAAGAAGAAGATAGGGACGTTTCTTAAAACACACAGAAATAATTACAATAATATAAGTTTAGGGTATATGTCATCGAATTATGTGGATAACCTCATCATGGTATGAGCACGATATAGCTGTAGCCAACATGCCACTCTTATATTGTTTTAACAGTTTAATGGTTGGGCCATTTCCACGTGACATTACATGTGTTTATTGCCTGTGTGTATTAATTCATATATCTGTCCATGATCGCACATTAAGGCGACACAAGTCCCATTTCATGTCACAAATATACATTGTATAACACTATATATGAGTTGCATCTAAACTACACACACGCGATATTTATCTATGGTCGTTAAGGCGGCATAACGGCATAAATCTCGTCTCTTGTAACACTTATACTATAATGATTGTGGTACATATATCTAGACCACACGAATGGGATATAGATATATATTTACATACTAAGTGTTGTCATCACTAAATTCAGCATTCTGCTTGGTCGGCGCCCACGTGGCTAGTTGCGAGTATTTATCGGTGAATGCGCAATATTGCGCAGGATTGACTTAATAAATCATCGGGTTTCAATTGTTCCTGTTAACTTTTGCCAAGGGTGCTATGAGGTATTTTGGCTGGTTTTGTCACGATACACTTTTCGATTTAAATACATTTACAAAAGTGGCTTTTTCGCTAAATGTATATAAATATAAGGATTAACTGTCATGTGGACTGTTTTTATGGAGATGTAACCGTGAGGTAAGTGGTCATAAATTGTATGACCAAGTTATGACCACTTACCTCACGGTTACATCTCCATAAAAACAGTCCACATGACAGTTAATCCTTATTTATTACATGATCCTACCTTTATTCCATTCAATAAACCCATTCTATAAATTGTGATATTAAACGTTCGTTTAATAACAGGAAATAGTGCCAGGTGACCTTTGACTTCCGGTTTGTGGTTTCTTTACATTCCGTACGCTACGTCTCAAAATACTATGGCTTCCAATATAATTTCAACAAACTATAATGAATGAAGATTTAAAAAAGTTATGTCATTAAATATACGCCATTAAGTACGCCAAACAGTCTTTATTTATCTGGGACTATTTCTTTGCGCGGGCAAACAACGTAGAGTTGTGAGAAACGTCATCGCATGCCTTATAGAAGTTGATGTTAGTTTCGCGTCCCATTTGTTGATTCAAGTATGTTTTGTCGAGGTTTTGGATCATGTAATAAATAGAATCTACAACTCGTCCCAAGTTTATAGCGGAATTTACAAAACTCGTCCAGTAAATTAGGTCTGTACCTCGCCAAAGGCTCGGTCCAGACCTAATTTACTGGACTCGTTTCGTAAATTCCGCTATAAACTGGGGACTCGTTGTAGATCCTCTATATATAAAACATTCACGATATCGGACACTGAATTATTAAATATCGTAACATGACCATGTGTATGAGACATGGCATCGTCACAGCAAAGCAAATGCCATCGCACGTAAGTATGACACAAAACTTACTATACAAGTAT
The DNA here is from genome assembly GCA_032622095.1 of Siphonodentalium dalli. Lineage (NCBI taxonomy): Eukaryota > Metazoa > Mollusca > Scaphopoda > Gadilida > Siphonodentaliidae > Siphonodentalium > Siphonodentalium dalli. The sequence continues at coordinate 18,524,225 of CP136064.1, forward strand.
ACGTGTCTTGCAATTTTCTGTTGCACAAAATTGTTTTATGTGAACATATGGTCATGCATACTTATATATGTGCATACTTCTCGTTGGTCATTTGTATATATGTGACCAGCCATATCAAATCCAGTCGTAAGTCGGGATTTGTTTTACCCTGTGCCAATGCATTCTTTTATATATGCGAGTCGACCATAGGTCGCCTCGCATATATAAGAGAATGCATTGGCCTAACAATTTGTTACAATTTTAATAATTTGTTCTTGTATTCTTTAACAATTTTATAATTTCACCCATACAGAGCCCCAGACAAACATGAGCAGACGACACTCTTCTATATGCTTCTATATATGTGTGTGGCTCCCTGCAGGGTAATGGATGTTTTTTTTATTTTATGTCCTAAAAATTGTAAGAAACATTTATTTAAAAAAAATGATAACAAATTGTTAGGCCAATGCATTCTCTTATATATGCGAGGCGACCTATGGTCGACTCGCATATATAAGAGAATGCATTGGCACAGGGTAAAAAAAAATCACGACTTACGACTGGATTTGATATGGCGGGTCACATATGCTCTCCAAATTTAATGGAATTGAACAATAAACAAAAAGTACATGTAACCCTCAAGCCGGATAGGCTATCAATTTCTTGGGTTTGTACCAACAACATCATATTTTATTATAGATATTAGATCGTTGTTATCACCGGTAATTTATTGAAAATGGCGTACATTACCCCTTTAAGGCTCACAGCATTATCTACAATGCCTATATGGAGCCATGGCAGGCACCAGACTAGAGGTTTCATGTGTCCGGGACCAGTCAAGAGGTCAGGGACTAGCCTAGAGGTTTCATGTGTCCGGGACCAGTCTAGAGGTTTCGTGTGTCAGGGACCAATCTAGAGGTCAGGGGACGGTAGAGGGGTAATGTTGTAAGAGCTATACTCGACCTTCACCTCCGAATTTGCAGTCACGTTATATTCAACTAATTAACGGGTCTTTTTCGGGTTATTTCGTGAACACCAAAGTGGGTGGAACATCTTGATATATAAGTCAAATTGCACATGCGGGTGGAATGGAGTCGATTTGAGATTATAGATGCGCGCCCTACGAGTATACCAGTTATCGAGGTCAAGGACGAGTATAGCTCTTGCGACATTACCCCGCTACCGTCGTGCAGGGACCAGCCTAGAGATTTCATGTGACCACGGCCATTGACAAAACATGTGGTGTAGTTTACGTCGATCAAATTTTAATATTTGCAAGAGCCGACCCTTAAAATATAGCTGAATTGGTCACACTTGCTAGCTCGTGTGATAAATACAGTATATACCCAGGATTCTAAAATGTTTATTCAGTTACCCAGGTTCGGGAAATACTGCATAGTAACCATGTGCCAAAGTGGGCAGATCAAAAATGTTTTGCAAAACTCACTGATTTCAGTTACGATTTGTTTGGGTGCTTCATCATTAAATTATGCGCATGTTCTAACTGTAGTCATGATGTCCTGACCTTTATAAAAGATGGCTATATAGTGTGTCAATTATTTCATACTAAAAACTATTTCTCAGTTTGTACCATAAACATCTATTTTTTTGCGAACGATTAAACAATATCCGTAATTTTACGTTAAACAATATCCGTAATTTTACGGCACAATGTGCTGGCAATGTTGATGCCATCACATTTGCTATAAAAATACCGAATATATATCCTTAAAATGTTTTTTTCACACATTTTGCTATCAATACGGAATGTCCGTATAAAAAAGTTTACGGACATTCCGTATTTTTATAGCAGATGTGATGTCAACAAATTTACGGAATATTATTTAATATGACATTGATCTAAATTAACGAAAATTCCGTTTAAACTAAAATGACACAATTGCACATTGGATTTTTCTTATCAAAGTGTACGCATATAATATTGACATATTAGGCTACACTGTGAAATATAGGCCATACATTTTACGGTATTTTATCGGCAGCGCAGATGCCAGTAATATACCATGATTGTCATGAACTAAATAGATAGAACGACACAAGTGTGTGAACATTATAACGTTATTGCACGAGTTTGTTCTGACGAGACCGGAGGTTCAAGTTTTACCTCTCGATATGACAAACGAGTGCAATAACGTTATCATGTTCACAAAACTGTGCTGTTCCATGGTTATTGCACACTCTGAAGATTGTAGCTTGTACTATACTAAAATTTAGGTCTATATTGTTTATTTAATTGCACAGACGTGTGCTTAGTGTAGACTATACCTAATAATTTAGTGAAGAAACTTTATTACACGCTTGTTCCTAGAAGTACAGTATTATTGCCGTTCCATATTCACAAATCCGTATGCAACGTACGTTCCATACGCATCTCGTTGACGTAAAATGACGTACATGACGTTCACCTCAACCACGAAACTGGAACTATTTAAATAAAAGAATCACCACACATGACAAACACGCCCTGTATGAGCCTAAATAAACCTTCTAATCCTGTATTTTTAATGCACGGATTCTAGGACGCGAAGCGTGTAATAAACACAGAACGACACAATGTGTAAATGGGTTTGTCGATACGGCACTCGTGCTGTCGCGGAAGGATAGAACTCGAGGCGCAAGCGCCTCTCGTTCTATCCTGACGCGACAGCACTCGTGCCGTATTAACAAATCCATTTACACATCGTGTCGTTCTGTGTATGTCTGTTACGATTGACGTCGCCAATGACGTTGTTGACGTAATCGGTTTGTATCGTTCAAGAACAATACACAATTGTTTATTGAACGTTTTTAAATCTTCTGTAATGTTCTGTATTTCGCACAAATAAGCCATTGAGTGTGCAATAAAGGGTACATCATATCTTCCTATACCGTATATTTAACGGTTGTACCGCAAAAATTACAGTACACTTTATTTTGATATACTTTGGACTCTTACACCATAGCACTTGCACCATAAATATTATATCACAAACACCACTTAATCTGGCCAAGCCACTGTTATGGAGACTTAAGCTTACCCGACAACCAGGTGCCCATTTTTCGTCTAGGTCACAACCTGGCGCGATATTTGAAACAGCGTGTGGTTATATGCAGCACACACCCAGCTTAATCCGACCAAGCCACTGTTACGGAGACATAGTCCAACAGCCGGCGCGAACTCATGCCGGTGTGTTAACACCATTACATGTACGACACTCTAACCACTGCGCTACCGAACCCCACAAACAAGGCTTTGTCGAGTTACCAATTGATGGAAAATAGAATTACACATATGCAATTCTACATTGCTAAAATGAGGTTACACACCATTACAAGGCTCACTAAAATATGACAAGTATTCAGGTTTGTAATTATAGGTAATTGGTCGTTGTTTAAATCTTCAAATAATCACAAATATGGTTATTAACCTGAGTCAAACATGTAGTACAGCCAATCAGCCATTGAAATGTGTAGACAGTACACATTATAAAAGTAGACAGTAGGCCTACACACATTATGCCGAATGATGGGGCACGCATTATAGCAGTACAATCAGAGGGCATTTTCAATCAATATCCAGAATCTCACAAGATATCCAATTTAATCCATGTTTGTATATTTATAAGAGTTAAATGAAAGCACAGATATCATTTCGATGCATATCTGAATGATCAATTGACCCCAGACCTACAAGCTGCATATATATTCTGAATCAATTATTTCAAGTGAGCTTTTAAATTAGGAGCAATGCTAATTTCGACCAATCTAAATCGTACGAATCGGGACTCTCATTTTAAGACATAAAGAACCACAGCTACCACAGTTTATATCACTTAAATTTATGTAAAAGTAAAACATTTTAAATTACATATTTGTTTTTGTATGGATGAATCATGACATGAGTGGCTGTTGTTGTTGATATTGTCGGCCACGGAAATCACCAGTGATTGGTCACATCAAAGCTTGTGAATTATTCCGATGCATGTTTCCTCTTGTGTTATCGGTTTATTGTCATGAAAAAGTCACACAAATAAACATTTGATCCATCACAATCGCACAATCTGAGATATGAATAACCATATATCCACACATAATATGGCGTACGGTTACTATAGTAACATGGAATTGCGGTGGAAAAGCTGTTGCTATTTTATTGTAATAATCATTCTTGAAATGGCTGTATGTATATACTATATGATATGCAAAGGGCAGTCCAGAAACTCAAAGCCATCAACATGTTTAAAACCCACTAGTGTGCTGTTTCTTAATTGAAATAATGTTTATATTCCAACATGCGTCTTATGCACAATTTGCCCGGCGCAGATGAACCATTTGACCAGATTTATTCGAAATTAACTAGGTGCATATAACAGTCAAATATTTTTAAATTAACGGGATCAATATATAAACATTGTCCGCGCCCTCTTCCAATGGTGCTGGTCAACGTGGTTATTGGATACTCTATTGGTCGGGCAAGTAGGGCGTTCGCATCGGCATGTCGGTTCATGAATTTGTCATCCCTGAACATGAATCAGTGAGACTCCGCATTCCAAAATTAAATGAAATTGTTCCCAATGCCTCAATTCACAAACATATAAATGACATTAAAATCAAATAAAAAGAAAGCCACATAGAGAATTATAAAACTGATATTTTCAACGATGCCAAATGTTCGGGCGCGAATAAGTTAAGGACGTACTGTGTAGTCAAACAACATTATGCACAAGAACCTTATCTTAATATTGTCCATAATATCGACAAAAAGATTATGTTTTGTAAACGAAGAATTTATAATCATAACTTGGAAATTGAAAAGGGTCGCCATAAACAGCCAAAAGTGTCACTTGATGAAAGAATTTGTACACTGTCTGAGACCGCGCAACGTCGCTGCCAACTTTTGACCGTTAAACATACGGTCAGGCCGTAGCATGATGTTCCACGGTATAAAACCGTTTAAGTAACTGGCAGACTGTAACAAGTAACTGTCAGACCATTGTATTGTTTTACGGTTCAACACCGTTTAATTAATATCAAGACCGTAACTAATAAAGGTCAGACCAATGGTATTTTTCATGGGTCAACTCTTAATTTGCTAATTTACCATAGAATTAGCCAGGTTCCCATCCCGGTAGGAATTACGATTCATATGTTTTTGAATGGTCGAAACTAGCATTATTCGCAACTGAAAAATACATCTTTGTTCTTATGTTACGATCATAGTTTTGATGAAATGTTAATCCTCAATGCATAAAGTGTTAGACAATACTTATGAAACTTTGCAGTTTGCAGAGGATCAAGCTTGTTATCTGCCTCGTAGAATTTAATCCGGAAAAAGGCTTCGCACGTGTAATGTGATCGCCTTTCACTAACTACTGTATAATTCAAAGCATACAATAAAACGGAAGTGGTTCCAGTTGGCAAGACCAAACTACATGTACTAAATCAAAAGAATGGTCAAAATCTGCAAGTAGAATTTATTGTTATTGACCAGGACTGTACGCCTATTATTGGCATCAATTCCATACATGATCTACAGCTTATGACTGTGAACTATGAAAACATTCTCTCTCTGATTCCTGGTGGAAATCTCACAAAGGAACATGTAATTGCTGAATATTACGGAGCTGACGCGTGCAAAGTTGTTCTCCGTTTCAGATGCACGCAATGGGTTTTGGCATGTAAGACTTGACGAAGAAAGTTCATACTTAACAACTTTTAACACACCACATGGCAGATTCAGGTGGCTTAAAATGTCATTTGGAATAAAATCGGCAACAGAGGAACATCAGAGAAGACAGAACCAAGCTGTCGAAAGGCTTGAGGGCGTGATATCTATACATGATGACATTTTGGTTTATGGAGAAGGCGAGACATTCGAACAAGCCTTGTTACAGAGATGCCGGGATGTGAACCTGAAGCTGAATGCATCCAAGTTGAAGTTTAAGTGTGATCAAGTGAAATTTGTTGGACATCTTCTAACTAAGGATGGAGTCCGTGCTGATCCAGACAAAATTAAAGCTGTTAGAGACATGCCGAAACCAACTGATGTCTCTTCCATTCGACGTTTCATTGGGTTCGTGAATTATATGAGTAAATTCCTTCCTCGATTGAGTGACTTCTGTGAACCATTGCGCAAACTCACAACAAATGATGTTGAATGGGATTGGCACGAGACTCACGATTCAGCAGTTGAAGAGATCAAACGATTAATTTGTCAGAGGCCTGTACTCGCGTTCTACGATCCGTCCAAAGAGCTAACTCTTCAATGTGATTCGTCAATGACAGGAATTGGAGTAGCACTTCTGCAAAATGAACACCCAGTTGCTTCGCAAGTAGAGCTCTGAGCTCAACTGAAACCAGATATGCTCAAATTGAAAAGGAACTATTGTCAGTCGTGTTTGGACTAGAGCATTTTCATCAATACACATATGGGAAGCATGTAAACGAGGTAAACGACAACAAACCTCTCGAGTCCATAGTGAGGAAGCCTTTGCAATCAGCTCCTCGTCGTTTACAACGAATGTTGCTAAAACTACAAATGTATGACATCAAACTGTGTTTCAAACCAGGATCAACAGTGATTTTAGCTGACACTCTGAGTAGAGCATATTTGTGTGGAAAAGATCCATTAACCGATGCATTTTCAAAAGAAGTTGAGGTGATAAATATGGTTGCCCATGACTGAGCCCAGGCTCAGGGATATTCAGCACCATACTGCAGGGGACGAAGCGCTACATAAACTAAAGCAAATCATCCTGCAAGGATGGCCCAGAAACCGACAGGATTCACCAGCAGTTGTGAAACCGTATTTTGATCATCGTGATGAAATTAGTGTACAAGACGGCATTATGTTCAGGGGAGTCTCGTGCCAATCCCACTTTCGTTGATTGTCGTTACTATAATGCCAATAATGTTGATTTCTTCTTGGTTTGTGATAAGCTATGCCAATTACTAATAAAATAAATTTTAAAAGTAATTTGTAAGTCTTATATTTCAACTGATATCCACATTTATGTGAACCTTTTTAGGTCTTATTAGGGTTTACAAGAGTTATCTATCCTGACAACGCACTAACCTACAAGATAACCATCCGCCCCATTATGCGCGCATTTTGTTTAAACTGTATATAAAGTTATTACTTGCAGAAGTTGCAGTTATATCTCGTCGTTGATATTTGCGATGTTTATAAGTATGCAAAAATAATGGGAACTATTAAATAAAACGCGCGCTGAAAGGCGCAGACGGTCGTCTGATATGTGGGCGCGTTTCAACTTTCCTGGATAAATAACTCTTGACAAACTTATGAAGACCACACTTTTCGCCTACCTTCTATTTTCAGTTACGATGAAAATACAAATAAAAAAGATTAATGACCCAGAATGACTGGAACATTTATATGGCTATGGTATAGATCCCAAACATATATGACAAATTGAAATATATCGGCTCGTGGTAAGTTGTGCATCAAAATATATTTTTTATAAGTATTATTAATACGTTCACGACTCACGTACGAAGATTTAAAGATTTCAAGGTCAAGGTAAACAGCCCATGCAAATTGGATTGTGAGAACTTTCCGAGCTGGGTAATCGAACAGCCAGGGTATAGGCTCTGTATAGCTAGTTCCCCAAATCGAGTACAACCACAGTAATGGCGACATCTGTAACAGACGCAAGTTTTTAGCAAATTTTCTTCTTCAAAATACACATTTCAAGGAACAAGTGGTGTTCAAAGAAGGAAGTATTATATATATTGATGGTGTGAACTATATATAAAGCGTGTGTAGTACATAAATTGCACAAGTGTGTGCAAATAAATAATGTTTTAAAATTTCGTGATTTCTGCTACATAATTACTTATACACCTGTAGTTTATTTATTAGAATGGTGATATAATTTTCACGAAAAAGGTGTATACAACTACCAAAACCTGTGGGTGGAGTATGCCAACAAGTAGAAGTCATATATGCAGTTGCCAAAGATGGTTTACCTCAATATATCATTATCGGAAGTAATCAGAATGCTAATGCTTGGCTTGCTCTGGGTAGTTCAGACATTCTCCATGGAAACATCACGACTTATTGATCCCACAGAACCCCACACAACTGATTAATAATTAAAGGTTTGTGGACTTGTTATGCACAAAGTTTGAAGTTCCCCCTTGCATGTGAATGGGCGGGTTTTTTGTGAGACCCACGTATTGTTCTGTCCACTAAAATCACGCCTGGGTGCCACAGGAGTGCTCAGGGCTGTGTTTAGTCACACCATATAATACAGTACCCCTACATAATCTTCATTCAACCCGATGACTCCGGAATACATCAGCCCGGAGTCATCTATCACCACCACGACCAGCAGCACCAACAACAACAGTACCGGCTCCTTACCCTCGGCGGCAGAGATCCATGCAATAATCAGAGGTGCACAAGAAGACAAAGCCCGATCTAAAACATTCAGAAAACCCCATGACAAACAACAAGAAGAAACTGAAAGAAAACTAGCGGTTAGGGATATATCAACACCTCCAACAGCAACATCAACATAAAACATAAAGAAACCGAAGAGAAAAAAAAACTAAGATCATTTCCATTTCATGTTCATCCTGTCATGTGTGATGTATCCCATTCGCACGACCTCGTCCAAATTTTCCAAAGTGGATTGTAGGGGAGGGGCTTTGCCCCTTCCAAATCCCCCCGGGTCCGTTCCACAAACTCCTAATAAAAAAAACAATTCCCCGACGTTTATTTTCAGCCGCCGACCTAGATCGAGCCATGGATATATACTCCAGCTGCACCCGTAGAGAACAAAACCGGAGAACGTTTTTACGTTCTGACCCCTTCTGACAGGGAACTTTATACCATTGAACAAACAAGGCAGGGGATATATTGCTTTTCTAATACTTGTTCCTCAATAATCTACTTCACAATAGGGTGGTCATGCATCTGGATATTGTTTTGGCTTTAGTGAGCCGATATCGCGATGTTTTAATTTAATTAATTAATTAATTAATTAATGTTTGAAACAACGCAAAGCAAAGTCTCCCAAAAAGTGACACAACTTTTGCAATTTTGAGACCTTGAGCTTCGTATAGTAGTGCCCCGATGTATATTTGCAGCCCCGACCATCTTTTGCCAGGACACGTGTCCTTTATATAGGGCTATAACATCGTACATTGACATCGTGTTTGTGTGAGGAATAGATCGGTAGTGCTTCCTACTTAACTGCATGGAAACACGTCCGGTGTGTAGGCGATACGAGGATGATCGCCTGATCGATCATATTATACAGGACTTATGTAGACATTTCCGATTCTGATCAGATAAGCGTTATATATAATGTCACAACTTTCCAAAGGCCACGCCAGGCGCACTCAGAAATGTATGTTACCTTTATCCCACGTACATCATCCAATAACCCTTCCATGACTGGAGCTTCCTGCAATTTGCGATAACCCTGTGCCAATGCATTCTCTTATATATGCGAGTCTCCCATAGGGAGCCTCGTACATATAAGAGAATGCATTGGCCTAACAATATGTACTAAGCTTGACCTGATAAGACACAACTTTCGAAAGGCAACACCAGGCGCACTCAGAAATGTATGCTACCTTCATCCCACGTACATCATCCAATAACCCTTCCTGGAGCTTCCTGAAATGTTGCGAAAACACTGTGCCAATGCATTCTCTTATATACGCGAGTCTCCCAAAGGGAGCATCTCATATATAAGAGAATGCATTGGCCTAACAATATGTACCTTGACCTGATAAGACACAACTTTCCAAAGGCCACGCCAGGCGCACTCAGAAATGTGTTACTTGGGTGCTTCGCTACCTTTATCCCACGTACATCATCCATTAACCCTTCCTGGAGCTTCCTGAAATGCTGCGAAAACCCTGTACCGATGCATTCTCTTATATACGCGAGTCTCCCATAGGGAGCCTCGTATATATAAGAGAATGCATTGGCCTAACAATATTTACTTTGACCTTGTATGCCAGCGCATTATCTTATATATACGAGGTTGCCTTGGGAGACTCGAATATATAAGAGAATGCATAGACATATGGTATGTAATGCTGCACCAGCGCAGCTTCAGACATGATCGATCGTATTTTACATGACTTACAGATATAGACGTTTCCGATTCTGATAACATAAGCGTTATATATATAACTAGCCGATGAGCCCGACGTTGTCCGGGCTATTCAAAAACCAAATTTCAAGTAGATAGCTCCACCCGTTTGCTAGATCTGGTCTGCGCATGCGCGAAGCTGGCGTCGCACGGGCTCGGAGACCCGATAAAATTCGTATCCGGGGCAAGATACATTCACATATCAAATTTCAAGTCGATAGCTCCACCCGTTTCCGAGATCTCGTCTGCGCATGCGCGAAGCTGGCGTTGCACGGGCTCGGCGACCCGATAAAATTCGTATCCGGGACAAGATACATTCACATAGAAAATTTCAAGTCGATAGCTCCACCCGTTTCCGAGATCTCGTCTGCGCATGCGCTGCACGGGCGCCGCACGGGCTCGCCAATACGACAACGTCCACCGTCTGGTAAACTACACACACGTACAAAGTTTCGTCCCGATCGGTCGAGAATCGTAGATTTGTATAAATGACAGACAAACATACAGACAGACAAACAAACAGAGGTCATCAAAATATATATGAGACTAGCCGATGAGCCCGACGTTGTCCGGTCTATTCAAAAACCAAATGTCAAGTCGATGAGCCCGACGTTATCCGGGCTATTCAAAAACCAAATTTCAAGTCGATAGCTCTACCCGTTTCCGAGATCTGCGCATGCGCGAAGCTGGCGTCGCACGGGCTCGGCGACCCGATAAAATTCGCATCCGGGGCAAGATACATTCACATAGCAAATTTCAAGTCGATAGCTCCACCCGTTTCCGAGATATCGTCTGCGCATGCGCGAAGTGGGCGCCGCACGGGCTCGCCAATACGACAACGTCCATCGCCCGGTCAAACTACACACACGTACCAAGTTTCGTCCCGATCGGTCGAGAATCGTAGATTTGTATAAATGACAAACAAACAGACAGACAAACAGACAGAGGTCTTCAAAATATATATGAGATGGCACAACTTTCGAAAGGCCACGCCAGGCGCACTCGCCGCGGAAATGTATGTTACTTGGGTGCTTCGCTACCTTTAACCCACGTATATCATCCATTAACCCTTCATGGAGATTCCTGAAATGCTGCGAAAACCCTGTACCGATGCATTCTCTTATATATGCGAGTCTCCCATAGGGAGCCTCGTATATATAAGAGAATGCATTGGCCTAACAATATTTACCTTGACCTTACAAGCGAGTGCATTCTCTTATGCGAGGCTCCCTATGGGAGACTCGCATATATGTACTGGCATATGATCTTTAATGCTGCACCAGCGCAGCTCCAGTCATGGTCGATCATATTATACATTACTTACAGATATAGACATTTCCGATTCCGATAAGATAAGCGTTATATATAATGTCACAACTTTACAAAGGCCACGCCAGACTCACTCGGAAATGTATGTTAATTGGGTGCTTCGCTACCCTTAACGTGCATCATCCAGTAATGGTTCATGAGTGATTATGGCGGGTCGCAGCATGTACCGTCAATACCTGTAGATATATTAACTAAAACTGGTAAATTACCACAATGTCACATGGAGGTGTCTCGTTTTTGGTGCCATCGAGTATATATATATACTTTTATTTCCTCCAATTATAGGAGAGCCATACATTATGAATACAATTACATTAAGAATTGAACAGAAACATAGAACTTATACGGTGTTAGTATGAATTGAACAAGAGCTAGAAGCACGCACACACAAACATTCATACAGTGTTAGTATAGCTCTCACGCTCGATGATGTATGTGCCTATATATACATCAATATGATTTACGAACACGATAGCAACATCCCAGTAATTATATTGTGATATGCGGACATGTGGATCCTGAAATCCTGTTTCCATTACCACCATAAGAACAAATCGAGAGTATACTATGATCTATGAGTGATGCAGAAAATGATCTGTCTTATATTAGATAGCAATATTGCATCATTCCACGCGTGTGCTGGCGTGAGACAATTGTGACGTTTTTGCATGAGTTAGTCGTAGCCGAACAATTGTAGAAATAAAGTGGTCAATTGCAGCGTGCTATGTATTTTGTCCACAATTCGAATGAAGTTCGGACCATAAATACCGTTAGTTCATGTACACGTGGGTGGGAAACGATACATCTAATATCGGTTGATAAACAACATAAGAATGCCATCGACTGCTCTTGAATAGGTAGAGAATCAATATGTATGAAAAACGGTACGCCAAACATATCAATGATATCGTACCATACTTGTATTCTCTGATCGGACGTTGCAGAACATGCCAAAATAGCGTGTTAACAATGTTGCTGAACGTAGAATTGCATACCTTACAATTGCCAGGTTCTGGAGAGGTGATTTTGGTCAACAGCTGGCCCACGAGTAGGAATTTATGCTTTTCACAGTTGATAATTCTACATGAGCGCCATAGTTGGGCTGGAAAAAGGCAGTTGTGACATTTGTTGAATGCCGTTAATGGTTGGTCGCCTCTCAGGCGGTTTTCTAGCTCAATTTTGTTTTTATAGTTGATCTGCTGTGTAACAAGGGTTTTCCATTGACTTTTAGTTGGAAACTGACCATGTGAGGCATAGTCTACAATATACGATGTGAGATTGTATTCATTTGCCAATATATGTACGTCTGTTAAAAAAGAGGCAACGTTTGGTGTTTGGTTAGATGTTTGGTTCGATACAAGGTTGTCGTTCAAGCGTGCAATGAAAATGTCCTTTGCAGCTCTCCCGTCTGGAGTTCTACACATATTGCCAAAGAAACAGAGTTTTCGCTTGTTTATAAAGGAAGCGAGAGAGCTTAAACCAAGTAAGCCTTGGACAACGTCAGTGCGAGCCCTAAATGAAAACCTTTGGATACGTTTCAGACAGAATCTGTTCACACGTTCTAATGAACTTTGAAGTTATGTTAGTTTGAGATAAGCCGCACATGAGTTCCACCCCATATAATCCCTTTGGTAATACGATTGATTTGTAGATTATTTGGGAGATAAGAGGTGTGATACCACCTGCATACATCCCTGCATTGCTGAGCGAATTTTCTGAATTGTATGATCAACAAATTGATTTATATGAGCATTTTTATGCAGGGGGATGCCAAAGTGAGTGACGCTTTCTGTTTCATATATTGGCTTCTCGTTTAATGTCCAAGTATTTTTTGTGCGAGATTTTGATGACGCGCCAGATTAGTTGAAAACGATCACCTTACACTTTTCCTGGTTATACTGGTACCGCCATTTTTAACTGAACTTTCCACAAATATCACATAGTAGTTGAAGGCCATTTGCGGTTAGAGATAATAGCGTCATATCGTCGGCCTGTGTTGGTGAAGCACAATTGATGGAACCCAATCTCATCCCTAACTATGAGTTCTCTAGTTCAGTTAATAAATCGTTTATAAATAGCATATACAATACAGGGGATAATATGATGCTTTCTCTTGTACCTTGGCTAATATCAAATGTTCTTGAGTTTGCATTGTTGAATCTGACGACGCATTTGAAACCATTAAGTAGAGTGTCAAACAATAGAAATATCTTGCCGCAAAAACCACGATTATATAACTTGAATAGTAGTCCGACTATCCACACTGTATCGAAAGCTTTTCTGACATCAAGGAAGCATGTGTATAACGGACTGTGTAATTCGCTGGTATATGTGAAACATTCGTTTAAAACAAATGATGAGTAAAGACAGCTGACTTCTTTCTGAAAGCCGTTTTGCAAAGGGTGAACACGAATGAGCTCAGGTGTGTGTGTTTCTAGGCGCGTGAGTATAACATTTTCCAAGACTTTATATAATACTGGGAGAAGAGTGATTGCTCTGTAGCTGTCGAACACCTTTTTGCCCCACCTTTATATAAAGGGATTATCACGACAATTTTTGCCTGGTGTGGGATGTGATTGAGTTCCATCATCATCGACAGCATATATGCTACAGACGTAATGAGACTTTCGCCTCAGTTCATATGAAAGTGAATCGTGACCTGGAGCTTTGCCTTTGCCGGCGTGTTTTAATGCATTGTGCACTTTTTCTGGAGTTATTTCATAGCATAATATGGCGTCAATTTCTTCTGAGCATTGTGTACTAATTATTTGTGAGACGGAATCAGTGACATATCTAAAATGCTCGTGATCAAAATTTTCTGAGTCAAACTTGGAGTATAGAGATTCAAAGTTATGGCTGCTGTTGTTGTTGTTGTTGTTGTTGTTAGTATTATATTAGTATTGATATAAGACATCCTCGAAAAGTATCCTGATAGAACGTATTAGATGAATATAAAAACGACGATAATGAGGACTGACGATGGTTAACAGAGAGACTACCGCCATATCTATCGACCAATCTTCTTCTATCTTCTTCTATCTTATTCTTCTTCTTATCTTCTTCTTCTTTTCCTTTCATTCTTTTCCTCATCTTCTTTTTTTGTCTGCTTCCTGATCATTTTCTGTGTTCATTTATGTATATGTATATATTTCGCACTAAGCACCTTGTAAATATTGCACATCTCGCCAGTTACATGTGAACTCATGTCTTAGAGATTAAAGCATAGCCCATGCATTTATTACATCATCGGGCTCTCGCAGACGATTACCATCCACTTCGAACAGATTATGTGAAGTGTCTTTCCGTCGATTACGATTGCCATTGAAAGCCCTGAAGAAATTATTAATATTTGACTCTGCCATAAGATCTACTCTGTCGTCCATTTGTCTTAGAAAATTTTCATTAGCTTTTCTATGCTCACGTCGGAAAAGGCATTTTGCATCCTTGTAATTTTTGTAGTCAGGATGTGTGTTGTCATGTGGTTTACCGGAAATGATCCAAATATTGCGGTAGTGTTTCATAGCTTTGTGCAGCTGTTTTAGGTTATCATTCCAGTAAGGCTTTAAGTGTCGTTTAAATAATGTGACTGGGACAAACACTTCAGCTGCGTCAGTAACTGCATATGTGACTTTGTTGTAGAATGCATTGAGGTCTTCCTTGGACGCAATTGAATGTGGTGGTAGACTGCCGCCTATTTGGGCCTGATAATGTACAAGAAAACTAAGGTCAGCCATGAACTATTTAGCATAGAATAATTCAGTTCGGTTGCAGTTTCACAACGTTACAACTTACATACGATTACACAAGACGAACCTTGAATGTGGAACTATTTAAGAGTGAATATTAATGTTCTAAATCCCATGTTTCACTTTTAGTGGTAATGGGGTCGTACTTTATTAACACGCAAGTAGCTAATTAAGTACGGGTAATTAGAAGTAACAAATCGTTTAGTTTCTATCGTATCGGCTAAAAGGGGTGAGCAGATTGCTGGTGATGAATGTTCTCGTTAGCTGCCAATATAATGTGCATATTTGCCCCTTTACGTTTATACACTGTAGCATTGGCGGGCCAGAGTGTGTTGACATGTTAATTGTTTGGTTCATTAATAACAGATCAGCAGGGATTTGTCGTGATAACGTATACGTGGAAATATGCTACCTAAAGGGTTAAATTAACGGTTGATCTATTACACCACCGTGTATACTCGGTTTAAATAGGTATATTATATAGGGACGTGTGCTCAATTTTGGTGCGGACCGATGATCAAAAAAAAAATCAGAGGTAAATGTCGGCGGGCGGGAGGGCCATTTTTTCAATATTTTTAAAGAAATTGAACAGTTGCAGCAGCAGCAAAAAAAGGGTGTACAATTGGCAAATGATGAGGGGCGGCGTGACGTGTAACTAGGATTGAAATTAGATATGCAATTTTGAGATTATTGGATGAGGGATATTAAATTAATTATATTAAAGGGACGAGGGGGCTTAGTTGTCGAAAATATTCATATTTGTTCCAAACACCGTAAACAGAAAAATATTAAAACGCATACATTTTGGTTCAAATATATGATCACTAACGCGTAAACATCATGCTTACATATAGACCTACTAAATTTTACCTAAACAAGAGTCTGATTGTGTTATAGAAGGCAGCACAATGCTACTGGCTAATCACACACAAATGGTATAAACGCTCTTTATTATTTCCAAATAAGGAATTCAGCAACAAAGAACGCTCTTTATGTTTACCATCATAATATAAAGAAACACCAAGAAAGTAACTTTTTATGCTTTGTTTACATAACAATCGTCAAATTTACGACAATAACATACTGTTTATGAGATATTTCTCATTTGTATATTAACAAAGTGTGTCTATATTTGAATATTATTTTCGTTTGTAGCGGTTTTTGACAGGTGGAAATATGTTCACAGGATACCCACCAAGGCCTTCCGTACCTTTAAGGTATACTGCAACTTTTGTTCTTGTCAATAGCAGAATACATAATGCTATTAAGAAGTGACACAAAACACAGAACATTTTTTTTAATTATAAGTATTGAGCAGTGAGAAATATTTGAGTCGAGGAAACCAGTAACGAAAGGCGATATTAACATGATTTCTGTCAGCGAATAATTGTTCACGTTCCAATGAATATTAAAATGTACTGAAAACAAACTGCTAATGGGTGCCAGACTTTCATAAACACAAATTATATATTAATGGTGTAACGACATATTTCGTTCTTTATTGTCTAAAATAATAGGGGATGGGGATGTTTGGATCTCTAGTTTAACGACATTTTTCGGTCTTTGTAGTTTAACGACATTTTTCTGTCTTTAATAGTTTAATGTCATTTTTCGGTCTTTATAATATCTCAAGATATAGGGGGTATTTGGATCTCTAGTTTAACGACATTTTTCGGTTTTTATAGTTTAACGACATTCTCGGTCTTTAATATTTCAAGATATAGGGGCCCTTAGTGGGTATTTGGATCTCTAGTTTAACGACATTTTTCGGTCTTTGATAGCAAAATGGAAGAAGTACATCTTTGGAAAGATGTGGTGGCCCTAAAAAGGAAAGTTGTTTGGTGATCTTGAAATGCAGTTTTTCTGAACAGTCTTCCTTGATTAAAGTGATGTGAAACACTCCGGCAGACACCGGGCAGAGTGATCAAATAGAAATTAAGAATAATCTTTCTCAAAGTAGTTATTTGTTACGAATATTAATCTAAATGGATGATACACAACGTCATTCTTATATATTAGTTAAATGCAATGACTCTCGATGGCGAAATCATTTTTGTTTAATTATAGCCGATAGTTGCGCCCCGAATCGAGATGTAAATATTTACAATTTGGAGTAGTTCAGACGATGTTCTATATGAAGTGGTGTGGTAGATTTTTTGGGAAATTTTCAGTGATGTTAGTAGAATGATAACATTCCCCAGGTTGGCAAAGTGCCTGACCACTAACTTATCAATTTCTCGCACCCGAAAAAGTCCATAACAAGTCCATAATATGTCTTTAAGCATATATATAAATCTCCGAAAAAATAAATTCTAAAGCATTAAACGATTTCTTGAAATGCAGTTTTTCTGAACAGTCTTCCTTGATTAAAGTGATGTGAAACACTCCGGCAGACACCGGGCAGAGTGATCAAATAGAAATTAAGAATAATCTTTCTCAAAGTAGTTATTTGTTACGAATATTAATCTAAATGGATGATACACAACGTCATTCTTATATATTAGTTAAATGCAATGACTCTCGATGGCGAAATCATTTTTGTTTAATTATAGCCGATAGTTGCGCCCCGAATCGAGATGTAAATATTTACAATTTGGAGTAGTTCAGACGATGTTCTATATGAAGTGGTGTGGTAGATTTTTTGGGAAATTTTCAGTGATGTTAGTAGAATGATAACATTCCCCAGGTTGGCAAAGTGCCTGAGCACTAACTTATCAATTTCTCGCACCCGAAAAAGTCCATAACAAGTCCATAATATGTCTTTAAGCATATATATAAATCTCCGAAAAAATAAATTCTAAAGCATTAAACGATTTCTTGAAATGCAGTTTTCTGAACAGTCTTCCTTGTTTAAAGTGATGTGAAACACTCCGGCAGACACCGGACAGAGTGATCAAATAGAAATTAAGAATAATCTTTCTCAAAGTAGTTATTTGTTACGAATATTAATCCAAATGGATGATACACAACGTCATTCTGATATATTAGTTAAATGCAATGACTCTCGATGGCGAATCATTTTTGTTTAATTATAGCCGATAGTTGCGCCCAGAATCGAGATGTAAATATTTACAATTTGGAGTAGTTCAGACGATGTTCTCTATGAAGTGGTGTGGTAGATTTTTTTGGAAATTTTCAGTGATGTTTGTAGAATGATAACATTCCCCAGGTTGGCAAAGTGCCTGAGCACTAACTTATCAATTTCTCGCACCCGAAAAAGTCCATAACAAGTCTATAATATGTCTTTAAGCATATATATAAATCTCCGAAAACAAAAATTCTAAAGCATTAAACGATTTCTTGAAATGCAATTTTTCTGAACAGTCTTCCTTGATTAAAGTGATGTGAAACACTCCGGCAGACACCGGGCAGAGTGATCAAATAGAAATTAAGTATAATCTTTCTCAAAGTAGTTATTTGTTACGAATATTAATCCAAATGGATGATACACAACGTCATTCTTATATATTAGTTAAATGCAATGACTCTCGATGGCGAAATCATTTTTGTTTAATTATAGCCGATAGTTGCGCCCCGAATCGAGATGTAAATATTTACAATTTGGAGTAGTTCAGACGATGTTCTCCGTAGTCTATGAAGTGGTGTGGTAGATTGTTTTGGAAATGTTCAGTGATGTTAGTAGAATGATAACATTCCCCAGGTTGGCAAAGTGCCTGAGCACTAACTTATCAATTTCTCGCACCCGAAAAAGTCCATAACAAGTCCATAATATGTCTTTAAGCATATATATAAATCTCCGAAAACAAAAATTCTAAAGCATTAAACGATTTGCTATATTTCCAGGGCATATATTTCATCTGATTTTGCGAGAATCCATATATACTTTTTCACGAGAATCCAGGGTAATTTGCGAGAATATTTACGAGAATCTAGATTTGGATTCTCGCCGAAATATAAGCCCTGATTTCACTCTGAAGTGTGCCTAAATGGCATAAATTGTACCGTGGTTCCCATGTTCGCCAAAGTGGCATAAATTTATTTCAGGATAATACTAATTTTAGGCATTCATTTATAGCACTGATATCAGGACAATAAATAGCCATTTCCATTGCATGGAACAGAAAAGAGCGTTATTGTTTATCGGTGTTGTTTTTGGAAGTGGTGGTAGTTCAATTTTATACATTTCGACCCCCAATAAGTATTTCCGAACAAATGAATTATTAACAAGCGTGACATGACATTATTGACGAAGATAATTAACACCGATCTACAAGCAATTAAAGTCTTAAAATGAGCTAAAATTTAACATTTTCTTAAAAAAAATTACATTTTTATCTCTCGCGACATAATTGTCACCAATAAAAACAAATTTGATTCATCGTGGAAGTTAGTCGGTGACTATAAATAATGTCACCATTCAACTGAATGTTGTTGAGCATATTTCAACCAATTTTGGAAGTTTAAATGAATATTTTCTTCACACGCAAAGTAAAATTGACAAATTTTAGGATTTTAGCCTGCTTCGTTGGGACCAAAATTTGTTGTGCACACTCAAGGAACGTCTACCGACACTCGCTTGGCCAAATTATGCCATGACCATGCTATAAACTAGCTTGAAATTGGCAAAACAATGAATATTTTTTGGTTGAAAAAATTTACATGGGAATCTCCATAGTGAACGATTATTTTTCGATAAAAACGAAAATAATGCGAAATGAAAGTCGGCACTCGTCAGAATGGTGCAGAATAACATACGAGTCTTGTTATATGCGAAAATTTGACCTCATTCGATAAATTAGTCTCGTAATTAAGGAATCAATGGCGCTCGGACATGTGGAATTCCGTCGCAGACTGTACCGGCAGACGCAATTTTGAAATGTAAACACGCATCAAACACGCATCAAATTTACCTTTTGTGAGAATAACAAAAGCGCAACCTTGATCAAAGTAATACAATACACAACAACACATAGAATAAAACTGATATAAACACGGTATAAGTGAGAATAAGACGCGTATTCAGACGTGGAATTTGACAACATTTCTTCGCTTCGACGCTATAAATATATCTGATCAAGATAACCGAGATGCAGCTATCTGATTTGAAACAAATACCAAGCAATAATCTTAACGTTTCATAATCGAACTGCGGACCTGATAATTATCGAAATATGTAGGCGAAATAATTTTTAATTAGTTAATCACATGATAGAGACATCAACACACTCTTAAAGACGCAATACAGCGCCATTTAATGTCATTATTTAACTGGGTCGGTGTTTGTTGTTATCAATCATTTATTGCTTCGTTTTTAGTAAGACCATTGTATCTGTTTTGCGCATGCGCAAGTCACTTTCCATATTTGGAATTTCCATATATGGGATTTTGTGTTAACCTCAATACCGATAAAGTTATCTTAGCATAAAAATAAGATATATTGTAATTTATGCAACTACGACCCTGGTAACCCTGATAACTAATAACATATACCGGCCAATTCATTTTAAGATCGTTATTTCACTTTTCTTTAGGCATAAATACACTCTAAAACGCACAGAAACGACCCATTGGAGGTAAATTAAATATACTCGGTATTTATTATATTACTTTTTTATTGCTCAGTATAGAGTTAGACCCTCGACACATGTCAATATATTTGGGCTGAATTCATCTGATGCGGTATTATTCCTCGAAATAAACAACAAAGCCCTCGTTACTTCGAAATGTAGTTTGGGCTAACATTTACACAAATCCTCCATGTGTTCTCCGGCAGTCGACACACAGGTTCTCAGTCGACACACAGATCATCCCAGAAACCACTGTGAAATAAACAGCCAAGGTGTGGCTGAAATGATGTTCTCGATTGCTGATTCAAATTTCCTCCAGTTAGGTTTTATTTGAGCGGATGTTAGGCTAGGGTCGTTGGCGCTTTCGCTGTATGATATGCTCATGACGATAGGGCGATGATTTGAGACATTAATTGGGGAGTCACCCAAGACCTCAATTTTAGATATTCTCGACATGGCTTGTGTCGGTACAAGAATGTGGTCGATTATGCCACCTCCATTTCCATTGGGCGCAACAAATGTTTCGGTTAATCCCCTGCAAAGAGGGCTTGAATTTGCTGTGAATAATTTGCTTTCATTCACAAATGTGGAGAATGACCTATTTCTGGCGTCTGATTTTTGAAGATTACCATTGAAGTCTCCCATCAAGATCAAATGCCCCAACGAGGAGTAACTGCTTATTATATCTGAGAGAAATTTGATATAGTCTCTGTAAAATTCGACAGCGTAGTTGGTACATGGCATGTATACGTGAAAAATGTAGATATATACCCCCGGTCTGAGCCTAAACTGTATGCCACAAATGCGATCGTCGGACATGTCTAAAATTGTTATCTTGCTGTTATGCTCGGTTTTCCATAGAAGGGCGACACCTCCTTTGTATCTTCCGCGTTGCATAGGTACACGTTGAGTTGCATCACAAACTGCGTGAAAACGATAATTTGGATCAACTGATTCCAGACAGTGAGCGTTATGTTCGTGGAGCCAGTGTTCTGATATCCCACATATATCGGTATTTTGAGTTGACAACATATTACTGAGATAACTGCTGCTGGAGAGCAATCCGGTACAATTCCACGTAATAACATTCAGCATGACCGCAAAAATTGGATTGACTTACAAACAAAATTAATAGGAGCATGCGACCAAAGGTAGCTGAGAATATAGAGATATATATATATATATACTAGAAGGTGACCCGACTTCGTCCGGGCTTTGACCTTGAATTGTCTATTTTGAAGGCCAAGTTCAAGTGGGGTCACGATTTGACCCGTCCAAAACACTGCCCGAACAAAAGTACCCGACAAAGTACCCGTCGAAATCCATCCGGTTTTACCAGATTTGACCTTGAATTGATCATTTTGAAGGTCAAGGTCAGGTCGGGGTCACGATTTGACCCGTCCAAAACACCCAGTGGACAAAAGTAACCCTATGTATAAAATTTCGTCGAAATACCATCAAAATTGGCGATTTGACCTTGAATTGACCCGATTTCAAGGTGAAGGTCACGTCGCACGGGCAAATGAATATGCTTATGAGACTCCCCATACGAAAGTACCCCCACATACCAAGTATCATCGAAATCCCGTGATATTCGGGCGTTTGACCTTGAAATGACCCGATTTCAAGGCCAAGGTCACGTCGCACGGGCAAATTAATATACTTATGAGACTCCCCATACGAAAGTACCCCCACATACCAAGTTTCATCGAAATCCCGTGATATTCGGGCGTTTGACCTTGAAATGACCCTATTTCAAGGTCAAGGTCACGTCGCACGGGCAAATTAATAGGTTTATGCCACTCCCCGGCCGAAAATATACCCACATACCAAGTTTCATCGAAATCGGCTTGGCCGTTTTTGAGTCCATCGATTACAGACAGACACACAGATCTTCCAAAATATATAATAGATACCAAGTACAATGAATAGTTGTGCCTATAATTTACGAGCGTGTGTTGGTATCATTGGAAATCCATTCTGTGCACGTGACTCATTTTGGGAAGCAGTCAGGGCCTCTACAGTAGGTACTATCTGAAACACCAACGTTAATTCGGGCTGATATTTGGCCATTGCTGCGAGATCTGAAAACATGAACAATTGTGAATTTAACATGTGCGTCGATCAAAAATTTGGCCAGAATTTGAGAGTTCATTGTTTCTGGTAGATTGGAAACAAAGAGTCTAGTTGTCTTGATAGGATAGTCGTTGCGCCTGCGGTATATATCACGATTGTCATTGCGAATAATTGGCGAAGAACCGCTACGTCTCATTCCTGAACTCGTACCAGTTGGTCGGAAAACACAATCAAGCATGGACCATTCCATAGGTGGCTTTGGTGGCGATATTTCCCGACTATCGGCTACTTTTAAAAAATATTTTTATTCAGATCCTTTTTAATTTCATCATGTGATAATAATCATGTTCAATGATATACATAACATTTTCAATATATTTTCAGATATGTATAAAAATACATGTGTATGTGAATAAGTTTCATTTGAAAATATAACAGAACAGTGTATATAACGAGTAATGTTGAAATAATCAGTGTATTTTAGAAGCTGGAATATTCATAATCACTTATTTCTGAGAAGCCGTGGGAAAGTGATTAAGTCTATACTGCATGTGAGCATGTATGAGTAATAGATTCACTCAAAAGTAAAAGTAACTATCGGCTATGACTTGTACGACGGTGATTAAGCCTCCATATACAATTACTCGGTTCACTTCCGAGAATACCCCACCCAACATACTCAGTCAAGTCACCTTATTCACATTTTCTTGCTCAACGTTAGCTACAATTTCACTTTCAGGGTGCGTAGAAAGTTACTCAACTCGTTGGTGGAACTGGTTTACTCAACACATTACGATGTTGATTGACCCTTCCCTTCCTACACCAATCTCCACCAGAGCGCACCAGCCATGCTCCGTTTCTGACTATGTAACCGGTTGGGTACTAGTCCGTGTCTCTATATTTAGCATGGGATTTTCCAGCAAAAATGGCGAAACCCGATCGCTCCAAAGTCAAATTTTCTATGTGCTTTGAGAACAATTCCCACACTAAAACACTAAAATATAATGACAGAATGGAAAATCAGAGCGGTAGTTTAGTTGACGATTTTCGCAAGCTACTCGTCAAAATTGCAGCAAATTAGAACTCTTGTGTTTGACTTATGTTTCGAGTTGTGACAATGTCGTACACGTGCGTTTATACTTTTGTGTTGATAAAATATTCGGAGAACCGAATCACACCGTTTCGAAATATAGTTCTTCGGTTTTAGTGGGAATTTTCAAACATATAAAGCTCCAAAATTTATCCAAATTTGTTCGATATTTTGTGTGCTTAATAAGGGCATCATGTTACTCTGTTAGCTTAGTATATATTTTAATATCGCGGGGGTTCACCAAATGTGGGTGAAATGTCGCCGGTGGCAGCGGTCTCGCCGATTCACTAAGGGAGGAAACACTGCATGGAGTTTGCCTATACCCTGCCCATCTTGTTGGTTAATGCACTCAACAATTACTCAACGCCGGTGTCTTTATAGCTCCAAGCAATGTTGGCTGTAAAGTTTTGAGTAAACCAGTTCTACCCAACGAGTTGAGTAACTTTCTACGCACCCTGAAAGTAACATTGTAGCTAACGTTGAGCAAGAAAATGTGAATACGGTGACTTGGTTGAGAATGGTAGGTGGGGATATTCTCGGAAGTGAGCAGAATAATACATTCAGAGGCCATGTAGATCCGAAAAAGGAGGGACAATGTATATTAAACATCTCATATATACAAAAGGGATTAGGGCACAAGTTTTTACAACTTATGAAGCCCCTCTCCCGATATGTAATCAAGATGACGGTATCAACGTATTTACACGATGATCAGTTTTGAGATATAATTTGTATTGCCTTCCACAGGTTGTGGAGATTTGTGTTTAAAACAATGTGGCTACATTATGAATATTTGGCACGATAAACAAGTGCTAATATAATCAATTGGTGTATGTTCGGAGGTTAGAAAAAAGTAATAGTATAGACAGTCATATACTCGGCTTTTTTATTTTGTAGCGCTCTGGCATCACCCGGACATCTACCATGCACGACGTTACAGTATAATCACATATATCGACCATTCATCATTGGCTATTGCTAGATAACAGGTTTGAGAAAACTTCACAGTCATATAACACAAACAATTTGCTTACGATAATTTATTGTGCTCTAGTTGTCCATTACAAAGACAATTCGGACAAAAAATGTTGAACTTTCGCAGCGAGGCGGAGATGACTTTCAAATTATCTCCCCCCGGAATAGTGGGCATGCTAAAAATAGATTTATGGATTTTCCAAGCGATAGTGGGTGTGCTAAATTTAGGAGGCCCACTATCGTGCCGTGGACGACACTATCGATAATAATGAATGTCAAGCAACAAATCACAAGCATGGATAAGGCTTAGATAGTCACGTGAGATAAAATATACTTTGGTATGTACGTTCCAAATCTCGTTTCCAAATTCTTGTATCATGCCTCACAACGTTTACCATGATGGACGTGGAAACCAGTACCTGTACAAATTGCGCACAAGAAACATAAAATATTCCCATGTCTTTGCTGCTTTAATGTGTCTTACAGCTACCTTCTCTTTCCATCATGATATGCATGTGCCTATTTTATACACTGTCATATCATGTGAAAACTTATATGTATGACGACAGAACGATGAGCCATTTTTCTATCCTGTATTCTTTTGACTTAGGTAGTACTGTCGATAGCCGCGGGTTCGCTTTCGGTTACCAGTCGGCCCTTCATACTAGTATTGTCCTGCTAGTCCGCGGGGACGGTCTGCGCACCGTGTTAAAAGTTATTAGCTCTGACATAACCATTGCCTTGCTGCAGTAAACTATAAAACAGAATGCATGTACCACGACGTCACTGTAGTAACATATATCTGCCATTCATCATTAAATATTTGGCCACGAAGCCATTGGGATAGAACTAATAACATATCACAGAAAGCCCGAAGGATCTTAATGGAACATGGCGTAATATGCTGTATTAATATTTTCGTGACGGGGGTGCATTTGTATAATATCAGATTTAGTAGAGGCTCTTATGTACTCCCGTGTGCACTTTGTGAAGAAATATAGCGACTATGCCAATGACGTTGCTTGATATTTCAGGCACCAGAAAACAAATGTTAGACACCTTGGGGTCGCGACTGGGTGGATTTATGATGTCATCAAGATGGCCGCCATACACAATTTCACAGTATGCACTGAGTCAGTTTGATCAATATCTACTTGTGAATTTATTATAGAAATTTGATTATCTCACCACTGACGTGAAACTAATACCCCATACTTCCATTTGACAGAAAAAGTGGCCACCATAAACCAAGATGGCCGCCAAAATGGCGACTAAAATTTGGAAAATTGATGATTTTTCACACTTTCCTCTTGAATCATTAACCGATGTTTGAAATTTGTAACGAATAAAGACCTAAATTTGAATAAATTCTAGTATCCAACAATTTCTACAACATAATATGTCATATTTCGGATCTGATTCCTGCCAGCAATCTTTAAAATGTGAATTCAAAAATGTGCTATGAAAGTTAACCAAAATCAATTATGTGATTCTAGCCAAGAGTTGAAAAGAAAATAACTAAATTTGATGAAGATAATGTAAAAATATTTTAAATATGTGAATTCCCATATAGTTACACTGAAAATAGTGCATTTTCGTTTAAGATGGCGGCCAAGATGGCTGCCAAAATGGAGAAATCACTAAAATCTGTCCAATTTTTATTGATATCACTCATGTGTTGGGGAAAAGTTAATATATGTGAATCCATGGACTTATGGAATAATTTGTAAATTTGGTGAACCATATAGCCGCTTATACCCAAGAATTCAACAGAATTATACCACGAAAATATTAAGTCAAATCATCTTCATGGCAGCCACACAAAATTGCAGAATGGGCACTGAGTGAGGAAGAAAATTTAACACAGAAAATAAACAATATTTCTACGGCAATGATAAAATTGCACCATGCTTCCTTTTGAAAGAACAAGATTGATAAAAAAAACCAAGATGGCTGTCAAAATGGCGACCGAAATACAGAAATGTGTTGAATTGTTACACATGCCCCTTACATCATTTTCGGTTATTCGTAAACTGTGGCGAGTAGGACTTGTCTTTGTTTTTATCAGTCATGACACCAAGTACTTTGGAAAACATATTATGCTGTAATTTGTGTCTAATTGTTGTCCATACTCCGAAAAATGCAAATTAAATAATTCGCTATGTAATTTCACAAATAAACTTGCTTCTCGATGTTCTAGATTAACATTGGACAGAAATAGGCATAATAAAATAAACAAAAGTGTACACAGTTTTAAATATCGTTAGTGTCATTCAATTACACTCGACATTGATCTATTTGACCTAAGATGGTCGCCAGAATGGCCGCCAAAACTCAGTTATAAAAATGTGACAAATGTTTATATTCTCAAACGGCATTTAGCAAAGGAGTTGGATATATTCGCCCAATCTAAATTAGATACTATCATTTTAAGGTATATTGTGACTATGTTTGACCAAACATAGTTTGTTTATAATCGAGAATATATCGGAATGGACTCTTAGAAACCTAACATGACATTGCCCAATATAATTTAAACGATCCTGTCCGTTTCCTGGGAAGAAAGTCAAACCGGATATGTGCTGACTGAATCATTATAAGAGCATAACGAGTACTCGAACGCAAAAGAATCCCTGCAGTCATAATACAGACATAAATCCAACTTTATGGCTATATTATTTCGTTTGGGGCAGATCTGTTTATTCGTTGCCTATTCTTGATGAATTGTTGACCACGTTGATTTCGCCCGGCCACAAAAATTCAGAAGATTCAGGGAAAATATCACACCTTGACTTCATCGAAGTCGAAGTTGCATTGCTATCATACTGCCACCGGGAAATATAATTGCTCAACTTAGAAATACACAGGCATTACATGTTAGTGCAAACAGTATTTCGTATCTAATTATGAAACAGTTGTGTCTAATAAGATACAATAAGGGGATATTGCATGGTTCAGTTTCTTGTTTTTGGCATATCTGTGTTTCATCACCCGAAATTCGTTTGAATAGTTGAGACATTGTCACACTTCTCAAGACGTGTGACACATGTACCACTCTTGTTACTTCGTCCAATAGATGGTCACATTGATGGTAGTCTATCTACAACCAACTCACCCCAGCAACTACAGTTGAATTACAAACTCATTTCGCAAGCTAACAGAGCTCACCACAAAACTCTCCGACTGCATATCAGAGAATCCATATAGAATATTTGCTTCGGTTGTGGATGGAGAGTCCATGATACAGACTTAATAAATAAATTTCAATACGGCCACTGACCTCATAGCAGATACATTGCATATTCACTTTGATGTAGTCTAACAGAGCTGTGCACATAACCGAGTTAATGCTTGTCAGTTTATTTTAGAATATGTCAAAACATCAGTATCGGGCAAAAATAGCCTAAGGTTTGTCATTCTCCATGTCGAGTCCAGCAAGTGACAATAACGGCTCCTCAACTTTTTCCTGGTTGTCAACGAAAAAATATCGTGAAATCAAAATGCCTATGCCTAGTGCCTGGATATTTAGTGATGAAATACCTCATCGAAACACCAGAAGCTCGTCTTTGGTCCATGCCATATGGTGGTGCATCGAAGTAATGAATACAGTGACGGGTCATCAAGATCATTTAATGGAACGTTATTAAGAACAAATGTAGTTTATAGAATTTGCTGGCAAACCGTACAACCATGATAGTCGGATCCATAAGTAGGCCAATAACAAGCATGGAATATAGATACTGCGCAAATGTTGGAAGTAATAGATAACAAGGTTATGCTTGCATTGAGAGAAGATTGTGGATTGTTAGCTATTTGAAGAGTCCATAACTGAAATTTACTTCAATTATTGCTCAGGAAGGTATACGATTACAACATTTAACGACCTGAGTTTTCTGCAGACCTGATTTCATTGTAGTGGGATATCAAATGTTCCTCTATAAAATATCTAGAAAGAATACTACAAACTTTCCACCCAATAATAATACATGTACCTCAACATGTCGGTGAGTTGAATTGCCTCTACAACCAAGTCGAACTGTGCATTGGTGCGACAAATGATTTTATCAATTTTATCTGGAACATTGCCGATAGCCGATAAAATTACAGAAATGCAGGCATTTAACGAAAATTTGGTGTGAATATGTTTCTTGTATGACATTTTGATGAGAACGCATAACGCAATTAAGCATGAAAGAACTTCGATAACACATGTGACAAACATGACATGGGAGTATCTAATATAAACTTGATGAGTGCATAAGTTCAGCACAGGAAGGTGTGGATCATACACGGAACGAACTTGCAGTATATGCGATGTCCAGAAAGCTATCGCTGTGGAACTCAAATACACATGTATACCAATTGAACTCATTATATGAGGCTATCTTCCTATCCTAGCTCGATCAAAATCAGCCACGCTTTCGCAAATCTTTGGTGTGGAGTCAGTGAGTTGACCTATGAGCTGACCAGAGCTCCACAGCAGTTTCTGTTTTGATACAAACCTGAACATAATTTATATCTAGTCGCTATATATCGCATGTAATAAGCAGAGGTCTGGTAGAAATCCACCAATGCGATTCTTCTTCGCAGAAGACACATAGAGCTCACACCTGAACGCTCTCGTGTGGTAGTCTGCGACAAAGCAATTACTGTCATATAATCCCCTGATGCACACACAATTTGAACTAGATGTTATTCAAGGACGGGCAATTGTAAATTTTCTCAGTTTCACAAAAGTATACCATGTGTTTTCGTACATGTATTTAATAAGAACGAATCACACAAATATTAGCTCCTATTCTTATATTTGTACTAAGTATACACTAATTATTAAGCTTGTTAACATGGAAGATGTCTGTAATGTCAACGCATTATATGCCGCTACTGTTTTTGGGTACTGCATTGTGTGATGTCCATTCAATTAATTTCCGTGAGCAGCTGAATTTCGGTAGAATTGACTTAGTATGATGGCATTACATGAGCAATACAGGAGTCAAGTGAAAAATTCTTACCCAAAACACCATAAGGGGGGGGGGGCGCTATCAAGGGGAAGTAATTAAAGTATTGCTCAATACCGACAGCCTTATTGTTGAGGTAGGGATTTTTCTCCAGTCGAGTACCCAATCCGGACATTTCCTATGTACATGTAATGATGGATGTAATCAGCATGTATTCAGATTTTGATATTTTCAAATAGGTCAACATCAGATGAATTTATCTACTTTTCATGGTTTCTGTTTCCATTCTCATGAAATCTCGAATATAAGCAGCTACTTTTCGCAAATATTCATATTGTATCAGATTGTATCAGCATTCCTGGCACTTTTGTCAACAGGGGAACAAATATGTTTACCAGTAGTCACTGAAACCCACATTAGGAGCGTTATCAATGAAAACTAGCAAATTTGGATGATTTCTCCATTTTGGTAACCATCTGAGTCACCATCCTGAATTTAGATTTATATAGATAATAATATGTTTATCTAACATATCATGGTTTTCGAATGATTAGATAGTATAATTCATTCAAAATAAGGTTGCTAGTAGCCACCGATTTCAAACCGCTGTGAATAATTTAAGAGGCGAGTGTGAAAAATCATCAATTATTAGAATTTCGGTCGCCGTTTTGGGAGCCATCTTGGATTTTGAGGTCCAAATTGCACCGTCAAGAGGAAGTGTGATCCAATGGTATTATTGGTCGCGAAACATAATCATTTCACCATCTAAATTTTCCTCCCAGACTCAATGCCAACTCATTTCATCTCATTTTCGAAGTTTCATTCTCTCGAATTCTTGAGTATAAACAGCCATTGTTCACAAACTATTCATTTTGTTTCATGTCTCCATGTTATTACGCCAACACGGAGCAAATATATTCACCTATATTAACTAAATCGCACATTAGGAGTGATATCAATGAAAATTTGACAAATTTTAGTGATTTATCAATTTTGGCAACCATTTTGGTCGCCATCTTGAATACAGATGCACTTTTTTGGTTGTAATTATATGCCAATCTATATGTTTAAACCTGTTGCAAATGTTTGTCATCAAATTCAGCTATTTTCTGGCTAACACTTGGCTTGAATTACAAAATCGATATTTGGTAAAAATTTCATAGCATATTTATGAATTCACATTTTGACGAAAATTTGTATGAATAAGACCCAAAGTATGACATATTATCATGTTCAAATGGTTAGGTATTCAAATGTACTTAAAATTAAGTTGATATTAGCCACCGATTTCAAACAACCGTGAATGTTTTAAGAGACATGTGTGAAAATTCATCATTTTTCCGAACTTCGGTCGCCATTTTGGCGGCCATTTTGGCGGCCATCTTGGTTAATGTGGTCAATTTTTCTGTCAAAGTGAAGCCTGTTATCATAGTGTCACAACAGTAGAGAAATATTATATTTCCTACCATAAATTCACTACTAGCTATTAATCAAACTGATCCAGTGCCTACTCTGAAATGTTGGATGGCGGCCATCTTGATGACGTCATAAATCCACCCAGTCGCGACCCCCAGGTGTCTAACATTTGTTTTCTGGTGCCCCAGATATCAAGCAACATCATGAGCATAGTGGCTGTATTTCTTCACAAAATGCACACGGGAGCCAAAAAATGAACATAAGAGCCTCTACTAATTGGGATGGGAATAACGGCTGATTCGACGCTGGTGAAGATTACGACGATCACATTCCATGTCCTTATCTCAGTCCCCGGTGTGTGTTTTAACAACCACACCAGGAGGCATCCGACGTGCAGTGAATATTCTGGAGAGTCGTGTATAAGCGCATGTTCTAAGATGATTAACTACAGATATTTCTGTATTAATATCACAAACATTCATTATACTAACGCTGCGACGTGACAACATTATTGATCATGGAACATCCATCATCTCAAGACGGCAACATCCATCTCAATTGGCGGATCACCATCACACCTGCTCAATTGGTAAATCGGATGAACGTCAACATTGGTTAGTCTAACCCCTCGCGATATACACAAGCGCATAATGTATAAATTAACTTATGCTCAATTAAGCCACCTGTATAATTTACTATAATTATCATGTATATAATTATGCATTTTCATTTAATTCAAGTAACTATATTCACGATTGGTGATAGGGACGATCGGTGATACGTACATGTACATGTATATATGTTCATCTTGCTGTTGGTATAGTCTTGTTGCAATGTCATTATTCTTGGTTTATTTTTCAGTGTAATAACAAACGGGAGAGGAGGTACTCATAAGTGAGTCAGCACTTGTCCTCCAATCCCCTTGTATGAATACAAATCTATGTGTTATTTACTATTTATTATTGAATTTAGACAAATAAATATGTTTAAACTATATTCACATGGGGTGGTCGATGCTGCTAGAAATTAGTAGAGCTGTAAGCGGCGACCTGCATAAATAAATGTGCATGTACCTGCATACTATATAAATTAATATTCGGTATTTCCCAATAGTTCCAAGTTATAGATACAGCCAAACTTCTGCATGTATATTTGTGGTATTCCCGTCAAATGGCGAAATTTGTGTAACTCAGTTCCGCAATTAAATGCCGATATAAAGTGAACATCTGTAAACAAAATAATACAAATATATGTCGGTATAGCTATGTGACATACATGTTAAATATTACCTCCTGTTTATAGTCGTCGCTAACGGCGCAAATCCTATAAAACATATCTTTCTGTGTAATGGTAGTATGGTACATGTACTTGTACACGTCTGTGGTCAACGCGGTTTCATCAACTACGCTGCATGGTCATGTGTTTCTTATTGCCCAAGAATAACATTTGAGTTGCTAGAACAACAGATAGAGCATGCACTAACAAATAAACAGACAAACGTGTTCATTCGAAAGATGACAAGAAAAGATAGATCGTTGTATTTATATATGGTTAATTAGGTCTGGTCCTCGGAGACCACGAGCACACCAATACAATAATTGGCACCACATTGGTTAATGCCAGCGTCATATTCAGGCGGGAAACCTACATCACACATCAACTTCAATCAAGTCTCTAACCCAAAGCGGTTTCGATATTAAATTTATTTATAACATATAAAATGTTTGTCTCGTGTGATAAACTGGTACATGAGATGTGGAAATTCACAATGCACCAGTGAATGCACATTCAAAAATCAGTAATCCCTAAAAACTCATATATTTAACTAAAATTTACGAGAAAAATATGTATCTATTAAAACCAGATTTTGAACATCAAACATACATCAATCAATTATTGGATGTTCGTAAAATGAACATAATCATTTTCACTTATACGTACAATAACTCATGAACAAATACCTAGCTCATCCACTGCATGAGTTCCAGATAACTGCAACCCGAACGTCTGAGGCGACAGTTTACAAATTACAATAGTGACATAGGTCCCTGAACGACTGAAGTGACGGCGGTTTACAGATTACAATAGTGACGTGGTTACGTGAAGACTGAAGTGACGGTTTACAGATTACACTAATGACGTATAGCTACGTGAAGACTGAAGTGACAGTTTACAAATTACTATAGTGACATAGGTTCCTGAACGACTGAAGTGACGGCGGTTTACAGATTACAATAGTGACGTGGTTACGTGAAGACAAAAGTGACGGTTTACAGATTATATTAGTGACGTGAGTTCATACTATATGAACATTGTATTCGACTAATTTCAGATATGTCAATCTCTTCACGGACAACTTCTTGGTAGGTCGTATGTAAACATTATGCGATAACATTGCCGGAGTGTGTGGCATCTATATATCTTCGCCTTTCATTCGGGAAAGGTCAGGGAGTATGCAGTATGCATGCAGTCTCGGTGATCACACTCAAGGCGTTAACGAAGGGCAACAAATGCACCAAACTGTCGAACACAATACCCTAGTGTTGAAATATTAATGGAGGCAGTATACATTAATGCAATAAATGTTGTATCGGCATGATAATAAATTACAAATTAGTTATAACGCTTGTGTTTTGATCAAACGGCACTCGCGTTTGATGAGCTGGAAATCAGATATATAATCGTCGCTGATGGGTATAGTATGGTAATCATATTGTCCGCGATTTGCATTTAAAGGACATTATCATATCACAACGGTATGCCCCCAATAGTCACTAAACGGTGAATAAACATTAACACAATAATTATATTATCTAAACTTATTTAAAGTGACACATACAAATCACTCCGGAACACTACTGAAATGTTTGACCATAGGTCGCCTCGCATATATAAGAGAATGCATTGGCCTAACAATTTGTTATCATTTTTTTTAAATAAATGTTTCTTACATTTTTTAGTTAGGACATAAAATAAAAAACATCCATTACTCTGCAGGGAGCCCCGCACATATATAGAAGCATATAGAAGAGTGTCGTCTGCTCATGTTTGTCTGGGGCTCTGTATGGGTAAAATTATAAAATTGTTAAAGAATACAAGAAAAAATTATTAAAATTGTAAAAAATTGTTAGGCCAATGCATTCTCTTATATATGCGAGGCGACCTATGGTCGACTCGCATATATAAGAGAATGCATTGGCACAGGGTTAAAAAATCACGACTTACTACTGGATTTGATATGGCGGGTCACAGATGCGCTTAACGGAAGTCAATTCCTGCGGCGATTGATGCTTATAGTGATTGAATTGAAGTGATTGAAGTTTATAGTGAGAGCTTGACGCCGCCACTTTATTTATCAGCTGAGAACGTAAACATCTTATGGATTTTGAGGTCGGGGTCGCGGCTTCAGGGTTATAAGTATATGAATAGGATGATAGAAATGAAGTAGGCATGCTCCTTATCAGTGCCACCCGCGCGGTAGATTTCGATGTTAAGGGAATTTTCCGATATCACCACTGCAATGTTCTATTATACGGGATGAATGTCCCAATAAAAGATCCGAAATGAGTTATTTCATGTTGCTTTGTGGTGTCTGTTCAGCATTCCTGTTGTAGATGGAATATTGGTCTTTAACGAAATTACATTTCCGCTGCAGAGATAAGAGTCAAATAGTAATTACATAGTTCATAATATGTAGTATTCATCAGTTCCATTACATCGGCGTCACTGTTTTTGGCATAATCAGCGTCATAACTGAGGACAGATTTTGCTGAAGAACCACAATCTATGCATGCAAGCAAATGTGACCCGCCATATCAAATCCAGTCGTAAGTCGGGATTTGTTTTACCCTGTGCCAATGCATTCTCCTATATATGCGAGTCGACCATAGGTCGCCTCGCATATATAAGAGAATGCATTGGCCTAACATTTTTTTTTAATTTTAATAATTTTTTCTTGTATTCTTTAACAATTTTATAATTTCACCCATACAGAGCCCCAGACAAACATGAGCAGACGACACTCTTCTATATGCTTCTATATATGTGTGGGGCTCCCTGCAGGGTAATGGATGTTTTTTATTTTATGTCCTAAAAATTGTAAGAAACATTTATTTTAAAAAAATGATAAAAACAATCCCGACTTACGACTGGATTTGATATGGCGGGTCACAAATGTGTCATGTCACCCTTAAAGGTAATGAAATCCGAGACATACTATCACTGTTGATCATGCCATGACTCTCTACTATCGCCCGTAGAGATCATATTCCACCATAAACCTGGGAACTGTTTGATGTTTTGACAGGGAAACCTTATAAAGTCGAAATAATAACGCGGGGAATATATTTCTCAGTTATTATCTTTTCATTAATAATGTACTTCACTGTAGGTGAATGTCCCATCTCAAAATTCCATGCTTTTCTCTGAATTGTGAGCCAATATCGCAATAAATCTCTAATTAATTACCCAGGAAAAATGCCATAATTGTATGCGACGCGAATCAAAATCGCTCACAGATTCACTTAAATCGTGAAATTTCGAGTTGGGACCTTCACCTACAGTGAAGTACGTTATTAAGAAACAGATGTTATTAAGAAATATATTCCTCGCTTGTTTTTCCGACTTTGTAAGGTTCCCTGTCAAAACTTCAAAACGTTCCAAGGTTTTATACTGGTGGAATGTGATCTCTACGGGCGTTAGCCAGAGTAGAGATTCATGGCATGATCTATCTATCACTGGAGATCAAACGCTATCAAGCTAGCAACACTATTCAATAGTCACAACTTGAAAATTACCAAGAATTTCTCAACGTTTATAAAAAAAGGGTATCGATATATTCCGGAAATCTTGAGGCTACATTTTCGGACAAACAAGTCAGGCAATTCTTCAAGGATTGTCCACTTATAAATGGACAATCGGTACCTAACATGTTCATATATATATGGACAATCCAACCACGCGTGGCACGCGAGCTTGGGATTGTCCACTAAATGAAGACATGTTTTGGTAATCCTGCATGTTAGCTTCATATTTAATATGAAGGGCAATAACTCTATAAATAATATTAATTTGCTAAATAACGGTGATTTGTATGAGAAGAAGTGTTTTTGACGAAATAACGGAGATATTTGAAGAAGAGTTGTTGACGAAATAACGGAAATATTCGAAGAAGTGTTTTTAAAAAGTGTTGTTTACACATGCACCAAAACGTTATACAGAAGGACACCAACACCAATATACTACATGTAGTTTATGCCCATATATAGCTGCGCTCTATCATTCACCATATAAGCTTAAAATCACTAGTCACAGATTGGTGTCCAATGTCGCACTGCACAGCCCCCTTAATTATACACTGTGTAATTTGAATTTGTAACTACGTTACACTCTGTAATATCTTCATTTGATGATCAGAAAAATAAATTGAATTGAAATTGAATTGAGTCGTATAATCTTTTGCTCATTTTTAAAGTCCTGCACTGATTCTAACGCGAAAAATTAGTATACAGAGCGAATTTAAATAGATATGTACGGGTAATTGTATACATGCCAGTGTGTGCATAGCTATATTTGTATTATAAAACACGGATGCGATCGCAGCCTAAGATTTCACAAAACTGCTATCTCGCCAGGCATGCGTGGATAAATACTGTTAGAGCAATACAATAATATTCTATATACCCCATGGAGATGGTAACGTGATTACAACAACGTTCTGTATTCTAATGATATACAGCTCTGCTTGAGTCGTGCGCGTTTCCGATCAGATTTCGACGTTATATAACTGATTTATTCGATACCCTGCCCGCTAATCTCATCTATTGTATTTCCCCGGCAATGAAACCCGGTCCACTTCAATTATAATAATGTCGGGAATGACGTTGATAAATCTGACTCAATTTGTCCGCATTCAGCGATCTTGATTTACTACATGACATTTTGATGTCCAGTGTGTTTTCGCTATTTTGTGTTCGATTTACGAGTCAGCTTCTCTGTTGCAGCTACTTCATGAATTCGATGACCAATGTGTTCCCGGTTTGCGGCAACATGCGAACAAAGGAGTGAAGACTTAATATAATTTAGGGCCGAACGTCATGTTTTGTCTGAGGGATCAACGGTTACTCTAAATGGTCTGTGTTCCATCGTTCCAGCGTTCTCATACATTCACAAAGGCATAGAGGATTGTGTGACTTGTGTCAGATTCAGATTTGTATTACGCATTTCGTCGCACTTGGTATAACAGACGATACAATTATATACAGAAGAAAACCAATGTCAGGAATGGTAACGCGCTCAAGATCATATATTATATACCCATGATTGTCATTATAGAATATAAAATATATTGGTTTCACGAATGACCAACTCATAATTCCGTTAAAACAACTAATCCTTAAAATTATTACAAGAACTATATACGGCTTATCACTGAAGTTTCTCGTGCATCTCACCAAAGTTCCCAACTACACCTTTTACCGGACTCGGCCTCCGGGTCGCAGTTTGACTTTTAATCCCAAAAATTGCCATTTCTATAAATAAAACGCCCATGGCCCATGTCTACCAAGAATCGGTGAAACATTATACACGCGGAGCGCGAAATAATCATTTATTTCCTCCATATAACCGAGAGCTTAGAATAAATTTATACAAATGACGGACGATACAAGTGAACAATAACATACGAATGAATACATCATGCAAGAGGGTACATTAAGTCAATTACAGGAGGATATTCATTATAATTATATATACGGTTGTCGTTTTATCAATTATGTAATAATATATTAAGAGGATTCGGGTACACGTGTATAGACGACGTACCTGTTTAGCACGAGACTATGGGGTTTCGGATTATTGGGATAAAATGCAACAAGATGTTATATCGTGGTGCGTTAATCATAGCCACAGGAGTGCAAAACAAACTGTATGGGCTTTCTTTATAAATAGTGAAAGGTTTCTAACCCACAAACATTTAATGATAATATATGGCGTCAGTCACTCCTGTGTGGTCCTACGTACATGTACAATTAGCTAACGTCGCGAGCTACATGTTGGGAGAATCCCAGTTTGAAGGTGTGAGAACTATAAGTTGGTGGGGGATATCTAAAAACAGGCTTTAGTGGTACATTAATATAAACTGCTGAATATCTGGGATGCTGTCATACTGGAATGAATATGTTCATGGTGGGATGTAGTGCGTTGAAACAATACCAGAACCAGCTTGATCCGATTTATAGACTTTTTTTTTCAATGTATGAAAATTCCAGTTTTTCTGCCATCATCGTGTGCAAAAATTGTCAAAATCAGCATTTATTATCTGTATAAAATGAACAACAGAGTTAGTACATACAGTGTTTAGTTGCTCGTGTTTTAGGAATATCAAATATTATGAAAATGCTATATTTGAATACTCATTCAAATTTACTTTTCGATACTAACAATTCAAGTGATCACCATTTAAAAAAGAAATCATAGATGTATGTCCGACACACAAATATGGACATACGACACGGATAGATTTTCAGGATGGGTGGAGCTATCAAAGCTACTGTATAGTTTAGGTTCCATAAATAACGTTTGAACAAGAGTAGTCTCCTTTTTCTATAAGTGTAGATCTACGATATTAATAGGCATGTTGATGTTAGTTACATTTGACGTTATCGAAATGTCACAAAAAGGTCACTAAATTGTCATTGAATGGTCATTTAATGTCAAATGTAACTAACGTTTAATGCAAGATCGCCTGATATTATGTATAGAGGTGTGTTGACCATGCAGTGATCAGTTACGTATATATAAGCACGCCACACGATGTGTTTAATGTTAACGGTTGAATACATATTGAAGTTAAATAAGAAAAAACGCCAAATATAATTGTCAATTGTCAAAGTCGAATCTCACTTCAATGTGCACACAATTAGATTGACCCGAACCTATAAAGTCACCACACGATGTATTATAATGTAAACGATTGACTACATCATGTATTGGAAGTTAATGTAATTGACACTGTGGCTCAACTTGGAAAGGGGATAGTTTCATGTGTTACAGTCAATGGAGCTAGGAATGCGGAAAGTAGAAATGTATATAAGTAATACTATAGATGTCAACATGAAGATATATATATATATATAAATTAAATCCTAAAGTAATTGACACTGTGGCTCAACTTGGAAAGGGGATAGTTGCATGTGTTACGGTCAATAGAGCGATTAGGAATGCGGAAAGTAGAAATGTCTATAAGTAATACTAGATGTCAACATGAAGATATATATATAAATTAAATCCAAGATAGCCGTTGGCTTCTATGTTTATCAACAAAACTCGGAAAAAATTGATGGCTCCCATCTATATATAGTGATCACCCCGAAGATCCATACGGTGTGGTGACAACCGGATGATGGATGTGGTCTGTAGAGTGTAACAAAGTAATTAGTTGTGCAAATTTTTAAATACAGTGGCCATGATTTTTTAAGAATTAAATCTAGTGGCCATCCCGAATATCTATATGAACTTTAGTGACGATCGGACGAGGAATATCATCAGTGCCAAAGGATTTTGACATGCCTGTAAATTTTCAAAATAATTCTGCAATAAATGCGGGCTGCAGGGTGTGTCGATCGATTCAAAATTCAAATCCAAGATGGCTGCTGGCGGCTATATTTTTTAACGAATTTCGGAAAAAATCGATGGCTCACATCTATAGAGGTAACCCTGAAGATCCATATGAAGTTTGGTGTGTGGGTGAGAGATTTGACCTGTTGGTGTGCTAACGGAAAATTGACGCACGTCAACCCTTGGCAATAGTTCAAACTTGACTTTGTCAAGTTGAGATAAAACGCCAAATATAACTGTAAATGTACAGCTAACACGGTGGGGTTAGTAAAAAGTCTGCAACTATTGGCGTTGACAGACATCACCTTATATGACACGATGTTTATGAGAGGTCGTCGACCTTGAGGTGATGTTAGTCGAATCTAACTTAGATATGTATATTTTGAGATACACCCGCTGCACAGTCCCTGTGATAAATTGATAGAAAAAGACGAAATGATAAAGTGTTATGTGGTTTAAATATATGTTTGTGTATATATGATATAACCCTCATCATCGTCGATAATAACAGTTTCGGGTCCACCCAGGTTAATTGTTCGTCGATAATAACAGTATCGGGTCCACCCAGGTTAATTGTTCGTCGATAATAACAGTATCGGGTCCACCCAGGTTAATTGTTCGTCGATAATAACAGTATCGGGTCCACCCAAGTTGATTGTTCTTTGGATAAACGGGAAATTAATCCCGTCACCCGATGGACCCCACACTGCCTCGCTACAGGAAGGGACGTGTACTTTCTGATCGTCGCCCAACACGGCGCTAATTGAAGACGGCGACCAATTCTCCTTGATGTTGTCTGAATACTCCCTCCCACACAACACATTACGTAACTGACCGATGGCGAGGACGGACACCAACGACTTGGTACCTGTTTCTCCAGAATCGTGGCATTAACGTTCCTCAGTTCTAGGGGCCAGGGGCAGCAGTCCCTAGCCGGATCACATTCTGAATCAGACTACTAACTCATTGAAAAACAAAAAATGCGTGTTGTGTGATTCTTATGCCTGTCGTTCCTAGGAAGGGGCGGGGAGATTTTCATCGGGTCAGTTTTTCCGCCCGATGTACCGTAAATCATACCTCTTTTAGGGACGGGTACCATCATTTCTCTTCATTAAAAAGGCACAATTAACTCATTGATAAACAAAAAATTAAATTAAAAAATTAAAAAGGCAGAATTAACTTATTGAATTACAACAAATTACATAACATAATTAATTAAAATAATTAATTTAAAAATTAATTTAAAAAATTAAAATTTAAACAATTAAAACATAATTTTTTTTTTTGTTTAAATGTCATGTTTCTGACCAACCACGCCAGTGGCGGGCTAACCTGCTAGTCAACTATATATTTTGGAACTTATGTCTGTCTGCCTGCATGTATGTCTGTCTGTCTGTCTGTGTTATAGACTCGACCGATCCTACTAAAATTTGGTATATATGCCAACTTTGATACGAGGAACAACATGGGCGGGTTCAATTTCACGTGCGACCATGTCCTTGACCTTAATCTTGACCTCGTTCATATGCGCTCATATAGTTGGTGGTTGCACGGCAGTCTTTCTTACAACATCGCCAATGAATTCCATCATTTCTCCTTGATTTAACGGATAATTTGTAGTCATCATATACCAGATACTTTCCACCTCTATTATTTGGAATATAATTTACGTTCACTTGTGTGCTTGCCATCGTGTTTATGTCAGACCAGGGAATCTAACAGTATATATATTCAGTAGTGAACTCTGTTTAAAACACTGATAATAATTCATAATACATCTTTACAAACAAATAATAAAAGGTGTAAAATAAATAGAGAGTAATTAATTGGTTCCGAGAATTACGTTTAATAATTCACGAGATGGGAGAGACGTCGGTAAGAAACGAGTGCGCGTTAGCGCACGAGTTTCTTACCTACACGTCTCTCACCTCGAGTGAATTATTTAACGTAATTCTCGGAACTAATTGATTACTCTATTTATTACACTTCTGCATCAATTTGGTTCGCAGAATATGATTAAAACACACAGAATTAATGCATGAAAGTCCCGATGTGGAGAAAGATTAACCACCTAAATTTCAGACAAGATCAGTAGGCGACGTAACGTCAATGACGTAACGAGAAATGACATAATTCACTAGTGACATTAACATTTTTAATTAACGACGTTTTCAATGGAAATCACACATAGGAGTGTAATAAATAAACTTAATATGGCTCACGCTATTAAACGTTATTCACCACCAACAGTTATGGACTGTGACAACACTGGACCGCATGTGTTTTGATATGGACTATAATCTCCGCTGGCCAAGTCATTAATCTCTGCCTGCCGGGTGAACAGGATGTTGAACATGGGCGTCGTAAGACAGAACTACAAGCGGACAAAGAAATTTTATCTGGGGAAAATTTCACCAAGGTCTACCGAGGAAAGCGTTCGAGCTTATCTACAAAAAAGGGACGTGACTCCGACTTTTGTCAGACTATTTCGCAGTTCTATCAGGGGAACTCAATCCGCAAGAGTGATAGTCCACTCCACAGATGTTGACATAC
Source organism: Siphonodentalium dalli (assembly GCA_032622095.1). NCBI lineage: Eukaryota > Metazoa > Mollusca > Scaphopoda > Gadilida > Siphonodentaliidae > Siphonodentalium > Siphonodentalium dalli. The sequence continues at coordinate 18,566,624 of CP136064.1, forward strand.
TCATGTCAAACGGATTCCTTCCGACGGGGGTCACATGGCGACCGCGGAGACGGACTCCGCCACAAGCTCTTAACAGATCATAGTCATGGACCAGTTGCTTAATATTCTTACATGGAACGCCGGTGGCGTCATCTCCAACAACGACTATCTATGTGAAATACTAAATTCTGGACAATACGGAGTAATTGGTCTTTCTGAACATTGGCTCAGTTAAAACAATCTCCATTTCCTGAACACAATCTGCGGTGATTATGTTCCGTTTTCTAAACCCGGGAGAGAGATTCACACTCAAACGGGTGGTTGCTTCACTCGGGATGGCGTAGCCCTGCTTGTACAAAGTAACTTGATCAAACGCTGTATCTCAATTAACATCGAGAATCAACGTTTCATTGGCATCCAGATGACATTTAACGCTGGATTCAGCCTAACCATAATACAGGTGTATCTACCTAGTACAAGTCATAGTGACGCTTATTTCGAGGATTCACTGGCGTCGCTTGAGAATGTCGCAAACTTCTACGCAGATAACGGACACGTCATTCTCATTGGTGATTTTAATGTGCATTATGGTGACTCCCGATCCGACAATCCAGCATCTGGCCATTCCGCCTGCAGGAAGCTGTTCTCAGATTTCCTCGAAAGACTAAAATCTATTCCAACGACGTTATCAGAGAAATGTGAAGGTGGACGATTCTCGTTCTTTCCTTGTAATTCGGTCGGCTCACCAACTTTAATTGACCACATTGTGATTCCAACTTCATTCAAGGACCTCCTCATTAGATGCCAGATATTAAGTGATTCTTATAGGAATACGTCTTGTCATGTCCCGGTAACATGTTCGCTTACAATTCCAAAACTTTCCCACAAAGAAGCGACTGAATTAGAAGAACACAGAAGGATACTTTTCAACTGGAAGCGTATCGATGTTAGCAAATATCACTCATTTATAAACTCACATTGTCACGTTGTTAACAGCTCAATGTCGTGCGTAGAAGACCTGTCTCGCCTATATCATGATATTTTAAGACTTATGTTAGACGCAGCTGAAGTCGCAGCTGGTCGCAAGAAATTCGTTAAACATGCCAAACCATTTTGGAATGATGAGCTGAGTCTCCTTCGTAAACATTCGAAGGATTGTCGACAACAATGGATTCGAGCTGGGAAGTCACACTCTACATCATCAGCGACGTAGATGAGGTACAAAAATGCGAAACGAAGCTTTCGCCGAGAGCTACGCCGCAAAACTTCTGTACACAAGAAACAGCAATCTGACCATCTTGAACATTTCGCAGTCTGTGACCAAACAGCTTTCTGGAAACTTCTTAATTCTGAAAACAGCAAAAAACCGTTCTCATCGGAAATGGAATTCGACGATAAAATAGTACGTGACCCCTTTGATGTGCTCTCGGGATGGGGGGACTACTTCTCTCATCTATACTCCAAATCTCCACACCAGGATCCGACTTTCGAAAATTATATAGAATGCCAGTTGAGTAATATTCTTAAGCCTGACCACCAAGATTACTTCTCGCCGTTCTTGAGCCAATCGATTTCTGCATCGGAAATCAGCACGGTTATTCGTCACCTCAACAGAAACAAAGCTGGGAGAATAGACAACATAGTGAATGAACACTTGCTTCACTCTCCCGATTCACTCCGTGATCTGTTGTGTACCTTCTACAACGGTATTCTGTGCATAGAAAGCATACCGCGAGACATGAAGACCGGACTGATTTTACCTTTCTTCAAGGGCGACCCGAAACCTCGGCATGTGCCCGACAGTTACCGTGCGATCACATTATTGCCGGTATTATACAAACTGTTCGAGACTATTCTTATTAACCGCGTTATTTCTAGTGCAGTGACATCGTGATTCCCTAACGAACTTCAAAACGGCTTCCAAAAGAACATGAGTTGTTTGATGACGTCGTTCATAATGCAAGAATCAGTATCATATGCATCGGACATGGGGTCTCGAGCTTTTGTTTGCTACCTCGATTCTCAAAAGGCGTTTGACCGAGTCTGGCACTCGGGACTCATGATCAAACTCCATGCATTAGGCATACGAGGGAAACTGCTGCGCATTTTCCGCGACATGCATGCAGACTGTAGCAGCAGTGTTGTATGCAACGGACATATTTCCAACCCTATTCAAATCGCACAAGGAACCCGGCAGGGTGCCGTGAGCTCCCCTTTTTTCTACCTGACGTACGTGAATGGACTGCTTCAACAACTCGCCAACACACCAGAAGGACTCTCTATTCACAATACAACATGTGCCGCCCCAACAACAGCAGACGACATCGCTCTTATCTCTCTCACTAAAGTTGGACTTGACAAAATGCTTACCATGTGTGATGAATATAGCGTGAAGTGGAGTTTTAATTTTTCCAAATCAAAGAGCAAAGTCGTTGTATTCAACGAAACTGAAAGACGGCATGACTTGTCAAGAACCTGGAAACTAGGAAGTCACACAATCGAGGAGGTTAGCGAATGTACACACCTTGGCATTACTCAGGGAAAATTCGATATATCCACGATACGCTCAAATCAGACTTCGCACAAACTAAGGAGCACATACTTCGGACTAGCTGGCAAACGGATTCTTCAGTCATGTTCTCCGTCGATGCTATCTAAGCTTTTGAAAAGCATTGTTATTCCTCGAGCCATGTACGGCTCTGAATTGTTTCCTATGGACAAAACATCTGCACTACTCACTATGGAGAGATCTTATCGGACATGTATCAAGCATAGCCAATCATTGCCGACTAGATCCCCAACTCATCTCGCTTTGGGACTCCTCGGATTGATGCCGATTGAAAGAGAAATTCACATCAGAAAACTCCGCTTCCTTGGGAAACTAATCCACTTGCCGATCGGACATCAAATTCCACTCAGGATATTTCTATTTAAAACACACCAGTATCTTCTATTCGGTAGGATATCTTCCGGTTTTGTCGCTGACATCTTTCCAATCTCGGAAAAATACGACCTAAGACATCTCCTTGTTGATTTCCTTGATAACGGAATATTCCCTTCGGATAGTATCTGGAAAAGACACATTCGCGAGGCCGTTGGAGAAAATTATTGTGCAGAGTGGCTCAAATTTACCAGTAACTCTATAAGCCTGTCTATGTTGGTGCAGTGTCACCCATCTCCACTGAACACCTGGAACATTTGGGAATTGATGAGAAGAAACCGATCGCACACAGTGGCACTAAAACACCTGGCTATCCTCCTCAACAAAACTACGTTTGACAATAATGTTCTGTATCTTACTTGTGGCTCGAGGTACAGCAATGAGTTAATGCACGTGCTTTGGACATGTAACCCAGATGTGATTACCCAGATGCGTATAATTACTGGAGCTTAATAATTAACAAATACGGTATTCCAATGTACATATTCCTGGACAATCTGTCACTTCAACAGTTGATGGCGGTTATCCTCGGTGGTTCCGCTGCGTATACTTCAGAGGAGTTGACACCAGAAATTGACAATGTGATACAGCATATTTTCTGCTATTCTCCAGCAGAATCGTAAAGCCAGTGAATAACACTTGATTAACTAATCGCATGAGCATCGACTCAATGCATAATATATGTATAACTCATGTAAATATCAATTGCACCTTATATCTTAACCACAATGTCATGAAATACACTCTCTCCCAAGAGGAGGTAATAAAGATATAATAATGACGAAATGTTAGCCCGACTGTGGTTCCTCTCCATGTATGCGCGTGTATAATATGCATGATGAGCATGGGGAGATAATCGGTGTTAATGCAGTGATGCCGATGAATTTAAACTTAAACGCTATCTATTGTAGCTTATCGAGAAACGTTGACACTATAGTCTATTATCCTATGATGCAGAGAAAAGCCAAATTTATAAAGAACGTTCAACGGTTCCCGATATGCTATAATAGAGCGTGTTTAATACTTGATATAAAAATAGACCAACGTACCTAGTTCAGAAAATATATAGGTGCAAGCCATTCGTGTATTTCTTTGAATGCGGGAAACTTTAAATTGTGAAAAACAATAAAGTAAAATGTACTTACATTCTAGCTCTGCCATCCCATTCATTATATCATTAACGCCAACGGTGTATACTGTTGTCCAAATTATAGAAATCCATGGTGCTATGTAGGTTTTAGAAATAGATAATTGTTTTTTTTCCGGATATTTTGGGACGCGTTAAAGTTGTACTGCAACCCAGAGTCCGGTAAACGCTGTCCAAGTTCCATTGACTATGCCGATGATTTGAGAAGCTTTATTGTTTTAGGATATTGTAGAAAAGCTAATCTGGCCGTGTCAAATTGAGATATATAGCGATGGGATATCTCGCAGGACAACGCCGTCATGTCGGGTTTTCGTGGGGTGTGTATTCGCTGGATGTCTTATAGTTGCAGTATATAACTACATGTATTATGACGCGTTAATTGCGTTCGATGTTTAGGTATGAACACTGGCTGGGTCATGCACACTTCAAGATTTTATGGCGGGAGCACAATTTTTGATCCGCATTTAGACGCTTTCTGGATTGGTGAATGAAAAACCTGCAGTAATAAGACTGAAGGGGTCACTCTCACCAAAAAAAGTGCTGAAGGGTACACAGGGTTTGAAAATGTGCTGAAGGGTACACAGGGTTTGTGATCGGCACGAACACCATTACATAAATTGTGTTTATGAAAGTCTGGCGCCCATTAGCAGTTTGTTTTCTGTACATTTTGATATTCATTGAAACGTAAACAATTATTCTCTGACAGAAATCATAGCAGATACGAAGACTGAATGTCCTTTATAATGACATTTCAAACCCTGTGTACCCTTCAGCACTTTTTTGGTGAGAGTGACCCCTTCAGCAGTAATAAGCCGTAGTTTTTTGTAATAATTGAAGGATTAGTTGTTTTAACGGAATTATGTGGCGGTGCATTCGTGTAACCAATATATTTTATATTATAATTTATATTTATGGCTAATAATATGATCTTGGTGGCGTTACCATTTCTGACTATGGTTTTCTTGTTATATAATGTTCTTCAATTCATAATGAACTATCATCGCCTTCAACGTGTTTACAGAATATCTTGGTGAATATCAAACGAAGAAACAAAACTGACTATGGCGCAAGAAGAATAGGGACTACATGACATAGTCTCACAGCAGAATTATTCGAGACCAGAAGTGACCAGAAGTGACCAGACTATTGTCTAAAAAGTTATTAGAACATCGCCATGTCCGAAACTGTGATATGAATATGTGTGGAATGTGGAAATTAAAATAATAAATATTGAGTTTTTGATCAAGATTTAATAACGTAGAGCAAGATTATGCCATGTTCGTTGATTATGGGAACTACGTACGTTAGTAGTCGTTTTCTCAATTCCGTGTTACAAAGTTAGGAAGTTAATGCTATATAGGTATGTGATGGTGCATATCTGATATATGGCGCAAATACAAACCATTACGCAGCTTATGTGTGAATTAGCTTAAACGATATGGCTCATCACAGTACTCAAATGTTGTCTACGAAATTTGGAAGAAGGTATAAGATAGGTTGACACATACACTAAATATTGTTATACCGGTTTCATATGCTCTGAAAAATACTTGCCATATAGTCACAGCCATTTTCCAACTGTTTTCATGTTTTGCTCAGAAGTGAAACAAACCATCAGGAATATACTACCAGGGAACGCTCTTTTCTGTTCCATGCCATACATGGCTTTTGTTTGTTGGGGACCCAAAGCACCGTGTTCAAAGTTGTATTTTTATTACTTCAATGCGTCTTTCTGGGACATGCATACAATGTCCGTAGAAAGGTATAGGTCAAGTATGTATCGACCTATTTTGATAGAGGGACAAATTCAAATATTCGAATATTATTAGGTGTATTTTGGACCGCAAACCTCCAAGTATAGCTTTAATATATGCGTCCGCAAAATCGTATGGTGATAAATTTTCAAGGTGAATCCACTTGACAATGTGATGTCCAATCGGGTGATCTTTAGCGATAGCGTATGTCATTCATTGGCTGAACACTTTACAAATGGTTGTCAACTCGCCAATTGTAAAACTCCACAATAGGTTTCTTACAAAGAACTGGTAATATGAACAAATTGAAAATACAGTTATAATTATGGTGGCCAAATAGCTATATCCAAAATCTACGACAGTTAGGCTCTGTTGAACTGGACTAAGATTTGTTTTAACATGTGTGATTCTGGTGATTCTATCTGGAATAGAGCTTGTTCCTCAACACGGGTGAGTGTTCGATGTTGTCCTTGTTTACTCGGTATCCACAAATTTCACACATGCAGGCAATTGCAGATAGCTATCCGATGGTACATGTATATACATCACGATAAAACCCCGGTTACTTTGTCCCATATCGTCAACGTATCACTACTTTGTTCCAAGATATCTTAATACTGCATAACAGATTGTCATCGGAGAAAACCCTATACGACATAACAGATTGTCTTTCGAAACTAATGATGATAGAAGATTTTGTTACCCTGTGCCAATGCATTCTCTTATATATGCGAGTCGACCATAGGTCGCCTCGCATATATAAGAGAATGCATTGGCCTAAATTTATTTTTACAATTTTAATTATTTTTTCTTGTATTCTTTAACAATTTTATAATTTCACCCATACAGAGCCCAAGACAAACATGAGCAGACGACACTCTTCTATATGCTTCTATATATATGTGTGGGGCTCCCTGCAGGGTAATGGATGTTTTTTATTTTATATCCTAAAAAATGTAAGAAACATTTATTTAAAAAAAATGATAAAAATTGTTAGGCCAATGCATTCTCTTATATATGCGAGGCGACCTATGGTCGACTCGCATATATAAGGGAATGCATTGGCACATGGTAGAAAAACTATAGATATATATTGCCGCTCTCCTTTAGTGTACTATTAGTAACCCATGTTACACTAGTCTATACAGTTGTTAAATTATATATACAAGAAGGAATTTACAGGTATTCATTGAGATATACAGAGTGGTCTCAGAGACGTGGTGACAGGGGGGTTGGGGCTGTCTCACCCCCCCCCAACTTTGCTCAAAATGTTCAACAGTTGGAAATTTCATACCTACCACAACATCAGTTGGAAATTTCACACCAACAATAAGTTGAAAATGTTCTTGTAGTTTGAGTTTCAAACAATCTATTGGGGGAATTTATTGTTTTTTGGAGCAATAATTGCATATTTTCCTACTTTTGGTAAAATAAATTGACTGAAATACTCAGTATTAAGGGGGTGTCAGGTTGTAAATTTCCAACTCTTGGAAACCTTGTGTCCTCGTCCCTCCCCGTGGCCAGTCAAAAACTGCTAGTTAATTTAAGAAAACAATATTGTTCTACATTTGGCCAACATGGTAATTGGAATTGTCATCGGTTGGAAAATTTCTAACATTAGTGGGGGTGTCAGGTTTGAAATTTCCAACTCTCGGAAGGCTTGAGGCTAGTCTAGATGCTAGGATTTTGCGATTTTCTTGTTCAGATTTCAAAATTTCCACACACCGGGCCGAACCATGGTCCGCCCGGTGTGTTATTGTCCCTCCCCTGGCCAATAAAAAACTGCTAATTAGTTTAAGAAAACATTATTGGTCAAAATTGTGGATTGAAAACATGGTCGGCCCGGTGTGTCCTGGTCTCTTGTCCGTAGACGTGTGCATTTGTCTGGAGTTGGACTACTAAATTTATGGACTTATGTAATTTTCAGGTTCATATATCTGAATGTTCTGAAACCGAGTATATAGAACCATGGTTTATGAATACAGGCTATTAGGCCTAGCTGAGTATTGAGGTGCAAGGGGTGCGAATGTAAATATACAAAACATGTGTTTGGTCAGAGCCCTCTAGCCACGTCCCTGACTGGTCTTGGACTAGGAGATCGGATATAATTGTAGTGTTTCACCACAAGCCTCCGTCTATATACAGGAAGCAGAAACGACCAGTACCCTCGTTCGTTTAAGTCGCTATGCCTATGGTGTTCACAAATTACGGTGACGTGATAATTCTAAGTTCCGGACGTCGACTTGCAGCTTCAGAATGGTGAGCTGTTGCCTGAAGCGACTTATATTGTTGAATGGGTACAACACTAAATCTACCAATGTATGGGGCCACCTCGTATATTATACTCAACATAATATATGCATCAAATGAATTAATTTGGTCCATGGATTAGTGCAATATACACTCATCTGCTCTGTATATCAACGCTGTAAACAACATGGTAATTGTAATGAAAATGAGTTAATGACTCGCATGTTGGTTATCGTTCATAGAGCACATGAGTGTATTTTGCACTCATCAATGACTTCGAGTCATTAACGCATTTTCGTTATAATTACCATGTCATGTACATCGTTCATAGAGCACATGTGTGTGTTTTTCACTAATCCAAGACTCAAATTTGTTGCAAATATTCTGTTGAGTATGAAAGGAGATGGTCCCATGCATAAACGGCCGGATTTAGTGTACTGTACCCCTTTAAGCGGTCAACAATTGTTGGTTTGAAGCCGTACATATCAACCCGGTCATATTCAGAATGTCTGGACCCCATGAAAATGAAAAATCACCGTTGTTACACATCTACATCATCATCCATGCATGCATAAGTATGATACAGTGCGTCGAAAATGGTAATAAAAGCTCAACTCAGAACGCTCGTTAATCGCTAACGGTTTTGGGCGATGACAGCCTGACCCTCTTTGTATAAGAGGTGTTCGAAATTGTATTCTTGGCTGTAAACGTGTAAACACTTATTTCGAGTCGACATCTGGCCTACAAACACCTTCTATGAATGAGGTCCTTGGTCCAATATAATAACGTTTTACGATGTCAAATCGGACATGGCATTTTTAACTTAGTAATGGTCGCCTTTGTCACATTCCGTCCGGTCCCTATGATCAAATAATGTCAATCACTGCGCGAAATACTTGTATAAGGACAAATATGCCGAGAAAGACTTAATGAAAGTTCCAATGGCATTGTAGCTCAAATTGGACACGGGACAATGTCATACATTTCAGTCAATGGATCGATAAAGAATGCGGAAAGTTTATTGGTTTAAAGTTTTATATTGATGCAATGAGTAAAATCCAATATGGCTTCCGACAGCCATGTTTAAGTTCAAATTCGATAGCTCACATCTATAAGTGATCATGAACATGCCTGTAAATGTGTTTAACGGTTCTCCAATAAATTTCGACTGATGGATTTAGTATTTAGTGACATGTCATCGGATGTGGCATGTAGGGTGTGACGAAGGATTAAGTCATACAACGAGTAAAATCGAAGACGGTCTGTGCATGGCCGCCATATTTTTCAACTAAGTTCGGGGAACAAAACGATGGCTCCCATTTAGTGCTCACCATACGTTCCATGTGAAGGATGTGGTCTGTATAAATATGCCAAAGGATTTAGTCATGCAAAGGGTATAAATTCAGATTGCTGCCGGCGCCCATGTCTTTCATAGAAAATCATTCAAATTAGAAAACTCCTATCTCGCGGCGACCCTAATTATTAATTTTCAATACAGTTCACAGATAAATTCAGGCTGTATAGTGTGCCGATGTGTTCAAGTTTAAAATAGAAAATGGCTGCTGACAACCAAGTATTATAACGAATTTCGCGGCGAAAAGTTATGGCTCTCATCCAGAGGTCAACCAGAAGATCCGTATGAAGTTTTGTGAAGATCGGAAAAGGGATGTGGACACATGGTTTGGTGCATAGCGCTTGACCCCATTCATTTCTGGAGTGGACGACCGGTGCAATATTTTGTAAATCTCAAAATGCCATTGTATTGGTAATGAGAAATTAAATAATTGAATTGAATATAGGATGTGTCAAAGGATTTATTCATGCTAAGAGGGAAATCCAAAATGGCCACTGGCGGCCATGTTTTTCCTTTAAAATCGTTCAAATTCGATAGCTCCCATCTAGAGGTGAGCCCGAAGATCCATAATTATGCCGATCGGCTGATAGATGTGACATGTAGGTATGGTAAAGGAAATTGTTCACGGACGGACGCATCATAGATGGGTGGACGACAACCCATGTCAAGTTGAGCTAAAAAGACGAAACAATATAAAGAGCGTTTGTGGTCAGTCCATGGTTGATATATAAACAAAAAAGAGCGTTTATTTCAATAATTATGTGCGTAATAATCAAAACAGTTGATATCTATCTTCAGAAAGTTTATTCAGAGTATACGTGTATAAATTCTGTATAAGTAGTTTGTGTATATATTGACCTATACATGTATATTATGTGAGTAAATGAGCCTATAACTAGTACTCGTTTGTGATGGGGTCAAAATATATCGTCAAATACATGACATACATATTATACATGGACTATATCCACTATCGCTGGATTCGATGCAGCATGCACCATGTATCATTCACATAGTGACCATTCTTTTTAATGATCGATATTTGAGATGTGAATTTCTGTCATTACAGAATAACAAACCCATGATGGAGAAACGGCGCAGAGCAAGAATAAACCAATTTCTCGTCGAACTCAAAGAAATCGTAACACCTAAAGACGTAAGTAGATACAATATTAAAGGTACTCAATCCGATCAGACGGTCCCCATGTCATCAAGTTACAAACACATGTTTCTTCAAAATACGTTATCAGAATCGATTAACTGCAACAGAACATTTGTTAGCCACTTTCAACTTTGGTATAAAATTTCCCAAAACGTGTTATTTACATCAACACTTTGTTCAACGAAATATGGCCATATTATCACTTGAATGTCACGAAAGTTGGCCCTGTTACCACTTGATTTTAGAGTTATCCATCTTCATCCGCAATTTTGTCAGAAACTGTCGGTTTGACGAATGTTTTTTCTAGCCCACAAATTAGTACACATCTCCAGAAATAACAACGGCAAAAATAGATATCTGATCACTCTGAGCTTTGATGGGTGGGTTCATCGAATCGAATCAAATATGTTTTACATGTTTAACCCTTTACCCAACAGAAGGGCCATGTGCCAATGCATTCTCTTATATATGCGAGTCGACCATAGGTCGCCTCGCATATATAAGAGAATGCATTGGCTTAACACATTCAAAATTATAAAATTGTTAAAGAATGTAAGAAAAAATGGTAAAAAGTGTTAAAAAAAGATTTTTTTTAGGCCAATGCATTCTCTTATATATGCGAGGCGACCTATGGTCGACTCGCATATATAAGAGAATGCATTGGCACAGGGCATAACTGTAACTATCACAATGTGGTCAAGGAGCCGGTTCTAATGATATCCATATTTGTATGGTTCTATTGAGACAGACCGAAGATATTTTAGGCTGTTGAAGCTTTATTTGGCCGGTTTTGGCCGGTTTGTTGGGTAAAGGGTTAACCCTTTATATAGTAAATACTCATTGACGAATAGTTCACTTATGAAATGTTCAGATAATAAGTTCAACCAATGAATAGGAATCATTCTGCTCTTGTGTTATATGTTCTGATTATACTCAACTCCAGATGAAAAATCCACCCTATACATGTTCTACTTAATTGCGAAAGCCGGAAAGGGGCGGCTTCAAGGGTACAATCTTGAGACAAATTAGTTTAAAAAAAAAACATTTCAGGACAGTGTCGTATACAGACACTTTACCAAGAAGATTTGCTTGTATTGTCCATTTATTTCGAGTTGTATTTATCAAGCACATGAAAGACGTTCTAAGAGCAATGTTTGCAATTGCATATTTTCAATTTTATTATACGCAGGAAACTCAGTATTCAAAGATGGACAAAGCTGATATATTGGAACTGACTGTACGGCACATGCAGACGATTCAAAAAGAACAAATGCTGTTATCGCGAGCAAAAGGGTTCGCCTCACCAGACGACCACATTGCCAGTCGCACAACACGCACTGGGACATTTAGCGGGTGCATCGATGCATCTTCGATCGTTGGAAGTCATAAGAATCCTGACGCATGTACGTCAAGCTGTCATCAATCAACAATGAAATCAACACACCATACAAACTGTAACACGAGTTACAAACAATATTATTCAATGTGTATGGATAGTGGTTCGACTTTTCTGGAAGGCGATTCTCCCGTGAACTCTTCTCATTGTGGCATGTTGAACTCCCCGCACCTGGAATGTCGACATTCTGAAAATCATAGTGTAGTCACGCAGGGAGACATCTGGAGACCTTGGTGATAATAGAGCTTTCCACGCATATCCATTACTGCATAGGATGAGCTTACGTTTGCTAAGAGACAATGCGTATACATAAAGAGTTTAATTAGTTTTACCGTGCTGCATATATGCAATAACACACCTGAAACCACACCTTCTCTGTGTCTTTAATTGTTAAATATATGACGACTGTCATGCGAGATGAAATAACTCTGCTATAACCATTGATGAATTTCCAACAGCATTGCACAAATCGACATTTCAGTAAATTGTGATTTGCGCTAAAGGTTCTTGGACCTATCCGTAGGTACCTCCCCAATTTAAATTATAGCCAATGAGCCGATAGCTTAAGCCAGGAAGCGACATGTGCCTGCCTAGTGATATGAAATACACCACAAGCGGTTCCTTAACTACCATTGTAAGACATAGGGAATTTACGAACACGAGAGCAAAATGAATGTTAAAAAGCTAAAATGGCGTTGAAATGTACATGGGGAACATGTCCGGTTGACGAACGATATTTATACACATGTTTTAATTCGGTTTCCTAAATAAAAAAGTAACCAAGACATCTGTTACGCTGGATTAAACAATGCCAACGACCACGCTCGGATCCTAATGTTATTTAAATTCCAATATTAATATAACAGATTTCAAAATAAAACGTGGAAATAGTAGTCCCCGATCGATGATGCGTTATGAATATTAATTGTGCCGTGGGTATGTGTTTATGTGAAGTGTTTTTCGTTATAAATGTAAACACACGTGTTGCTGTTATAACACCGTGGTAATATTGAGTTCAAATGTATGCTATTCACACTAACCTAGCTGTAGGATCTCCTGCGAACGTTTTACTGAATCCATTTGAGAATCTAAAGCTTTCTCCATGTTAATGCGACAATGGATGTGTAAATGAGAATCAACATGTTTTCCAAGAGAATTACACGAAATTTCATATATTGCACGTGCTTCGTGGTGTACACATGCAACCTTCACCGAACGAGTTCACTTTGTGCCATTGTTGCCTCATGGCAACATGTAACTGACTCCATGATAGTCGGCGTTTTCTTTAATGTACTTTAGTGACGGCAAAATAGGATGTGGAATTTTAAAAGACCATTATTTGATAATACTTTGCATCCGGTCTGATGTCCCGGGGCTCACTCAGGACGCTCGTGGTATGGTAAACTGATATCGTTATATTTATTTCGACAAAATTAAAGGGATTATAGATTAATTACCACGTGTACACCTCCGTTTGGTTTATTTCATCAAGGTGTGAACTATTAGCATAGCTTCGATATTATATTTGCTATTTTATATTGAAGTTTTATAATGGCTTCATTTACACAGTTTTATTCAACGTAAACATCGATCTTTGTTGGTTATCGGAAATGGCCTAACAATCACACCTGTTTTTTTTTGTTTTTTTAAACTGGTTCTATTTTTGTTTATATCTAACGACAGTCACTTTTACAAGATGCATATATACACACATACATGTAGGTATCTTGAAAATCGTGAAATTCAGAAAGAAGCTATATTATCGTGTTACATGGCGTTTAACAAGACAGTCCGCTCTCATCGGAAGACATTTTAGCACTGAAGAGATAGCGAAATTGAGATGGCATGTGGTGCGTAGTAACAGTAACCATGCAGTCTACAGGTGGGCGGGACGTACGGATAGGTACATTATGCCTGGGTATAAAAATGGGGTATTAAAAAAATTACCACTGCAGCAAGCGACCGGCTCAATCACTGTTTTGGTAGACAATATCTGCTCATATTTATTTGATTAACCCTTTACCCAACAGAAGGGCCCTGTGCCAATGCATTCTCTTATATATGCGAGTCGACCATAGGTCGCCTCGCATATATAAGAGAATACATTGGCTTAACACATTAAAAATTATAAAATTGTTAAAGAATGTAAGAAAAAATGGTAAAAAGTGTTAAAAAAAGATTTTTTTTTAGGCCAATGCATTCTCTTATATATGCGAGGCGACCTATGGTCGACTCGCATATATAAGAGAATGCATTGGCACAGGGCATAACTGTAACTATCACAATGTGGTCAAGGAGCCGATTCCAATGATATCCATATTTGTATGGTTCTATTGAGACAGACCGAAGATATTTTAGGCTGTTGAAGCTTTATTTGGCTGGTTTTGGCCGGTTTGTTGGGTAAAGGGTTAACAGCTGTGGAAAGGTCCACATAGAAGAGTGTCGACGCCTGGTTGCTAACGATTATGCAACTCTGTTTTAAAATATTGTATTATTATATTATGTTCTGTATTGATGGCTATTCGGCATAGTATGAATCAGCCCTCTCGTAGCTCAATGTTTTTGTTTTCAAAATGAGAGATAACTCCGGCTAAGACTCCCATTATTTCATTAAATATAACATTTACCAAATAATGTATATGTCTAAACATTCACACAAAAAGAGACATATTTCTGGAACATCGAAAATTATACTTCAAATTGTGGGAGGGTTTGTGGTTCAATTTTACAATGCCAGCCCAATGTTTCACCAAGAGGGCTAATCCGATAAGGCTGCAAAACAACTGCTCAGTTCAAGGCGGAATGCAGTCTATTTACAAAGCCGATAACAATTGCAAGCACTGCTTCGTAATTTGTGGGATTTAATTTGCGAGATCGAAGGTCAATTGAGTGTTGACAATATTCCCGCGCATAGTGAAACACAACACATTAATTATACAGAATACAGGCGACATATACATAATTCATTTTATCACATAATTAGCCTCTGAATCCGGCCCCCATATATTTAGTAAGACACCCATATATTATCGGTACGAGCAGTGACGTAATAAAGAGCTTATCGCAATGGTGTCGATTCCAATGCCGGAACTTTATTATTATATTAATTAGAATATAATTATGATTTTACATTTGTGTTGGGTTATTTCGTGTTGACTGTGAGATAAACATGGGTGGTAAGGGTGGTTGAACAATTGTATCAACATGAAAAGACACATTTAAAATGGAACTTTAACTTTTGTTTATAAGGTGTCTTTACTTCCCCTTTGACTGTGATTAGGAAATAAATATTAATTTGTTTTAACCCCTGTCGTTTCGAGGTCGTTCTTCCTTGCTAAAATGTGATTATATGATAAAAATGGATCTCCAATTCGTTGAAATTCAATACGAATTTATTAACCTCGTCCACTGAATTCGATTCGATCCTCGCTAAAGGTCGGCTAGAATAGAATCTAGCGCTCTCATTTCATAAATTTCGTATAGAATTGCGACTCATTGACGATCCCCTATACATGTAGATATACTCAGCGCAAACTAGGATACATCATCTTAGCGTTTTTATCAGTCAACGATATTTATTACTGATTATTACCACATTAGAGGTCGTTCTCTAAAAGAATAACTGTATTTTACCCGCAAGGAAAGATTCCATAATTTTGAGCCGAAGTTGACCGGAAACGTTAACGTTAACGTTAACCATATGTCGCCTCGCATATATAAGAGAATGCATTGGCTTAACACATATTAAAAATGATATAATTGTCAAAGAATGTAGAAAAATATTATAAAAATTGTTAACAAATGTAAGAATTTTTTTTTTTAGGCCAATGCATTCTCTTATATATGCGAGGCGACCTATGGTCGACTCGCATATATAATTTTAGAGAATGCATTGGCACAGGGCATAACTGTAACCATCACAATGTGGTCAATGAACCGGTTCCAATGATATCCATATCTGTATGGTGTTATTGAGACAGACCGAAGATATTTTAGGCTGTTGAAGCTTTATTTGGGCGTTTTTGGCCGTTTTGTTGGGTAAAGGGTTAACGCCCAGCCCCCCCCCCCCCGCTTCCAGTTATATAAGTCATCAATCAAGTGATCACAAGAGGTCATAGTGGTAATAATAGTAATAACATGATTTTGTCGGGCGACATAGCTTACTAACGCTGAAGGGGTCACTCTCACCAAAAAAAGTGCTGAAGGGTACACAGGATTTTCAAAATGTGCTGAAGGGTACACAGGGTTTGAAATGTCATTCTAAAGGACATTCAGTCTTCGTATCTGCCATGATTTAATTTAAGTGATGGTGTTCGTGTCGATCACAAACCCTGTGTACCCTTCAGCACATTTTCAAACCCTGTGTACCCTTCAGTACTTTTTTTGGTGAAAGTGACCCCTTCAGCCTTACTAACCGCCCTCCAGGAATGATTAACTATTTCTCGGGCCGCTAATATGCCATCGGACTGGTAATCATTCCGATCGGGCCGTTAATAAACCATAACGCCCTCAAACAGCATGCAAACTATAGGATACATCATCTTCGAGTTTGTATCAGTCAACGATATTTATTACTGATTATTACCACTTTAGAGGGCGTTATCTAGTATAATAACTGTATTTTACCACTTTAGAGGGCGTTCTCTAGTATAATAACTGTATTTTACCACTTTAGAGGGCGTTCTCTAGTATAATAACTGTATTTTACCAGCAAGAAAAGATTGACATTGATCTGAATCATTCCACTAAGCTATTACGTCGACGTGCGTGCGATATCACACGTTCGTAATACATATCATTGTGAATTGCATGCACTAACACAATTCTTCTCAATATGTATTGTTATACGATGAGAGTATATAATAAATTGAATTGATTGGCTACTTCATATACGACCCCTATAACAGAACTGTGCGGAATTTCCCATCTAATCACAACTTTGTGTGCATATAATAACAAAATTACCTAGATTATATGCTGCGCCAGTCAATGTCAGTGATAGCGGCCTTGTTATGCTATGCTTTTGCGGTCGCCCTGTTGTTCACTGAGTGTACTAAGAAGAAGAACAAATATTAATAAGATATACTGCAAAAACTTTACTTTAAGTACTTTGTCACCACACGCACCAGCACACATGTTCTCGATTACACAGTGTGAAATACATGAGTTGAAGAAAGTTTAAGCACATTCGCCAAGCCCGAGTAACAATTAATCAAATCAGATTTGCCTGTCGCAATGCCTCGGTGTTGACCGTGACTTATATACTACTGCTGAATTACATACGCCCTCAAACATCATGTCCTATATATACTACTGCTGAATTGCATACTTTAATATACAATGCATGCGTGCGCCTTGGTGGTGTTTTAAGATCTTTCAAGCTCGAAAACGACAAATATAGTTTGGAAAAAAGGTCATGGTAGTCGATTCATTCTTCAGACTGCATAAACTTCGGACAGAGCTGATAACACAATTGTGTTAATTTAAATGAGGGCCACGGTGCCTCGAAGTCATATCTCGATCATGCCATGGATCTCTACTCTTATAGCTGCGGAGTACGGAGATCATATTCCGCCAGAACTGTTTGATGTTATGCAGGGAATTTTATAACATTGAACAAAAGAGGAAGGGAATATCTTTCTTTGATAATACGTGTTCCTCAATAATATACTTCACAGTAGGTGTGGTCCCAGTTCGAGATTGCATGTTTCTTTGTGAGCTGATATCGCAATAAACATGAATTCATTACCCGGAAGAAATTCAATGATAGCATGTATAAGCGACGCAAAGCAAAATTGCTCACAAAGTCAACTTAATTCATACAATTTCGAGTTGGGGCCTTCACCAATTTAACAGTGAAATACATTATTAAGGAACAGGTATTAACTAAGAAATATATTACCAAGCTAGCTGCATTGCTTTTTCGTTGTTATAAACTTCCCTGTCATAACATCAAAAAGTTCCATGTAGAAGACTTTCTATTTCATAATTTAAAGTTTCTCTCCCCGGTAAATCAAGGATCCATATAGTATTCATGCATAGTTATGTATATACACCGTATAAAGATAACTGCATGTCTGCCATATCAAACACCCTTCTGGGTTGGGCACATGAAATTATCTACTGGTTTATTCGGGTGCATAATGTCATTGTGGATAAGATACTTCTAAATTGGGGGGTCAATTTGTATGCTGAGGTGTGGTATCTCACTCAAGGTGTCGGGCTGTAGTACCATTTTCAGTGTGCCCGATGTGTGGCACGAAGTAATTTAATGTGATTGATGTGTGTCTGAGGAACATTTACACCCTGTGCAGTGTGTTTGAGGCGCACCCTGATGTGTGATATCCTGCCAGTTGAGGTGTGTCTTAGGTCCTGAGATACATGACCAAATATTTAAGTGAGGTTTGGGTTATCTTGCAAGTCATGTTATTATTATAAAGTCACAGAAAAGCCCTATTATGGTGTTCATCTTGGGCCTGTTGTTATATCGGTTAGGGGTACAACTCCAAGCCGTTTCGCCCTCCAGCGCTGGCGATTAGGGTTCAAATCCACATGTTTCCATCGTGGACTTTGTAACTCGAAATCGTTATCTGGTGGAGTTACCAGTTACTCGCCGATGGCCGGTGGTTTGCCGCACATGGTTGACGAGTTTATCAGCCATTGAAATCACTGTTGGGTTAGTCGCAAGTGTGCGGATTTCCTCCACCACTAAAACTGGCAATGTCGTGATATGGCCTTAGTTGGTGCTCTGATGAAGATGTGCCACCACAATCTAAACTGAGAGAATAATTGCAAGAGAGCTGCATACTTGAGCTGAATAGGTCATTGTCGCATGGTTTCGAGCAAAAAGACACCCAGGATATCTCAAACGGTCAAAAAGACACCCAGGGTGTCACAAACAAACAAAATGACACCCAGGATATCAAAGTCTCACCAAAAACGGGAATTTTGTTTAGTCGTCTGCTATTAATATTGGTCCAATTATCAAGTCAGACACAAAGTCCATTTAAATTTCGTTGATATTTCACTCAGATCACAAACAAATAATTATCATAATATTTTTATTTATTTTTTTTTAAATGTTTATTGATTGAGGAATGTCAAATACAGAATGTTCAATAGCATTGATAAGTGCATACAGATATGGCATTCCTCGCGTTCACACATATCTCTTTCTTACTGCACGCACTCGCCTGGCTCACAGCATTCGCACACCAGTGGTATAAAGTTATACAATACATAAATATATGCATATGCTTAGTATATATATAGTAAATGTATTATAAATATGTCGGATGTTTCGGATGGACTCAACTCTCAACATAGAGGCTATCGTGGAGATGGTGGTAGATATTATATGTTTTAACTGACTGCGTGATTATCATAATATTAATAGCAGACGACTAAACAAAATTCCCGTTGTTTGGTGAGACTTTGAGATCCTGTGTGTCATTTTGCTTGTTTGGGAATGCACACTGTGTGTCTTTTTGCCAGTTTGAGAGATCCTGTGTGTCTCTTTGCCAGTTTACGAGATGCTGTGTGTCTTTTTGACAGTTTACGAGATCCTGGGTGTCTTTTTGCTCGAAACCATGCGACAATGACCTATTCAGCCATACTTGAGTGCCTGGGAACCAATTTCTTGTCAACCTTGAACATATTATCATACATGTATTATTGTGCTACATTAACAGTTTCTGTGTCCTTGCAATATACATGTCGACAGCCTTCACATAAGTGTAATGTGTTAGCATTAATGTCCCTCTTAAAGGGGTACTGTACGCCATTTTCATTAAATTTCCGGTGACAACAACGATCTAATATCGATAATATATAGAAACATAAGTAATTTGAGTCGAAGATGTATTCTGTAAACGCTCAGGTTAATAGGCTATCTTAAAATTTAATAATTTAAAAGTTAATAATTTGATATAAATTGAATTTATGACTGGAGCCATAAAATGGCGTCAATTAAATTACGAATTACCGTAATCAAAAATAGTAATTGAGGGATACTGGATTTTTAAACCGATCGCACACACGATTGCTTAAAATATTATGATGATACGGGGAGAACACTCAAGCCACTCACTGACTAGCGACGATACAATAACTTAAATGATTATATGGGACTAGTATGCATATAATATAACTTTTATTTGATTCATTTGGTTGAAAACTTTACAAAAATTACTCGACAACGACAATTTGTATTTTTGCATTCCGGTAAATTTGTCATCCGTAACATGACTTCGTACTCAACAGACTTTCAAATAATGGAAAAATTGTTACCTTATTCTCCGACTCGGAGACTATAGAAACCAACAACAACATGTGGCGTACAGTACCCCTTTAACGGTTTGGGGGGGGGAAATATTACACAAAAAAAAAACCCTACCTAGCTATCTACCTGGAATTCCTGGCACCGTAATAAGAAACACATAGGTTTTTGTTTTTGGCCTAAGCCGAACTTCGCAAGAGTCTTTAAAGGCACGTGAGGCCTTAGTTGTCGAAAATATTCATATTTGTTCCAATCACCGTAAACAGAAAAACATTAAAACGCATACAGTTTCGTTCATATATACCATGACCATCGCGTAAACAGCATGTTATCATAAAGATTTACTATATTTTACCTACGCAAGAGCCTGATTGTGTTACAGAAGACAGCACAATACTGCTGGCTAATCACACACAAATGGCATAAACGCTCTATGTTCGTTCCATATCAGGAATTCACCAACAAAGAACGCTCTTTATGTTTACCATCATAATATAAACAAACACCAGAAAAGTTACTTTTTATGCTTTTGTTTACATAACAATGGTCAAAGATATGACAATAACATACTGTTTATGCGATATTTCTTATTTGTATACGGACAAAGTCTGTCTACATTTTGTTGTTCTTTCTGTTTGTGGCGGTTTTTGAGGGGTGGAAATATTTTCACAGGATACCCACCGCCAAGGCCAACCGTACCTTTAAATGAGTTTTCTAGTATATAAGGGTTTTGTGACTTTTAAATTAAGCATTTAACCTCCGCAAAAACGATGCTCTGTCAAAAATGAAAGCATTCAGCCAGTCGATATTATATTATAACTCACTTCATCGTCCTAATATGTTGATTATACATGTAAAGATTTTCCGACAATCGGCTGACTGGTGCGCTTTGCATGGTAGAGATTGTCGTCCGTTAACGGTCGCCTGATGAATTAAATATCCACACAAACACCGTTAATACCAAACTCCGTGTAGATTTCAGCCACCTATAGTCAGGACTTACCACTGCCCGCACCTTCACGTAATGTGAAGAAATGCCAAATTTATTTATTTGAAACTTTTGTAGGTTACAATTCGTTATGCATTATTCTGAGAAACTGAACTGTCCATATTCATTTGAAAATTATCTTGATCAAGCCAGAATGAATTGTGACGGTAACTGATAAAACACTTCAATAATTTTTTTTAGATTTAATTAAGAAAATGCACGTGCCGGCAGTGTTCAGACATAGCGTAGCGAATGGACTGAAATCTGTTTTGAAGCTTGCGTTAATACCCGGATATGACAACGGCCCAGGGGGAGTCACTCTATAGTATGCATGGTATGTGCAAAAGACAGATTTGCTAAATGAAAGAAATCAAAGTAGTTTTTTTTTTCGATGAGAGTGATCCCTTCAGCGTTAGTATGCTACACTTAAAGGTACTCAATCCGATTCGATGGTCCCCATATCATCAGATTCCAACAACAACAATATTTTTTTTAAATGCCGCTTCAGTTATCAGAATCAATTAATTACCCAAAAATAATGCTAACCACAGTCAAATATAGTATAACATTTATCAACATTTTTGTTCAACGAAATTTTGCCGGTTTGTCAAATATCTGACACAAAAAAGTCACTTGATTTTAGAGTTATCCATCTTCGTCAGCAAATTTGGTCAGCAAATTTGGTCACAGCACGCCCCTGGATACAAACATGCATTGGAAAAAAAACTACTATATGTATGGGTTCAGAACACACTCACTCACGGGATCTTGTATGCTGGTGAATATTTTTTGCGAAACCCCCACCCTGATATAGTTATATAGGCAATAGGGACCACTGTGGAAATAAAAATGGTAATTGTATATTAAAGTATAGAGGCTGACCAGTATTATTAATAACATTTAATAATATTAAGATCTCCAACTAACAATATATTAAAACTTTATTGGTTAAACAGGGTTAAATCTCTTCTTCTTTTTTTGTCATATACATCTAAATAGTGAGCCCTTTTTATCACTCACTGACAGCTTACAGCTATATTTTAATGTCGACCACAGTTACATCCATAATAATATAACATTGCTCATTACGTGCGCTCGCGCAACAGTATCACTGTCGCTCAACTGCTCCTATGAGATAACTTCTTAGCAGTTTTATGTGACATTTCTTAGCTGATTTTTGTTGCCAGTCATAGTCGATTTTTGAGAAAAATGGAGGGTGTTGTCCAAAGAACGGTAAGTTTTATCACAATATATCATAATTTGACCGGCTGCCGTTTGCAGTTATTAGCTATGGTTAACACTAAACGCTAATGTACTGACATTGGTATGACAAATATATTTATTTACACTAAAACTTAAAGAAACATTGATCACCAAAAATTCACACCATTTTGCGCAGTTGACTGACAAAATCGTTATTTTTTCTAATATAAAATAGTTTCGCGACCACACAAGGTGAAATAATACTACACAAGAACGTCAAGTAATGATTTATGGGTGTTATGTTGTCAGATGTTACACGGATATATGATATATAGCCAATTTTCGGGCTAACACGTGGGTTTCACTTCTTAGTATGCATGGTTCCACATCTTAGTTCTGGAAATCAGGTACGGTCCGCGTCTTAGTGATTGCATGACTAAATCCTTTAGCACGGGTTACAGGTCGTACCTTTAGTTTGATCATCATAAAATTTGTCATGGATGTTAACAATGACATGTAGATGGGAACGAGTCATTTTGAGGTCATTCGGCCAAAAAACATGGCTGCCAGCAGCCATCTTGGATTTTACTCTTTGTATGACTAGATCCTTTAGCACGAGCTACAGGTCGTACATTTAGTCTGATCATAATACAATTTGTCATGGATGTTAATAATGACATGTAGATGAGAAAGAGTTATTTTGGGGTAATTCAGACAAAAAACATGGCCGCCAGCGGCCATCTTTGATTTCAAAATTCAATCCATTAGCACCGGCTACAGGTCGTACTAGTCGTCTGATCATCATGAAATTTGTCATGGATGTTAATATTGACAAGTAGATGGGAACGAGTAATTTTGGGGTCATTCGGCCCAAAAACATGGCCGCCAGCAGCCATCTTGGATTTTACTCTTTGTATGACTAAATCCTTTAGCACGGGCTACAGGTCGTACCTTTAGTCTGATCATTATATAATTTGTCATGGATGTTAATATTGACATGTAGATGGGAACGAGTCATTTTGGGGTGATTCGGCCAAAAAACATGGCCACCAGCAGCCATCTTGGATTTTACTCTTTGTATGACTAAATCCTTTTGCATGGACTACAGGTCGTACCTTTAGTTTGATCATCATAAAATTTGTCATGGATCCGGCTTTTATATAACTATGCATGAATCTATAAATAAACGACACGATGCAAGATACGATTTCACTACATTATACGTCCATTATAAGCCAATTATATAAAACAAATTGCAAGTGTCCTCATTACCGGTTAATATGCATAACCATCACATATGTAATCGCAATTTAATTGACAACTAGACCGGGAATATCGGCTCATATATGTATCAAATGTTACGTGGGATATTGCTGAAGATCCTAGTAGTCGTAGGAAATCATACAAAGTAACTAGCGCCTTAATGTGACACGAATTGGGCTGTAGAATAACAATAGATAGTTTGTGAATCAGCTGAGAAATGGAACCACTAAGAAGTGATCAGAAACCGAAAGTCGGCTAAGAAATGGAACATTTTGGAGTGAATTTACAGGCCATTTTATACAAGGAAGCGAACAAGAGAGAATGCTGTTTGTGTGTATGTACAATAAGGGCTACCTGAGGAAGATTTTCCGACAGTTTCAATTTATTATACGGAATAGTTCGGAAGCAAAATGACTCGATAGTTCCCCATTGGATTAACATGGAAGTACAGTTAAATGTCAGAAATATCGTATACAGGTAATCATAAACCATCTATCCACATGGCAATTTCATTACGGGGTTTCCAACGATTGGTTGAATGGTCGGGAACTCACATTTTCGCCATTATTATCACTTTGACGCTCTTTTCAACTTCTAAAAAACAATAAAAAATCGCTATCGCTGCGGAACCTAATCGAAACGAAATGGCACATAAAACTGCTAAGAAGTGATCTCATAGGAGCAGTTGAGCGGCAGTGAGTATGGCGATCAGACAGATTCGTAGGTTGGTGTTATCCTACTCCGTTTCACTCCATGACGTCACCAAAAACGACGTAAAACCTCGTGGCGTTCTGACATTTTTACTGTGCCGCGTTTTTGCTATGTTTATTTTAAGAGTTGTTTTCGATTATTTGTTTGTCGCCGATATCGCCATTTGTCGGGATTCCCTGTTTCTATATTTAAACTGGCATGCTCGTAGTGAGCCTCGATTTCGATTTTTTCTCCAAGGTCAAAATACGTCAGAGTTATGACAAAAATAGATCGACCTACATTTTCTCCATCAGAACTCTATATCAAAGAGTCTATATACTCCTTCGGGACCTACATAGACTCCTTCATTTGGGTATTTTTACTTATGATTGGGAAGTTTTATCATTTTTGGTTCGTGCGAAGACCTCTTTTTATCGTGCGGGAAAAGAGAGACATTCAAAACGCGATTTTGTAATTCGACGCAATAGGCTGAATAGCCTAACCTTCAGCCACGTTCCGGGTTCAAATACGACGAATGACGTAACACAAAACAAAACGCATTTGTTGACACAAACACCGTTTGAAGAGTTTATTATTACATAAAATGATCGTTATTGATTAATTATTGATTAATTATTGATATTTTTATTGTTGCATATTTGCTGCTATCAATATTTACACAAATGGTATTAATTATTTCTTATAATTGCTCCTTTGGTCAACTTTGACTATCGGAAAATGAAAATGAAAATATGCCGCTGAAAAAAATGTAATCGATATTAAAGTCTCATCCTTAATTTCGGCAACATGGAATTGGTTTTAATTACTTAAATGATTAATATAGTAAATTGCCTTTTATCTGTGATGAAATTAGAAATGGTAATTGTCTTTTTTTGCTAACATTAAATTAAATTAAATAAATTAAGTAAAATACAGTGAAATTATTTTTTTAATTATTGTTTATTACATTTTTGCGCACGTTGGCATCTCTCTGAGTGCATTCTAGTTTAATTGGTATACATGTGACATCTTTGTATAAAATTTTATAGATATATATTTTATCATTACCAATCTAAATCTAAAATATAAATCTATATGATCAAGGAATGTGAAACATTTAATGTGGTAGAAATTGCATTAATTTGTGATTTCAAGTAAATCGACGTACCGGTATATCTATAATTAACATACTGCATGAATTGTTTAGCCAATATATGAGGCCCCCACCCCCACTCCACCCCCTGGAATACGGAATACCACTTAACACAGACGGTGTAATACGGAATACCAGCCGGTTAGCACGCACGGTTCCTGCAGATATTTCGTAATCACTGTCAGTTGTGAGGATCGGTGTAGTTGGCACTTCATCCATGAAACTGAAGAGGGCGCGCTCATATTGATCCCTATGTTTCCGCTGAAACAAAAATAATTAACATTAAGATACATCATTATGTATAATTTGCCTACATACTAATAGCAGGGATTAAAACAATCAAGCCAGCTAGGGTTGTAAATCACACACAATGACATAATCAGAATTATGAAGTAAAACATGCCACCTGCCTAATGCTGCCTTTGTTAGGGGATTAACGCATTGATAAAATACCGCAGTGGAGTCATATAATTAGGACAGCAAGACAGATTAAGTGCACAAAACTGACCAGATATGGAGGTGAATACAGTTAAGCTCAAAACAAATAGACTAAATGATGTTTTGTTATGAAGACAAAATGCATTTATTATTAATGTTATAAAACAATTATTGTTTTAAAATGAATGTATAACTTTTAAAGATATATTCCGGGAATGTTCAGAAACAACAATAATGTTTATGGAAATTTTTTTATTTTTTTTAATTCAATACATGTATTTGTATTAATTAGGTACATATTGTCATGATGATATACACATTATTGTAGGTGTATTAAAACATATACATATAATAATAACAATAACATATATAAATAATATAAAATAAAATTCAACATGACTTACCTTTAGATGTGTGATGAAATTTGAAGTTGCTTTTGCTGAACCCGAAATCAGTGTTGGACAATGTTTACATGTAGCTTTGAATTTGTCAGAAATATAATTGGGCAAGGTAAAATGTTGCCTAATGAATAGAAGAAAAATATGAGGATAATGACCCCATGTGTATAACACTAGTCAAGTAAATGCTGATGTGTTAACTTGTTATATTGGTCTGTATTTTTGGAATGTAATTGAAATTACACCCCTTTTCTCAATGTAATTAATTACATTCAATTACATGTAATTGAAAAAACCTTCAATTACAAATTACATCCAATTACTTGGGAAATGTAATTAATTACATTCAATTACAATTACAAATTACAATTACCCCAACCCTGGTTAACAGCCATATGGAATTTTCCGGATAAATTTTCAATTGTCGTACGAACGCCGGTCACCCCGCAGTGTCCACGTCTAAAATGATCTAAAATGACGATGATCGACGATATCACTGGGGGTAAGCTGCTCCGTGGGAAGCGGTTCGCTTGTGATAAAAGCTCCAGTGCGCAGTTTACAATGCGACGGTGCGTCTGTGATTATTTTGTGAAAAAGGAAACTGAAGTATTCAAAATGGTACGTATTATCTCTATAAACAGCATTATTCTATGGAACGTCGGTCACAAATGACCAACATGCTTCAACTGTGATTTATATATCGCATTTATTCGAACACATTTCCATACCATGCAGAAGCAGCTGATTTATCACTTCAAAACCCGATTGTGTAACGAGAAAATTCTTAATAACATGATATTTTGTGTATGAAAACGAAATAATCTGAATAATGTCCCGTATCAATTGCTATAACAAACATCTCCGCCGTGCGATTGTTGTTAGCGTTGGTGTCTCAAACAACTAAATACTGAGAAAAATGCATTTTAACACCACCACGTGGACGCTCCAGTTCGTATTTCGATAAGCGCCAGCGCGTAGACCGCCGGGACTGGAGGGCTCCAATGCGCATTTAAAAAGAGATTTAGGGAATTGCAGAGGTGAAAACGGTCGAAACAAGTTCGTATTTATTATTTCAATCACATTGGCATTATTGGAGCCTAAAACATGACAATTATCATGTGGTGTTTCCGTGAATTATCAGTTATATACCAATAGTATATCCTATTATATACTCCAATCGATATGTATATTTGAATGTACATGCAGTCCTGTGTGATTCACATGTTATTGTACGGATATAATTAAAACTATTCGTTTGTTGTCAGCCTAATTGATTTCGAATAGTAGGTTGATCATGTATGCATATTACGATGTGGGAGATTGACCATGGCATGCATGTATTCGCATAATTAATCTTGCAAAATAATTGTTGATATGCGGCTTGTGTAAGTCATAACACAATATGGATGTGCCATTATATATAAATGGCACGAAAACGGCATGCATGACCTATTAAAGGCAGACAATCCGATCAGGTGGTCCCCGTATAATCAGATTCCAACAATAACAACAACAAGATTTTTCAAAAGACGCTTTAGTTATTAAAATCAACTAATTGCAAAAAATAATGCCAAATACATGCAATTATGGATGCATTTTAATATCTTTTCAGAAAGGTCCATTAAGATCATTGAATCCTCCATTGACCCTTCCATACCCGCATACATCTGAAATGACAATAATGAAATAATAAGCGCAAGATAATCAGGTATAATTGTGGGTAGAGTCTCTTCATTGCGGGTGGGCAATATTGGGCAAATCAATTTGCAATATGGGTCCAGGAATTTTTTTTTTTAATTTATCATATTATTTTCTCAAAATACTATAATAAATTAAAAACATATATATTCCCGGACACCTGTGATTTGCACTCCACCCGGAGTTGAAAGACATTTATATTTACAACATATATTTCAGATACTTTCAAATATATGGGGGTATATCGTTGGAGTTCCAACCAGTTACAAACCTGTTTCAGGTAACAGTCAGAATATTCAAGCTCAAGAGTGTGCAAAAGGAAAGTCTTAAGTTGAGATAAAAATGTGCCCCAAAGTGGGGGGTACAGTTGGAAATTCGAAGTTTGACACCCACCCAAACCAAGACGGTAGACGTATTTGGCCATACAGTAGAATCCGTCCGAGAATTTCGGTCAACTTTTTCGGCTCGCTGTAATTATCGCCCCTTGCTTTGTAACTTCCGGTTTTAAAAGTTCAGATTTGTGTTCTTTTCGACGTTTTCTCATTCTATAATTGCTTGTTTTGTATATTATTCGCAGCTTGATTGTGCTTGATGTAGGACGAACCAACTGTTGACTGTTTTAATCCGTTCCGATATGAGAAATAAAAAATGAATCGCCGGAAAATAGCAAGTGAATTGGCGGTATTTTGTCTTCGCCGGTTTTGCCCTTTCAACTTCAGTTCAACTTCAAGTTCAAGGCTTTTGCCTTTTGCCCGTTTTGGGCCAAGTTTGACATTTGGCACCAAATCTGCTTTTACAGATCTGGCCATTGTGGGACTGTGGCTGTGTCAGTTTGTGAGTGTGATAGCTGAACAGGGACCAAGAAAACATTTCTTCTAGTATATTCAACGCCGACAATGGACTAACCAGCTTCAATTGAAGTTCAACGAGGCTCAAGTTGCTCAACCTTTGCCTCACAAAACTTCAAGTTCAAGTCAAAAGTTACAAGTGACAAATGTTCATAAAACAGTGCAAAATTACTGGCCACCTGACTTGGACGTTAAGATACAGATGCAAAATAACAATTTAGTTTCAGTTTCAGATTTAGATTCAATAAAAATTATTTGAAAACAAAAATATATATTATTATCTAATTATTTATATTATCGCACCCAATGACTCGTCAAAATTGTCGTTCAATCTATCAGTATCAGTTCTGGCAAACCTCGTTAATATGCAGCCCTGGGAATTGAGAAAAAGATGTCTATGTCAGTATGGGCAATATGTTTGCCTAGCTGGAAGAAATCGGACTTGGCAAAACTGATTTCACCTTGGCAATTTTGTAACAGCATTGGTTTTTGCAACAATATTGCCATTTCATATATAAAGATATAATATCCTTACAACCAAGGTGCATGGACACTAATTTATTTTGATTAGCCATCAAATAAATTATAGACAATTCTGCATCTAATTCACTCAATTTACTGTCATCTATATTATTATTTATATTGGGCAACATTGTTTCCAGACCATTATTCAACAAATATATGTATATAATTATTTACATACATGTAGCCTGTCTGTGTTACACTAAATCATGTTTGGTAATTGGTCAACTGCCAATCATTTCTAATACAAGACTATATCACTGTATGGACATTTATTGGAAAGGATAGTTATTTTGTAGTTCGCTTGTTTCTTTCCAGATGGCCAGCCTGCCAGGACACAACTGGGATAAGCCCACAATGGGTTCATATTTAGCAGATATTTGATTTTTTAACAAGGCCAAAATAAAAAAGACCTGTGTTTCTAGAGACCCGCCCACCCCTATTCCAGCACTGCCGACCATTTTCATTTTATTGATTTTGCAAAATTAGTACGCATCCGATTTTATTTTCCATGTTATCCGATTCATTTCCATGTAAAACAGACACATCGCGTGAAGCGCAAATTATACCACACTTCAATTAGGTCACAGCCGAATCAATCCTATTTTTCATGTTTTATTCAATAAAACAATAAATTACACTATATTCTAATATTACGTACTTAGTTTTATTATTGTATAGTACATTAAAAACAAGGATAAGCAGTCTGGGGGGTATTCATATTTATTTTGAGCAAATTAAAAAAAATAAAATGAAAAGCTACCCCCACCCCTATTTTTTTTTCTTGCATGTCACCAGAAACACGGGTATATTTGTTTTGGCCTAATTGGTCACTATAGAACCTATAGCCCATTAATTTATACATTAAAATTTAACCAGGTTTAATCCAAAAATAACGGGATCTAAAAACTATTTCAAGCTCAACAAATATAATAGAAAATATGTGGTCTATTGTGTATATCAGGGTGTATAAGATGTAAAAAGTGAAAGAAATATGTTGAGTTTGGCACTTAATTTAACAGAGATAAAATTATGAGATAAGAAACTAAAGAAAGTATAGCTTTGTGATTAGTACATTATTTTATTTTTCAGGGGGGGTGGTATACTGAAATTGGTAGGGGCAGAGGTCTGAATTAGGGGTAGGTGGGTTACCGGAAATATTATTTTTAAGCCTGACTAGTAACCAACCATCCTGAAGTAGTGGAGCTGGTAGCCTTGTATACATGTACATGTACCTATCAGATATATTTTGAAATTTCTGCGATGATTCTTGCCAAAAAAATATTCTTAGTATAAACCATCTGATTGGTGTTCAAATTGCACTTGATGTTCATTTTTGGGGTTCTTTCTATTGCACTATGTCCTTAATATAATATGGAAAAAATAGTTCTTGCCTCACTAACTAAATGGTTATTGGTCAATGTCAGTATTTTCACCCTTATTAAACTTTAGTTGTAAAATTGAGCTTTTTCATGTATTGTTATCACATTTGATTTCAAATTGAATATAAAGAACCCAAACATGCCACAATAAAATGAACTAATCTGAGAAATTCTACAGCAAAAAGCAAGGCTGTCTTATAAGCCTCACCAGCTGGATGTTGGTTCAATACCAGTCATTTTCCCCAAAATTTTAGTGAAGAAAATTTAGCTTTTTCATGTTTTCATCAACACATTTACTTTAAAAGTAAATATAAGTCACTCACACATGCTGAAACAGAATGATATGATATGCAGAGTATATCATACCTCACTAGATCGCTATTGGGTCATTTCCCTGAAATTTAGAAGTGAAAATTTAGCATTTTCATGTTATCAGGCCAATACATGTATAAGTCATTTTTCTCCAAAATTTAGAGGCGAAAACTGAGCTTTTTCATGTTATCATCAACATATTTGGTTTTAATGTGAACATCAAGCAATCGAACATGCCCGTGTGGCATTATCTGATAAGGTGAGCCCAAGAACAAAAAGCATGGCTGTATTCCATGCCCCATTAGCTATTGGGTAAATATTAGAATTATTTTTCAGAATTAAATGGCAAAGAATTAGTTTTTTCCATGTTTTATCACCAACCTATTTGCTTTTAAAATAGATAAATATAACACATATACATGACCAGACGGAATAAGCAGGCATGGGGACTACATACACCAAAAAGCAAGGATGTAGCATATATTCCATGTCTGCATAACTGGTCATGGGCCAATATTAGTCATTGTTAATTTAGTCCTGACTTGCCACTGTAGCCATATGGCTGGCTATATGGCTCTGTCAACTATAGTATAAAATTGCCTGAAACATGTTATTTATCAACATGTTATTCAACGAAATTTGGCCTTATTGTCAACAGAAAGCCTATTGATTTTTGAGTTATCCATCTTCATCCGCAATTTGGTCCAAGACCGTCGGTTCGTCGACTGCTTACTGGGCCCCTAATAATTCTTGATGGTGAAAAATAATAGATTTCAAAAATCGATATCTGATAACTCTCACCTTATATGTGAGTTCCTCACCTCGAATAAAATATTTTTTACCCCCGATCCAAATAAATAGTAATTGAGGGGTGCTTAATCGTATTATGCATCTTTAACCCTTCCATGATTGGAGCTTCCTGAAATTTTGTGAAAAACCTGTGCCTGTGCATTCGTTTTAATAGGGCCATGTAGGCCTATGCGAGTCTCCCATAGGGAGCCTCGCATATATAACTTATAAGAGAATACATTGGCCTAACAATATTTACTTGCGTAACAGGCAATTCATCATTGAGACGCAATCAAACCATGATACAATATATATACCTTTGGCTTACTGCCAAATCCTTTTCTCTAATGTTGAATTGTTAATGTCTTTATATTATGTCTTATATTTGCTAGTTCTTGAGAACACTTAACAATATTTACCTTGACCTTGTACGCCAGTGCATTCTCCTATATATGCGGCTCCCTATGGGAGACTCACATATATAAGAGAATGCACTGGCACATGATCTTTAATGCTGCACCAGCGCACCTCCCATCATGAAAGGGTTAAGTAAGTTAATTAAGTTAAAAGAATTGATCATCCGAAATTTCCATCTAATATTTTGTTAGGCATGAAATTTCCAACTACTGAAGATTTTCGTCAAAGTTAGGGGGGGGTAACTTAATCCAGACAAAAATACCCACCCTCCGGTCACCGTGTCCCTATGGGAGGCCAAATTCACATTTAATAGCTAATTACGCTTAAGAGTCATATATTCCATTTCGCTTAAACGTAATGGAAATTGAATTAAGCTTATATGGGAGGCCAAATTAATTTTTAATAATTATTTGCATGTAAGCACAATTATTTGTGCTTATATTAGAACAATTATTTACGTTTAGCGAAAAAACATTGCGCTCAAGCACAAATATTTGCGCTTAAGTACAAATAATATTGCTAAAGCGCAAATAATTATTAAAAGTGAATTTGACTTAAGCATATAATAACATAATGCTTGAGCGTAATACTAATAGCATTATGCTTAAGCATAATGGGTTAATTTATGCCTCGCTTGTGTGTAATGGCATTACACTTAAGCGTAATTAGCCATTAAAATTAATTGTGAACTTGGCATCCCATAGGTCCCTGAATACTACACTGACAGTGTTATAATTATCACATTGATTCTACAGCATCTATTGCGATGTTATTCAAACGAGAATATTGAAATAACAATTTAAACATGCGTGTGTATCTCTTTTTGAGACCCCCCACCCACTACTAGGCACTAGGCCCTTTGCCAGTATTGCACTTTTAGCTGGGCACTATGACACTAAGTCACAAGGGCCGGGTCCAGATTTTTAAAAATAAAAATAAAAATGTTTACAGATATGAGAGGCCCTTTTCACATATTATTATTTATTTTTGCTTTATGGTGGGCCTATATAGACTTGAATTATGGGAGGCCCTTTTCACATTTAATGTTTATTTACGCTCAAGCGCAAATATTTGCGCTTAAGCACAAATAACCTCTATCATTTGCGCTTAAGCCCAAATCATTTACGCTTAAGCGCATATCATTTGTGATTAAGCGCAAATAGATCATAATTGCGCCTAAGTGCAAATCATTTGCGCTTAAGCGCAAATAAAAATTAATATGCATTGATCCCCCTGAATTAATTTTAAATGGCACAGGCCTAAACACATCACTCAAGTCTATATAGGCCCACCATAGGAGGGAAGCAATCCCCAGTAACCCCTAGATACCTTTTATGACCATGGAAATGGTATAGATCTGTGCAGGATATGTCTCTTTTATAAAATATACTAGATCTCTCTGGGATGGAGACACAAATTCTTGGGGGCAGGGATGCTGATAATATGAAAATAGGGGGTTTTCCCCCTATTTCAAGTCAATAAGTACACCATATGAGGGAAGCAAGCCCCCAGTAACCCCTAATTCCCTATTTATGGCCATGGAAATGGTATATATCTGTGCAGGAGATGTCCCTTTAATAAAATATACTAGAGCTCTGGGAGTGAGGCACCAATTCTTGGGACACCAGGGACAGAGATTCTGATATGCAAATGGAACTTTCGAGTCTGTATGGGGCTACTACTATGGGCCCATGATAATATACTATGAGATGGACTCAATCATTCACAATCAGAGGGAAGTAAGGGAGTGTTAGGTATTTGCGCTTAAGCGCAAATAAATTGATAGACACATATTTGCGCTTAAGCGCAAATGATTTGAGCTTAAGCGCAAATGATTTACCCTTAAGCGCAAATATTTGCGCTTAAGCGCAAATAAATAATACATGTGAAAAGGGCCTCCCATAAAAAGGGCCTCCCATATTGAATGATGTATTCAGGCCTGTAGCATTTAAAATTAATTCAGGGGGGATCATGCAGTGCATATGAATTTTTATTTGCGCTTAAGCTCAAATCATTTGCGGTAAATATGATCTATTTTGTTCTTAAGCGCAAATGGTTTGCGCTTAAGCATAAATATTTGCACTTAAGTCTTAAGCACAAATGACAGATAAACAAGTCCCAAAATTACTAATTTAATGGCATGAACAGTGATTTTCAGTTTCAGTGAACACACCAGATTCTACTATTCATTTGGATAGGGTCTGTTGTGACAGTAAGCTATATTCAAATCAAAGGGTAACTTTTGGCAAACACTGAAACAATCACTGCATTAATGCGTCATTTACATTTAACGAATATCGAATTCCATATTTTCCATTTGTTTTTTGGCATGAAAATCATTGAAATGATGATCAAATTTCCAACTAATTCAGACTATATGGTTCTTTAGTTTCCCCAAATATTATTTTGTTGACATATTCACACAACTGAATTAATTTAATGTTTATTTATAAATATTTTATAATCAATATGTTATCGCGATACCGCCCGATCACGAATTCACAACATATTGAGTTGTTTATAATTTCTCCATAGTAACCTCAGTCGTCTTTTTCCGGTTTCGCGCATGGGTCGAATTGTCCGAAAAATTTGACCGAAATTCTCGGACGGATTCTACTGTATGGCCAAATACGTCTACCAACCAAGACACTCTAGTCACGTCCCTGACACTCCCAATCCTGCATCAAGGTGTGAGCTTTCACTGAAGCAACATAGCGATACCAGTTCAACGTATTCCCAACTAAAATAAATGTATAATAATCATAATTACGAAGCCATATCACCACAAAACATATGGTGTTATGGTTCTGCGAAGAATGCACTGCAAATGATATGAATATAATTATTATATTATAGTAATTATATATATACTAATGTCTAATTATCGTAATTACATTCGTATCATTTGTATTACATTCTTAATTGTCATAATTACATTCGTATTCGGATATTTATGTTATAAATGATATATAATATATTAAATTACAACATAAAACACAAGCTAATTGAAGAAAATGACTCTGAGGAAAGCACACACCACCTTCTGTAGTTTTCGGTTGTCAGAATGTTGATTATCCTGCCAAAATAAGTCAATTACGATTCCATGACACCTACGCACTGGCGCTTTATTTCATCACAAGCGCACACGATGTGTAACCTGTTATCGCAATGGCACTGGGGCTTTTTGTCATGATTTGAAAGCTTTCTGGCATTGTTGTAAATGAGCAGAATACATCGACACTGATTGGGGATTACTAGATGACGTATCAGCTTTATTGTTCAATATTGTTCACGCTCAAATAAGCTTTTAAATACGGTCTATTCACCCGGTTACTTTCGGTAGTTTCCCATAGTAAATGCATAGGGAATACTTTTCAGCAATGCTAAACTGGGAAAAGGAGGGTATTGTGAGCAAAGATGTGACAAAACGTCCCTGATTCTGTTATAAATGTTATCGTAGAAGGGAGCAGCAGTGGAAATTCTTTTCTATTCCTTACCTTCAATCTGTGTTCTTTGAATGTTGTAAATAAAATAACTTCTTCTGACCGGATGCGCATTGGAGCTTCGCTCATGCGCACTGGAGCTTTTATCACAAGCGAACCGCTTCCCACGGAGCAGCTTACCCCCAGTGGATATGTATGTCGATCAAACCGTGAATTTATTGTGACAAAAATCGCATTTATATTATTATTATGATCATTTTTTGGAAGGTGTCGAAGATGGGCGTACGAATACCGGTATTTTTGGAATACCGAATACCTCCTAACAAAGGGGCCGGAATACGGCGTACCTCATAACAGGGCATGGAATATGGCGTACGAAAGGGGGCGTGGGGCCTCATAGTTGATGTAGGCCCTACCCGGTATACATGGGGTGTCCAGATACAATGACAGACCAATACAAAATAGAGATTATCGACAAACCAACTAGGAGCCAGATTGCACTAAAAGTAAAAGTATAATTATTAGTAACTAGCAAGAAAACAGCTCCACCTCCACGAACGTATCCTGCAAAAAGGGTAACCCTCGAGTTCCGTTTCGTTTCACCTATCTTTTCTGCATGTGCTTTATGATTTTTTAACAAACCGCTTTTCAAATTTTCGCATTTTATATTGTGTTGTCTATTACTAAGTCGTTTTAACACTTTCATGTATCATTCGTATACCTAACAGCACACAAAACAATGGCAGAGAAACCAGAGAAAATAGATATGTCGTTAGGTAATACACACGGGTCAAGGCCCGTTTGAATACGGTAAATGGCATGTGTACACGTAACTCGAAATAAGGAAACTGAATGGAAACTCTGTCCAATCATAGGAGTTTGTCAAAATGATAATAAATAATAGTAATAATAAATATTTACAAATAGAAACATAATAAAAGACAAGGACTGCAACTAGAGGATTAGTGATTTGACCTATAAATATTTATTTATAATTATTTGACTCGAAAGTAAGAAATGGTAAACACGTTATCGATCGTTGCGATCTCCAGATACATATAGACTATATCACCTTATGCTTTCTTTATATCAAGTGACGCCAGGTTTCATTTGTGAAGCATTTTCTGTCATCTCTGTCGAGAGCCATGTACAAAAAACGGCAGTAGGTAGGATACTGCCATATTACTGTGCCAACAACCTTGGCCTTGGTGGCAAGACATTTCCCCTTGCTATTGTGGTCGAAGTCTTGTGTCTGTAGAGTAGAAAGTGAAGGTTTGCGCCCTCAAAAGTATTATAGCCGTATCCTAACTACTACCATGTTTTTTGTATACAGCTCTCGTGAAGAGACAACAGAAAACGCTTCACATATGAAAACTGGCATCGCGGTGATATAAAGAGAACATAAGGTGATATAATCAATGCTATGTTAAATGTACGTCACAATACATTATGATCTAATCTGCAGACTTTTGATGAAGGGAATAAATTAAATATTTATCGTGGAATCGGGTGTCAAAAGTCACGTAAATAATATTGAGCTGGGAACTTCACGTACAGGTGAATAAATGATTAAGCAACAGGTATTAACAAAGAAATACCGTACATTCCCCGCGTTATTTTCCCGGGTTTTGTACTGGTGGAATATGATCTCTACGAGCTTTAGACAGAGTAGAGATTCATGGCATGATCAAGTTACAAGGGTCAGATTGATGTATAATAGTCATAAAAGTAATGAATATGTTCGATAACATGTTTACCGTTTCTGATTTTCGTGTTGCCAAAAATAAAAAATATGACGCAAATCGCTAATCCTGTATTTTCTACCCCAGTATTCTTTATGTTACATATCTAGAGGATCTACAACGAGTCCCCAGTTTATAACGGAATTTACAAAAGGAGTCCAGTTAATTAGGTCTGGACCGAGCCTTTGGCGAGGAAAGGCTCGGTCCAGACTAATTTACTGGACAAGTTTTATAAATTCCGCTATAAACTGGGGATGAGTTGTAGATACTACATATTACGTGATCCAAAACCTCGAGAAAACATACTTAAGTCAACAAATAGGACGCGAAACTAACATCGGCTTCTATTAGTAGTGATGTTCCGATAATCGGAATCGGCCATGGGCCGATAATAGCCCATTGGATATTAATGATTAATCGTACCTCGCAGTTGAACATCGGCTTTTACCGATTGTCAAAACAAACAAAAATGTTCTAGTATCTAAGCGCTATATGCACGCTTTAATAAACGTACACAATACTTTGATCTCTTTGTCAAAACAACTACCGATATCAGCCCTCTTAATTCAGATTGTTTGGCTTTGGCAATCCACTACGGCAACAGTATGCCGTGGCCCAGTTTGCTTCAGCAAATTGCTTCGGCAATGCTGATTGCCGTAGCCAATTATGAAGGCTGCGATATACCAGACTTTCATTTTTAGAAAATGTAGGCGCGCAAAGTCCCGCTCGCTGGGTTTTGGCCAGGCGCGCGGTTTCTATCAAGATAAAATAAACAGCGGAAATACATTCATAAATGCCACGTAAATTGAATTAGTTTACTCACGATCGATGTCCAGTGAATCTCTTTAATGGTTTAACACGGCTTAATCCACTATCCATAAGCACAAGTGAATGTTACACACTATGTTTTATATTGTACATGCTCCTATATTAATTGTAATTCATAATTATTAATAAGGAATAAATTTAATACTCCGATTCCATGCTGACAGAATAAATAACATCTCCCGGCCACGTGGTCTTGCTTTGATTTTCCAGGAATTTATGTGACGTCATATTAAAGCCATACATAGAAATGTATTTTTAGCTTCGAATCATTCAGTCTCAGACAGATAGTGCATTCGACACGTCACACCTCGTCTGGGTAGACACTGAAAATAGCGTTATCAGGTTCGCTCTCTGTATTTGGCCTAGGTGCGCGATCGATCGCTGGTTTTCAATTTTAGCCACGCGATGGTGCGCAAGAACGATCGCGTGCCTCAAAAATGAAAGTCTGAACTACCGGTACCGATATACATCAAAGGAAGCCCACAACTGATGTCGTCGGAAATATTTTCGCGACAGTGTATATTTTGTTATGTATTTGGCTTGAAACTATATGAAGATATGGATGTATATATGTCCATAATGGGAACAAACGCACAATATATGTAAACATCAGAATCGGAAATCGGCCGATTGTGCCTCCAGTTATCGGAAATCGGTCCGATGGGCTTTTTCATTATCGGAACATCACTATCTATTAGGCATCCGATGACGTTTCACTTGTCTGCGTATAACAGAAATAGTCCCAGATAAACAAAGACTCTTTGACTTATTTAATAGCATATATTTCATGACATAACTTTTCAAACTCTTCATTCATCATAGTTTGTTGGAAAAATATTGGAAGCCATTAGGGGTGGGAGGTACGCCCAGTGTCGCGATACGATACGTATCGCGATATGCGGGTCGCAATACAATACGTATCTAGATACGATACCATAGTATTTCTGAATGCAGCCCTTCATATGGAATTCATGAATTGGTTGAAAAAAAACATATTCAATCATAGTCATTATTTAATAGTTCATTAATTTGATTAATCCTTCAATACCAGCTACTTCAGTTCATTGGAATGTTTTATTTACGGCCAAGGTCGTATGGGATTACACGACTTTCAAGTACACAAACATACCATGTTTGTTGTTAAATTCATTTAAATACAGTCCAGGGGGAGTAATCCAAAAATACCACGTCGGAAGTTCGGAACACTGTCTGTATTGACGCGGTTTACTACGAGTCTTGCGATGAGACACGTTTATGTCAATTGGGTATCGGTGACTTTTAACGGGAACGATTTAATTCTCTAATATGCAGTTCAAGTCCGATGAACGACAAATGATTAGCACGACGTACATTTTGAGCCTTTTGGCGACATCATTTCTATGAACGAACTCTTCTGTGTGCCAACGGTGACAATGGTATATCAATCTTTACACAAAAACAACGCCTACGCGCATGACTGACAAACAGGTGGCTGACCTATTTAATCGGCGCTTTGAAAGTTTGAAGTAGAATGACTTAATCATGCTTCTTTGCGTGCCGCTGTATTTAATTCTTTTTCTCCGGCGTGAATATAGCAATTTTAAAGAACGAATACTGGATAATAGATAAACAAAATTGTGTATCGCGATGCGCGATTTCTTGGCTATGGAACCGGTGCGCGTATCGTAGAACTCTGATTCGCGATACTCCGGTGCACCGATGATATCTCGCACCCCTAGAAGCCATAGTATTTTGAGACGTAGCCTACAGAATGTAAACAGACGACAAACCGGAAGTCATAGGTCACCGGGCACTATTTCCTGTTATTAAACAAACGTTTAATATCACAATTTATAGAATGGGTTTATTGAATGGAATAAGGGTAGGATCATGTAATAAATGTATATTCTATATTATATATCTATTTTATTAACCCTTTACCCAACAAACCGGCCAAAACCGGCCAAATAAAGCTTCAACAGCCTAAAATATCTTCGGTCTGTCTCAATAGAACCATACAAATATGGATATCATTGGAACCGGCTCCTTGACCACATTGTGATAGTTACAGTTATGCCCTGTGCCAATGCATTCTCTTACCCCGCTGGACAAAACAAGTGTCCATTGGCACCGCGGTGTATTTGCCGTTCGGTCGCGGTGTCAGAGTTTGTAACTGCAGTTGAGCACCGCGGCCGAACGGCAAGTACACTGCAGCCGAGCGGCAAGTACACCATGGCCGAAAGGCAACTACAACGCGGCCGAATGGCATGTACATCGTGGTTAGATTTCGGGTTTGTATCATCTTTTTTCAGTTTAATGAACGTACACCGCGGCAACTACACCATGGCCGAATGGCAAGTACACCGCAGCCCAACTGTTGTTAGCCGGTGGAGCCGCAGTGTAGTTGCATTTCGGCCGCGGTGGCAACGCTAACCGCACCGCGGTTAAGTGGACACTTGTTTTGTCCAGCAGGGTATATATGCGAGTCGACCATAGGTCGCCTCGCATATATAAGAGAATGCATTGGCCTAAAAAAAATCTTTTTTTACCAATTTTTCTTACATTCTTTAACAATTTTATAATTTTAAATGTGTTAAGCCAATGCATTCTCTTATATATGCGAGGCGACCTATATATAAGAGAATGCATTGGCACAGGGCCATTCTGTTGGGTAAAGGGTTAACTATCATCTAGTCAAACCCCTGTGGTCCAATCGACCTGAGCCAGCTTGCCTCGGTCCAAGGGATTTCTCTCTCTCTTGTAGAGGTGCCACGATTATTGATTTTGATAATCGATAATTGTTTGTCAATAATCGATTAATCGTACCTAATATCAATAACAGTGGAAGTATTCCGTAATATGGCCTATTGGCTGGGTGTTGGTTAAAAAACTCGGCTGATGTAATTTTTACGTTAATAATTGCACCATAAACCACCGGTAATGACTAATGAGCACAATGTATTCAATACAAGCACATTTCTCGGCAATGTCAACTTGCCAAGGTTTTAATAATTATGAGTTCATTAGAACGAACATAGCCATTAATTTCAGTGTTATGAATAGCCAAACATAAAACAATATAAAAATAGGAATACATGACGGACTGCCGGCAGTTCCTAAAAAAAAAGGAATCTAATATTACAGAAACTAAGTTTCAGCAAACTTCCAGAGTGTGGATAACAATCACAAAGGTAGCCCCCCACCCAAAAATTTCAGGACTCAGAACAAGATAAATAATTGTGATAGTAATAGTGAGTTTCATTCAGCAGTCACCACACGATAAGTGATAGCCTGTACTAGTAGCATCTAAGTATACTCATGTTGTCAGAATCTCTCTGATGCACGATCAAAGGTTGTTAAAGCTTCTGTTGTAGATTAAACTGTGTAAACAAACACGGTATTCAATAATACCCGGCACTT
The DNA here is from genome assembly GCA_032622095.1 of Siphonodentalium dalli. NCBI lineage: Eukaryota > Metazoa > Mollusca > Scaphopoda > Gadilida > Siphonodentaliidae > Siphonodentalium > Siphonodentalium dalli. The sequence continues at coordinate 18,608,398 of CP136064.1, forward strand.
TCCGACGTCCGAAATAAATAACGGAGATTAATCGACAACGGAAATGGTAATCGATTATCGGCTTTATCAATGGTTCATCGATTATACGATTAATAGTGGCACCCCCTACTCTCTTGGCTTTCTGGGTGTATGCTGCGGTTTCTAAGTCAACGTGTAAGATGTTCAATTGCATGGACTATCATGGCTTCTCTCATCAACAGTGGCACAAGTTTGTAGAAGGTCACATCACTGCCATGAACATTCAGACTGATGCCAGACTATGTGGTCGGAATCTGAAAGTCACATTCTGAAGTCATCTCACCCTCTGAAGTGTGAGGTGTGATTAGCCGACTGGTTTTTCACAAATTATTTACTTATCAAGGTGTCAATTGAGCACAATAATAGCGTCAATTCTATGATTGATGCCAAATTAATGGCCTTGTGCAAATATACATATTCAAACTGATTCCGTAAGGAATTTTAAGAGCCAATGACAATAAGCTTTTTAGCTCACCTGAGACGAAGTCTCCGGTGGAGCTATAGTCATCACTCCTCGTCCGTCGTCCGTCCATCCGTCCGTCCATCCGTCCATCCGTCCGTCAACAATTCTTTGAACATCTTCTTCTAAAGTTCCATTGGACCGAATTGGTTCATATTTGGTGTGGATGTTCCCTAGGTGACTCTCATTCAGATTTGTTCAAATGAGGTCACTGGGTCAAATAGTTGCGAAAGCAGGGCCACAACTCTATTCCTTCATAGTAATTCTTATAACGACTTCTTTTCCAGAACCATAAGGCCTAATGGGTTCATATTTGGTGTGGATGTTCCCTAGGTGACTCACATCCAGATTTGTTCGAATGAGGTCACCAGGTTGATTAGTTGAGAAACCAGGGCCATAACTCTTTCCCTCCATAGTAATTCTTTTAAACATCTTCTTCTCGAATACCATCAGGCCAAATGGGTTCATATTTGGTATGAAGGATCATTGGTTGACTGGGGTTCAGATTTGTTCAAATGAGGTCACTGGGTCAAATGTGGGTGGGGCCAGGGACATAACTCAGAAAAAAAAAATTCAGATTAAACTCTTTAACCAAAAACGAAAAGAATAGAAAAGAAATGATATATTAAAAAATAAAAGAATATATAAAAAAACTGTGGAATTGTTTTTTTTTATTAGAATATTTAAAAAAAAACGAAAAAAAAAAGGGTATTTAACTCCATGGTCAATTTAATATATATATATATTGTTTAACATTTTTTGATAATTGAAAAACTAATGCCATTACATTTCTGTAGGTTGTGGCCCCTGGCCCTTCATTCAAGTGCGCTGCTTCTGCCACCCTGGCCTGGTCTCAAAAATAAAATTTACTCAAATTCTTGACAGAATCATTAATAAGAAGCATTTACTTTGGCTGTAACTGTATATATGCCTGGTATGCCGACACAATCATGTCAATCTTGATATGTTTATAAACATTCCTGCAGATTTGCTAGATGTCATTAATTCCCAATCTCTCATGTATTGTTCATATCAGGACTAATGTCATTTGCAGAATGAGGTCCCCAGAGGGTGAATTTAGTGATGCTATCCCACACAGCGGCCTAGCATCACCAAATTCACCGTCTGGAGACCTCATTCTGCTTAGGCCTCATCTTCTGGGAAGTATCTATAGTATCAAATTAACATTGTTGTTAGTTACATTTCCCTTCTAGGAAGTTTCTATATCCCCTAATTTGCAGAAGATAAATTCATAATTGAGGTGCCCAATGGGTGAACATCACCAACTTCAACTGGGGAACTTCAATCTTATCCTAGGTCTGCCATAGCAGTTGGGGGCCCTAGCAGAATGAGGTCCCCAGAGGGTGAATTTCGTGATGCTAGCCCGCTGTGCGGGATAGCATCACTAAATTCACTCTCTGGGGACCTCATTCTGCAAATGACAGACACACTTTCACACTATTTCAAGGCTTGATTGTATAATACATTGTGTTGCTTGAGGCCAGGCATGCACAATGTAGGAACATACACGCTTTTTGTGATGCTATCCCACACAGCGGGCTAGCATAACCAAATTCACCTTCTGGAGACCTCATTCTGCTTAGGCCTCATCTTCTGGGAAGTATCTACAGTATCAAATTTACATTGTTGTTAGTTAAATTTCCCTTCTAGGAAGTTTCTATATCCCCTAACTTGCAGAAGATAAAATTCATAAATGAGGTGCCCAATGGGTGAATATCACCAACTTCAACTGGGGAACTTAAATCTTATCCTTATCAGATTTGTGAAAATGGGATCACAAAGTCAAATAAGGGCAGAGCCAGAGACTTAACTATTTCACTGCATAGTAATTCTTAAAATATGTTTTGCAAGAACTATTTGGCTTATATAGAATGGAATGTTCTTCCTTGACTGCAATTCAGATTTGTTTTTAAATGGGGGGTGATCAGTAGTGTACAGTTGGCAATTTCAAGGTGGATTTTCACCAATCTACATACTTACAGTCTCTCTAGCCACATATCCTGTTTAAATCTACTTCTTTTAAAGTGATTATGAAAAGTGCTGACTGTTTTGGTCTCCAGAGTCCCAGTCTTATCAGTCTTTGCAGTCTGGTGAGCGACCCCACAGTCATTGACTGTCTTGTTTCATGATGTTAGGCCAAATAAAAAAGATACTATATGTTTCCGTACATCGACCGACCCTAAAAATAACCCGCCGATCCTAATCTTTTTATTGATATTTTGAGAAAAAGTAATTTTTTTTTTACTGTTTTTACCGCTAATGCTCATAAATATTGATAATCATTAGGTGCAAAACACATGGTTTCCAACATAAGCCTGTGATAAGTGACATGAAGTGTGACAGTTGTCTCAAAAGCCACAGGTGTGTGATGGGTTGTGGATTGATAGGCATGAATCTTGCAATTTTAATTTCAAGAGAGTGGATCTCATGCCTGATTTACCAGTATGCCTTGTTTGGGACTTATGGAACTTATTCATGAGTTCCAAATAAACATGCATGCCCATTTATTATTTTCTTGGGAAATCCCCCATGAAGTAAGTTTGATCTTTCATCAATCTTAATGTATATTTCCTAGTGCTGTGTTTATCAAGTAATACTTTCCCACAACACAAGTTGGCATTTTATGTCATTTTCGGTCGAGGTAATTCAATATTTCTGCAGCTGGATAAAAAATATCAAAATAAAATAAAAAAATAAAAATTCCCTACCTACCTACCCTAATTTTTTCACTTCGTTATCGGAAACATACTATCTTTTTTGTTTGGCCTTATCTTTAAAAAATCATCATTAAAATCAGGTTAGAGTCGGAACAAAGATTGTGTTAGATCCAAAACTGCAGGAATTGTTGAACCCCAGTGAAGTCTACACTGTAGTTTGGAATTTCTATTTTGACATGTAATGTTTAGTTTGATGCCAAACTTTTTGCATAATGATGGTCAAGTGGACACAGGGGATCCACAGCTGTATTCATATCTGGCTAGTCAGTGCCGTCATAGCATTATTGCAAGAAACGGCAGTGTTAAAGTTAAAACAAAAGTCACACTATTTAGTAGAATTACTTACACAAACACCCTTACACCAGTTATGAAATCGACAATGTTGCTAATAAATAATCATCATAGCGAAATGGCCGATCAAAGATAACGTTATCGGCAGCTGCTCTTTGGTTACGCAAGCCATCTTAGCCAAGACACCCGAAATTAATTAGCTAGGTGGTCACGAACAATGGGAACTCGTTAACAGCAGTTATCTCAGCCTGGTTACCTCGCCGTCATTTTATAGTACTCAATAGCCACATAGTAAAACGGAAGTTTTCCATGGAGATGGGGGTTGTCGATTAGTTGACTTCGACTCGATTTTTTACTGCTGATTAGTCGACTATGAAATACCCTAGTCATTTCAACACTAAACCGTGTGCGATCGGCGGGCATTGCATATCGCCGCTTTCCGTTATTTTTTTTTTTTTTTGTCAACGGAAAAAAATAATTAGGGTCGGCTCCAAAAAATAGGGTTGGTCGGGTTCCCTGAATAAAACCCCCCCCCCTTGGCCTAGGGCAAGTGGAGTAGAGGGTCCCATTTAGTGTCTCTTTCCCCCATCCCATATTATCTCTCCGAAAAATATTGGTCATTCAATACCATTCATTTCAGGAAACTCTTACAACATATTTATATTGGTGGAGTTTTATAAGGTTTAGGATAAGTTAACACCTCTATTAAGATGCAGTTAATATCATAGCATACATGTAAGTACTGGTGATTGGAGGGATTACTACTGTTTAGTATGGTGCTGGTGGTGTTTACATACAGTAATGCTCTAATTAATCGACCTCTTAACCAAAGCAGAATTATGGGTAACTTTTCAGGATTTAGTCGGAAATATGGCTTGTTGCCATTCATCGGAAAGCTCTCGGGGAGAGCTTTCCAATGAATGGCAACAAGCCATATTTCCGACTAAATCCTGAAAAGTTACCCATAATTCTGCTTTGGTTAAGAGGTCGATTAATTAGAGCATTACTGTAGCTAATCCTCTTGTGATATGCCCTTCTGGTGCAGCAGAGTAACATTGTATTGTTCGGTGATTGGCTTATTGTTGTATGATAAACCACAATCAAGATGCGAGTTACTAATTATTAACTAACTGCTTTTCTATCGATATCAAAAGTCATCCAAACCACGAGTGTCCAAACATAAGACTTGAGGTTGTCGAAAATGATACTATCAGGATAGCATTTTGTAAATGCTAAAATGTATTTGGCAAAATATATATTCATTTCTGTCCAGCGTGGACCCTGGGTACCATTCCCCAAACCGTAGCAGAAACTCTGTCTTAGATGTCCACCAAATCAGCAAGATTTGTATTTCTGATCAAGGCATCTGGACATCAGCACAGCTTTTAGGTCAACCTGATTGTCTCACATATAATATATATGTCTTATTTGTGTCTAATTTAGATGAAATCATAAAAATGGACAAGCCAAAGAGAGGGCGAGGTGGTGCACAGAATCAAGGTTCATTGAATCGTGGCCAAGGACGTGGTGGTAGAGGACGAGGGCGTGGTAGAGGTGGGAGTGACAGAGGTACCGGTAGAGGAGACACATCAAGTCCACGGGGTAGAGGGACCACATCATTCAGAGGGCGAGGACGAGGGCGAGGTCAAGGAATGACAAGAGGGACATACAGAGGTGGCATCCGAGGCAGCTCACGAGGTAGTCGAGGGAGCTACAGTGCATCCAGAGGCAGAGGAAACATGCGGAACACTGACACTGATGAACATGTCAGCCCATTAAACAGACCTGTAAGCAAGCCTTGAAATAGGATGTCTGTCATTTGCAGAATGAGGTCCCCAGAGGGTGAATTTAGTCATGCTACCCCGCATAGCGGGCTAGCATCTCCAAATTCACCCTCTGGGAACCTCATTCTGCTGAGGTGTAAGCAGAATGAGGTCCCCAGAGGGTGAATTTGGGGGGTATGCGGGGTAGCATCACTAAATTCACACTCTGGGGACCTCATTATGCAAATGACAGACACCCTATTTCAAGGCTTGACTGTAAGCATAATAAATTTTCAGTCACATTAAAGACATAATATGGACTTATTTGTGTGCGTGAAACTGATAAGTTATTATTCAGGGGCTATGTTAACTGGTGGAATGTAGCATTATACTAACATTGCCGAAAATTTCAAGCAAATCTACTGTTCCACTCCATAGAAAATATCATCTGAACTACACTCAATTGTAAATATTTACTGTGGGATGCAACTATTGGTGATAAACTAAAGAAAACGATTTCGCCACCAAGAGTCACTGCATTTAATTAATATACAAGAATGACGGTGTGTGTTGGATTTGATCATTGTAAAAAATAACTGCTTTGAGCAAGATATTCTTCATTTCTATTTGATCACCCTACCAGTACCAGAGTGTTTCACATCACTTTAAGGCAATGTCTCCAGCAATTATTTCAATTTTGCACAAAACATCAGCAGGCTGTGAAATTCGGCTCGTCTTAAAAATAGTCGACAGCCGTCACTAATTAACAGGGCTGGTTTATAGGGGCGGTAAGCACAGGTCCCCAAAACTAAAATTGACCCACCCCCAATAGTACTTAATCCTATTCTATAGGATTAAGTAATATTGGGGGTGGGGCCAATTTTTGTTTTGGGGACCTGTGCGCTGAAGTGGCCGATGTCGATGAATCAAAAACTAAAGTTATCCGCTCTCGGCCAATCAGAATGCTTGTTTTTAGTGACAAATACTCAATTGAATTACAATTACAGATAAGCTAGTTTTGAGTGGGACTAGCACAAGATTAATAAACCAATAATCAATTTATCAAAAACAGCAATAAAATTGGAGCATATTCATTGCAGAATTTGCTATTCAAGCCATCCATAACATATGCACTATTAATCTCTCATGCTTCTTTCAGACACAACGAGGTCGCGGAGGTCGAACATTCCGACGACAACCAAATAATAGTCAGATTCAGGAACGTCGGCAGCTTGCAATCGAGACTCTGAGAAAAGCGAAGCAAGTCCTCTCTAATTTAAACAGACAATCAAACAGACAGACCCTTGTCAACGAGAAACGTGGGATACAGGTAAATAGAAAAATGAACCGAGAGACACGGGTCAACTACATTAAGATAAATGCTTCCAAAAACTATTTATGTTTCTGTGACCAGAACTTGTACGTTACCACATGGTTCGAGTTATGAACAGACCCGACACAGGCTTGAATGACAATAACAAGGCAAACCTTGGTTTGTGTAAACCTGAGTTTCAAAAAGACGAGAATATGGACCAGTGCGGATCAATAACCCCAGTTTACTCGCATTGAAGCTAGGCAACACAAGTAAGAGAAACAGGTAAATTGTCCAACAAACAGACATACCGGTCAACCAGAAGCGAGGGATACAGGTGAATGTACAAACAAACAGACAGTTACTGGTCAACCAGAACCAAAAACACATGATGATAAGGCACTCCTTTGCATGAAGAAAACACAGTGAGAGCAATTGTTTACTCCCACTATTCAGTAGACGAGTATAATTGCGTACGTAAAATTATCATAATTTGGGTTTTTTCTAGAGAAATATTGTGGATACATATTTGAAGTGTCTTGTTACTTTTTGGCATAGAAATATTTGAATTGAGAGTAATGGCACTCAAAAGGATCTAAATAAACCTTTAATTAATCCGATCATCACCAAACTTATTTTGATTTATGGTTTGATCACCAGGTGGGAGCTATCAAATTTTTTGAATTTCATTGGAACACATGGCCACCAGCTAGGGCCTGACGAATCTGCAATTTCAATATCGAATCGAATCTTGAGTCGAATCATTTGAAATCGAATCGAGACTCAAATCAATTCTTTTTCAAACACTTTAGTAGATTGGCGGTACCGATCAGTGGCATGTACAAGCAAAAATATGGGAAATGTCCGATGATTTTATAACGTCAGTGAGATAACTCAGATTACGAAGGAGGTTCATTAAACTTAATTTCTATGACAAGATATGAACAGTATTTAATCACAGTTTTAAACAGTTTCATATATGAGAATGGCACAAGATCATTTCATATTTTGTGACTATGCGTGAAGTTCATGAAAGTAAGTAGTTTGGAACTTTTGAGTCAATGGAGTCTGATTCGAGTCATTGCAAACGGAAACTCTTCTGCGCATGTACGCTTCACCCTGTCGTGCACAGCAGGCACGCGCTATATAAAAATTGCACATTGGACCACGGAGGTCCCAGATGGTCGTGGAAGGAGTCTCAGGTTAAATATTGGAGGGATATATTGAATGTTTTGTATATATAATGCAGTCTATTTCTGGTGATAAAGGACTTGTATACAACGATTCTAAATATCCCGAATCACACGACCGCTTTTGAATCGAATCGAATCGGAACGTAAGATTCAAATCGAATCTAATCTCGAAGCTTTGTCGGGCCCTACCACCAGCATCCATTTTGGATTTAACTTTATATGTATATCTTCATGTTGACATCTGGTATTACTTAGGCATTTCAACTGTCCGCATTCCTAATCGCTCCATCGACTGTAACACATGAAATTAAGTTGAGCTACAAATTGACACTTTCATTCATTTTTAGCTCAACTTTACTTTGTAAATTTTGAGCGATTGCCATGGCTTGGTATCTGTCGTCCGTGTGTGCACGTGTGTGAGGCGTCAACAATACAGGCTACAGGTCTTACCTTTGTTCTGATCATTATGAAATTCGTCATAGCTGTTGACATTGACATGTAGATGGGAACGAGTCATTTTGGGGTCATTCGGAAAAAAAACATGGCCAGCAACGGCCATCTTGGATTTAAACATTCAATCCATTAACACAGGCTACAGGTCGTACTGTTCGTCTGATCATCATGAAATTTGTCAGTTATGTTAATATTGACATATAGATGGGAACGAGTCATTTTGTGATCATTCAGCCAACAAGAAATTCAATTAATTGAGGAAAAACACCCACTGTCCCGAGTGGTATTGATAAGCTATTGGAGGGTCTTCCACTTCGCATGCAAAATAGCAAAATATTATTAATTGATGACTGATGTACATGTACAGTACACACATAGTAATAACAATTAACGTTATGATTTGAAACTAACCATGATAGGATATTGACAGTAAGGTGGTATTAACTACTACGAGTGGTATTAGTAATAATAGTACCATTCTAGCATAATATATGTGTACATGATGTATGGGAAATATTAAAGGACAAAACAATACCGGTAGTTACAATACAATTAGAATTTTTTTTTTAATTAATCGCAAGAAGAGCTAATTGTGCTTAAGCACAATAAGGGAATCTCTATTGTGCTTAAGCGCAATAAGGATATATTTAACTGTGCTTAAGCGCAATAATGGAATTTACAAATTGCGCTTATATAATAAAACCCAATAAGGAATCTCTTAATAAGGAATATATTATATATAGTACATAAACTCCCTATAATTCAGGTGGTGTAGTCCATCTCCATGGTACAATGGGTGGAACAAATATAGGATTATTCTACTATTTGCACAAGGGTGATCTAATGAGAGATATTAATTGCGCTTAAGTGCAATATTGATGTAATTTCGCTTACGTGTAATAAGGAATGTCTTATTACACTTAAGCGCAATAAGAATAGTCCTTATTGCACAGGAATATCACATTGTGCTTAAGCGCAATAAGGTATCTCTAACTGCGCTTAAGCACAATAACTGAAGGAATATTCTTATTGGGCTTGAGCTCAATTAGAGATTCCTTAAGTTATTGCAGTTAATCGAAATTGTCTATTAAATGTCAAGTTGGTTTCCCATAGAGATCATCAACGATGTTTATGCGCAAGGGACCTACGCCAGTCTTCTCTGTTGGGATTCCAATTGTTGGCTTATTAAATATGCACATATGCTTAAGATACAGTCGTGCGCGAAGCGTGCTCCCGTAGGTCGGGTTTTGTATCCCAGTGAATTAAAATATCATTGAAATAATCGGTCCCCCCCCCCCCATCCAATAAACATCCATATATTGAATATACATGTTTTTGGAGCAGAATTAGATAGTCCATATTGGACGCCATCATGGAATTTAATTTTTTTATTTAATTTTCACACATAGTTATTAGTTATGTGGATGGCGTTCTCATTAAACATCACACCCGTATATTGATTATGTGGATAGAGTTATCATTAAACCTCACATCCTTATATTGGTTACAGTAATGCCCAAAGTAATTGACCACTTAACCAGAGCAGAATTATTGGTAATTTTTCAGGATTTAAAATCCTGAAAAATTACCCATAATTCTGCTGTGGTTAAGTGGTCAATTACTTTGGACATTACTGTATGTGGATGGAGTTATCATTACACCTCACATCCTTGTATTGGTTAGGTTATGTAGATGTGAGTTATCATTAAACCTCACATCAGTGTGTTGGGGATTTTGGACCTTGACTTGGGACCTTTGGTTTTTAACGCAACAAATGCGAGTACACCTTATACACAAGTTTCTTGGATAAGATGAGTTTGAAGCCTGCTTACATTTCGAAATGTTGTCAGTTTTGTATCGTCTGCAGCAGAACTCGGCATGTTGAAGCAAAAGTTACAAGAGATAAAATATGTACGTAACGAGACTATAATACAAATGAAAAAATAAATTGAGGGAGGAGTGGGCGATACAGGGAACTAAGGGTTGAACCGATATAAATTTGTAGAGCGATAACGACCAATGTTGACATATCATGCATCTCAACTCTACTGTTGCAACAAGGCTATAAAATGGGGGGGGGGGGGGTTGTAATAATCTTCGTTATCTCTATATAGTGCCAGAATAGTCATTTATGGACTTCTATAGTGGTACAATGCAAATTGGAATCAAATGATAAAAATATGTATGTAACACAACTACGGTATACCGATGAAAATAATTTAGGCCGGGTTTAGATGTTGGGTTGGTTAAATAGACTCGGAGAAAAAGGGGAACGATGAACTGACATAAATTAGTAGAGCGATAGCGATCAATGTTGCCATGTGATGCATCGCGACTGTACTGTAGCGGCAATGATATAAAATTGGGGGGGGGTCTGAAATTATCTCTTACTCTATAGATGGCACCAGGATTATATAGAAAGGAATAGCAATTGATATACGTATACCGTATACTATAGTAATACCATAGACATATAAGTAAAATTATCACGTGATAAAATATTACGTAACTTGACTACAGCGATAAAAAAAAAAAAAAATTGGACCGGGATTAGAGGTTCGGTTGGTTATATGTGGATAATTGGATATGGAATTCATACCGATGAGACGATAAAAATTAGTGGAGCAATAAAGACCAATGTTGACACTTAGTCAGGCTACATGGGGGTTGATACGATAGACCAAAATAAATTTGTCGGGTGATAATGACCAATGTTGACGTATAAAGTAACGCGACTGTACTGTCGCACATTTATCAGGTAGAACCTGTCAAATATGGACTCTGTTGGCCAATATGGAACAGCTCAGAAAACATTCGCAGGGCCCTAAAATTTATTATTTAACATGGGATCTGCCATTAAAATTGATTTATGTCGATAAAATTCTTATTTTTCAAAATTTTAAGCTGAGACTTGGTGTGTCTGTGTGGAATACTTATATATTCCTAAAATGACAGGGTACAGCACGTAATTATTTTTTAGATGGAAGAAATTAAATTTTTTCGATGATAAATTTTAACATGGGATTTGCTATTCAAATCGATTTATGTCGATAAAACTCTTATTTTTCAAAATTTTAAGCTGAGACTTGGTGTGTCAGCGTGGAATACCTATATATTCCTAAAATGACAGGGTACAGCACGTAATTATTTTTTAGAGGGAAGAAATTATTGTTTTTCAATGATAAATTTTAACACGGGATTTTCCCATTCAAATCGATTTATGTCGATAAAACTGTTATTTTTCAAAATTTTAAGCTGAGACTGAGGTATGTCTGCGTGGAATACTTATATATTCCTAAAATGACAGGGTCCAGCACGTAATTATCTTTTAGATGGAAGAAATTGATTTGTTTCCATGATAAAAATCGAGCGTGTACTGTGCCGCAGGCAGTGTGCGCTCAAAATGTAAACAACTTTCTCAAGTGTCGTTTTGGTCAACATATCGCTTTCTCGACGGGGAGATCTGATCCGAATAATAGCTAAGATGTATTTAGATAGAATTATTGAAAGAATTTGACCGATTATTGTGCATTTTGACTCGAGAATCGAGTGGAGAATACGTTTAGTCAAACACGCGAATTCTGCCAATTGCAGTTGCAGACGAGCGCTGTCAGAATCAGATAATACAGATTGACAACAAATGCAGGCCTGAAACTCACCTTTTTGGGAGGTAAATCCCACTTATTAGATATCAAAACAATCCTTCCTAAGCACATTCCACAAGTTGCTAATATCTTAGGACACAGTAACAGTCAAAATGAATGAATTTAAATCACGATTCCGAGACGAAGCGAGACATGTACTGTGTACGATTTTTGACTCATTTTGATTCGCCTTGTTTTCGATGACGTCATTTGCGTTGCCCCACAACCTTAACCCTTTCCAATTCCAGCGGCATTTCAATTGGTTGAAATTAAAAATTTCTCAAGTTCTAGCTCAACCTGAATCTAGTTACCCAATTGGTAGAATTACTTTAGCAGTACAATTTAGTTTTATCAATTATAACTATAATTTTATTGACGATATGAGCTCAACATCATAATATGAAACTGTTTATGGCGGTGTTATCCAAACGTGTGCTTTGATAATGGTTATAATTTTATTTTGCGATCAAACGTCAGTGCAGCTCAGCAGAAACGCATAGGCACTATTTCAATTCAGCAGAAACGCATGAGTCCTACGATAATAGTACACCCACTGAACGCGCTTCGCGCGTTGGTCAGTGGGTGAAAAAACATGGCCGCCAGCAGCCATCTTGGATTTTACTCATTGTATGACTAAATCCTTCGGCACGGGCTACAGATCGTACCTTTGGTCGGATCATCCTGAAATTTTTCATGAATGTTAATATTGACATGTAGATGGGAACGAGTCATTTTGGGGTCATTCGACAATAAAACATGTCCGCTGGCAGCCATCTTGGATTTTACTCTTTGCATGACTAAATCCATTGGCACACCCTACAGTTCACTTCCCTCATCCGATCATCACCAAACTTCATATTGATCTTGATATTGATCTGCTAAATGGAAGCTATCAAATGTTTTTGAATTTTCATTGGAAAACATAGCAGTCAGCAACCATCTTGGATTTTACTTTATATATATGTATCTCTTCATGTTGATAATCTAGTATTACTTAGACCTTTCAACTTTACGCATTCCTAATTGCTCCATTGACTGTAACACATGAAATTATTTTATTGCCTTGTAGAATTTGATGGGCAAACAAGCCCTAACCAATATTATGACACGACGAGGAAGAGGACGGGGGAGAGGTCGGGGTAGAGGTCGAGGTTCTAATCCAAATCCACTCTATAGAACATCTACAACAGGTCTAAGTCGTGCAAGCTCAACATCATCCCTCAATAGATCACAGAATTTCAACAGTCCACCCAACAGGAGACAGTAAGTTCAACGATTTTTCTACCTATTTTGGTAATGGGTCCGGGTCCCTTCAAATTGGGAAAAATGTGTCGTACAGACCAAAATTGGGAATTTTCATGTCTGACAGCAGCCATCTTGGAATTTACTGTTTGTATGACTAAATAATTTGGTGCATCCCTCATCCGATCATCACCAAACTTCATATGGATCTTCGGGGTGACCTCTAGATGGGAGCCTCCTATTTTGACTGTAATTTGTTGAAAAACATGGTCACCAGTGGCCATCTTGGAATTTACTCTATGTATAACTAAATCCAAGGCGCACCTTACAGACCATATCCCTAATCCGATCATGATCTAACTTTATATGGATCTTTAGCATGACTTCTTGTTATACCCCCCGCAACGAAGTTAGGGGGGGGGGTATACTGGAGTCAGCTTGTCTGTCCGTCGTCCGTCACGCCATCCGTGGACACAAATTTGTCTGAAACTTGGCACAGACATCAACCACCATGGGAACATGTGCACAACATGTATAATTTTGTCCGAGCTTTTATTCCTACATTTTTAGGTCAATTTTTTTTTAACTTGGTACAGATATTTAGTACCATGGAAACCTGTGCACATGCGATTATGACGTCTGTCCGACATTTTTTGGTGGAGTTATCCCCCTTTTTCGACTTAGAACATTTTTGCAACATGCATAATTTTGTCCGATCTTTTATTCCTACATTTTTAGGTCAATAGGTTTAAGATAAGGGTTAGGGTTGTGCACCTGCAATGGGAACTGTTATTTTATTATTTTACTAAATGTTTACTGTAGGGTCCTGCGAATTGGAGATTTTGATCGAATCGAATATCGAATAGAATATCGAATCGAATATTGAATCGAATTATACATGTGTGTTGCATTCTTAATTAGGCATGTTTTGCCAACGATTAGATGATGTTTGAAACGTTCTATGAACTTCCATGAAGTTCCATCATAACTAATGTGGCGATCAACCGTCGATCGCGATACTATTAACTTCAATTGATTATTGTCGAGAAGAAGAAAACACAGATCAAAATGCGGACGTCACAACGATTAATATATAACCGGCCCATCAGAACTAAAATCACGCAAAGTTTGTACAGTTTGCATGTACATGCAAAATTGCAAATGGGCATTCAGAAACACCCGTTGTTGTAAACTTGAAGATGCAACAACAGTCGCAGGGTAGCCTGTTTATGTAGTACTGGGTGCTTCTGGAACTGATGATTCCATAGATGGGTCGTTGTCCCAGATGTTTGCGATTTATACACCATGTTGTATTCGTAACAAGTGTAAGTTCTTGCACTGCCTGAGAAGCTTATCATGTTTAAAATAAACATGAATAACGGACGACTTATTGTCAAGTGTCAGAGGAACGCTCCGAACTGACAGTCAACTTCAAAAGAAAACTCCACCAACATGCACGTTTCGACCCCTGAAACATGTGAAGTTTACACCATCAACGATGTCACATACAAATAACGCGGAACCTGAGATAGACAGTCGGCGGATTATAAAGCTAGCAGTTGCTCAGTCTCATAGTTATTATAATTTACGTGCGTCGTCGGTCCAACGGCGATTTCAGAGCTTTTGGCAACAATGTTCAAAACTAGAATTCGGACGTATTTAGTGGTCCTAATCTGGTGGCTAATTACTGGCCATAAATATATTTAATAGCATGCGTACATTCGTGATGTACAATAAGAATTATAAAGCGCACATTTTCATAATTTTAGGGAATTAAATGGCACTGAAACAGCTAAGATCGACGTGTGTATGTGTTCATAAGCAGCTAATAATTTCATCCATATATATTCGAAATTTCGAGTTGGAAATTTCGACTCGAATTTGACTTTCGAATCGAATCTCGAATCGAATATCGAATATTTGCAGCACCCTAGTTTACTGACATGTGAAACATCTTAGTATTTTAAAAACACGGGGGTGGACAGTCACACCTCTACTTTATCTTTCTTTTCATTGCTCAGCAAAATTGTTTTATTCCTCCTCAAGTTGAGCTATAGTCTCATTAACACTTAAATAAATCATGTCCTCTTAATGATCTATTAATTGAGATACAGGCCTTCAGATTTCAAAATTATCAAATTTATTAAATAATGAAAATAAGATCGAAATTTTTATCTATTTTTACATGTTGTAGATGGTAGTTGTTTTACAGACTTTTATAACATTTATTTTATTTTCCATGAACACACATTGAACGCATTCAATCCCTTTAAGTACACTTTATCCCTTCATGGCAACTCCTCCAACAGAAATCTCTGTGAAATTCTTTAGACACTATTGCATTTTTCTTCCCAAAAATACATGAGAAAAATCTCATGTTATCTACAGGGTTCGCGCTGCCACTTGCCAAATTTGTCAATGGCAAAAATAATTCACATATGGCAAAAAATATTTTAATTTGGCAAAAGTTTTGGCAAGTCACTTTGTAATTCCTCAATAAAGTTGAAAATATCGGTTAATCAATACCATTCATTTTAAGAAACTTTTACAATATAATTATATTAGTGGTGTTTTATATGGTTTCAGAAAAGTTAGTACATGTACCTCCGTTAAGATGCAGTTAATCTGATAGCATTAGTATCGATGGGTGGAAAGATTACCCATATTTAGTGTGATGGTGGTGTTTACACAGCTAATCCTCGTGTAATGTTCCCTTCTGTTGAAGCAACCCTTCTACCATTTTATTGTTCGGTGATTGGTTTATTGTTGTATGATAAACCGCAATAGAGATGCAAGAATATTTTTTTTAAAAACTGCTTTCCGATCGATATCAAAACGTCATTCAAACCGCGAGTGTCGAAACATAAGACTGAATCAAGGTTGCAGAAAAATATTACTATCAGGGATAACATTTGGCAAATTATAAAAGTATTTGGCAAAAAATATTTTCATTTGGCAAATTATTTCGGTCCAGCGTGGACCCTGGTTATCTATATTTGAAAATATGTTTCCAATTAAAGAAAAAGTTAACCCACATCACAGCTGAAAGTAGTTCCGAACAAATATGTCGATATAGCATGTTTTCTTTCTTAATATTTTTCGATAAATTTGATATCGTTTCGTTTATATCCGGTTGAATGTTTTAGTCAGAGATCAGGTAAAATCTTAATTTTTAAACAACTATGGTTACTACTAGGGCCCTGCGAACCTTATAATTTAGGTCGAACCGAACCTTGAAACCGAATCATCGTCTTGGTTTCGAATCGAACCGAATCTCGAACCTCGAACCCAATTACCGACCGTGTCATTGAAGAGAGTCCAAGCGACGTACTCATAATACTAGTAGCCAGTTAGAACGTATGTGAATCATTATAATAGTACAATCAACGTGTTATATACAAATTTATCGTATACGATATAAGATAATTACATGTTGAAGAATTATTTTATATTGGAGATGAATGACAATCCGATAAAACGTTGATTTTATGTTCCGTTTATGTCCATACATTATATTACATAACCCCGATTAAAACAAATATCCGATTATCATTCTCCGTATATACCCGCGTCCGCTCACTGAGCATCACTCATGAAAAATCATAACTTATGACTTATTCTAACAGTAAGTGAGACAGATGTCTGATTGAATCATCGGTCAAGCTTCCAGTAGTACATATGTACAATGTAAACAACGCGATAAACGACGCGTTGAACTCCTAACACACTGACAGCATGAACGCGCCACGTGGCATAACTCGGGTAACTATTAACAGACTCGTCAATCTGTAACTGCGATGACAAAGATCAAAGCGTGCCGACGTCGCGTTGTAGCAATTAAGTGTCACAAGACAAAGCACATCGGGTTACATAATCATGTCAATCATTTATGCTGATAAACAATGGCCACACCTTCTCCTCACTGTGATTGGTTGACTCCAATTGTTGACACAGAAGGCTGCCGGAAATACCTATTCACTTTCAGCCAGTTTACGGAATTCAAAAAAGCTTGTTCGATCTGTATTCATCAATAATCATAACTTATTGTCTCGTTTGTTAGGTATAATTATGTCTATTAGTAAAGTTATATGGAGAATAAAACAAACTTTGACGAGGTAGAACTTTGACTGAGATAGAAATGTTATAGTTTTACTAATTAATTATCACGAATTTGACATGTCCGACTGGACCGTTTAGCGGGAGCGGAATAAAGTTATGCCAAAAGACCCGTTCAATGAAATATCACCCAGTTACCCCGCCCGAGTAATGATCAAAGTAATTATGTCCAATGTAAACATAAAATCATAGTATCACACAGTTGTATGTAAACCAATTAATATACGGTATATAATCAATAAACAATTCCCAGTACGCAAAATTTGCCCATTTTGCGGGACTAAAGAAAAGGTTCGATATAAACGAATCCCGTCTAAGGTTTCGAACCGGACCGAATCATCACAGCGGTTTCGAACCGAACCGAACCTCGAACGGTTCGCAGGGCCCTAGTTACTACTTCATTTTAATGATTAAAATTAAGAGAAAGCAAAGCTTGAAGTTTATTAATAGTTTCATGTTATTCTTGTCTGTAATGCACGCCTAATTCCTTTTCCGATTCAATAATTTCATTGCATACAAATGTCACAATATTTCAAGCTATATTTTTAATGATTTTACTGCATCTTTCTGGGACATATAATGCTCATAGAAAGTTAGTTCAGGTATTTATCGACCTACCATATTTTGATACGGAGAAAAATATAAAGCAAATATTATAAGGTGTATTTTGGAGGGCAAACCACCATGTAACTTTAATGCAGAAATTTCAAAGAAGTGAATACTATCTTGAATTGTTTTACTATATTTGAGGAGAAGGTTACTTCAACATATTGCGCATAATGTTGAATCAATTATTTCGTAGTTGACTAATCGACAGTAAAAAATCAAGTCAAAGTCGACTAATCGACAACCCCCCATCCCCATGAATAACTTCCATTTTACTATGTGGCTATTGAGCACTGTTAACCCTTTCAGTGCCAAGTCCGATTTTTGTATCAACCCATATTTCCTTGATCATTTTTCAAATTTATTGATTATAGTAATGTGATACATTGATGGATAGAGCTCTTAGAGCTCTTTCCATCAATGTATCACATTATTATAATCAATAAATTTGAAAAATGATCAAGGAAATATGGGTTGATACAAAAATCGGACTTGGCACTGAAAGGGTTAAATCCCTGCGAAATAACTGCTGTTCCAATTTTTCACGACTGTTACGATCGGAAGACGGAAACCCGTGCTACTAAATTTGTATCCATCCAGCTAATTAGTACCGGGTGTCTTGGCTAAGGTTTCTTGTGTACACCTAGGTTTCTCGTTTAGTATTGTATAATGACACATTCATCATTCCATATCTGGACACATTAGTCCATAGTCAAACTGAAGTTAATTACACATAGTGACAGAGAATATTGACATAATTATTTTATTCAATTAAACTGACGTGACACAAATTGAAAGCAAACCTTGAAATAGTGTGTCTGTCATTTGCAGAATGAGGTCCCCAGAGGGTGAATTTAGTCATGCTACCCCGCATAGCGGGCTAGCATCACCAAATTCACCCTATGGGGACCTCATTCTGCTTTCACCTCAGCAGAATGAGGTTCCCAGAGGGTGAATTTGGTGATGCTAGCCTGCTATGCGGGGTAGCATCACTAAATTCACCCTCTGGGGACCTCATTCTGCAAATGACAGACACACTATTTCAAGGCTTGATTGAAAGAACATCAAAGGCTTCATAGCACAGCTGCCGATACCATTATCTTTGATCGGCCATCATGCAACAATGTTTAATTATTAGCGACATGATCAAATTTCATAATTGGTGTTTGTGTGAGTAATTCTACAAAATAGCGTGGCTTTTGTTTTAACTTTTAACACTGCCATTGTTGGTATATTGTATTGTACCATTGTTCTGTTAAAACTGTATGTTTTTAAATGCAACTAAACGATTTGGTAATCTAGAGTCGACAAAACCATCGTTATAGGCCTGCATGCTGCAGTGTTCATGTGATTATAATGCTGAGGCATTTGCATTGATTTTACATAAAAATGCCGAAAGCGAAATATAATGTACAAAATTTAAAATGAAAAGAACCTCTTTTACCACCATTTTACCAACTTCATGAAATGTTACCTAATAGCAACATGGACTTGGCTACACAAACCGTTAATCTCAATGCTAATCTAACACCCGAGGTGCAGCCAAGTTCAGAAATTGATGATTCTATCAAACAATCACACCGTATAGCAGACAATGGCTGGCTGTGGCTACATGAACAATGGCATAATACACAAACATTACTTCACTTGTGCATCGCTTGAGTATACTACTGGTATGCCATCTATATATATGTAAAACACGTCGTCTGTGTGTGAGTGTTACTCAGTCACGTTTTTGGCTCGTTTATAACTTTTCAACCATGTGTCCAATGTAGCTCTAATTTGGAACATATGATCTGACACATCTTAGAATTAGTCAAGCAAATTTCAGCCTGATCCGTTAAAGACGGCCTGAGATATAGCACATTTTCCAAGGGTCCCAATTAGGGCCTGAAGCAGCCGTCACACGCCGCCGCCGCCAGCCATATTGGCCACAAGCCGCTGCCAGCCATATTATCTCTAATGCCAGCCACATGAAAAAATCAAGCACAACTGTGCTGTTAATCAACTTAATCGCAAAGAAATAAACCGCATTGCCTAATACTGGCATACTCGTATGGACACGGCATGGTTGTTTTATTATCAGAACACCTGGGCCTCTCAATGTGGAATGAACTATTCCAATGCATGGTTTAAAGTATAAATTGTTTATTTTGACATGACTCAGTCTCAGACATCGCTTGCATTTGTCAATATATGCACAGAACATGCATGTAGGAGAGAATAGAAAATAGTTTGAAATATTATATCATTACTATCGGATTCATCATTCAGTGATGCATGCATATATCTCAAGATGCCAGAGATGATAGCAGTCTGAAGTCTACAAAAGTTCCAATGTAACTTATACCGATTAGATTGGAAACTACATAGTACATCCATGCCAGTCCTTCGAGTATTTTTGTCATAATGGAAAAGCCCAACACCAAAAAGATATGGAATTCTACAGGTTCACCACAAACGCTAAAACAAATGGGGGACTCTATATAACCGGGGAGTAGTAAAATTTTGGAAACGAAAATACTCATTTTGTCAGCCACAAACGTCGCGACTGAGCAGGCTTAGCTAGCTAACCAGCCACGAAATTGGTTGAGCCAGCCGCTAAAACTATTTGTCGTGGCTTCGGGGTCTAGTCCCAATGGCAGATTTTCCACTGTGTTTTAGCATACAAAAGCACGGATGCCTCTGAGAGCACTAAGATTTCTATAGCGATCCTGTATCCAGTGCTGGATGATATTAACGAAAATAAAAACCGTGATTTTTGGAAATTAAAACTGCGGTTAACGATATAATCATGGTGTTTTTCAAACAGATACTATGGACTGAAAACCATTTCTCACTCTTCGAGAGAATCACATCATTGGCATTAATTTTGACAAGTTGACGTCGGGAATAACATACACAACCACTCAACCAGTGACAACCTCATGCTCGATCGATATTCGGAATGAAAAGTAAATTCAATGGTTAAATTCCACTATTTCGTTCCGGTGACTTGACAATCTGGTTTAGACTGGTAATTAGTAAAACCATTATAATTGCCGACGATATTACAATTATTTATTTTAGACAATATTAGTAACGATATTGAAATTTTAACCGGGTATTGTCGATTAATCGGGAAACCGCCCAGCACTACCTGTATCAAGTGTATGATAGATATAATATAGAGTTATGCGTCAGTAAACCACTGAAATGCTATAGATCCTTCATTTTGACAGGCAATCCCCAAGTGTGATTATAATGCAAAAGCTTCGTACATCTCACCGCTGTTTAGTTATAAATATGTTTGCTTCAAATTATTTTCAGATGGCGAAATCAACAAACAAGTCCACCCAATAGTGTCATAACAATAAGTATAGATAATGACTTCAAACAACCGTGAGTAAATTGTTTATAGGGTGGGTATACCGTGAGTAACTTGTTTTGGATGGGTATACTGTGAGTAATTGTTTATAGGGTGGGGATACCGTGAGTAACTTGTTTATAGTGTGGGTATACTGTGAGTAACTTGTTTATAGGGTGGGGATACCGTGATTAACTTGTTTATAGGGTGGGGATATAAATGTGTTAAATAGGCTTGCCACGATTATTTGATTAATCGACTAACCTTCGACTAGTGTGGTAGTCGACGGTTGTTTACTTTCGTTGACTAATCGTCAAGGGGGGGTCAAGGGGGGGTGTGGGTATGGTTGTTTATTTAAGCAGTACTACTCTTGGGCTCCAAATAAACATGCATGCACGTTTATTATTTTCTTGGAAAATTTCCCCCCTGCACCGTGTTTATTTGGGTCTGCACGGTTATTAATTTTGAGGCTATGAATATTGAAATCGGCACAAACTAAAGATTGCTATATGATTCTGATATCAAAATGATGAGCTTACGGGTATAACTTTATGCATGTTCATATTCAAGTATATGGCATACATGTGAACATTTAAATATTGAAGAAAACACTACTATGTTGACCCCTACACTTGAACTGCAATAAAAATAATTTGTTTAACCAAAGTTGATGTTTTGCTCAGAGTTCCCCCTGCACTATTATTTGGGTCTCCACTTTTATTAAATTTCAATGGAATTTCCTCCCTGCACTATTATTTGAGCCTGCACTTTTATTTGGAGCCCGAGAGTATGCGCAAATGCCATGCCTGAAAGTAAAAGTAGCACAGCCTGTTCTCTCACCACTTCTGATGTGACTTCCGTTTGATCGTTTGATGTCACAGCCGAAGTTTGGCGGTCATCTTCAAAGAGTTCGGTGTGTGACATGTTCTCACAGTCAGTGGCGGGCCAGCAGCATCCTTTTGCTTTTAGGAGTGTCACGGCCTTGTCATTGTTTATAAATTATGTTTAACTGTGAATTTATGTTCCTATGGATTGGTAATTAGCGATCATTATATCCAGTGTTCACACTGGTGGTAGCCATTTTAGCCATTGGCGAAATTAATTGTAAGTGGCGAAAAAAAATTACCAAATGGCGAAAAAAATGGCTAAACTAATTTCCTCCCAAATGTGTCCATCTGGACATGGTGGCGATTATAAACACTCCAGCAGTCATCGGTCTAATTACATCACGTGCAGCTGACATCCGTACAACAAAAGCGTCGGCACCCCGTGTATGTTACACGACCCGATGTGCTTGGAGCAATTAGTAATAGGTGTACATTGGTGTTGATTTCATGCAGTGTCAATGACGAACGCTTTGTGCTATAATAAACGCAACATTTGAGTGGAGATCAGGGAAAGATGCTTTAAAATAACTTTAAGCGACGGAGGTTTTTATTGCGAGTCAAATTTCCAAAATTAATTTCTTTCATTTGCAATTTGATCCGTATTAATTAATTTCAACTTTAAAAAAAAACGATCAATCTTTCCAACTACCCGGTAGGCGCGATTCAAGTTCTCCTGATTGCGTTGTCACCAGGGTATACTTACTATTTTCCCGTGGATTGAACAAATATGCACCAGATACGCATAGGCATAGATAAAACTATGCACATAGTCTCGATTAAATAAAACTTCAGGTCGCGTTCATATATCGTATTGCATATTTTTGCTATATGTTAATACAACGCAATTTGTTTTTATTTGCGACGATCGTTTGTTATTTACATGTACTCGTGTTGTTCATATTACTTTGTTATTGCTCTCTTTTGTCAAATAAAATGTAACATAGGTTCAATATATCTAAAATTATGTTCCCAAACAAGTGGCTAAAGCAAATTCAAAGTGGCTAAAAAAAATTGGCATTTGGCTAAATGATGGCTAAATGAATTTCTGGGCCAGCGGGAACACTGATTATTATATCCATAATGAACGACGTGCATCGGAATGCATCTACATGTATATTTCATTTTTCAAATTTCATACTGTAAAACGTTCACCATTATTGACAAATGCACAAAGTGTTCGTGGGACATGGAAT
The DNA here is from genome assembly GCA_032622095.1 of Siphonodentalium dalli. Lineage (NCBI taxonomy): Eukaryota > Metazoa > Mollusca > Scaphopoda > Gadilida > Siphonodentaliidae > Siphonodentalium > Siphonodentalium dalli. The sequence goes on from CP136064.1 coordinate 18,631,660, forward strand.
GTTCAAAGTTACTGGACAGTTATCAGTAACAAGTTTGTGTCGTCACTTGTTAGTGCTACATGCATTACATTCTCCAAAGTCGTAAACGCCTGTACGCATTTTGATTAACAAAACTAAAAGTACGGTACAGCAGACACCTAAGCTCGCGAAATCAAATTAAGTGTCAGGTGACGCAATCGATACACAATGGGATTCTCTTCAAAACTAACTATAGTCCGTTTTCAAAAAGTATGCGAAAATTCCACATGCTTTCAATGGCACCATGATGCGTGTTCACGGGGAACATTGATTGACTGGACAGATATTTTAAAAACGATGATGAGGACGTTTACCTGCCGCGCAAATTTGAGTTTAGGTGGCCGATGACGGGCGGGGGCCTCAGAATGACAAGCCTGCTGACTGACAGTTTATAACTGTGTTCAGTCTAGATGTAAAGTAGTCATTGTAATTTTGCAGTTATCACGTGTTTACCTGGATGTAATATGGGCCGCATATATGAACGATTAATCGACTAACCGTCGATTATAACGGTCGAATAGTCGATTATGAAAACTCATAGTCGCGGCAACCTTAGTGTTAAAGGATTGTGATCCTAAACAACTGTTTGTATTTTCTTTCCTTATTACCGATATTAGTTACTTATATTGCTCATTTAATCTAATAATTGGTCAGTAATTCTATTATGATTTTTAAAAAATCTGAACAATACGAAGGTCATGTGATCTCATGATCGATCACGTTCAAGCCTTGAAATAGTGTGTCTGTCATTTGCAGAATGAGGTCCCCAGAGGGTGAATTTAGTGACGCTATCCCGCACGGTGGGCTAGGGTTACTAAATTCTCCCTTTGGGAACCTCATACTGCTTAGGCCTCAAATAAATGTACTATGGGAGACCTACGTTCTGATTGAAGTTATCCTGTTGAAGTTGTCAAACTCAATGCAGAGCCCTCTACAATATCACTGCGCTATAGCACTGCCACAAGGATGGTACTTTGCTGACAATACATCTATTTTTACATATCAAACTGTATTTAGTCACGTATTATCTTATTTTGGCCACCAACAGTTTGCAATAATGGTAATTCTTTCGGTATTGGTAAGAACAATATGAACTGAGCCAGACATAGACAATTTTAATCCTAAAACATAACAAAGAACACGTAAGAAATTCTTACTAAATATCCTTATGGCAGTGATATCTCAGCAAAGCGATGGGAGATAACTCTGCCTTGAGTTTGGTTGTGGATGTTCACCATTTAATAGTCACCTCGAATATGCATTTTATCTTCTGCAAGTTAGGTGATATAGAAACTGAACAGAAGGGAAAAAGTAACTAAAAACAATGTTAATTTGAGACAATAGACACATCCCAGAATGTGATCCCAAGAGGGTGGATTAAGTGATGCTAGCCCCACTGTGTGGGGCAGCGCCACTAAATTTACCCTCTGGGGACCTCATTCTGCAAATGACAGACACAATAGTTAAAGGCTTGCATGTATTGACAGTCAAACCAGTCCCCGGAGACAGGGGAGAGGAGGAAGAATAGGACGAGGAGGTAGAGGAGGACGGGGAGGAAGAGGTCCACGACAGGGCAGCTTAAAGAGAATAATTGATGTGAGTTTTACATTCAAATTGAATATCAGTTATGTTCGCATTTATGAACATAGCACAGAGAGTTGTCTTTGAGAACAAATTATATATTAAGAAATATTTACAAAGTAATTTTTCAGTTAACAAAATGGGCGTGCCATGATGTTAGCCAATCAACGTTCAGAAATTAATTTGATATTATTGTATTTTAGCTCATCTTGACAAGTATGAGCTATTGCCATGGGTTGGCATCCATCGGTCAACAATTTTCTTTAGCACACCCTGCAGGTCACATCACTCATTCAGTTGTCACCAAACTTCATATTGATCTGAGAATTCTGAGAAATTGAAGCTCTGATATTAGACAAACTCCCTATTTTGGCGGAACATAACTTGAAGAAAAATTCTCAACGTATCTGGGAAAGCAAATTTGAATTTTGAGACAATGCAAATTTTTTGAGATTGGGTGGGATAGGAACCCCGGCCCGACGGCGAGCGCGCCTTGCGACTCAAAGTCCGACGTCAATACCACACGGCCACCGAAGCAACCCCAAAAAAGGAAGCTCGAATGGCCGCTGTATTCCGACATCGCACTTAGGACACTATATTCACATTTTAAGGTCTCTATATATATATGTATATAGGAGGTACGGCACAGCAGCAATGTTATATATTTTATGCCTCCGAAACATGGCGAGCATTGCTCTTAGAACATGCTTGGGACTATACAACACACCAGGCGCCTATTTTTAGAAGCAAATTTGAATTTTGAGACAATGCAAATTTTTTGAGATTGGGTGGGATACGAACCCCGGCCCGATGGCGAGCGCGCCTTGCGACTCAAAGTCCGACGTCAATACCACACGGCCACCGAAGCAACCCCAAAAAAGGAAGCTCGAATGGCCGCTGTATTCCGACGTCGCACTTAGGACACTATATTCACATTTTCAGGTCTCTATATATATATATGTATATAGGAGGTACGGCCCAGCAGCAATGTGTGCTATTGACGTCGGACTTTGAGTCGCAAGGCGCGCTCGCCGTCGGGCCGGGGTTCGTATCCCACCCAATCTAAAAAAAATTGCATTGTCTCAAAATTCAAATTTGCTTCTAAAAATAGGCGCCTGGTGTGTTGTATAGTCCCAAGCATGTTCTAAGAGCAATGCTCGCCATGTTTCGGAGGCATAAAATATATAACAATGCGGCTGTGCCGTACCTCCTATATACATATATATATAGAGACCTTAAAATGTGAATATAGTGTCCTAAGTGCGACGTCGGAATACAGCGGCCATTCGAGCTTCCTTTTTTGGGGTTGCTTCGGTGGCCGTGTGGTATTGACGTCGGACTTTGAGTCGCAAGGCGCGCTCGCCGTCGGGAATCGTATCCCACCCAATCTCAAAAAATTTGCATTGTCTCAAAATTCAAATTTGCTTCTAAAAATAGGCGCCTGGTGTGTTGTATAGTCCCAAGCATGTTCTAAGAGCAATGCTCGCCATGTTTCGGAGGCATAAAATATATAACATTGCTGCTGTGCCGTACCTCCTATATACATATATATATAGAGACCTTAAAATGTGAATATAGTGTCCTAAGTGCGACGTCGGAATACAGCGGCCATTCGAGCTTCCTTTTTTGGGGTTGCTTCGGTGGCCGTGTGGTATTGACGTCGGACTTTGAGTCGCAAGGCGCGCTCGCTGTCGGGCCGGGGTTCGTATCCCACCCAATCTAAAAAAAATTGCATTGTCTCAAAATTCAAATTTGCTTCTAAAAATAGGCGCCTGGTGTGTTGTATAGTCCCAAGCATGTTCTAAGAGCAATGCTCGCCATGTTTCGGAGGCATAAAATATATAACATTGCTGCTGTGCCGTACCTCCTATATACATATCTGGGAAAGGTTTTCTTTTCTGTAATCAGGATTGTGTAGTTGACAAAACGGATATTAAAATAGAAGAACTTTTGGAATGGAGTTCTTTTATTAGTCGAGTTTTTTTTCAAAACTCGACTTATAGTTTGATGAGGGACGGGCGGCGGGCGGGGTGGCGTGTTTTGCTTATAACTCAACCATTTATTGACGGATTACATAGCCATGCACGTAAGCTGCAGACAAAAAATCGGGTTCGTCCACACATTTATTACAGAATTATGGCCCTTTGCCATTTTTCACTGATTTTAGGCTCGTTAGCGCGACAACTTCAACAAACGTTATCTGATTCGATTGAAATTTGGGATATAGGTGTCTCCCAAGAATATCTCGGACGAGTTCGAAAACCGGCCTGGTCCTTAATTAGTCATTTTTCACGAATTTTCAGCTCGTTAGCGCGATAACTTCAACAAACGTTATCCGATTTGATTGAAATTTGGTATATAGGTGTCTCCCAAGAATATCTCGGATGAGTTCGAAAACCGGCCTGGTCCGATAAAATTTGATAGAGTTATGGCCCTTAATTAGTCATTTTTCACGAATTTTCAGCTCGTTAGCGCGATAACTTCAACAAACGTTATCCGATTTGATTGAAATTTGGTATATAGGTGTCTCCCAAGAATACCTCGGACGAGTTAGAAAACCGGCCCGGTCCGATAAAATTTGATAGAGTTATGGTCCTTAAGTAGTCATTTTGTACGAATTTTGAGCTCGTTAGCGCGATAACTTCAACAAACGTCATTCGATTCAACTAAAATTTGGTATATAAGTGTCTTCCAATAATATCCTGGACGAGTTCGAAAACCAGCCTGGCCCAATAAAATTTGATAGAGTTATGGCCCTTAATTAGTCATTTTTCGTGAATTTTTAGCTCGTTAGCGCGATAAACGTCCTCCGATTTGTTTAAAATTTGGAATAGACATACTTGCCAAGAATATTTCGGACGAGTTCGAAAACCAGCCTGGCCCGATAAAATTTGATGGAGTTATGGCCCTTAATTAGTCATTTTTCGATTTTACCTATTAATTAGTCTACCGATACTGATGCACACCAATTGGCGGTAAGCCACCGAAAACGAGACACAGCATCTCTGATGCCACCTCTTGTAAACATCCTTAAAAAGCCATAAATTGAGTATTTCACCAAATTTATTTCACAAAATTCACCAATTTCGCCTTTCTTGATCCTTTTTTATTTTTAGTATGTTATTTACGATGGGTTTATGTACTTATTCCCACTGAGAAATATTGTGTTGCAATTAGTTTGAGGTGAAACCATAAATGCACTGGACTAAGTACCTAGCAAGTAGCAAGGCATTCAAACAATGTTTTAACTTGTGTGATATAAATTAATGTATTCTCTCTGATGTTTATCAACTTGTGTGATATAAATTAATGTATTCTCTCTGATGTTTATCAACTTGTGTGATATAAATTCATGTATTCTCTCTGGTGTTTATCAACTTGTGTGATATAAATTCATGTATTCTCTCTGATGTTTTTAACTTGTGTGATATAAATTCATGTATTCTCTCTGATATAAATTCATGTATTCTCTCTGATATTTATTACTCCAGAGTTTCAGTTCTCAGGGAAATGCACAGAGGACAAACATCTCAATGCAGAAACAAGTGTTCGCCTCAAATTCAGTGAGTCATAACTAAGATCTTAATGTTAAACGGACTGAGGCCCGTTTTATATGTCGCGCCAAACACGGGTCGTCCTATCTTCGCTTGGCTAGACATTGGCACGTCTCTGGCACATGCTACATTTTTTTATTTATACGTCAAGCCAATTTTAGTATTTCTGATACAAAATGCCGTCCATTGGGAACTACACGAAAATACACTGTGATAGTGTCATCTGACAATGCACTATAAACTGGCCCTGGCCCTCATGTGTATTTAGTTATACTTCTAATATACAGTGCATGAATCTTGGAAACTTTTCTTTGCTATATATTTATTCCCAAATTTTGTGAAACGGCCTTTGTCTGTCAATACATGAATGTCCCCTTAGTACTGCGTCCTGTACCATTGCCTTCAATGTCTATTGAGAACTTTACGGCCAAGAGTTAGCATGTCTCTGGCCCGATGCTGTTTTATACAACGTGCCAGACACGGGTCGTGCTAGGACGACTCAGAGATGACGTAATGACGCAATTTCAAATTGCGCATGCTCTCCACCAATGGGGTCCTAAATGGGGAGTGATTTTCCCTTAATCATCTCAGCACGACCCGTGTTTAGCAAAGTCATATAAAACAGCGTCGAGCCACAGACGAGTAGCACGTCGGCACCAGATGTGTAGCACGTCGGGTCGTGCCAGAGAAATTCTGACAAACCATTTGGTTTTATATGTCGTGCTCCAGTCACTATGTACATGTAAAAACAGATAAAATTGTGTTCTTATTTTCATTATTAATAACTCTCCAATAATGTTATTTTGCATATTAAAACCTTTGTTATGTGAATAGTACTCTTACAGTGACATTACCCATCAAAGTCTAATTAGATACCAAAGTTTGATCAAAACTTGATCAAAACTTGACGGTAAACATTGAAAAATATTCTGAAAATTGCAATTAGACTCAAATATTTGAACTTACTACAGGGATCAGGGATGATTGTTTACAAATCACTGAAACAGTTTTATTAGCTCAAGTTGAAAATGTTATGTTTGAGCTATTGCCATAGGATGGCGTCAGTGCATTGTGGCGTGCATCAGTCCATCAACAATTTCTGTTAGCACTCCCTACAGGTCACATCTCATCCAATCATCACCAATCTACATATGGATATTCGGGGTGACCTTTAGATGGGATCCATCATTTTTTTTTCAAAATTTGTGAAAAAACATGGCCACCAGCAGCATTCTTTGATTTCAAATTTGAATCCATTGGCACAACCTGCAGTCTGCATTTATCGGAGAATTAATAGGCATGGTTATAATCACCTCTAGATGGGAGCTATCCAAATTGAACGATTTTCGATAAAAAACATGGCTGCTTGTAGCCATCTTTGATTTTACTCTTTGCATGACTAAATCCTTTGGCACAAAACCCATGCTATATTTTTGAATTATTTACACAAACACCAATGCTTTTATTGCATATATTCTCCGTCACTATGTGTGTAATTAATTCAGTATGAGTATGGACTAATGTACCAGATATGGTATGATGAAGATGTAATAATACAATGTAAAACGAGAAACCTATACACAATGAAACGCAAGCCAACTTAGTCAAGACACCCAGCCAAGACACCCGGTATTAATTAGCTCGATGGATACAAATTTAGTAGCACCGGTTTTCGTATTCCGATCGTAACACCCGCAAAAAATGGGAAAACAGTTATCTCGCAGTTATTTTATAGTACTCTATAGCCACATAGTTATCTCTCAGTGATTTTATAGTACTATATAGCCACATAGTTAAAATGAAAGTTTTCCATGGGAATGGGGGTTGTCGATAAGTCAACTTCTGTCTCAATTTTTTACTGTCGTCTATGAAATACCCTAGTTATTTCAACACTAACCTCCGCCGTCTGTCCTTCTGTCCTTCCGTCCGTCCTTTCACCTGTAACAATCATTTCACAAACCAGCTCAAGTATCGATAGTACAATTTCAATATCCTTTGGTATGCCGGTAGACCAGCATTTCGATAGGATCTCCACATAGTGCAGGTTTTGTCCGCACTTTTTTCCCCAGAGTTATGGCTCTTTGATTGACTTGATGTAAAACACGTCAACATGCCTTCCGTCCATCCGTAACACACATTTCACAACACATTTCAAGTACCGATAGTCCATTGTCAGTAGACCACCAGCATTGTGGAAAGGATATCCGCATAGTGGAGGTTTTATCCTCACTTTTTTCCAGAGATATGGCCATATTCTGGACTTAGTTTAAAATGCGTCAATTATGCTTTTGATGTCTTCATTATTGGATTTAATTTTCCTTTGGCATAGTGATAGTACAGGTTCGGTGAAAGGATATCCACATTCTACGGGTTTCGTCCATTAATTTTTACTAGAGATACGGCCCTTTTTTTATTTGGAAATTTGGAAATTTTTTGTCCGAAAGAACATTTCAGCTTGTAACTTGGGCAAGGATCTTCTGATTAAGTTGTGCTTTGGTATGTTGTTAGCACAGCTCGAGGGAAAGGGTACCGACTTACTTCAGGTTTTGTCCATTCATATTTACCAGAGTTACAGCTGTTGTTTGAGCCCTTTCTGAATGTTATCTCTATGAATATTTCAACTTGTACCTTGGGCATGGATCATCGGCATAAATGGGAGATGTCGATTTTGAACGATATTTGATAAAAAACATTGTTGCCAGCAGCCATCTTGGATTTTACTCTGCATCACCAAATACTTCAGCATGCCCTTAGAGCTGGGAGGTTAATCGAGGGTACAACCCGGTGTCAGTTGTTAGAAAATAATTGTAACCGGGAGTTACACCGACCAACACTACCATCAACTAACGATCGCATTTTTTGTAATTTTAATGCATTCCAAATACAATGAAGTGAACCGCATGTCAGATTACACGGAACTGAGTGTCATCCAGACTCCCGCATATCGGAACAGTGTGGGGGTGGATCAGGCGGTGACGTGACATCTTGTCACGACCCATGCATTCCCAGAAGATATAAAGCATGTGTATCTTTAGAGTACTCAGTGTTTGCGACTAGAATAGAGTTACGTCATATATTTATATTTTATAATGGCCGAAAAACAAACTATTGCGAGCCCTGTGTGGACGTATTATACACGCAGGGACGCAAAATCTAAATTCTCATTATTATACCCATAACATCATAATTAGTCATTATATTTGTATTCCGGACATCAGGGTTCGCGCTGCCACTTGCCAAATTTGCCAATGGCAAAAATAGTTCGCATTTGGCAAAAAATATTTTCATTTGGCAAAAGTGTTGGCAAGTCACTTTTTAATTCCTCAAGCAATTTGAAAATTACTGGTCAATCAATACCATTAATTTCAGGAAATCAGGTGTTTTATAAGGTTTAGGGAAAGTTATCACCTCTATTAGGATGCAGTTAATCTCATAGCATTAGTAATGATGGTTGGAGGGATTACTAATCCTCCTGTGATGTGCCCTTCTGATGGAGAAACCCTTCTACCATTGTATTGTTTGGTGATCGGCTTATTGTTATATGATAAACCACAATAGATATACAAGTACAATTAATTGTTAACTACCTGCTTTTCTATCGATATCTAAAGTCGTTCAAACTGCGAGTGTCAAAACATAAGACTTAAGGTTGCAGAAAATGATACCATCGGGGATAGCATTTGGCAATTGCTAAAATAATTTGGCAAAAAAAAATTTCATTTGGCAAATTATTTGGCAAAAGTAAATTTCGGACCAGCGCGGACCCTGCCGGACATCCTTGTAAACATTGGTTGCAAAGCTCTCCTTCATTAACTCTGCTACTCTTTGCCCAGAGTCTCTGCTGTTCACTGTTATCTTCTCCCAGTTCATTTATTTTCTTCCTCTCCAAACACACAATCGAAACAGACTGAGGTATCCTCGTAACCTCTGAACTCACTTCCACTATTTACAGATTGCTATCCAAGGGCAATAACTCTATCTCTTTCAATCACAAACAGTCTCTCCAATAGCAGATTGCTATCCAAGAGCAGTAACTCTATTTCTCTCAATCACAAACAGTCTCTCCAAAAGTAAATCATACATGTAGTTAACAATCCCAACGTATAAATTATAATTAGTAGGGGACTAAAATTAATGGGAGCTATGTGTTGTCAGTGGAGTAATTCTATTTAATATTTATCTTTGATTTCTTTGCATTTTGCATGACCAACGTCAATTAACCCTCTATTCGGCGGATGCGTGTTGGATTTTTAGATTGAAAATGGAACCGGGCCATCAAAATGTCCAGATTACATTCGTAATGTGTGATAGTGGCCATACAGGAGCTATGAGTTTGTGTATACAGATATAAAGATGTAATGCAGAACATCTATTGGAAAATAAAATCACTTGCATGTTGGAATAGGAAGACAAATTAGATAAAACATAAGGGATCTTAGTTAGTGGGACTGTGGGGGCCTGGGGTTTCATTTGTCAAAATTAATGGGAGGTAATGAGAGGGGACGAAAATAAAATCTAATTTATGACCCACTTAATGAACTAGTTGAACACTCAAGGATAGCTTCCTGTCTTTCCATGGCTGATTAGTGACTGACTAACTATCTGGTTAAAAAAACGAAACCGAAGTGCAAAAATTACAACCACAAACATAATATATTTTGTTTATTCACTACACATTAAATTAGTGACTGACTAACTATCTGGTTAAAAAAACGTGCAAAAAAAAACGAAACCAAAGTGCAAAAATTACAACCACAAACATTATATTATCAGAATAATCCATAGTCCAAAGAAGGGACAGTAATATAAACAACCGTCCTGAGGAAGGTCCAGATAGGGCCGAAAGCTTGATAAAAATAGAGCATTACAAATGTTACAAACATTATATTTTGTTTATGCACTACACATTAAATTACAGACGATAATGACGATTGTATAGCTACCAATACAAACTTAAAAGTTTAATCATTTATGTGACCGCAAAAAAGGGTTAAAGTGTTGGTGCGTACAAAGTTGACCTTTGACATCGAGAGGTTACATGCCTGGAGACGTTGTAGCAACACCGACTCACTCACACAAGAAATATAACCTTACACGCTGGATAAAATATAGTTTTCAAATCGGCGAAATATTTTGCCAAATTGCATTGATATAAATGATATGATGTCGGACATTATGACAAATATACTTGTTTTTGTGTCTCGTAACATAATTATCGAAATATGAGAATAAATTAATGTAAACCAGATAAAAATGTCGCGTATTGATTTTAAAGACCACGTTGTGATTAGGTTGGTTTTTCCAAAACATTGATGTCATTTTTGTCACAATTGAACATTTTCTATCTGAAATTTTGTCCAAGACGTCTTATCATCGATTCATTACTGGGCTTAAAAAAATTACCAGTGGTGAAAAACAATAGATTTCAAAAATCGATATCTGATCACTCTGAGCTTTGATGGATGGGTTGCTCGACTCGAATTAAATATTTTTGACCCCCGAAGCCAAAGAAATAGTAATTTGCAGGTGTTAATTCGGAATATGCATCTTTAACTTTGATTTTTACTCACATGAAAATCGATTGAATATTCTCTTTTCAGACTGGTGTCTCGTTGAATGACAGGTTCGGAGGTGATGGTGATTTTTCTGGAAGGAAGGTATTCCTATAGTGCACAGATATAAACACAGGCTTGTTGCCATGACTTCATATCCATCCAAAGATGACCCGTAAAGTGCATGTTCACTGGGTCATTGTTTGGATCTGATGTATTCTATCAGGGTGCTCTAAAGACTGTTTTTAGTTTTCCTTCGTTAAAGATGCGTTCAGGGATCCAGACCTCTAGTTACAACAACAAGGAGAGGATTGTGTTTCATCGCATCATTTTCCCACTTCCATCGTGTAATAGGACACTAACAGGAGCTATGCGTTGCCAGATTACATTGTTGGTTATAAACTAGTCCATGTTTCCTTTGACGTAAAGCAGCTTGTGAAATCGGTAGGATAAATACTGCTTTACGTCAAAGTATTCTGCCTATATCTTTCTATAGTGGGGTTATGCCCAGATCAAGTGGCAGGATTTTTAATCTACTTTATCATATAAATCAACACAGAATATATTTATCAGTAAGAGTGATATCTTACGGTCATAATGATGTATTATAATCTAAATTATGCACAGAATATGCTGTGTAATTTAGAGTAACCACCTGGGTTGGCACTGCCACTTGCCAAATTTGCCAATGGCAAAAATAATTCACATTTGGCAAAAAATCTTTTCATTTGGCAAGGCACTTTTTAATTCCTCAAGCAACTTGAAAAATATTGGTCAGTCATTACCATTTTTTTCAGGAAACTCTTACAACATAATTATATTAGTGGTGTTTTATAAGGTTTGGGAAAAGTTAACACCACTTAGCTACCCTTCTACCATTGTATTGTTCGGTAATTTGCTTATTGTTGTATGATAAACCACGATAGAGATGCGAGTATAATAATTATTTACTGACTGCTTTTCTATCGATATCAAAAGTCGTTCAAACCGCGAGTGTCGAAACAGAATAATTAACAGAAAATGATACTAGCAGGGACATCATTTAGCAAATGCTAATATAATTTGACAAAAAATATTTTCATTTTGGCAAATAATTTGGCAAAAGTAAATTTCGGTCCAGCACGGACCCTAGTAACCACACATTGTTTATGTTTACCACATGACAGTAACTTCCCAAGGTCAACTGAGTTTGTATTCTTTTGAAAGTACAGTAATGCCCTAAGTAATCGACTCCATGACCACAGTAGAATTATGGGTAACTTTTCAGGATTTAGTCGGAAATATGGCTTGTTACCATTCATCGGAAAGCTCTCGCCGTTCGACATTCCAACTTTTCTCGCCGAGAGCTTTCCGATGAATGGCAACAAGCCATATTTCCGACTAAATCCTGAAAAGTTACTCATAATTCTACTGTGGTTATGGAGTCGATTACTTAGGGCATTACTGTATGTATACATTGTGATAAAATATATATTTTTCATATTAAATTACATGGCTCATCGGTAGGGATATATACTGCTTTACATCAAAGTATTCTGCCTATATCTTTCTATAGCAGGGTTTAAGTGTTAATTACCCCGCTCATCGAAAATAACAAATAAATATGATAACATATATTATTAGCTCAACTTTACTTTGTAAAGTTTGAGCTATTGCCATGGCTTTGTCGTCCGTCGTCCGTGTGTGCGTGTGTGCGTGTGCGCGTGTGTGCGTGTGTACGTGTGTACGTAAGGCGTCAACAATGCAGGCTACAGGTCGTACCTTTGGTCGGATCATTATGAAATTTGTCATAGCTGTTGACATCAACATTTAGACCAGAATGATTAATTTTGGGGTCATACGGAAAAAAAACATGGCCGCCAGCAGCCATCTTTGATTTCAAAATTCAATCCATTAGCACGGGCTACAGGCCGTACTGTTTGTCTGATCATCATGAAATTTGTCATGGATGTTAATATTGACATGTAGATGGGAACGAGTAATTATGGGGTCATTCGGTCCCAAAAAATGGCCGCCAGCAGCCATATTGGATTTTACTCTTTGTATGACTAAATTCTTTAGCACGGGCTACAGGTCGTATTTTTATTCTGATCATCATAAAATTTGTCAAGAATGTTAATAATGACATGTAGATGGGAACGAGTCATTTTGGGGTCATTCGGCCAAAAAACATGTCCGCCAGCAGCCATCTTGAATTTTACTCTTTGTATGACTAAATCCTTTAGCACGGGCTACAGGTCGTACCTTTAGTCTGATCATCATAAAATTTGTCATGGCTGTTGAAATTGGAATGTAGATGGGAACGAGTCATTTTGGGGGCACTCGGACAAAAAACATGGCCGCCAGCGGCCATCTTGGATTTCAAAATTTAATCCATTAGCACGGGCCACAGGTCGTACTATTCGTCTGATCATCATGAAATTTGTCATGGATGATAATATTGACATGTAGATGGGAACGAGTAATTTTGGGGTCATTCGGCCAAAAATCATGGCCGCCAGCAGCCATCTTGGATTTTACTCTTTGTATGACTAAATTCTTTAGCACGGGCTGCAGGTCGTACCTTTAGTCTGATCATCACAAAATTTGTCATGGATATTAACAATGACATGCAGATGGGAACGAGTAATTTTGGGGTTATTCGGCCAAAAAACATGGTCGCCAGCAGCCATCTTGGATTTTACTCTTTGTATGACTAAATCCTTTAGCACGGGCTACAGGTCCTACTTTTAGTCTGATCATCATAAAATTTGTCATGAATGTTAATAATGACATGTAGATGGGAACGAGTCATTTTGGGGTCATTCGGCCAAAAAACATGGCCGCCTGCAGCCATCTTTGATTTTACTCTTTGTATGACTAAATCCTTTAGCACGGGCTACAGGTCGTACCTTTAGTCTGATCATCATAAAATTTGTCATGGCTGTTGAAATTGGAATGTAGATGGGAACGAGTCATTTTGGGGTCACTCGGACAAAAAACATGGCCACCAGTGGCCATCTTGGATTTCAAAATTTAATCCATTAGCACGGGCCACAGGTTGTACTGTTCGTCTGATCATCATGAAATTTATCATGGATGATAATATTGACATGTAGATGGGAACGAGTAATTATGGGGTCATTCGGCCAAAAAACATGGCCTCCAGCAGCCATCTTGGATTTTACTCTTTGTATGACTAAATCCTTTAGCACGGGCTACAGGTTGTACCTTTAGTCTGATCATCATAAAATTTGTCATGAATGTTAATAATGACATGTAGATCGGAACGAGTCGTTTTGGGGTCATTCGGCCAAAAAATATGGCCGCCAGCAGCCATCTTTGATTTTACTCTTTGTATGACTAAATCCTTTAGCACGGGCTACATGTCGTACCTTTAGTCTGATCATCATAAAATTTGTCATGGCTGTTGAAATTGGAATATAGATGGGAACGAGTCATTTTGGGGTCATTTGAATAAAAAACATGGCCGCCAGCGGCCATCTTGGATTTCAAAATTTAATCCATTATCACAGGCCACATGTCGTACTGTTCGTCTGATCATCATGAAATTTGTCATGGATATTAATATTGACATATAGATGGGAACGAGTAATTTTGGGGTCATTCGGCCAAAAAACATGGCCGCTGGCAGCCATCTTGGATTTTACTCTTTGTATGACTAAATTCTTTAGCACGGGCTACAGCTCGTACCTTTACTCTGATCATCATAAAATTTCTCATGAATGTTAATATTGACATGTATACGATGGGAACTAGTCATTTTGGGGTCATTCGGCCAAAAAACATGGCCGCCAGCAGCCATCTTGGATTTTACTCTTTGTATGACTAAATTCTTTAGCACGGGCTGCAGGTCGTACCTTTAGTCTGATCATCACAAAATTTGTCATGGATATTAACGATGACATGTAGATGGGAACGACTCAATTTGGGGTCATTCGGCCTAAAACATGGCCGCCAGCAGCCATCTTGGATTTTACTTTTCTCTTCATGTCTATAAACTAGTATTAGACATTCAACTTTCCACATTCCTAATCGCTCCATTGACTGTAATACATTAAATTATTCCCTTTCCAAGTTGAGCTACAGTGTCATTGACACTTTCATTTTTTTTTAATTTTAAATATCATTAACTCTTGAATGAATTGGACCCAAAACTCAGGCACAGCCTATTTTATTGGGTCCAAACAGAAAAATACAAAAATAGACAAACAAGGACACATGACAATTTAATGGTGTAAATATCTTGTATCATGGAAATTCCTAATAATCATTAAGTATGAAGTCACTAAATGCACTAAATATGATTAAATAAAACAAGGTTGTCCTGAAAATACTATTGATGTCAATGAGTTTAGAGTTTAAAATGTTTCAATGTTCAATTAAAGTTGTGATGATATAATAACCATATAGATAAAATATAACAATTGTGACAGTAAACCTGCTAAACTGGTTTATTCCATAGAAGACATGATATTTCCTGAACTCCACAAGACTTGTCAATACATAATTTCAAAAGTTTACAAATTCATTTGACCTTTCAAAGTGACTGTCGTGTGGTAAACAAGGTGTGGTTACTCTTAATTACATGGCATTAATTTTATTACCTGTTAATTATGTGCATAATTTAACATAGAAGTTACGATTATACTTCACCATTATGACCGTATAAAAATATCACTCTTTCTGAAAAATATTGCATTCTGTGTTAATTGTGTGATTAAAGGTACTCAATCCGATTTGATGGTCCCCATATAATCAGATTCCAACAACCGCAACATTTTTAGAAATACCGCTTCAGTTTCAGAATCGATAAATTGCCCAAAAATAATACTAACCACTGTCAACTAGAGTACAAAATTGCCCGAAACGTGTTATTTAAATCAACACAAAGCCTCCTGAATTTAGAGTTATCCATCTTCATGTGCAATTTGGTCCGAGACCATTGGCTCGTCAACTTTTTACTGGGCCACTAATAAGTCTCAATGGTGCAAAATAATAGATTTAAACAATTTATATCTAATAACTCTGAGCTTTGATAGGTGGGTTCCTCAACTTGAATAAAATATTTTTACCCCAGAATCCAAATAAATAGTAATTGACGGTCGCTTAATCAGATTATGCATCTTTAAAAGTCAATTAAAATTGACGAAAAAACTCGCCACTGGATCTGGATGTAAACCCAGCTTTAGAAAGGTACAGGCAGGATGCTTCGACATTAAGTATCATTACCGATTTCCAAGCCAAGACCTCATTCTGCAAATGACAGACACCCTATTTCAACGCTTGCCGATTTCACAATCTGCTTTACTTGGACCAGTTATACAGGAACTAATGATTCCATCGAGAAGATTGAGATATACAGCCACATTGCTATGCCTAATACAGTAATGCCCTAAGTAATCGACTCCTTAACCACAGCAGTATTGTGGGTAACTTTTCAGGATTATGGCTTGTTGCCATTCATCGGAAAGTTTTCGAGGAGAGCTTTCCGATGATGGCAACAAGCCATATTTCCGACTAAATCCTGAAAAGTTTTCCATTATTCTGCTGTGGTCAAGGAGTCGATTAATTAGAGCATTACTGTACATCACCAGCAGTGATCTCAAGTCTGGATTTAGTGTGTCTGACACCAAGCCTGAGTTCTAACCCATAGGGAGCCCCACATAGACTGGAGCAGAAGACACTCAGTAGTGCATGCTTCCATCTGTGTGAGGCTCCCTGTGGGTTAAACATTCAACTTTATCGGTGAGGTTTGAGATGGATGTCTTAAATCACTGTCCAATTCTGAGTTTAGTGTGTCTATCATTTGCAGAATGAGGTCATCAGAGGGTGAATTTAGTGACGCTATCATCACGCTTGATGGGCTAGCATAACCAAATTCACCCTCTCATAATCTCATTCTGCTTAGTTCTCAACTGCTATGCAAGACCTAGGATCAGATTGTAGTTCCCCAGTTTAAGTTGGTGATATTCACCCATTAAGTTACATTGATTAATCAATTTATCATTTACAAATTAGGGGATATAGGAACTGATCAGAAGGGAAAAAAGCACTGAAAAACGTTAATTTGAAACTGTAGAGACTTTCCAAAAGATGAGGCCTAAGCAGAATGAGGTCCCAGAGGGTGAATTTGGTGATGTTAGCCCGCTATTATGGGATAGCATCACTAAATTCACCCTCCAGGGACCTCATTCTGCAAATGTCAGACACGTTATAGACTTGAGTGATTTTGAGGAAAAGATAATGCAAAATGCATATAAGACTTCTTGCCTTTTGTTAAACTGTTACTGTATTCTTTTACATATTACTATTTTTACCCCGAAATCCACAACTTGAGGCCAAATAATTTAAAATTCTGTGTTCTCAGGCACCTCCCTTGTCACTCATGCACCTCCCTTGTCACTGTAATTTTCGTCATTGATTTTTGTCCATTATTTTCTGTGGGAAATATTGCATTTGAACAACACAAATTGTTTTTGTTTCTGTATATTTTCCAGATTTTGAGAAAAAAATAAAATAAATATCCTAGTTCTTTGATTTTGAGGAGCGCGATGTCACTTGCACATAACTCATGTTGAATAAAAACTAGGCACCTATGAGATACCGGTATATGTGCCATGTATAGCATTTTTGGAATTAAAGTTTTATATTTTGTGCATGCTAGATTGGCATAACATATTTTAATGTGATTAAATAATGTTTTTGCTTCAGATAACGTATCTTTCATTATAGATGTCCCACTTTGACAATTTTAGTTTAACTGCCAACTAACTCACATTCTCCCAAACCGCGCTCGCCAAATCCAACTTGGCGCGAGATCGGCCACCCACCTTCATTTTTCATAAGTTCCTCAACTCAAAATTTGAGATTTAAAGGTACGGTTGGCCTTGGCGGTGGGTATCATGTGAAAATATGTCCACCCGTCAAAAACCGCCACAAACAGAAAGAACAACAAAATGTAGACAGACTTTGTCCGTATACAAATAAGAAATATCGCATAAACAGTATGTTATTGTCATATGTTTGACCATTGTTATGTAAACAAAAGCATAAATAGTTACTTTTCTGGTGTTTGTTTATATTATGATGGTAAACATAAAGAGCGTTCTTTATTGGTGAATTCCTGATATGGAACGAATAAAGAGCGTTTATGCCATTTGTGTGTGATTAGCCAGCAGCATTGTGCTGTCTTCTGTAACACAATCAGGCTCTTGCTTAGGTAAAAAATAGTAAATCTTTATGATAACATGCTGTTTACGCGATGGTCATGGTATATATGAACGAAACTGTATGCGTTTTAATGTTTTTCTGGTTACGGTGATTGGAACAAATATGAATATTTTCGACAACTAGGGCCTCACGTGCCTTTAATAGCCTGAGAACACAGATATTTTATTTTAATGGCTAATAAGTATTAATTTTTAGCTCAACTTGACGAAGTTTGAGCTATAGCCATGGGTTGGCATCTGTCAATAATTTCCTTTAGCACATCCTACAGGCCACATCATCAAACTTCATATGGATGTTCAGGGTGACCTCCATTCAGGGTGACCTCCATTCAGGGTGACCTCCAGGGTGAGCTACAGTGTCATTGACACTTTCATTAATTTAGAACAATTTATACCATGCTTTGTTAACACTTAAAGGTACTCAATCCGATCAGACGCTCCTAAATTACTATTTCTTTGGCTTCGGGGGTAAAAAATATTTGGTTCGAGTCGAGGAACCCACCCATCAAAGCTCAAGAGTGATCAGATATCAGTTATTATTACCACTTGATTTTAGAGTTATCCATCTTTATCTGCAAGACTGTCCATTTGACCTCATGCTTCTGGCCCAGAAACAATTGAAATAACAAACTTCAACAATCGATATCTGATCACTTTGAGCTTTGATGGGTGGGTTCCTCGACTCGAATAAAATATTTTTTACCCCCAAAGCCAAAGAAATAGTAATTTAGGAGCGTCTGATCGGATTGAGTACCTTTAACAAATGGCCATAAAGAACTTATCTGAACATTACCCACCAAAGAATAGAAATACTCTTCGCTTGTATTATATGTTCATCTGTATGTTGTATGCTTATATTTTCTGAACATCCCTCCAGATGAATAATGGACCATTCCAATGTATGCTTTTATAACTGAGTGGGAAAATCCATTCAGTAAAGAAAAGGTAAACTAATGTTCATTGTGAGGAGGGGAGCATGGCCTTGGTACTAGGCTCCTGCAATTCACAATTTTTTTATTCAAATCAAGTCTTGAATCGAATCGGGGCAATATTTCACCTCGAAATGAACCACTGTAAATCAAGTCTGAGTTTAGTGTCCCTGTCATTTGCAGAATAAGATCCCTAGAGGGTGACGTTTCCCACATAGCAGTCTAGCATCACCAAATTCACCTTCTGGGGACCTCATTCTGCATGGCCTCATCTGCTATGGGTGACATAGACTAAAACTGAAGTTCCCAAATGGTGAATATTGTTATGTATGGCCATTGGGAACCTCGTTTTAGCAATGTGTCTTGATTATGCAATGTGTCTTGATTATGCAATGTGTCTTCGGCCAATTTAGGGATATAGAGAAACTAAACTAAAAAAGAAATAGAATCTATGTGAAGAAGTTTCTATAGAAATTTGATAAAGAAACTTTCCAGGGAAGATGAGGCCTAAGCAGAATGAGGTCTCCAAAGGGTGAATTTAATGATGCTCATATCTTTATTTTGTTTTAGTGATTGATGTTTTTGAAGTGTATATTTTATATGTTTTCCATGGGTATCTCATGGGTTTCTGCTGAATTTTGTTGCCTTTTTGTGTAAGTGAACGTTCAGACGACCACGACTCAATCGTAAGAGGAAAGATTTCCGTCGTGGAAGTAACCGGTAGTTGGACTGCGCATGCTCACGTCAAATCGTAGGTAAAAAAATAATATCAAGCACTGTTTGATTTTAGATGCGAAATCGAGGCGTATACTTGGTTACCTCTACTTGCGACATAATCGCAGTCGTGTGTACGTAAAAATCGTAGCTGGAAATTATTGTAGGGTAGTCGATCACATGCTTTAGGAACAACCTACGATATCTTAATGTACGATGACATCGCAATCATATGAACAAACTATCCACGATCCCAATTCCTCCATTTACGATTGAATTGTGGTCGTCTGAACGTTCACTAAGCCTGTAAATCATTTTTCGTCTATATTCTCATAGATAAGTCTATACACACATGTCCAGAAACTTTTTCCTCGCTACTAGCCAGGATTAGCCACAGGTATGTGTAACTTTTAACATGTGTTACTCGGGTATTGCTCCTATGCAGATGCACTTGGCAGGAAAAGTCATGCAAATGTACGACGCCAAATCAACCCTTTTATAGATATCTGCCCATGCTACAAGTTTCATATGCTACATGTTGGGCACAAAACTTCTAAACGGATTGACCTTGTACGTGAATGGGTATGTAAGGTGACTTCTGTTGGCAACACATGTTAAAGTCAAACACTCCGGTTGGGTGATCAAATAGAAATGGACAATAACCTTGCTCAAAGTAGTTATCTTTACGATTATTAATCCAAATTGACACACACACCGTCATTCTTATATATTAATTAAATCCAATGACTCCAATGGCAAAATAATTTGCATTAGTTTATCACCGATAGTTGCGCGTCCCGAATCGAGATGTAAATATTTACAATCGAGCGTAGTAAAGACTTTTCTGTTTTGTTCTGTTTTCTGTGGAGTGGTATGGTTGATTGCTTTGAATTTTTCGGCGATATTAGTAGAATGTTACATTTCACAGGTTGGCATAGCGCATGAATGCTATCTTATAAGTTTCATGCACCTGAACAAGCCCACAATGCAGTAATGCTCTAATTAATCGACTCCTTAACCACAGAAGTATGGGTAACTTTTCAGGATTTAGTCGAAAATATGGCTTGTTGCCATTCATCGGAAAGCTCTCGGGGATAGGATAGTTTATTTACAATACACACGAATGATACAGTGGCAGTAATACATAATAAAGTAAAGCAGTGTATTGTCGGGGGTAGCCTAACCCTATCGGGCTGTCTTCCTGCTACCTCTAAAACAAGTATTGCTATAAGTAATAGCATGGATGCTTGTTCGAATGTGTGAAACTGATAAGTTAGTACTCAGGTGCTATGCCAACCTGGGGAATGAGCATTCCACTAACATTACCGAAAATTGAAAAGAAGTCGACCATACCACTCCATAGAAAACATCGTCTAAACTATGCTCTAATGTAAATATTTACATCTCGATTTGGGACGCAACTTTCAGCAATAGACTAACACAAATGCATTTAATTAATTTATACGAATGGTGGTGTGTGTTGTCAATTTGAATTAATGTTCATAAAAAATAACAACTTTGAGCAAGAGTATTCTCCATTTCTATTTGATCACCCTACCAGAGTGTTCACATCACTTTAAACTCTTGAATAGATTGTTGTTAAATAATTTGATAGTTATCTTGATCAAGTTTGGTATTACTTACCATGGTGAAGATGAAATGGTTGCAATTTGGACGATTTTGCATTAAAAAAAATTAAAAAAATGGTAAAACTTAAAAAAAAAATTGAAATTCTTCAATTTTTTTTAGCATGATTAGTTATTTAACATTATTAACACAATTACTATTCAACTTAATCAGCAAAATCATACTAAAATGAAATGGTTACAAATTGAAAAAAAAAATTGAAAACTTTGGACTAAAAACGTAGAAAAATGCCAAAAAAATCGCAAAAACCAAAGAAGGCTACAAATTTGTTCTTGCTATCATAATTTTTCTTCATTACCATACCTAAAACATTAAAAATAACATGGTCGCAGCTTGTCCGTCAATATGAGCAACAATACCTCCCGATCTCCTGGACTATTACCATGGTTATAATACTAAATATTTCTTTCATTTTTTAAATTAGCCAATTGGAAGGTACTTAACATTAGAGAACATTTGTCTATTCACATTTTAATCATCCAACAAAAATTAAACTATTATCATTTCAGTTGCTTCTCTATACTTAACCCTTTTATGACCGTGCTGCGCTGGTGCAGCATTAAAGAAACTGTGCCAGAGCATTATCTTACATCAGGTCTTGTAATTCCCAAATATAGCTACAATAGCTACATATGGCTATTGATGATGGATGAATCTGATTATACTTTTAGTAAATATTGTTTGCCATTTTCATGTATAATTAACAAAATATTCCAACATTGTTACCTTTTCTGACAGCTGTACCTAAATAGAAGAATAGCTCATGTGTGGATGGATCTGAGTCCCATATCACATAGCATAACCAATTTCTAAACATATGCATGTGCTTAGCTATGCTTCTCTGATAATTCGCAAGCTAGTGCAACCGAAATGTCATCGGCAGTGGTTTCCTAAGTTGTAACAACATAATACCCCTCACACTTAGTTGCAACAGCTTGCGGTAATGCTTTCATGAAAGGCAAATCGGTAAAATATTGTTTTACGCTAGTCAAATGTAGCTACAATAGCTACATATAGCTATTGCCGTTATCATTGGGAATTGGCAGACCTGTATATATGCGAGTATCCCATAGGGAGCCTCGTATATATAAGATAATGCACTGGCTTACAAGGTCAAGGTAAATATTGTTAGGTCAATGTATTCTCTTATTAGCTCACATGAGACGAAGTCTCTGGTGGAGCTATAGTCATCACTCCTCGTCCATCGTCCGTCCATCGTACCGTCCATCCGTCAACAATTCTTTAAACATCTTCTCCTCTGGAACCATCAGACCGAATGGGTTCATATTTGGTGTGGATGTTCCCTAGGTGACTCTCATTCAGATTTGTTCAAATGAGGTCATCAGGTCAATTAGTTGAGAAAGCAGGGCCACAACTCTTATTCCTTCATAGTAATTCTTAGAACGACTTCTTTTCCAGAACTATAAGGCCGAATGGGTTCATATTTGGTGTGGATGTTCCTAGGTGACTCACATTCAGATTTGTTCAAATGAGGTCACCAGGTTGATTAGTTGAAAAACCAGGGCCATAACTCTAATCCTTCATAGTAATTCTTAGAATGACTTCTCAAGAAACATTGGGCTGATTTAGCTTATATTTGGTACGGAGGGACCTTGTGTGACTGGGGTTCAGATTGTTCAAATGGGGTCACTGGGTCAAATAGGGGCAGAGCCAGGGACATACATGTAACTCTAAAAACAAAAAATTACATTTTTGCATTTTGACCTTTAATTTTTTTTAGACACATCACAGCCTCATATTTCTTACCTAGATTTGTCTTAGCACGTTCTTCGTCTGTATGGATTTTGGTATTGTTTATTTAACCCTTTCCACTCTTGTTTTTATATAGAATTCATCCAAGCCAGGATCAATCATTTTTCATCTGATCGACACCAAATTTTGTATATGAATTTTTGACACCAATATACAGATCAAGTTCAAATATGGGTTTGATACGATATATTTTAACAGTTATAGCCCTTTATAATTCACACCTGTTTGCCATGCACTATGCATTTTAAAGATATAAATGATACCACTGAAGGCTGTATTATTTAAGGAGAAAATTTATCACTATGGACACTTGATACTTCTGGCTGGAGACTGCTTGCTTGCAGACATGTTTACCATTTGTCAAACTGTGATTGATGACTCTTTATCCCAGTTATCTGTGCAATATTAAGTTAATCCACCTGTTGAAACAGGTTCATGGCATTAGTTAAACACCTATTCTACAAGAATAAATAGGAATAGT
Source organism: Siphonodentalium dalli (assembly GCA_032622095.1). NCBI lineage: Eukaryota > Metazoa > Mollusca > Scaphopoda > Gadilida > Siphonodentaliidae > Siphonodentalium > Siphonodentalium dalli. The sequence goes on from CP136064.1 coordinate 18,655,141, forward strand.
CTATTGTTCATTTCGTCAAGCCTGGACATAGTGTGTCTGACATTTGCAGAATGAGGTCCCCAGAGGGTGAATTTAGTGTTGCTACCCCGTACAGCAGGCTAGCATAAACAAATACACCCTCCAGGGACCAAATTCTGCTTAGGCCTCATCTTCTGAGAAGTATCCTAAGTATCAAATTTCGTTTTAGTTACTTTTTGACTTTTTCCCACCTGTTCAGTTTCAATGTCCCCCTAATTTGCAGAAGATAAAATGCATAATTGAGGTGTTCAATGGGTGTGCATCACCAACTTCAACTGTAGAACTTCAATCTGTTCCTAGTTTTCTATTGGCATTTGAGGCCTAATCAGACTGAGGATGAATTCGGTGATGCTAGCCTGCCTTTCCGAATAGTGTCATTAAATTCACCTTTTGGGGACCTTATTCTGCAAATGTCAGACACACTAAATTCAGGCTTGGCGGTTTCATATTATTTTCTTAACCACCACTTATCCAGATGAAATCATACCAGGGACATAACTCTTTTAAAAAAAATGTTGTTAAATTTAAATCTGCTCAAATTAAAAAAAAAAAAGAATGAACAAAATTCAAATTTAAAATGAACAAAAAAATTCAAAGATTTTGTTTCATTTAACCTTTGATTTTTTTAGCTCACCTGAGACTATAGTCATCACTCCTTGTCCGTCCATCTGTCCATCCGTCAACAATTTTTCTCTGGAACCATAAGACCGAATGGGTTCATATTTGGTGTGGATGTTCCCTAGATTTGTTCAAATGAGGTCACCAGGTGCTTCTGCCACCTTGGTCCCAAAAATAATATTTACTAAAATTCTTGACAGAGAATCATTAATAAGAAGCATTTACTTTGGCTCTAACTGTATGCGGGGTATGCCTACACATGTCAAGTGAAATCTGACATTTTTATAAACATTCCCTGGAGATCTGCTAGAGGTCATTAATTCCCAATTACAACAACAATCTGATATGTATTGTTCAAATCTTTCATAATGACATTTAACACATCCACCACTTCACTAGAACATAATTGCAAACTTGAAAAGTGTTCTTTGAAAGAACCACCAAGTCTATTTAGCTCAGATCAGTAGTGAACAGTTGGTAATTTCGAGGTAGATATTCACCGATCTACATACATGAAACCCCTCTAGCCACCTATCCTATTTAGATCTACTTCTTTTAAAGTGATTATGAAAACTTCTGACTGTCGTGGTCTCCAGAGTCCCAGTCTTATCAGTCTTTGCAGTCTGGTGAGCGACCCCACAGTCTTTGACTGTCTTGTATATGTGAGGTTCCCTTTCGGAGACTCAAATATAACAAACTGGCACAGGGTTTTCGCAAATTTCTGGAAGCTCCAGTCATGGATGGGTTTACATCAATGGGAGCCCATTTCCTATGTGTATTTGTTGTGAACTTCTCTCTTACATGTTATTCCGGTGTTGTGCCCTTTACTCTTGTGTTTCCTTGGATACGCACTCAATCATAGTGTTTCCTTGGATACGCACTCAATCATATTATGCCCCCGACCCCCGCAGGAAGTCCGTCTGTCCGAACACATCACCTTGTAACTCAGATTGCTATTTCGTATTTTATAGAAAAACTTGGCTGCCAACGGCCATCTTGGATTTTACTCGTTGTATGACCAAATCCTTCGGCGCACCAAGAGGTCAACTCCCTAATCCAATTATCACCAATCTTCATATGAATCTTTGTGGGGTGACATCTAGATGGGAGCTATCTCAGATTTTGCTCTTTATCTATTAGTATTACTGCATCCTTTGACGCTCCCAACAGCCAAATTGTTTCATCCGATTAATCCCAAACTGTTTGTGCATCTTCATGGTAACATCTAGTTACGTGAGCATATAAACTGTCTGAGTTACATATCGCTCATTGGACTAATATATGGCATGATCCCATTTCGAAGTTAATCTACTGTGTCATTGACACTTTCATTACCAGAGTAACGACCGTTGTTTGACTTGCAAATTTGTGAATTTTGTCTCTACGAATGCAAGTCTGAGTTTAGTGTGCCTGTCATTTGCAGAATGAGGTCTCCAGAGGGTGGACTTAGTGACGCTATCCCACACAGTGGGCTAGCATAACTAAATTCACCCTCTGGGGACCTCATTCTGCATGGCCGCATCTGCTATGGAGACATAGACTCAGATTGAAGTTCCCAAATGGTGAATATTGTGATGTACACCCATTGGGAACCTCGACTATGCAATGTGTCATCTGCCAATTTGGGGATATACAGAAACTAAACTAATAAAAGGTCGGTAGACCTTATGTCCGCCTCTAATCGTCGGCTTCATACGACCGTTGTTTGCGCATAAAAACCTGTCTTTAGTGTTAGTAAACCTACATACCAAATTTAATTTCATTCAGTACACATTTACTAAAGTTATCATCCGGAAACCTCAAATTGGCAAAAATTCTAAGTAAAAAAGGGACATAACTCTGGTGAATATTGGCGGGCGGAACCCGAATTCGAACTTGACCTGTGTTTTGCTGGGAGAAAGACACATACCAACTTTGGTTCAGATCAAATAATCCAAACTGGAGTTATCGGTCGGAAACCAAAAATGTTAACAGACGGTAAAATTCTAAGTCGAAAAAGGGGCATAACTCTGGTGAAAATTGGCGGACGGAACCAGAATTCGAACTTGACCTGTCTTTTCTGCTAGTAAACCCACATACCAAATTTAATTTAATTTGGTTTACTCTTAACTAAAGTTATCGTCCAGAAACCTCGGACGGACGGACGCACAGGCTGATTATAAAGATCCTCCGAACCCGTTGGGTCGGCGGACAATAAAGACATAGAAGATATGTGAAGAAGTTTCCATAGAAATTTGATAATAAAGAATCTTTATAACTAAATTCACCCTGTGGGGACCTCATTCTGCAAATGACAGGCACACTAAACTCACCTGATCTCCATTGCTGACTTGGACAGCACCATTTTGTGAACTTTAAACCACACTTTACTTCATTCACCGCGTATGAATCGTACAAAAAAAATTTGGTATACCCCTCCGCTTACCCGAAAGGTGCCATTTCAGTGATGTAATAATTTTTGGTGATCCTCCCTGAACGCTCATCCCTGACTCCGACTGTGCCACTAATGTCTTTTCCAATATTGAATCAACACCATGCAGTTGTAATCGATGACAAATAAGTTTGTACCAATGGTTGTCCCTTTCTCCGATCCCTATACCTGACATGGATGGCGACATTTAGGTATTTACCATTCCATTCCTTATATATCTAGGAAACTATTATAAAGTGGTAGATATATAGGTGACAAAAATGTTTTATTAATATTTGCGCCCCTATCCCTGAATGATGGCACCGCCTATGTACATTTAAACCCCAATATCATGGATATGACTATAATTATAAGTATGGTGGACAACAAATTTCATCGAATTTGCCACCACCCCTTCCATTTTCCGCTCTGACACCGACACTGTCACTTTTAAGTCTTTAGAAACTTGTAACCAACACTATTTTCTTCCTGTTGGACCTCTCTAGATGGTCCCCAGTTTATTCCTATAACGGACAGACAGACATTCGCAAATTGATCAGAATATTGTAAACAGTTTTAATCCATGTTATTTAGAGGTTGTTACTCGGTTAGTTTGATATCGGCCGAGACATATCAGGCCGATGTATCTTCACACCAGCCTGAGACCGACGGGTCATATGAAGTTACCGAGACTGAGCTGATATGTCTCGACCGATATTAAACTAACCAAGTAATAATTAACCCCGTTATAATTATATCAACTATATGGTAATACCATTACTATCCATTTCAGTGTCAGTTCGTCGGTGTAACATATATGACATATATAAGTTTGAATTGACAGCAGGTAGAATATAAACGAATTCACTAAAATAATAAGATATTTACGAGTTGTAACTTTGTGTATGACCATGCACGTTAATATGTCCAAGTAGATATTCGTGATTTCCACATATTTCCATTGAATTTGCGGAGTATAACAGTTCGAAATGGCATGAAACATTCGCCATTGATATTAGCCGAGGTCGATATTTGGTCACTGAAGGCAAAATGTAATATCTATTTAAACATTATTACAATAAAGTACATAATGAGTGAATAAGCATTGTGCCCATGGGACCCGGAATTAAGCTTAAAGGGGTCGTCTGCAACTGTCTTGTGAATAATCTCACACAATGGGAGTGCTTACAGACTTTTAAAGCTATGCATATTGGGCCGTATTGGCGTGTGTTAATGCGCTTATCAACGAGATTACACCATTAGATACCAATTATTAATTTCCATTCGTTTCGACCAATTTTGGCAATTTGGATGCTTTTTTTCCACATGTCCCTGATGCGACAACCCCACTATGAGTATATACCTTAATATGCCCCACCCACAAAACAAACAAAATGGCCGCGGGCGAAGATCAGGGTCTACTGGATGAATATATAATTTGTTGCAGCACAGTGAGAAAATAAGGACAAACATAGCAGTGCATACGGTATATATAATCATTGTGTGGTTGTCGCACCAGGGGACATGTGGTATTTTCATCCCTGGCGATAAAATCAGCCTTAAAACTCACTCCCGATTATTTGTCGAACCTACGCCCACTTTGACTAGCTCTCGCTGGTTGGAGATGTCCATGAAATAGAGCGCACAACTAATGCTGCTAATCAGCTAATATTTCTGGCGTATGCAGTTTTATAGTACTGTGTATATAGATATAATACATGTAAATTATGATAACACACAGACGCTTGATTAGTCCATTAAAAAAATATTTTTAGGACTGTTAGTACGATAAATGGAACAAAAACCCACTGATTCCATTCATATTTGGTGTATCTTTCACAACAATATTTCGATCAGATTCGAAAAACAGGTTTGTCGGATTAGTTTGACCTGATTTCCGCTAGTTTGCCCCTATGTTGAGTATTTTTAGCTGTGTATTTAGCGCGATAACTTGAACAAACGTCAACCGCGATTCTTTTCATATATGTCACAATCCTGCAAGATCGGTGTTGCAAACGGTGTAGAAAATCCAATATGATCACAGAAGGTATGTTGGTTTACAATTTGATTAATTCTTTTTGTTAACTATCGTTTTCAGCACGGGCCCTGGTTATATACTTGAACAAAATATATCACAGAATTCATAGGTCACCTCTTTCGTCCATAAAATTAGATTATCTGTTGCATTATCGCGATCAAACTGTTTTGTTTTGCTTATTTGGTGAGGTGGCGCAGTGTCTCTATTCTACTCAATTAACACTTTCAGTGCCAGGTCAGATTTTTGTATCAACCCATGCATATACCCTGTGCCAATGCATTCTCTTATATATGCGAGTCGACCATAGGTCGCCTCGCATATATAAGAGAATATGCAGTGGCCTAACAATTTTTCATCATTTGTTATTATTTTTTACAATTTTTTACAATTTTAATAATTTTTTCTTATATTCTTTAACAGACTTATTTTGTAGGTTTAGTGCCAGGGAATCTTACGTTTTTCATGGGCATCAAAATTATTACTATGTATACTTGGTGATAGTTTTGAGTTATAACATGCCCCTAAGGTTTTAACCAGTTTGTTTTTAAATTCGCTATAGCATGCTTAAGCATACCCAAAAAATTCAACCCAAAAAAAATACAATTTTTTTTATATTTTGTTAGGGCCGATTTTACAGACCCTAAATTAGGGCCGATGAGATCGGCCCCTGGCACTGAAAGGGTTAACACTAAAATAAACTGATTAATCACACGGGTTTCTTCGCACATCGAGGTGAATAAGTCTGAGGAATAAATTACGCAAATGTGACTATAATGTGTGGACATAAAACTGGCTATTTTTCAATATTTCGAGTGAAAATGAGCTTTAAAAAAAACACCCTATCATGACGGTGTACATAGTGATAGTTGAGACAGTAATACTAACGGTGTATTCGACATGATTAACCACACCAAGACAGAGCAGATATATACCCATATATATACTTCAACTTAGTGGTGGCGGCAGGGTTCAACCTCAGAGGAGAAAATACCGGGCGATCAAAGCGTCTCTTCGACATTTCAAGAGTGTATTCAGCGAGAACCAGATAGCATTTTTGAATAATTAGATTTTATTGCTGAAAAAGTTCGCAATTGAGATTTGCACATTATGTTAAACTATTGTCATATTTGTTGATGTTTGTTATCTCCTTGTATATATTTTATTATAATTGCAAAGAAAAGATTGATGAATTGGACATTGAATCAGCACCAAATGTTTCAAAACCCAAGTTCCCAAATCTGACAAATCATTAAAACTCATAACAAACGAGGAATAGACTATAAGCTGCAAACGATTTGAACTAAGGGATTATTGACACATCGACCTCGTCCAAGTACCCCTGGAAACAATAGCTGTCGGCAGATCGAGATGTTCCCCACGAGGCTATGGCATACTCTTGTCTTATATAGCCCCATGCACATATCTAATTCATCAAATCCATCCTTAAAATAGCATTTGATTTGTTTATATTTGGGTTAACAGACGAAGTTGTAGTTTTATATATATATACTTGACACAAACATATCTTAGTCGCTGTAAACTTTGATATCCAAGACTTAGTGACTACAATGTTAAGGTTGTGTATTTTGTTGTGATTTGTGTTGACCCCGTGACATGTCTAAATTTTCTTTCAAATGGTAAATATCATGCAAGTTCAATATATTCGAGTTGATGTATATATAATCACCTACATATTAATTTCGCCACTAATATGTTAGCCTGTATCCAAAGAAAGAATTTGATTGAATTTGGTTCATGTAATTGTTTTCATTTTGAACATGCGAAACGGCTTATAGACATGCATTATATATAGTACTTATATACCTTACCCGTGCGTGTATTTAAATTAGCGCAGTACTATTTTTCGCATATGCATGGGTGCGCGACTTAAAAACTGAGAGAAAAATATCTATGCGCTAAACACTACCTCTGAACTCAACGCAAATGACCGGAACCGCGCACGCGAGTTTTGAACAAAACTCAAAACCCTGACTGGCACCTCAAAAAATCCCAGCAATGGGAACGTTGAGAAACCGGTGTATCGTATCGACGGTACGTTAACTTCATCCACCAAAGAAAAAGCGGACGCTTTTTCGGACGCACTCAGTCGAGCTCATCAAGTTCAAATTGGCCCACAATTTGACGACGACTGGAAACAGGAAGTTGACAACCTAGTCAGTCAACTACCGCCTTGTGGAAGATATACGCAGTGGCTTCCACAAAAACTGGGTAACTGGTACAGTGCTACTTGACGTTGAAAAAGCGTTCGACAGCGTCTGGCACAACGACATCCGGTACAAGTTACACAAGTATGGCCTCCCGGTCAAACTTGTAAGGCTCCTCTCATCTTTCTTCACCGACCGCTCAATAAAGGTGAGGGTGGACATGCAGAGAAACATCGGACTCTGTTCCACTGAACGCTGGTACACCACAAGTGTCGGTTTTAAGCCATGCAGTGCTCTACATTTTCTACGTCAATGACATTGAAATAGACCCGAGGCATCAGGTGCAACTGTCTCAGTTCGCAGATGACCTGGGTCTGTGGACCACTCATGGAAGTACAAAGTATGTGGAGCTCAGACTGAGGCGGGCCCTCAGTGACCTAGAAAGGTGGTGCTCGAAATGGCGCGTTAAGCTTAATGCGAACAAAACACAATTTGCGCTGTTCTCGAAGCGACGACGCAAGATGGCGGTCAAACTCAATGTCTATGGTTTAGACTTGGTTGCCTCGAAAGAAGTGACCTTCCTAGGCGTCACATTGAACACAAACTCACAATGCTAACCCATGTGAAGCAGGTTGCCACAAGGGCCATGCTACGAGTTAATCTCCTCAGACGGCTGAGAGGAACTTCCTGGAGAGCTAGCATGGCCATACTGCTTAGAGTCTACAAAACGTTTGTAAGACCTATCATGGAATACTCATCTGTAGTTACTAACCTGGCATCATGCACATCACGCGAACCACGCGTGCTTCGGGTGGTCCAAAACAAGGCCCTGAGAATAGCACTGCAAGCACCGTATCACACCCGTATTGTAGATATGCTACCATCGCTGAAGTGGAACCCATCAGGGAGCGCCTGCGCGATTTGGCAGAAAGTACACTTGTGAGAATGGACGGCAGTGACATCATGAGGGAGTGTTTACAACGCAAAGAGCTTCTCTGTGGCTGAACAGACCTGCAGTTCAATAGGCTTATTGCACCGTCCCGGGCTTAGGATACGCAGTCCAGCAGACTATGCTAGACCGTCCCGTATTCTGCACCAGGAAAATCCCGCAGTCTAATAGGAATATTGGACCGTCCCGGGCTAAAATCAGAAGAGAATACGCAATACAGTGGAATCACTGGACCGTCCCGTACCCTCGTTGGAACCCATAGTCCAATACGATACAAACAAATGGCAAAGACCTGAAATACCCTGGAAACTACAGGCCTATTAGCCTACTTGGCTGCATCGGCAAGCTATTTGAAGCAGTAATCGAATTCAGATTCCGAAACCACGTGGAGGAGAAGGCATTTTTCAACAAGTGGCAGAGGCCATACCGAAACGAATGCGAAGGGACAAGCTGCAAGTTACCCACGACGACGCTGACACAACCTGGACTAAAGACTTCTCCACCCGACCCACGACCTGACTGAAGGAAGAAAAAGACAAAGAAAATCAAGACAGGGCGATCTTACGGTCAGCTCAATACCGTCCTAGTGCCGCCCTTCTGGCGGACACTAAATTGTTTCACTGCTACACGCTACATTTTAATACCAGTAAGGTATAATCTATTTATTTCCATATAATTGACTACCCTACGAAATCTCCACCTGCGATGTTGACGTACATGTACACACGACTGTGATTCCGCGCAAGTGGAAGTAACCAAAGATACGCCACGATTTTGCAGCTAAAATCAAACAGTGCTTAACGATAGACTTTCCACTTACGATTTAATCGTTCACTTAAATTCCAACATTTACTGGATATTTACTTGTTTCATTTCATCATGCAAGCAATCTAAGAGTCCTTCACAGAAGACGAGGAATCATTAATGGAAGAGGTACCATCCGACGATGTGCCAAGTGCATGACTTCGGTCTATGTAGGCCTATACTTATTGCATATGTGGGAAAAAATTATAACATCTTAACCACCAAACTTCATATGATCTTCGGGGTGACCTCTAGATGTGAATCTTTTGTAAATTTACAGGCATGATTAGCATCACCTCTAGATGAGAGCTAACGAATTTGAACGATTTTCGATTAAAAACACGACCGCCGGCATCCATTTTGTATTTTACTCTTTTCATGACTAAAATCATTTGGCACACGCTGCATGCCACATCTTTCATCTAAATTTCATATGGTTCCTTGGTGTGACTTCTAGATGGAAGCTTATTCCCAATTCTTCCGAAATTTATTAAAAACACGGGCGCATGGAGTCATCTTGGATTTCCACATTGTGGCCCAGAAAAGAGTCGTGAAACCGACGGTCTCTGGCAAAATTGCGGATGAAGATGGATAACTATAAAATCAATTGGTAATACGGCCAACTTTCGCGATACTCAAGTGATAATACGGCCACATTTCGTTCAACAACATGTTGATAAATGACACTTTTTGGGAAATTTTATACCATAGCTGACAGCGTTCAGCGTTATTTTGTTGTAATTAATCGATTCTGATAACTAAAGCGTATTTTGAAGAAATTATGTTGTTACTTGATGATAGATAAGATAAGATAAGATAAATTGTTACTTGATGATAGATAAGATAAGATAAGATAAATTTATTGACAGATGCGCCCACTCGAGGCCGATGTCAAAACAGTTACATAAATAAAATGTGATTATAAGTATAGTAACATAAATATATTAATGTTCAAAGTGTGGTGATTCACAACGTTTATGTAGAAATAGTTGGACAATGTTGCAGATGATATTACATGTTTTGGGTTCATCATTTCACAAGATGATTAAGAATTTATGTTGGTCAGCCATATTAAAGGTCTGAATATTGTCGCTTATGGGAACAGTCTGATCGGTTTGAGTAGCTTTATATCTCGAGTCATCAAGAACTAAGGAAAACCAATACAACCGTTTCATCGTCTCTAGCTGACCTGTTTTTTCACGACGCCAGTTCACGCTGAACAACGTTATAGGGAGAGCGAGACGGAGATTTGGACATTTTCGGTTGATCATTCTTCGGAATAAATGTCAAATTGCTATGAATGACCATGGATTTACGGTAACATTGAGTGACATTGACGGCTTGGAGCCTATGTTCAACCTCATCGAGTCGCGACTCGGTTGAACATAAACTCCAAGCCGCTAATGTCCCACCATGTTACCGTCAATCCACCACAATAACTTATAATGTTCATCTTTATATATGCTATCCTACATGAATACGAAGCGAACACGTTATTTCGCTACATCGAAATCTTATTTTAGTCGGCACTTATCATGCTCTGTGCGGTGATATATATAGGCTTTGCACATAGCCACACGTTTCTTTTCGAGTCTGCATATATGGTGCGGTGCTGGACACATTCGTGATCGGAGATCAGCAGGTGTCAAAGACGATTTAGCTGGTATTGTTGGGAGCATATTGATCTGACTTAATTATTGAGGCCACCCACAGAGTCTCAGTCCGAAACGTCGTTGTGTATTGTTGAAATTTATTGAATAATTCGTGGGTGACCGAGAAGAAACAAAAAGCCATTAATATTGAAAAAGAATGTATAGAAAAAAAAGTTGACCTTTCTAGTATTGACCACATGTTGAACAAAGGAACGAACTACGCCATTCTTTGCGTCTGGCGTCATAGATGTATCTTCACCTTTTGTTTTATGGTGGCGATATACAGTTTATTGCACACTTGAAGCAATAAATTCTGCTGATGATGCAGACAAGCCTGCCGTCAGAGAAGTTTTAGAACAGTCAGATATAGTCTTAGTCTGGTATAGTCTTAGTCAGGTATAGTACTCTGGTATATCCTTAGTCAGGTATATTCTTAGTCTGGTATAGTCTTAGTCTGATATAGTCTATGTCTGGTATAGTCTTAGTCTGGTATAGTCTTAGTCTGCTATAGTCTTAGTCTGGTATATTCTTAGTCAGGTATATACTTAGTCTGGGGTAGTCATAGTCTTAGTCTGGTATATTCTTAGTATGATATAGTCTTAGTCTGGTATATTCTTAGTCTGGTATATTCTTAGGTCGTTGAAGTCAAAAGTCTAGATTGCAGGGTCAATCTAGAACAAATTGTTCGAAAGGCGATTTCGGTGTAAAAAAAACATGCGCAAATGTCCAAGGAACAACATAATTATCTAAAATCCGCGTTGGGGAAACTTTTGTTGTCTATATTACGATAAGTTCTCGAAATAAATCATTTTATAAGTTCACCCATACAGAGCCCCAGACAAACATGAGCAGACGACACTCTTCTATATGCTTCTATATATGTGTGGGGCTCCCTGCAGGGTAATGGATGTTTTTTTATTTTATGTCCTAAAAATTGTAAGAAACATTTATTTAAAATAATGATAAAAAATTGTTAGGCCAATGCATTCTCTTATATATGCGAGGCGACCTATGATCGACTCGCATATATAAGAGAATGCATTGGCACAGGGTAAAAAAAATCCCGACTTACGACTGGATTTGATATGGCGGGTAACAAATATTACGAATATGGACGTTATGTAACATGCAACCGGGGGTATAAACTAACCGAGCGGTCTAACGACTGCATGCCATAAAAAGGAATATGATTCCGACTCGTGGGTCGCCCAGACGCCCAAGGGGATTTTAATGTCTGGGTTGATTCTACTTAAATTGCTGCCACCACCCTTATTTTTCTAAGTGCTCAAGGGAAACACTACACTATACCCCTAACAATAGAGACTGACAGTTTCCAGCTAACTGTCTAAGTTCTGCCCGTGGCAGGACTTTGTCAGTTTTAACCTCGTAAAACTGCACACTTAGTCTCTATACACTACACAGACTTGGCCTTGCCAATCTGTAAACACAATAGAGACTGACAGTTTCCAGCTAACTGTCTGTTCAAGTTCTGCCCGTGGCAGGACTTTGGCAGTTTTAACCTCGTAAAACTGCCCACTTAGTCTCTATACACTTTCAAGGTTTACCACTTAGGGTAACACCTTAATTAATTAAGCTTTTATGCTTCGATCTTAAAGATTCGAGCTTTTGCTTCGAGCTCTTAGGCTTCGAGCAAGCTTACATTGAATTGAGCAGTGACCCAACTGAGGTTCTCCGGTCTGAGACCTCCTTTTATACCCATCTCAGGGCACCTGGTGGCACAAAGTTGCAACCAATCAGAATCGTTGAAACCCAGCCAATCACAGGCTAGATTGAGAGCACCGATCTGCTTCTATATTTGCGATAGGGGATTTCCCTTTTAGCTTGCAGTCTAATTTTAATGGCGGCCGTGTATTCGTAATGCAAAAATATGCCGTCATATTTTTGGATCAAAACTCACTTATTTGACATTTCCTTGGGTTGGCATTTGTTCGGGGTAATATAGTGATGTATACCCGACAATTGCCTTATAATTTCAACAAATGGGACTTTGTTGTTTTCTTACTATTTATGGAAATCGGGAAGCACCGGGTTGATTTCTTTTATGTGCGTCGAAATTTGGGGTGTTTTATAATTGAATATATTTGACTTTCCCGAACTTTTCCAGGGTTTGGATAATTGTGGAGGGGTGCATTGATATATGATTGTTATAGGCATAACAACCATATATCATGGGAAGTTACCATTTTGATGTGAAAATTCGCTATTTGTGATAACCGAGGTCGCAGGCCAAAAAGCTTCCGACATTGCCGGAGACGCACTCGCTTCAATGTTAAATACATAAATGTGCGACCTCAAAACTTCCAAATAAATGCTTCTAAATGTGTCCTGATATGATCTGAATGTGGGGGAATATAATTTGGGTTAATATAATATGTATAGCTTATTGGAACGATATTTGTGTGATGGATCTGTGCTCCGCATAATTACATTCTTGTCAAGATGATTTTGTCTGACACGTAAACAGGAAGTGACTTTTAGTCGGGACTTGCAGCTTGTGTGCAACTTGTTGCCGGATCGTATGTGAATCCTGTGTTCGTCACACCACCCACGCCTTCGAAAATGCATGCGTCCCTGCATGCGGAAAATCTTTTATTGCAAACTGAGGATATTAATCTGTTGACAGATAGCTTGGACAGATGTTACTATCTGGCCTTTGGAAGGAGGTCTGCCTAAGGTCGCATGACACTGATACAATGCCTGGATTCTCGCGGCTTAATGTCCAAGTCCAAATTTAAAATAGTAGTGATCTTCCGGGGAGAATGATATAGAAATTCTATTTGAAAAGATCATGGTGACAAGCTCGGAGAAAGATAATTTGTCACTTGATAAATCAAGATGACGTTCAGTCTCGCTTTCAACTTTATTCATGAAGGCGTCATCAACAGAAAAGAATGGTGTGATAGTCTAGGCGAACAAACTGGATGTTCTTACATGGGTTTACTCCAAATTACCGAAGTCCACAATAGGGCCAGGCCTCGCATGGACCCTGCACCCTATTCCTATTAATTATCAGGTTTCCACAATAGGGCCATGCCACACATGGACTATGCACCCTAGTACTGATCAATTAATCACCGGACTTCCCAGGCCTCACATGGACTCTGTATCCCAGTACCACCACCGTGGTCTGTGCAAAAAGACGATCACACTAATTCAAAGAAAATTTGATGAATAAATGCAAAAACATAAACAAGTTATTCAAGGAAGTCTGATTGGTTGCAACAATTTCAACATCTTCAACTTCGATCAATTCGTGGTTTTTAAACAGATTTCAACTAGGTGTAAGCCAAAGAATATTTGGATCGGGTTCAGATTTGTGCAGATTTTTTATCACTGGACGGGCCAGCAAGCCGGCCTACTCTTACCACGAAACATCACAGTGGATTTTTAACGTGCTCAGGGGGTTACTTTCCCTGAACACGGCACAGCCATTTTACGAGGGCACGCCCATCCCTCGACATCTAGTCATGGTGCTATTCCTGCAAATAGCACCAAGGGGTTGTGTTTGCATTTAAGCTCTGACCATCTGGGACTCGATGCTCCCCCAGATAGTCACCACTTCCCTTTACACAATATATATAAAGAACACAATAATTTTATACAAACAATGATTTAATCAATCAAACATATTTTTTTTTTTTTTTTTTTTTTTTTGTATATTTTTTTTTGTATATATATATATATATATTTTTATCATCTTTTTCTTCTTACATCATCTCTTTCTTGCTTCTTACATCTCATATTCATCTTCCAGTTTTACAAAGAAAGTTTTTGGAACAACCAATTTTTCCTTGAGGGATTTCCACATCCTCAAAAGTTAACCATTGACTGGAACAACCAATTTTTCCTGAGGGATTTCCACATCCTCAAAAGTTAACCATTGACTGGAACAACCAATTTTTCCTTGAGGGATTTCCACATCCTCAAAAGTTAACCATTGACTAAAGTGTCCTTTACTGCTGGTTGGGGAAAATCATTATTGGCATGGCCATGAGCCCCATGGCAAACATTGGCGTTTGTAGATTGCATTGTGTGCCTTTATCTTCAAATGTTTTTCTGTCTCTGGCTAGGCTCGCTGAAGGCCTAAAACCTGTTCTTCTTATGCTGGCAGGAGGTACCGGCTCTGTGGATTTAATGTTAGTTTTAGCAGTTGCTGTTTTCGAGCAAATTGGCGACTTAGGTGGGGTTGGTGATTTGTCAACTGTTTCCATATCAGAACTTGAGCTCGAGCTTGAGCCTGCACTGCCCACAGCTAGTGATGATGAGGAAGAGGACGAGGGTGAGGGTGACACAAACTCCTTGCTCACGAAGCGTCTCTTTTTGACAACTTTCCTCTTTGGTGAAGTTTGAGTTGAAGTGAGGTTGACGGATTTTGCTGCTTGTGTTTTTGTTGGAGTTTCTATTTTTGCCTTTTTTGGTGCGGACACTGGTGAAGGGCAGGTGGGTTTACGGTTAATCCTGCCCAACGTAACAAGATTTCCTGGGTCTTGATTTTTCCAGCTATGTGTGCTGGAAGTAGGGGATGTGAGTTTAACCGCTGGAGGTGTGGCATCAGCTGAGGTTTTAGTTGCTGCTGGTGCGGCAGCAGTTACAAGTTTAGTGGCCGGAGGTGTAGCAGCGGTTACAAGTTGATTGGCTGGAGGTGTGGCAAGTTGATTGGCTGAAGATTTGGCAGCAGTTACAAGTTGATTGGCTGGAGATGTGGCAGCAGTTACAAGTTGATTGTCTGGAGAAACAGTTAAACCTGTGTGTACCATAGGAATGGGAACTGTCAATAGTGGTCGAACTGCAGGTGTGGCGCGAGGCATGTCTCTGTTGTACCTATGATGCCACCCTCTGTCGTTCCTGTTTCGACCCCTGTTACCAACTTGAAAAAAATTTCTCCCTCTCGCCCTGCCACGAGGGTTCCAGTGTGCAAAGCTTCCCCCTGGGGTTTGCGCAATCTGTCCAATGTGTTGTATCTCATGTTGTTTAGCTTTTTGCATCGTGTCAAACGATGCATCGCACGTTGCGCAGTTAAACCTTCTTTTCCCACAGGGTACTATGTGGGCATCATAGATAGCTTCCGTGGCCTGCCATTCGCCACATATCTGGCAGCGCCTGCCCTCATTCATATTAGAAATATTAGATTCAGCCATCTGGGGAAGAGAAGAAAAATAAACTTTAGAGGGGAATTTTTATAAAGTTTTGTCAGACTACAGTAGTACCACCAAATATTCGTAGGGCTTGTGAAGAGAATTTTTGTTAAGGACTTTATGGTAGTGTAACAGTTAATTATCAAGTACATAGTCCGACATCCATCTTGGGGCATGTCGGGTTCGTTTTGGGACCTCCATTGTCTCTTCATCAATCAAATGATCATTTATTTCAATGTTATCAATCAAATTATCATTTATTTCAATGGTTTGTGGGCATATGTCTGGTGACTCTTCACCTTGGAGAGTTTGGGATTTACACAGTTTGAGACGGTCAACATGAATCACCTGAGATTTCTTTTTGTTGAGCTCTATCACATAGAGGAGGTTGCTAAGTTTCTTTAAAATCTTATGGGGCCCTCTCCACATTTTAGTCAACTTTTTAGTACAACCCTCCATGACTCTGGGGAAATACACATATACTTGATCATTTACATTTAAATTGTTCCATGACAGGCGGGTATCATGATATCTCTTTTGTCTGCTCATTTCGGCACTCAAATGTTGTCTTACCAACTGATGGGCTTCTTCTAAGTTTTCTTGAAGCTTCCAAACATATTCTACAAATGGTGTTGTTTTTAAATGGTCAGGCAAGCCATACATTAACTCAAGGGGGGTAGATACTTCTCTCCCAAGCATTAGTAAGTTTGGAGTGGCTCCTGTTGACTCCTGAATGGCACATCTGTATGCCATCATTACATAGGGCAGGAACTTGTCCCAGTCAGTTTGGTGCTCATTTACATAGTGGCTCAACATAAGGGTTTTGTTAAACCTCTCTACCATACCATCAGACTTGGGGTGATATGGTGTGGTGTGGGTTTTTGTGATTTGGAGTAATTCACAAACTTCTTTGAAAAGATGGCTTTCGTATTGAGAGCCTTGGTCTGAATGCAAAGACATGGGAACACCAAACCTGCATATGAATTCTTCAACAAGGACCTTGGCAACAGTCTCAGCTGTTATATTTCTGAGAGGATAACTCTCCGTCCATTTTGTGAAGTAATCAGCAATTACTAAAATGTATTTGTTTCCACTATGTGTTTCAGGGAGTGGTCCCAAGATATCAGTTGCTACCCTCTGCATAGGGACACCTGTATGTTCAATGTTCATTGGGGCTTTAGGACGTTTCAATGGATTTTTCTTTTGCGAGCACTTTGTGCAGCCTGCAATATACAGTCGAGTGTCTTTTTGAAGTCCGGGCCAATAGAATTTCTCCCGGATTTTTCCCAGAGTTTTGAAAACTCCCAAATGGGCTGATGTTCTATTGTCATGGTATTGGGAAAGAACTTCTCTCCTTTTACACATTGGAATAATAACTTGTAATTTGGGACTATCTTTGTCCCACTTCCGATAAAGAATGCCATTTTCCATAAGGAGAAGTCGTCTCTGTGCCCACAAAGATTTAATGACATGTCCTTCACCTTTGATGTCATTATATGTTGGGAAACATTTCTCAGTTACCCATTTAGTAACTGTTTGAAGATCAACATCTTCCCCTTGGAATTTTGATGATTCGCCACTTGGGGGGTCAGTTAAAGTTGTGACAGCAAGTGCAGTCAACTTTGGGTGATCCTCATTGCGACCACATTGTTTGCAAGGAATGCGACTCAAGCCATCTGCATTCCTATGCTGGGTGCCAGGGCGATGTTGGATCTCCATGTCAAAGATAGAAAGTTTAGATATCCATCTTGCAATTTGCCCCTCAGGGTCTTTGAATTTCATGAGCCACTGAAGTGATCCATGATCTGTTCTTATTTTGAACTTTCTCCCATAAAGGAAGTGGACATAGTATTTGGTGAAAAAGACAACTGCAAGTAATTCTTTCTTTGTGACACAATATTTTAGTTCACTTTTTGAGAGGCATCTACTTGCAAATGCTATGGGTCTTTCAACTCCATCAACAATCTGAGAAAGTACTCCACCGATGGCAAAGTCACTGCTATCGGTGTCGAGAATGAAGGAATCTTCAAAATTTGGATGAGCAAGAATAGGGGCAGACACAAGGTTTCCACAGAGTGTGTCGAATGCCTTTTGACATTCCTCATTCCATACAAATTTTGTACCTTTTCGGGTTAGTTCATGAAGTGGCTTTGCTATTGAAGCGAAATCTTTAATGAATCGTCTGTAGTAGCTACAGAAACCAACAAAAGATCTAGTATGGGTAATACTAGTAGGAACTGGCCAATTTTTAACTGCCTCAACTTTCTTTGGGTCAGTTTCAACTCCTTTTGCGGACACTACATGGCCTAGATAGGAGACTCTTTTAGCAAAGAGGTTACATTTTGATGCCTTTAATTTGAGGCCAGCTTGGAGAAGTCGTTCAAAGATGGCTTCCAAGCAGACAAGCATCCCCTCAAATGATTTTCCAAATGAAATTATATCGTCTAAGTAGACAAGACATGTTTGCCAGTTTAGACCCGAGAGAACTGTTTCCATTAGTCTCTCAAAAGTTGCCGGAGCATTACATAGTCCAAAAGGCATAACATTGAACTCGTATAAACCTGAATGTGTGACAAAAGCTGTCTTTGGCTTGTCACTTTCTTCAACTTCACATTGCCAAAAACCAGAGCAAAGGTCCAAAGTTGAAAACCATTGTGCACCAGCCATTTGTGTTAATGATTCATCGATCCTCGGGAGTGGGTAGGCATCTTTGATAGTTATTTTATTGAGGCGGCGATAATCGATACATAGCCTGGTTGAACCATCGTGCTTTTTCACAAGAACGATACCAGCAGCCCATGGGCTTTTAGATGGACGACATGCGCCTTGTTCCAACATATTTTCTACTATGTTCTGAGCTTCTGCTCTTTGGTGGAAAGGCAACCGTCTGGGTGGTTCCTTTAAGGGGTGATTATTTTCTGTTATTATCTTATGTTTAACAATATTTGTACGACCCAAGTCAAGATCTGATTTAGCAAATATGTGGCCATACTTCTTCAAAAATGACTTCAAAGAGTCCGCTTGTGTTTTTGTTAGTTCGGTTTTTGAGCGCTCAAACAAATCTCTTACATGCTCAGGGAGCTCTTTTGACTCTGCTGAGATGGGGATAGGCTTATCAAGCACCGAGTGGATGTTACTTACTCTGCCTATGATGGTGCCTGGGGCAATGACTTTTTCTTCCAATGAAGTGTTGAGAATAGGTACAGGTATTTCACCGTCCATTTCAACCAATGTTCTAGCAACAGTACTATTGTTTTCCCCTTGGATTTGGTTAGCCTCTACTATACCCAAACCTTTTGGTGAGGTCTGACCTTTCGGTACACACACATGGCAGATTAAAACCATCTCACTTCTGGGTGGAATATTTGTGATTTGGGATACTGCTACTCTATAGCTTCCTTTGTTGGACCTCCAGAGCATTTCAATGTCATGTCCATTCATGATAAATGTTCTTCTAGGTACATCTACTATGCACGCACGTTTGATCATCATGTCAACTCCAAGAATACCAGCAACATTAAGTTCTGATATTACCATACTTTGGTGAATGAATTTTCCACCTATCTCTATGGGGAAAAGGGCTGTGCCTTGGGTTGGAATGAGATTCCCTGAGGCAGAGTACAAATCTGGGGTTTGAGTTTTGCCGGGCTGAGGTCTATCACTGAGACTGTTGTACAGCTCCGTTGATATAAGTGAAACACTAGCTCCAGTGTCCACTAGAAATTGTGCAGGCTTACCCATGACTTTGCAGTTGATAAATAATCCTGATTCCTTTTGACCAACTACCGTCACATCCCAACGTTTATTTAGAAGGTCATATTTTCTACCATTTTGTGGGTCAAACTTTCTGTAATCATTCTGGTGGTCAAATTGTCTATTATTATTCTGGGGTTCAAATTTTCTATTCCGGGGGTCTAATTTTCTAGTATTCCTGGGGTCAAATTTTCTATCATTCTGGGGGTCAAATTTTCTATCATTCTGGGAGTCAAATTTTCTATCATTCTGGGAGTCAAATTTTCTATCATTCTGGGAGTCAAATTTTCTATCATTCTGGGAGTCAAATTTTCTATTCTTATTTGGGCATTCTCTGCTTAAGTGGTTAGGGGACTGACACGTGTAGCACAGTTTTGCTGTGTCATTAGGCCTGTGAGATATTTGAGGGTTTTGACTGGGTGATTGTCCATGTGGCCTTTCACTTATTTCTGCTCGTAGAAGAGCAGTAGATTTTATAGACTTCTCAATTTTATGATCCACATCTCTTTGTAAATCTTTTATAGATTTTTGTATCTTTTCCAAGATAGCATTTGTGTCAGTTCCCTCTGTTACTGAATCTAATGCAACTGTATTTAAGTCAATTTGTCTTGCAAATTGATGTTTCTTTTCTGATTTGACAAATGTCTCTAGTTCTACTGCATGCCTAATGGCATCATTTAGACATTGGGGCCTGCTTTGTTTAACTCTGAGACGAATCTCTGAGTCGTACAAGGCATCGATAAATTGCTCCTTGGCAAGGGTGTCCCTCACTTCAAGTGGAGCTGACTTATATGCGAGGTTGGCGAGTCTTCTTATAGACTGTCCCAACTCTGGGAGTGTGTCACCAGCCCTCTGGCGACGTTCTCGTAATTGAACTCTGAAGAGTTCTGTTTGATTTGTAGCTGCAAATCTGTCTTCGATTGCACTTACAAGTGTTTGAAAGTCTCGCTCCATACCTATGGGCATGTCTCCCAGAACACCTTGTGCCTGGCCTCTTAGCGAGACAGCGAGATAAAGACCTTTTTCTTCAATGGACCAACTGTTCAATCTTGAACAAGCGTCAAAGTGTGCACTGTAGTCCATCCATGAGATGGTACCATCATATGTAGATGGCATGACTGTTGGGCGGGTTTGATTCATCCCACTTATTGAATATTGCATTGGGGGTCGCGATATTGGTGGGTGGTTATATGGTGATCGGTTCTCACCATGTGGGTTTTCATTACTGCTGTGAAAATTTGACTCATAATTTAATTTAGCTGATTTATTATGTGTTGGTTGGTTCTGATTAAGTCGGTTTTCATCGTGACCATGATAAATTGACTCATACCTTAAATTATCATTTTGGTTATGTGTGGGAAATCTCTGAATGAGATTCATTGGTTGGTTGGCTGGATTTTGCACATTAGGTACCTGGGATGGGTCATTCATCCGAAACAAGTCACTTTGTGCATCCATTTTATGACCTGGATAGGGTGTTGAAGTCTTTTGATACGACTTATTTTTAATTCCAAACACAGGATTTTTAGTTGGAGTTTCTGAACGTATGGGAAATTTCTGGGGGAATGAAGGATTAGATTTGTCAGTATGTGGTCTGGCCACATAATCAGCACGTGCTTCAGTTGGTTGATATCGAGGGGGCCTCCTTGGTTTCTCATCCTCGAATCGTATATGATCACTGGGCTGCTTAGACTTATAAGAATTTGCTCTCATTGAATTTAACTCTTTTTCAAGATTTTCCAGTCGTTGGGACAGCTCACGCTCTTTGGAAGAAATTGTTGCATCACTGCAACTTTTGAACATGTCCAGCTCACCATGATGCCTGGAATGTTTTGTGAAGTCCACCAATGTGGACTTTATAGGGAAATTACTTTGTGTTTGAGTCCTTGACTCACAAACACTTTGTGTGGGTGTTGTCTCTCTGTGCAATGGGACATGATACTCTTCTGAGTATTTTCTCAGTATTTGTTCGGGCTTTGTCTCTTTAGGACAATTCATCGGGTCATAATACTCTTCTGAGTATTTTCTCAGTATTTGGTCGGGCTTTGTCTCTTGGGGATGATTCATTGGGTCATAATACTCTTCTGAGTATTTTGTCATTGGTATTGTATTTTCATTTTGTATGTCAAAGGTCCGTTGTGGACTTTGTTTTTGGTTCAGGTTTAACTGATCACCAAAAACAACAGAATGTGGTCTTAGTTGAAGAGTTATATCTTCATATACATGCTCTTCTTGAGAGTCGTTTCTGTGGTGAGCTTGATGCTCAAATCCACGGGGTTTAAAGACCACTTCACTGTCATTGGCACTAAGACGTGACTCGTTGTGCCTTCGTATTGTCTCTCTCACTAAATCTAATTGTCTGTCATTGCCCTCCTTCATTTGTGCAACTTTGGCACGAAGGCCAGACAAGTGTTCCATTACAGGAATTAGATGGGAGGAATTGCTACTATTGCTATCGGACATATTTAATAATTATCAACTGTCAACAAACAAAATTATCTGAGTGAAGTCGGATGCTTACCTAACATCCAATTTCTGAGGCTTGAAAAATGATGTGATTGTAACTTAGTGAAATCAGATGCTTACCTGACATCCAATTACTCAGGCTTGAAAATGATGTGATTGTAACCACTGAGAGCACAATGACTGATTACTTCATTTATTTCTTCAAGATAAAAGAAAGCAATACAAAAATTTCCACATAGTGTAAATTCAAGAACATCAAGGCCCATATATGCACAATATTCATTACTTTGAGAAGCTTCATGTATATCTTCAAATAACATAATACCTACCGGAATATCAGAAGCCATTTCAAAGTTAAATTTCAAGAATCAACATTTAATATTTAATTATACAATCAAAAAATCAATCTTAATCTATTCTAACAAGTTATTTTTAGAATCAATCAATCCCACCGCTTGCCACCACTTTATGTAACATGCAACCGGGGGTATAAACTAACCGAGCGGTCCAACGACTGCATGCCATAAAAAGGAATATGATTCCGACTCGTGGGTCGCCCAGACGCCCAAGGGGATTTTAATGTCTGGGTTGATTCTACTTAAATTGCTGCCACCACCCTTATTTTTCTAAGTGCTCAAGGGAAACACTACACTATACCCCTAACAATAGAGACTGACAGTTTCCAGCTAACTGTCTAAGTTCTGCCCGTGGCAGGACTTTGTCAGTTTTAACCTCGTAAAACTGCACACTTAGTCTCTATACACTACACAGACTTGGCCTTGCCAATCTGTAAACACAATAGAGACTGACAGTTTCCAGCTAACTGTCTGTTCAAGTTCTGCCCGTGGCAGGACTTTGGCAGTTTTAACCTCGTAAAACTGCCCACTTAGTCTCTATACACTTTCAAGGTTTACCACTTAGGGTAACACCTTAATTAATTAAGCTTTTATGCTTCGATCTTAAAGATTCGAGCTTTTGCTTCGAGCTCTTAGGCTTCGAGCAAGCTTACATTGAATTGAGCAGTGACCCAACTGAGGTTCTCCGGTCTGAGACCTCCTTTTATACCCATCTCAGGGCACCTGGTGGCACAAAGTTGCAACCAATCAGAATCGTTGAAACCCAGCCAATCACAGGCTAGATTGAGAGCACCGATCTGCTTCTATATTTGCGATAGGGGATTTCCCTTTTAGCTTGCAGTCTAATTTTAATGGCGGCCGTGTATTCGTAATGCAAAAATATGCCGTCATATTTTTGGATCAAAACTCACTTATTTGACTTTTCCTTGGGTTGGCATTTGTTCGGGGTAATATAGTGATGTATACCCGACAATTGCCTTATAATTTCAACAAATGGGACTTTGTTGTTTTCTTACTATTTATGGAAATCGGGAAGCACCGGGTTGATTTCTTTTATGTGCGTCGAAATTTGGGGTGTTTTATAATTGAATATATTTGACTTTCCCGAACTTTTCCAGGGTTTGGATAATTGTGGAGGGGTGCATTGATATATGATTGTTATAGGCATAACAACCATATATCATGGGAAGTTACCATTTTGATGTGAAAATTCGCTATTTGTGATAACCGAGGTCGCAGGCCAAAAAGCTTCCGACATTGCCGGAGACGCACTCGCTTCAATGTTAAATACATAAATGTGCGACCTCAAAACTTCCAAATAAATGCTTCTAAATGTGTCCTGATATGATCTGAATGTGGGGGAATATAATTTGGGTTAATATAATATGTATAGCTTATTGGAACGATATTTGTGTGATGGATCTGTGCTCCGCATAATTACATTCTTGTCAAGATGATTTTGTCTGACACGTAAACAGGAAGTGACTTTTAGTCGGGACTTGCAGCTTGTGTGCAACTTGTTGCCGGATCGTATGTGAATCCTGTGTTCGTCACAGTTACTATAATGTGTGGCATAGGAATTACGCAGTTATACCACTGTCTGTGAAATTATAGTACAGGGGCGAATAGAGTGACACGGAAAGAAAATAAAACAATCGCGGCCATGAAATGACAGTCAAATTGGTCGCAACTCCAAGACATACCATACCACGATGAAAGCACCATATTGGATAACCACCTCGAGGTGCAAATACGTATTGATAATATAAAAGTCTGTTCTTAAGTATCTATAAAGGTACACATATAATTAAAACAGACCCACCTACAAGATGTATCGGTCACTGCAACGCAAGTCAAACCCGATGATGTACTTCTTTACATTTCGGGTTTTCTGCTTATCCAACATCCAAACTGTCGGGCCAAATATAATAATTTTGGGCATGCAACACACAAAGTAATGTTTCGCCACCCAGTGCTTGCTAGCTCCATTCGGCATTGTGATTAATTATTGAATACAACACAGAAACGGAAGTGCCTACTCTTGCAGTATAAAGACTATTTACATTTCCGGAACTGTCTATATTTTCCGTGATATTATTAAACCATACACGTATGTCCCAATGCTTATCATACTGTAAAGAACACTCATTTCTTCAATAAATTAGCATCATATCAAGAGACGATACGTACCATCTTCAAATTTATGTCAGAATAATTTCCACGCTGCTACCAAACCTGTTTATTAGTAGACAATTTTGTTCAAATTACTTCATGCAGTCGCCACTTTACAACTGGAATATGCTGCCACGCAGTGAACAATATTAGTCTGCTTTGGTAAATATAACCAAATACAATATCCAGTTATAAACACAGAGTTGGTCATGTTTAGAATTTATTGAAGATATTACTGATATGATTATGGTATTCCTTTGTGGTTTGTTAAATTGCGTTCATAATAATTATGCCACCATACATTCTTGAGAAAAACGTCCAAATATTCGTGTTTCATCGGCGGCAACTATGACTACTATTTTGGGACATGAACAATAGGGTCTTCACATTTACCCAGTACTATATGCATATCTCTCATGTTGTTCTGATGCAGTGAATTTCGAAAGGTTTGATGTTGTATATATAAAACTAAATGATGATCGGTCACATTCGTGAGACTGCTCTGACTACATATATTTATGCTTCTAGAAAGGGTCACAGAATCAATAAATCCCTATTAAATCACATTTAACTGTTTAATTACACATGTAAATCACACGACTCAAGATATAAGGTACATATAAAACGTGCGTTAATTTTCCCTTTCTGTGCACCCTAATGTCTAGATGTAACCTTTGAATAAGACCCTCTATTGTGAGAGTCATTAGAGGGAATTCTGACATCTCTGATAACAAGTTTCTCTAAAAGTCTGCAATGATTATTCCTCGAATAATTAGAGTGTTTGTTCATTCTTATAGGATTAGCTATATCATTTTTGCACAACATGTAAATTTCATTCGGTTTTGTCCATTTTGACGGCTATTCTGGGACATACATAATGCATCAGCCAAATGTATTCGCAGGAAAGGGTTTGACCCTGCACGAGTATAAAAGAAAATTAAAGAACGTCCTTTTAGTGCCCAAAAGTCAACGCCATGCTTCACACTACATATTTGCCAAATGTCACACTACCATTAAAAATGAGCAAAAAATTACATCTATAAAAAAAAAACCACCAACACCAAAATTATTCGCGAATTTGACAGCCGTAATTTACCGTTCACCATGTGGCTATATTTGATTTGTCTCGTCGGAAAACACGTTTGTGATTTGTTTCGTGCACTTTTCATTCATGTATCATTGACCATGAAGCTGCCATGATTTTTTGTATGCATGCTGATCCTAACCAGGGCTTACCTGACGCCAAGCATACACTTTAGTCTATTGGAACAAGACGGCTGTCAATCAAGACTATGCTGATCCTAGCTTGGGGTGCCAGGGGAAATCACTCTACTTATTTGTATTTGGTGTATTATAACCACTAATTTGATGTGATTCAGCCATTTTCAATTGACTATTGAGAGCATATATAGATACTCAGAATAATGCAGAATGAATAGTAACCGACAAAAGTATTTGATACAAAAAAGTAATGTGAGAACAGCTCACATTGTGTGTGTGAGTCACAATGTGGTCTGATTAGCGTAGCGATGGGACATAACTCCGCCTCGTATAGTTTTCGTGGCATAGCGACAGACACGACGCCACGTGACGCAGACAACAAACCAAACCCAATACATATATAGTTAAATAAGTCCACTGGACGAACATGCGGCCTTTAAATAGAGTAAACACTAATTATTGGTAGTGTAAAAATGGTCCAGGGATGAGGG
Source organism: Siphonodentalium dalli (assembly GCA_032622095.1). NCBI lineage: Eukaryota > Metazoa > Mollusca > Scaphopoda > Gadilida > Siphonodentaliidae > Siphonodentalium > Siphonodentalium dalli. The sequence continues at coordinate 18,681,410 of CP136064.1, forward strand.
ACCCTGTATGCTGACAAATTAAATAAGTCGCTCTTCAAAAGCTTTCGGCCTTAGGCCTTCCTCAGTTGATATTATTCAGACAAAATCACACGATGGCATTCAGATAAACATACAAATAACAATGGCGGATATTTTTTACCTATTTTGTCTGAATATTATCAACTGAGGAAGGCCTAAGGCCCTCATCTCCTGGACCATTTTTACACTACCAATAATTAGTGTTTACTCTATTTAAAGGCCGCATGTTCGTCCAGTGGTCTGTTTAATTATAAACACCACAAGTCCCATGCTTGAATGGGTACTTGTCAGATAATACAGTACACCAATAAACTCGTGGATGGTTTAATAATGGGACTAATTAACTGCAGCTACATGATTGTCTCAAAAATATCCAGATCTTTCCTATATAGCAAACTTCGAACCAATCAATATTTCCGGACAATGACTCTTTTCAATGTAGAGATAAATGTTCTATAAAAGTAGGGTGAATGTTGAATTGGTTGACTATGCATTAGATATACACAGGGAACGTATACGTCTTATATTAGGGGACTATATGAATGGACGTTTTGAGTGTTCCTGCATCGTGCTTACTGCTGACGTATTTACTATTATATTATATATTAAAATAGACAATGAATGGCTTGGAGTTGACTATGCCAAAATAGTGGTCCGAGAGTCCACGAGCCGCAGGCTATTCCTCCTCGAGGACCACTATTTTGGAATAGTCAACGACAAGACATTCATTGTTTATTATATTATATCGAACATTGGTGTCAATTCTCACACAATTTCTGTGTCTGATTTTGTCACTTTTTTATTTACCGTGAATTTTGGAAATCGGTCTCAGATTTTACAATTTACGGCAATATTTTGACGATGGCAGTGGAGCATAGCTATGTTACTAGTTACATCTATAGAGTTTAACTAACATATAAGCACAACATATGTACCTTTAAATTCTAAACACAATCGTGGCGATAGGTATAGTTTCAGATTGGCCGTATCTTCAGGCGGCAACCCGATTGCGCGAATTGAGTTTGTTACTATAATAATAAATGGAAACAGAATAGTAGGCATGTAGGAATCCTACTGTGGTACTAACATAAACAAGTATAGCAGTGTGCAGCCAATCAGAATGCGAGAAAGTTACGTGAGATATAATAACGAAACAAAGTCTGATTTTGTGACGTCACCAATTGTTTACATAATACGAGGAGCAATATTTTTGAGATGCGAGAGCTTTTGTTGCACACAGTATGGAACGATGGGCTTGCAGCATTAACCCTTTACCCAACAGAAGGGCCCTGTGCCAATGCATTCTCTTATATATGCGAGTCAACCATCGGTCGCCTCGCATATATAAGAGAATGCATTGGCCTAACAATTGTTTATCATTTTTTTTAAATAAATGTTTCTTACAATTTTTAGGACATAAAATAAAAAAACATCCATTACCCTGCAGGGAGCCCCACACATATATAGAAGCATATAGAAGAGTGTCGTCTGCTCATGTTTGTCTGGGGCTCTGTATGGGTGAACTTATAAAATTGTTAAAGAATACAAGAAAAAAATATTAAAATTGTAAAAAATTGTTAGGCCAATGCATTCTCTTATATATGCGAGGCGACCTATGGTCGACTCGCATATATAAGAGAATGCATTGGCACAGGGTAAAAAAAACCGTTTGCAGCATTAATGTCGTAATCGGCTGTCAAGAGGCCAACCCAAATCAGTCGACGTGCAACATTCTCCTATTTATATAAACGTTATAAAATCATTTATTTGTTTTTTATTTATAAGGGAAAGTTTCTAACTGGTCTACTCCGGCATTCTACTGGATCAAATTATCGGACCCTGGGAAGTTTTTTTTTAAATCCCCACAAGTCAACACGATATACGTGTATCTCAAAGCTTTATTTTCCAACTTATGCACAGCAGTAGATAATACTGCATGGTTCTGTATGTAGAGACTATACCGTGCGAAAGGAAATAAGATTGTTATCATAAGTCTGCATACTTACATGAATATGATAATCCATTTATATCCTATTTTCTTGTATATAATCAAAACACATACTTATGAACAAAGCAGAAGATACATTCAATTCCACGCGAATTCGGTCAACGGGGAAAGTTACACGATGACGTTGCTATCGTTGAAATCGAAATGATGACATGTTATGAATGAAATGAATATTATGAAATGGACACGCTTCTCCATCTAGACAGTATCTGAAGCGGAGAGCTCCCCCAGCACGTCAAGTAATATAATGGTTAGTTTCAGTTCCACTCTCGACAATATACATAACTATTTATAATTACCCCACCAAACATACGCTTTATGCATGGGAATCTATAAAGTGATTTTGGCAAGAATTGTTTTAAACGCTACATGCAACAGAAACCCCTATGTGAGTGTTTTTAGCTTTGGTTCGTTAATTACGCTTTCCTATGATCATATTATTGTTTGGTATCTCGTCCTACTTACCATGGATTCTCGTCCTGGTTACAAATGACTGTTTCGTTAAACGTATTGGGTGGTACGACCACCCATCCCCATGAATCATGAATACCAGTCAACAAAGAGGGGTGTCACCCCAGGAATACCAGTTAACAGAGAGGGGTGTCACCACACCATGAATCCTACATATCAATTAAAAGTGAGGACGGTCAGCACATGAATACCAGTTAACAGAGAGGGGTGTCACCCCAGGAATACCAGTTAACAGAGAGGGGTGTCACCACACCATGAATCCTACATATCAATTAAAAGTGAGGACGGTCAGCACATGAATACCAGTTAACAGAGAGGGGTGTCACCCCAGGAATACCAGTTAACAGAGAGGGTTGTCACCACACCATGAATCCTGCATATCAATTAAAAGAGAGGACTGTCAGCACATGAATACCAGTTAACCCTTTACCCAACAAACCGGCCAAAAACGCCCAAATAAAGCTTCAACAGCCTAAAATACCTTCGGTCTGTCTCAATAACACCATACAAATATGGATATCATTGGAACCGGTTCATTGACCACATTGTGATGGTTACAGTTATGCCCTGTGCCAATGCATTCTCTTATATATGCGAGTCGACCATAGGTCGCCTCGCATATATAAGATAATGCATTGGCCTAAATTTTTATAATATATTTCTACATTCTTTGACAATTTTATCATTTTTAATATGTGTTAAGCCAATGCATTCTCTTATATATGCGAGGCGACCTATAGTCGACTCGCATATATAAGAGAATGCATTGGCGCAGGGCCGTTCTGTTGGGTAAAGGGTTAACAGATAGGGTGTCAGACCCTATTCCATTATCCTGGTGGGTGTCACCCCTACCACCGAGTCCTGAATACCAGTTAACAGGGAGTGTGTCAGCGCCTATCCTTGAATCATGGATACCAGTTAACAGAGAGGGATATCACCGTACCCCATGGATACCGAATACCAGTTAACAAAGAGGGTGTCACCGCCCCCTCCTGAATACAAGTTAAAGGATTTATTCGGTCTAGAAACTACAAAACGCAATCGGAAAGCCCTCCCTGTTGTGATTAAAATGATCCAAGTCCCATTCCGATCGCATAATAAATAACCCGTAAAATAAATAAATAATACCACCACCGGTATTCGGAGATTTCCGTGACTAAACTACGAGTGACGTACTTGTGGGGAGCAAATTAAAAACACAGATTCGGAGCCGGAGTTTATTATGCAGACTACGATGACGTAATCGTAAGTCAGCCGATACTAAAATGCGGAGTCGTATGTGCGCGTGTGGTGTACATATTACGTTACGCTTTGGCCGTTTATCTGGAATAGAAGACAATAATTCTGTGAATACAGTAATTAATAGCGCGTAGAATGGTTGTTGTTTTTGTAGCCATTAATAACATGCCGGCACGTGTCTGTTTTTGGTGAATAGATGTCAGTATTAGTGCTTTGATTGTCTCGCGTATTCACTCGGTGATTTGTAATCACTCAGCGACTATTCATCAGTGTCATTCGCGAACTTGTTTGCACTCTAAAATGCCACAAAGTGAATAGAAAGAACATTATCTCTCTGGTCATACTTATATAAGAAGCGCCCAAATTTATATAAACACTGGGCTGAATAATGTTAACTCTATTTAGGCGCTTTTGTTTTGTGTTTGTTTGTTGTTTTACTTTCGATATAAATATCCCGAGTATCTGTCATCGCCACATATTCCAAGATGCCTAGTAGATGTAGTGTGTTCAGTTGTGGGCGGGCTAGCGATCCATTATTTAGTACCTCCAAAAAGACAACACAGTGCGTAATTTAGAACGCTCTTTATTGTCTATACCGCTTTTGGGAGACGGAAGCATGGACGCTCTTTATATTTAATTGTCACAATACCACATACAAAATCACACATGACATATCGAAATAAAGCACGTTCATAATTGAGAACGCTCTTTATTGTCTACACCGCGACGAAAACATGGACGCTCTTTATTAGAGGCAATCATTGGAGTTTTGCTATGCTAACAATTAAAAAAAATCCTCTCTAGAAAGTCAATATGTGCCATCAAAACCTATAATAGAACGAACAACAAACACAAACTGAAAAACAATGCCAGGCTAGCCTTCAATTAAAAAAATGTCATTATGCCAAACTGCAGCCTAACTAATAATTTTTGTAGTTTCAACAGTCTGTTGTGTATTCGAGTGAATTGTTTTGTTTACTCACTTATCGATCTTGACTGGAAGGATTTTAGCAAGCTGTTCACAGTCGTGCACTTCTCCACACAAAATGTTTCGTGTGAAGAAACAGACAGGAACATCATTATGACGAATATAAGCCATCATGATACATGTACTAGTACAATAACCACCACCTTTTTAATCGCACCCCATTTGTATTTAAAATTGTACGCATATAGCGCACAACGGGATGACACTAGTGTGTAAACTATCCTCCGAAATTGGTACCATACAACGAAGAATGAAGTACCGGCATATGGCCTAACTTGTATTCTTTCAGAAACAGTTAAATTTGTTTCGCACGATATTCCGCTCGCTCATTGCATTTCTGCATAAATTAATCTCATTTCAAACAACTTTTATCGCCTCAAGGTGCATTTTAGCCATCATTATTCGTTATATAATCCAACATTCTAGCAAATCCAGTTCATAATTCAGCACATTCAAACAGTTTTATTCCGTAATCGCTATTTATCGTAAAGGCTTAGGTAATTAACCAGCGTAATTTATCAACTCGTTACGCGATTGGCGGAATTATTTCAAGCTCCACTCACCGCTGTCATCGGTAAGCGTTGATGCAGATGATCGGTCATGTGACCGCGTTGTGGTCATGTGATCGCTCTCACGTGACTGACTTCGGATATTTCCGCGATTTTTTTAATATCATAATAATAAAAATACTATCTGCTCGATTTTGAATTTTCTTGGCGAAATGGGTCTGTTAGACATATATTATTAGTATTATGACGATAAAAAAAATATTTTTTTGACAGACTAATTCCTTTAACGGTTGTCACGCCCGAAATCATGAATACCAGCAAAACAGAGAGGGGGTCAACCCCTACCCATTAAATACCAGTTAACATAGAGGAGTGTCACCTCCTACCACAATGAATTCTGAATAACAAATAACTGTGAGGGGTGTCACTGCCTACCGCCTGATGATGAAAATCAATTAACAGAGAGGGGTGTCAACCTCACACAAAATCCTGAAAACTAGTTATCAGAGAGAGGATGCCACCCCATACCCATTGAATAACAGTTAACAGACAGGAGTGTCACCACCCACACCCTCAATCCTGAATGCCAGCTATTAACACAGAGATGGATGCCAAACCCTACCTCAAAATCCTGAATACCAGTTAACAGAGAGGGTGTTACCCATACACCGTGAATACCAGTTAACATATATGGGTATCACCCTCTATCCCCCGAATTCCGATTACCAGTTAACATCCATCCCCTAAATCATGAAAACCATACCACCTGAATCCTGAATACCAGTTAACAGAAAGGGGTGTCACCACCTACCCCCTCCGAATCATGGGCACAAGTTAACGGAGCGGGGTTTACTCCTTGAATACCGGTCTCGTTGAAAAGCCGACGAAAATCCTATATCGGGTGTGTGTCTCTAGAAGTGTCCATAATATTTCATTTCTACGACGACGCGGCATTCCCAACATGAGGTAATAAACCGTTTCCAAATATGGACCTGGTGGGTCCTGCTGAATTGCCACAATACTGGGTGGGTCCTGTTAATGTTCTATGATGCTGGTTGGTCCTGTTAATGTGCTATGATGCAGGTGCAGTGGTGGGTCCTGCTGAATTGCTAAGAAGCTTGTGGGGCAAAGCGACAAAGCTAAGAAAAAACAGCCGTTTTCGCGGTGTTTGGCACAGATACCTGGAACAAAATGACCCCACTCCCAAAATGACCCCACTTCCAAAATGACCCCACTCCCAAAAGTACATAACAGAATCTATGTAGTAAATACTTTTGGGAGTGGGGTCATTTTGTGGTGTTTGGATTATCGAAGCGATTTGAGCATTGTATGACACATTCAAGAACATGTATCATATTTTTGAATAGTTTAATAATAGTGGCGCAGCTGGTGTCTTCAAACAAAAGGAATAGTCATTTCTATCATGTCCGTTATTAAACTTTCACAGTATACATGTTTTTGAATATTTTATACATGCACAAATTGGCTTTTCCTCGATTTATTCAGATCATCAAAAAACCATGAAAATGACAAAACTTTAAATTAAATAACGATACATTTTCTCAACAGCATCGCTTCGTCCTAGCATCATAGAATCAGCCTCAGATAGTAAATGAACAGTACCACTTAACCCTTCCATGACTGGAGTTTCCTGAAAATTTGCGAACACCCTGTGCCAATGCATTCTCTTATGTTATTCGAGTCTCCCATAGGGAGCCTCGCATATATAAGATAATGCATTGGCTTAACAGTATTTAATTTTATATATGCAAGGCTATCAATGAGAGCTTTAATGCTGCATCAGCGCAGCTAGCTCCAGCCATGAAAGTGTTAATTAACCAGCGGTGATTATCACAGTAGGTCTGGCTTCGATTTCCAACATTGACACAAGACCTATAGCACACACCGCAGAATGTGATTCTGTGTGCATCGCTTCTAATGAGTCGACGGTTCCAGTGTCCGTAGATCTGACTCGCCCGTAGTATAGATAATTTCCGCGGAATAAGTATACAGGCAGTATGCCAGATGACATTGCATTGTTGGCGAGTGAAACAGCGAAACGGATTCAAGAATTTTGAGTACATGTTCTGTGAAATGACTGTCATGTTGAAAGATGTGAGAAGGATAATGGAATCGCCAATCTAGTGAGTGTAATTCACTGATGATCGGACTATTAACAGTAATGTAATGTACGACTATTGCTTCATCATTTTTGTGCAAGAAGATGACTTTTTATGTCAGTTATGGAAGAAAGGAAAAGTGGAATCATACATTGTTGTCGATTTATGTTGAGACAATTGGGAATAAAACGCATCTTACTGCCTGAGAGAATCGACAAAAAATAAGTGCCTTTAAAGCCGAATATTATAAGCAATATATACGACCACGCAACCGCCACCATCGACAAGAGCTTAAATCTCCGACTCCAAGGATACCCGTATATTTGGACGTTCGTACCAGCGTGCCACTCAGATAAGACAAGGTGGAACACAGGCCACGATATGTACTGAGTGAAACTCACTTACCGTCATGTCTAGACCGATACGTGTATAGGGCTGACGTCCGATTATTGTTTGGTCGTTTTTTTTTCGCCAGATGACGAGTAAGCCCAACTGTTGTGAATTCCAGAACATTTCGTCAGATTTTCGTTCAACTTTTATTCTTGGATGGTGTTTTTCGATCAGCTTTTTATCTAATGGGATTATTTTGCGTCGTACGATATATACGACGGAGAGAGGTATTGGTTAAAATACACGTTCGTGTGCAACACCACTTTGTGGCGATGCAAATGAAGTATTCAATTTTAAAGGAACGCATTATTTACATAGGTTTCTCAAAACTGCTATGATAATGGTTAGAATTCGATGTTTGTGTCGCAAAAAAATTGCGGAATTATGGATGTTGTTTGTTTCTGTCACACTTGCTCTCTTGTGCTGTGGGAACATTTTAATATTTTATTTTGAACCGGAAAGCTCAGGCCATTCTTTGGAATATGCGAGAAATCCTGAAGTTAAAACAATGAAAACACGTGACAACACTCCAGACAAAGAGAAGACATATTATATCTACGACATGGTTGGATACAACAGAGTGTCACCATCGGATATACTCAGAGTGAAAAACTGCATTGTAAGCAGACGACCGGAACATTTCGCGCATGCGCATGCAGTCGCAGTAGCTGTTCCCGCTCTCAGTGTCAATGATCTTAAACTGTTCTCGAACTCAAGGAACCGATCTCAGAGATGGGTTGCTATAGTGCAAGAAAATGGTTATGGAGCTTTTCCAACAATACCGATGCCGCTGTTGAAACATGTCTGGGGTGCGTTCAACTGGACAATGTCGTACAGATCGGATGCTGATATACACATCCCGTACGGGTGGACGATTGACAAACCAAGGTTGTCCATTGTATCGAATTCACTGGACCTTAAGAATCCAAGTGCTGTAGCCGTAATTTCGAATTGTGCCTGGGACACAAATGGTCGCTTACGATATATCAAACTTTTAGCGAGGAGCATGCAGGTTTACATATTTGGGCGTTGTGGGACGAATCAGCATCAGTGCTCTGGTTACAATGACAGTTTGCATATCCCCGTTGCCGCTTGTGAACCAGTTGATAAATTTGCATTCTATCTTGCTTTCGAGAACGGAAATTGTAAGGACTACGTTACCGAGAAACCGTTCCTTCATGCTTTATCGCGGGGCGTTGTTCCCGTTGTTATGGGCGCCAACCGGAAAACATATGAAAGACTCCTTCCGCCTCGATCCTTTATTTATGCAAATGATTTTGGTAGCCCGTCTCAATTGGCGACATACATAAAGAAGGTCGCTCTCGACAGGACATTGTATATGAGTTATCACGAATGGAGAACTTCTCATGACATCCGCTTTAGGCTTCTGTATGCCGACGATACTATATGGGAACCATTGTGTGACGCTATTAATAGTGATAACGGTAGAGAAAAACTCTACACCAATTTACGTAAGACCTTAGACCCAAAAACACATTGCGAGAAAAGAATATATTCAAAACTGCATAATTTCTAGTGGTGTATTGTATTGTAGTGGTGTATTGCATTGTCTTGTGAAGTTAATGTTCCACTCAATTTCGGTTGCACATGCAGCTACTTTATAATAATTATGCCCGGCATGTGGATGACACTTCTCTTCAAAGCGATGTTAATCGTCGGTATTGGTGAAAATTATAATAATGACGATGTTGATGATGGTGATGGTGGTTATGATGAGGGCGATGATGATGATGATGATGACAATGATTATGATGATGATGATAAGGGTAATGGTCATGAGGATGATGATGATGATTGTGTTGATGATGGGTGATGATGATGATGCTTGGTGGTAATGATGATGGTGATGATTATGATGATGATGGGTGATAATGATGATGATAAGGGTGATGATGAGGATGATGATGATGATGATGATGATTGTGTTGATGATGATGATGCTTGGTGGTAATGATGATGATGATGATGATGATGATGATAAGGATGATGATGAGGATGATGATGATGATGATTGTGTTGATGATGATGATGCTTGGTGGTAATGATGATGATGATGATGATGGGTGATGATGATGATGATGATAAGGGTGATGATGAGGATGATGATGATTGTGTTGATGATGATGATGCTTGGTGGTAATGATGATGATGATGATGATGATGATGATAAGGATGATGATGAGGATGATGATGATGATGATTGTGTTGATGATGATGATGCTTGGTGGTAATGATGATGATGATGATGATGATGGATGATGATGATGATAAGGATGATGATGATGGGTGATGATGATGATGATGATAAGGATGATGATGATGGGTGATGATGATGATGATAAGGATGATGATGATGGGTGATGATGATGATGATGATGATGATGGTGTTTATGATGGTGTTTATGATGGTGTTTATGATGCTAATGGGGATGATGGATGATGACGGTGTTGATAATGAATACAAATGCTAATATGGTTATGGCGATGATGAAGATGATGAGAATGATGATGATTATGAAAATGATGATGATGAGAATGATGATGATGAGAATGATGATGATAATAATGATGATAGTGGTGTTAACGACGTTAATGATGATCTTCATGGTGATGATGAGGATGTGATCATGGTGATGATGAGGGTGATGGATGATGATGATGAATATGACGATGAGTTGGATTACTTGTACTGATGTGAAGCCACCAGGCTTCGTGTCAATAGTAAGGTATGTGTATTGTGTACATATATGAGCAGGTCTGGCAATTCCCAAATATAGCTATAATAGTCACATGTAGCTATTATAGCTTCAAATGGCTATTGATGATGGATGAATCTGGTTGAAGAGAGATAACTCACTCCAACAAACAATCGTTTTAAATATACAAGAACATGGTTTGATTATACTCTTAGTAAATTAATATTGTTTGCCATTTACATGTATAATTAACAAAATATTCCAACATTGTTACTTTTTCCTGACAAATGTTCCTGAATAGAAGAATTTATTATACGCTCAACAATGAATTATAGAAAAATACGCGTTTAGATAAACATCGATATCACCCAGAAGGGGATATAGCAGAATATACTTTCACACTAGCTCGACCGTGCGACCGATTCACTTGCGTGTACCAATACTGTTTCCGGTTCGTACTGTTGAAGAAAAACAAAGTGAAAGAACCCATTTTGATATTCTAATTTATATTATATTCACTGATATTACAGTTATAATTAAAATCTATTTTATGTTGAAATTCGACACATTTATGGGGGGAAATAAAGGGAAGAATGCGGGAACTATATTTTTATATTCTGCGGATGGTGAAGTAGCATTGCGTGAACAGGCATCGATCAGCTGATGGCTTCAAAAATGATGCATCGATTGTGAGATCATTTAACGTCGTAAATGGTGAATTTCTTTGGAAATGCGTATAATAAAAAGAATATCTAGTGTTTTTTGAGTGGATACCAAAAAATATGTCATTCGTGACCCCGACCTGACCTTGACCTTCAAAATGATCAATTCGAGGTCAAATCGGGTAAAACCGGATGGATTTCGACGGGTACTTTTGTCGGGTACTTTTGTCCGGCCAGTGTTTTGGACGGGTCAAATCGTGACCCCACCTGACATTGACCTTCAAAATGGACAATTCAAGGTAAAATCACGCAATTCGCCGAAAAGCAGAGGGGAAACAGCCCGGACGAAGTCGGTTCCACCTGCTAGTTTCGTCGAAATCGCATCAAAATTCGCGATTAGACCTTGAATTGACCCGATTTCAAGGTCAAGGTCACGTCGCACGGGCAAACGAATAGGTTCGCGACACTCCCCATACGAAAGTATCCACAGACACTAAATTTCATCGAAATCCAGCGATACTCGGGCATTCGACCTTGAAATGACCCGATTTCAAGGACAATGTCACGTCCCACGGGAAAATTAATAGGCACATGCCACTCCCCGGCCGAAAGTACCCCCACATACCAAGTTTCATCGAAATCGGTTCGGTCGTTTTCGAGTCCATCGCGAACAGACATACAGACACACAAACAGACACACATATTTCCCAAAATATATAATAGACTAGCCGATGAGCCCGACGGTGTCCGGGCTATTCAAAAACCAAATTTCAAGTCGATAGCTCTACCCAGCCCGACGTTGTCCGGGCTATTCAAAAACCAAATTTCAAGTCGATAGCTCTACCCGTTTCCGAGATCTGGTCTGCGCATGCGCGAAGCTGGCGTCGCACGGGCTCGGCGACCCGATAAAATTCGTATCCGGGGCAAGATACATTCACATACCAAATTTCAAGTCGATAGCTCCACCCGTTTCCGAGATCTGGTCTGCGCATGCGCGAAGCTGGCGCCGCACGGGCTCGGCGACCCGATAAAATTCGTATTCGGGGCAAGATACATTCACATAACAAATTTCAAGTCGATAACTCCACCCGTTTCCGAGATCTCGTCTGCGCATGCGCGAAGCTGGCGTCGCACGGGCTCGGCGACCCGATAAAATTCGTATCCGGGGCAAGATACATTCACATACCAAATTTCAAGTCGATAGCTCCACCCGTTTCCGAGATCTCGTCTGCGCATGCGCGAAGCTAACGTCGCACGGGCTCGCCAATTCCCGATGGGTCGGAGGCCGTGGGGGGGGGGGTGTATATGTGGTTGGGCCTTAAATGAAACCGGCGTGGGCCGCCACATGTGTTGTTTAACCTGCCTAATTAGCTAATCGTAATTTTGTCATTAAATGAACTTGTCAGCATCATATAACACCACGTAAACATGGTAAAGACCCCGTTAATCTCGATATTTTAACTCCCAGCTGTAAATCACAAAAATATTCTCACGCACCCCTCCCGGACCCTCCCCCAAATGAAATTTCCAACACAATAGGAACGCTTCAGTTGAGGCCAGTCTAGATGCTAGGATTAGCGATTTTCTTGTATAGTTTTCAAAATGTTCTCACCCCGAGCCGAACAACCATGGACACTGGACAGCCCGGTGTGTCCTGGTTTCTTGTCCGTAGCCGTGCGCATTTGTCTGGAGTTAGACCGCTAGATGTTAGAATTTATGCAATTTTTCAGGTAAAAATATCTGAATGGTCTCATACCGGGAATATATACAACCATTGTTTATGAATATATAGGATATTAGGCCAGAGCACTGAGGTGCAAGGGGGTGCAAATGGAATTATGCAAAAAACATGTATTTGGTCTGATTCTGATTGAAGGGGGGGGGGGGGTGCAGTTGGAATTTCCCAAGGTGGATACACCCCCTGAACAGATTCTGATTCAAGGGGGGGGGGGGGGTTGCAGATGGGCCGGTATTATATTCATTTCCCCGGGCCGGTTTTTGGGCCCAGTTCGCCTCTGCATATTGGACCTAAATATTGACGTTGGTACATATTGGATTTATTTGATTCTGGAATAAGACATATAGTTGACTTATACCTGTTATTCCGCATGGTGGGCTCGATGGCGGTATAAATATATATATATATGGTAACATATTACCTTCATTACGTATTTTATATCCGATAATGCTGCGCGGATCGTGTGCCGCAGTGTACCCGGCCGATGCAGTTCGCGGATGTTCGAATAGCAAAAAAACCTGATCAGGTAATAAAACAGACAAGGGAAGGGATTGACTATTTCGAGTAACAGGAACGGAACGAGGAACAGGAACAACTTCCGAGTAACAGAATGACTATTTATAGTAACAGGAACGAGGAACAGATATACATGTATAAGCTCATATTTCTCGCATTTTACGCTATGAAACAATCCATATTATACATCATTCGAAAGAATAGCCTCTCCACTTCATGAATATCGTAAAATATAACCACTAAGTTTGAGAACTAAGCGTATAACAGGTCAGGAACGTCGAGCGGTGTATCGGGAATTAGCAAAAACGTAAATGTTTCCGAGTAACAGGAATGAGGAACAGAGATATAAACTTTATGTTCTCGCGTTTCACGCAATCAAACAATACATGTTATACATCAATCGAAAGCATAGCCCCTCGCCTTCTTTAAGTATGTTACATATTCATTGGTGGGAAATGTTCACATAATATGTTCAACAGACTATGCTCGTTTGTTGAACTTATTATCTGAACATTTCCTTAGGAAACTACTCATCAATTACTATTTAGTATGGAGAGGTGTAATGGTTGTTAATATGAAACATGTTTATTTCACCCAAACCTTGGGTGTTTATTTCACACCACTTTCTGGGATAACCTGTGTGTCGACTGAGAACCTGCGTGCCAATTGAGGAGAACACGCGAAGGATTTGTGTAAATGTTAGCCGAAACGACATTTCGAAGTAACGACTGCTTTGTTGTTTATTTCGAGGAATAATACCGCATCATATGAATTCAGCCCAAATATATTGACAGGTGTCAAGGGTCTAACTCTATACTGAGCAATAAAAAACTAATATAATAAATACCGAGTATATTTAATTTTAACGCCAATGGGTCGTTTATGTGCGTTTAAGAGTGTATTTATGCTTAAAGCAAAGTGAAATAACGATCTTAAAATGAATTGGCCGGTATATTTTATTAGTTATCAGGGTTACCAGGGTCGTAGTTGCATAAATTACAATATATTTTTATGCTAAGATAATTGCGTGGTAATTTGTTTGTTAATGGATTGATCGGTGATCATGTTAACACAAATCCCATATATGGAAATTCCAAATATGGAAAGTGACTTTCGCATGCGCAAAACAGATACAATGGTCTAATTCCAATGCCGATGACAATCGAAGCGGAGGCGACGTGCATTTTAATTCTTTCATTACGACTGTTTTGGCGTCCTAATCTATTAAAATATTCTTCTATATCTTGGAAGGTGTTCTGGACGGATTATTTCAATATGTGTATATCGGATTAACCTTCCAAAAAGATGAGTTTGACGCCTGTATTTCTTGGCATGAATATTAACGAGCGCTCGTCTGCAAGTAGGTCATCTGGATTCGGAATTGGCGTGTTTTTGTGAAAATGTCAAATTCAATTTCTTTCATCTAAAACATAATTACGCGCTGGACTCGGTCATTTTAGGAACATATATGTATCACACGCACATACACCAAGTCTCAGCCTAAAAGTTTGAAAAATGACAGTTTTATCGACATAAATTCCATGTTAAATTTTATCATTGAAAAAAATTCATTTCTTCCATCTAAAACATAATTGCGTGCTGTACTCTGTCATTTTACGAATATGTAGCTATCCCACCAACACACTCCAAGTCTCAGCTTAAAATTTTGAAAAATGACAGTTTTATCGACATAAATCAATTTTAATGCCAATAATGGCAAATGGAGTGTTAAATAAATTTTAGGCCAATTAGGGCGAATGTTTTCTGACCTGTTCTATATTGGTCACTAGAGTTCATATTTGACCGGTTACACCTGATAATTATGCGACAGTATAGTCGCGTTACTTTATAGGTCAACATTGGTCATTATCACCTGACAAATTTATTTTGGTCTATCGTATCAACCCCTATTTTCTCCCGCGCGTAGCCTGACTACCGGTAAGTGTCAACATTGGTCATTATCGCTCCACTAATTTGTATCGTTTCATCGGTATGAATTCCATATCCAATTATCCACATATAACCAACCCAACCTCTAATCCCGGTCCAATTTATTTATTTCTTTCATCGGTATATTCACGTAACTTAATATTTTATCACGTGATATTTGTACTTATATGTCTATGGTATTACTATAGTATACTGTATACGTATATCAATTGCTATTCCTTTCTATATAATCCTGGTGCCATCTATAGAGATAGATAATTTCAGACTCCCCCCCCCCCCCATTTTACATCATTGCTGCTTTAGTACAATCGCGATGCAACATCGCTCCACTAATTTATGTCAGTTCATCGGTACAAACCACTTTTTCTCCGAGTCCATATAACCAACCCAACATCTTATAGATGACTATTCTGGCACTATATAGAGATGACTAAGATTCTGACACCCCCCTATTTTATAGCCATGTTGCAACAGTAGAGTTCAGATGCATATTATGTCAACATCGGTCGTTATCGCTCTACAAATTTATATCGGTTCAACCCTAATTAGTTCCCTGTATCGCCCACCCCTCCCTCAGTTTATTTTTTCAGTTGTATTATAGTCTCATTACGTACACATTTTATCTTTTCTAACTTTTGCTTCAACGCGTTGAGTTCCGCTGCAGACAATATAAAACTGACAACATTTTGAAATGTAAGCAGGCTTCAAACTCATCTTATCCAAGAAAAACTCTGGTTATATAAGAAATTTGTGTATAAGGTGTACGCGCATTTGTCGCGTTAAAAACAAAAGGTCCCAAGTCCAGGTCCAAATCCCCAACACACTGATGTGAGGTTTAACTCCATCTACATACAGTAATGTCCAAAGTAATTGATCACTTAACCACAGCAAAATAATGGGTATTTTTTCATGATTTTAAATCCTGAAAAATTACCCATAATTCTGCTGTGGTTAAGTGGTAAATTACTTTGGGCATTACTGTAACCAATATAAGGATTTGAGGTGTAATAATAACTCAATCATCATACAGTAATGTCCAAAGTAATTGACCACTTAACCACAGCATAATTATTGGTAATTTGTCAGGATTTTAAATGCTGAAAAAATACCCATAATTCTGCTGTGGTTAAGTGGTCAATTACTTTGGGCATTACTGTAACCAATATAAGGATTTGAGGTGTAATGATAACTCAATCCTCATACAGTAATGTACAAAGTAATTGACCACAGCTGAATAATGGGTAATTTGTCAGGATTTTAAATGCTGAAAAATTACCAATAATTCTGATGTGGTTAAGTGGTCAATTACTTTGGGCATTACTGTAACCAATATAAGGATGTGAGGTTTAATGAGAACTCCATCCACATAACTAATAAATATGTGTGAAAATTAAACCAAAAAAAATTAATTCCATGATGGCGTCCAATATGGACTGCCTAATTCTGCTCCAAAACATGTATATTGAATATATGGTTGTTTATTGGGGGAAACTGATTATTTCAATGATATTTTCATTAACTGCATGAGATCCAAAACCCGACTTACGGGAGCTCGCTTCGTGCACGACTGTATCTTAAGCATATGTGCATATTTAATGAGCCAACAATTGGAATCCAAATAGAGAAGATTGGCACGTCGACCCTGCGCATAGACATCATTGATGATCTCTATGGGAATCAAAATTGACATTTAATAGACAATTTCGATTAACCGCAATAACTTAAGGAATCTCTAATTATGATTAAGCCCAATGAGAATGCAATAAGACATTTCTTATTACCCTTAACCGCAATTACTTCCCATTGCACTTTAACACAATTAATATCTCTCCCCCCCCCCCAACAGCTTATCAATACCACTCAGGACAGTGGGTGTTTTTCCTCAATTAATTGAATTTCTTGTTAGTGACCATAAATCTATACCTTCGGTTTTGCCGAATAACCGAACAAATGTTGTCAACTGTTTCCGCGTTTATTCTCACTTATACCGTGTTTATATCCGTTTTATCCTATTTGTTGTTGTGTATTGCATTACTTTGATAAAGTCTGCGCTTGTGTTATTCTCACAAAAGGTAATGCGGGCATGCCGGTAATGCGTGTTTACATTTCACAATTCCGCCTTACAGTCTGCGAGTGCGACGGAAAAAATGTCCACATGTCCGAGCGCCATTGGCATTGATTCCTTAAATACGAGACTATTTAATCGAATGAGGTCAAATATTCGCATATAACTTGACTCATATGTTATTCTGCACAATTCTGGCCAGTGCCGACTTTCATTTCGCATTACTTTCGTTTTTATCGAAATATAACCGTTTTCTATGGAGATTCCCATGTAAATTTGTTCAACCAAAAAAAATCATAGTTTTGCCAATTTCAAGCTAGTTTAATACTTTATAGCATGGTCAGGGCATAATCTGGCCTATCGAGTGATGGTAGACGTTCCTTCAGTGTGCACAACAAATATTTGGTCCCAACGAAGCAGGCTAAAATCCTGAAATTTGTCAATTGACTTTGAGTGTGAAGAAAATATTCATTTAAACTTCCAAAATTGGTTGAAATATGCTCAACAACATTCAGTTGAATGGTGACATTATTTATAGTCACCGACTAACTTCCACGATGAATAAAATTTGTTTTTATTGATGACAATTATGTCGCGAGTCATAAAAATGTTAATTTTCTGAAGAAAAAAAATTCATTGTTTCGCCAATTTCAAGCTAGTATTGAGCATGGTCAGGGCATTACATATAATGATTAAGATTGCTAAAGAACTGAAATAATGAAATGGGAAACTTTTACTGACATCTGGTAAGGATTGAGGAGCAGATGCTAGAGGCCCCCACCCCCACCCCCCATGGAAGACGGAATACCACTTAACACAGAAGTTGGAATACGGAATACCATATGGAATACATAAAAATATATGAAAACTTCATTTTTTGGAAGGTCGGCGTACGAATACCGGTATTTTTGGAATACCGAATACCTCCTAACAGAGGGGCCGGAAATACGGCGTACCTCATAACAGGGCATGGAATACGGCATACGAAAAAGGGGGGTGGGGGCCTCATGCTATGGAGCCTCCGAGCCTCCCAATATATTGTCTGCTCCACATCTCAATAGAATTCAACAACATTCAGTTGAATGGTGACATTATTTATAGTCACCGACTAACTTCCACGATGAATCAAATTTGTTTTTATTAGTGACAATTTATGTCGCGAATCATAAAAATGTAAATTTTCTGAAGAAAAAAAATTCATTGGTTTGCGAATTTCAAGCTAGTTTATAGCGAACATGGGAACCAAGGTACAATTTATGCCATTTAGGCACACTTCAGAGTGAAATCTGGGCTTATATTTCGGCGAGAATCCAAATCTAGATTCTCGCAAATTACCCTGGATTCTCATGAAAAAGTATATATGGATTCTCGCAAAATCAGATGAAATATATGCCCTGGAGGTAGTGGAAATATAGCAAATCGTTTAATGCTTTAGAATTTTTTTTTTCGGAGATTTATATATATGTTTAAAGACATATTATGGAATTTTTCGGGAGCGAGAAATTGATAAGTTAGTGCTCAGGCACTTTTCCAACGTGGGGAATGTTATCATTCTACTAACATCACTGAAAATTTCCAAAAAGATCTACCACACCACTTCATATAGAACATCGTCTGAACTACTCCAAATTGTAAATATTTACATCTCGATTCGGGGCGCAACTATCGGCTGTAATTAAACAAAAATCATTTTGCCATCGAGAGTCATTGCATTTAACTAATATATAAGAATGACGTTGTGTAACATCCATTTGGATTAATATTCGTAACAAATAACTACTTTGAGAAAGATTATTCTTAATTTCTATTTATTTGATCACTCTGCCCGGTGTCTGCCGGAGTGTTTCACGTCACTTTAATCAAGGAAGACTGTTAAGAAAAACTGCATTTCAAGACCACCAAACAACTTTCCTTTTTTAGGGCCACCACATCTTCCAAATATGTACTTCTTCCATTTTGCTATCAAAGACCGAAAAATGTCGTTAAACTAGAGATCCAAATACTCCCTAAGGGCCCCTCTATCTTGAGATATTAAAGACCGAAAAATGTCGTTAAACTATAAAGACCGAAAAATGTCGTTAAACTAGAGATCCAAATACCCCCTATATCTTGAGATATTATAAAGACCGAAAAATGTCATTAAACTATTAATTGTTGTTGCTGTTGTTTATTAGGGTTTATCGTCATTATAGCCGCTAGGCCACACACGACGTTGTCAATTTTACGGGTGGAGGAAAGACCACGCAGAGGCTCAATTTCACCGGGAAGTTGTTCCACTGCGTGTAGAAACCACCGACCCCCGGAAAGCAATTGACAAACTTGCCCAGATACACGATTCCGGTCACCCTCCCTATGGTGGGGTTAGAACCAGCTTCGTCAGCGCTGGACGGCCTGGGACGACGTAATTCACCTGGCACTCTACCGACTGGACCACCGGGGGCCCCTATTAAACTGTTAAAGACCGAAAATGTCGTTAAATTGTAAAGTTTGAGCTATTGCCATGGCTTTGTCGTCCGTGTGTATGTGTGTACGTAAGGCGTCAACAATGCAGGCTACAGGTCGTACCTTTGGTCGGATCATTATGAAATTTGTAATAGCTGTTGACATCAACATTTAGACCAGATTATTAATTTTGGGATCATTCGGAAAAAAAACATGGCCGCCAGTGGCCATCTTGGATTTCAAAATTCAATCCATTAGCACGGGCTACAGTTCGTAATGTTTGTCTGATCATCATGAAATTTGTCAAGAATGTTAATAATGACATGTAGATGGGAACGAGTCCTTTTGGGGTCATTCGGCCCAAAAACAGGGCCGCAGCAGCCATTTTGGATTTTAGTCTTTATATGACTAAATCTTTAGCACGGGCTACAGGTCTTAACTTTAGTCTGATCATCATAAAATTTGTCATGGCTGTTGAAATTGGAATGTAGATGGGAACGAGTCATTTTGGGGTCATTCGGACAAAAAACATGGTCGCCAGTGGCCATCTTGGATTTCAAAATTTAATCCATTAGCACGGGCCACAGGTCGTACTGTTTGTCTGATCATCATGAAATTTGTCATGGATGATAATATTGACATGTAGATGGGAACGAGTAATTTTGGGGTTATTCGGCCAAAAAACATGGCCGCCAGCAGCCATCTTGGATTTTACTCTTTGTATGACTAAATTCTTTAGCACGGGCTACAGGTCGTACTTTCAGTCTGATCATCATAAAAATTGTCAAGAATGTTAATAATGACATGCAGATGGGAACGAATCATTTTGGGATCATTTGACCCAAAAACATGGCCGCCAGCAGCCATCTTGGATTTTACTCTTTGTATGACTAAATTCTTTAGCACGGGCTACAGGTCGTACTTTCAGTCTGATCATCATAAAATTTGTCAAGAATGTTAATAATGACATGTAGATGGGAACGAGTCGTTTTAGGATCATTTGACCCAAAAACATGGCCGCCAGCAGCCATCTTGGATTTTAATCTTTGTATGACTAAATTCTTTATCACAGGCTACAGGTCGTACTTTCAGTCTGATCATCATAAAATTTATCAAGAATGTTAATAATGACATGTAGATGGGAACGAGTCATTTTGGGGTCATTCGGCCAAAAAACATGGCTGCCAGCAGCCATCTTGGATTTTACTCTTTGTATGACTAAATCCTTTAGCACGGGCTACAGGTCGTACCTTTAGTCTGATCATCATGAAATTTTTCATGGCTGTTCAAATTGGAATGTAGATGAGAATGAGTCATTTTGGGGACATTCCGACAAAAAAACATGGCTGCCAGCGGCCATCTTGGATTTCCAAATTCAATTCTAAATCTTTCCATTCATTGCTCATCACACAAATTTAACTTCTTCTCAAAGTTGAGCTACAGTGTCATTGACAATTTCATTTGAGACATTAAAGAACGAAATATGTCGTTACACCATTAATGATCATTAATACATAATTTGTGTTTATGAAAGTCTGGTACAGACAGTTTGTTTCCAGTACATATTCATTGGAACGTAAACAATTATTCTCTGACAAATCATGTTAATATTGCCTTTCGTTACTGGTTTCCTTGACTCACATATCTCTCACTTCTTAATACTTATAATTAAAACAAATGTTTTGTGTTTTGTGTCACTTCTTAATAGCATTCTGTATTCTGCTATTGAAAAGAAAAACAATTGTAGTATACCTTAAAGGTATGAAGGCCTTGGTGGGTATCATGTGAACATATTTCCACCGCTACAAACGAAATAATATTCAAATATAGACAGACTTTGTTAATATACAAATGAGAAATATCTCATAAACATTATGTTATAGTCGTAAATTTGCCGACTGTTATGTAAACAAAGCATAAAAAGTTACTTTCCTGGTGTTTCTTTATATTATGATGGTAAACATAAAGAGCGTTCTTTGTTGCTCAATTCCTTATTTGGAAATAATAAAGAGCGTTTATACCATTTGTGTGTGATTAGCCAGTAGCATTATGCTGCCTTCTATAACACAATCAGACTCTTGTTTAGGTAAAATTTAGTAGGTATTTATGTAAGCATGATGTTTAAGGGATTACAGTGCTCATGAAACAACAAAACTCTATCGGAAAGCCACCCCTATTGTGATCACAATAATCCAAGTCCCATAAAAATCGCGTAATAATTAAGCCGAGAAATAAATAAATAATACCGCCACCGGTTGTCGGCTATCTCCGTCGCAAAACCTCGCATGACGTCAAGCGAGGTAAACTAATTAAAAACACGGAATCGGAGTTATTTGTGTCTACCTATATGACGATGGAAAATCCGGAATAGACATCAGCTCGTGAGCGTGATGGAATTACTGCGGGGCATATCAATAGCATTGTGTACACATGGTTAATTGTCATCGCGCGGTGAGTTATATTCACTTGTGATTTGTCTTAAGCGATGTTTGGAAAGTTATTGTTTTGACAAAAAAACTATAGAAGGCCGATTGAGCGGGGTAGGTAACACTTTCGTGTCAAAAATAAAGCTTATAAAAACATGAGCAGGCATGTGAACTCTATTCGGGCGCGTGTTCACGATGTTGTTTTAATTTTCCGTATATATGCCCCGAGTGTCCCGTATTTACAATCATTCATTCGTAACATTGCCATATAAATGCAGTGTTTTCGGCTGTGGCCGGTCTAGTGACTCTCAGTTAGGTATAATGCTGTATTCATTTCCAAACGATGTTCGTTTACGTGCCATTTGGCGGGATTTCTGTGGGAAACCCGTTGCGCAATCATCAGAAACCGATTACATATACCAAATAAAGAGCGTTTAATTTGACAAGTCAGTCATGGTTACGAATACACCAATTGCAGTTAAAGTGGAGAGTATGTTGAATAAATCGCGATAACAACTATTCTTAGTCGATTCCCCATTTCCTTCACCATGGCTCCATAAAGAGCGTTCCATGTTAAGAGTTTTCCTAATATGGTACGAATAAAAAGAGTTTAATAAAGCGGAAATTGCTATGACTTGGAAGGATATATAAAGCATGCATATCGGAAGTTCGTGTACATGTATTGACCTGTATTGGTGTAATCAGTAAAAAAAATCACGATGACAACTGTTCTAAGTCGAGTCCCTTTACCTTGACGCAATAAAGAGCGTTCGCTATTACGATATATTGCGAATAAAGAGCACTTGAATATGTGATTCCATATTACACCGGATTATTATCCCTCCTTCAAAAAGTGTTATATATGATTGGATGTTTATAACCCTATTGTTATGCGTAATTGCCACATAGAGGTCGATTTATGACCTGGATATTCAATAGACCGCATCGCTAGAGTGCTAATTTAATAGGTCAATAACGATGCATAGATGTAGTGAATTTCCATCAGTGACAGTCGGCTAGATTGTTTTGGGGTGGGGGAAGCAATATTCCGAAATATATATAAACACCATATTGCCCAAATAATTACATGATTCATAACCAAGGAAAAATGAACATATCATATTGGTAATGAATGACTTGATTATAATTGATTAAATCCGACAGCAATAAACCAATTTTGTGTTGTTTTACCGCGTTACGATAATTAAAACGAAACGCTCTTTATTGACACACGACTAATGGCATCTGGAAATTGGAATGTTTACGAGATGATAATTGCCTAATAACTGTGCAAGTCTTCGCGTATATATGCAATCTTGATATGCATATATAATATAACTTGGACTATTCCGGTAACGAAAAAATATATATAAACACGAGCACGCGTTTATATAGATAAATGCGCGCAAAACTGAATAATATACGGGCATGGCTTTATAGTAACAACACATCGCGATACATATAATAATAGTAATAATAACACGATAAAGATCGACATTTAATTACGAGAAAGGCGATGTTTCGGCGAAGTTTTGCATTCGCAGTGTGATAACGCGACAATCGTCAAAGGCCGCGATCGACTACATGCAAACTTAAAATACCGCCGTCGCGTATCTATGCGTTGTCAATGAGTTACCACGTGATCGATCACGTGCTATGCTTCTGTTTACATGTGACAATCACGTGATCGGGCTGATGATCACGTGACTTCGTCTACAACAAAATCTTCGGCTAACTTCGGAATTTTTTTGAATCGTTATAAAAATAACGATTGGCGGCCGAATATTAGATTATATGCGCCCAATGGACATTTTATATATATATTATCGGTATATTGAAAGAAAATAATATTGTTTTTTTCAGGACCGTATTCCTTTAAAGGATAGTGATCGTATATTTGAACGAAAATGTATGCGTTTTAATATTGATCTGTTTACGGAGTTTGGAACAAATATTTTCGACAACTAAACCCTCTCGTCCCTTTAATATAATTAATATAACATCCCTCATCCAATAATCTCCAAATTGCATATCTAATTTCAATCCTAGTTACACGTCACACCGCCCCTCATCATTTGCCAATTGTACACCCTTTTTTGCTGCTTCTGTTGCAACTGCTCAATTTCTTTAAAAATTATTGAAAAAATGGTCCTCCGGCCTGCGACATTTACCTCCGATTTAGTTTTTTCGATCATCGGTCCACACCAAAATTGAGCACACGTCCCTATATAATATACCTATTTAAACCGAGTATACACGGTGGTGTAATAGAAGAACCATTAATTTAACCGTAACCGTAGCATATTTCCACGTATACGTGTACGTTTTCACGACAAATCCCCGCTGATCTGTTATTAATGAACCAAACAATTAACATGTCAACACACTCTGGCCCGCCAATGCTACAGTGTATAAACGTAACGGGGCAAATATGCATATTATATTGACAGCTAACGAGAACATTCATCACCAATAATCTGCTCACCCCTTTCAGTCGATACGATAGAAACTAAACGATTTGTTACTTCTAATTACCCGTACTTAATTACACTACTTGCGTGTTAATAAAGTACGACACCCCCCCCCCCCCAATCACAACTAAAGGTGAAACATGGGATTTAGAACATTAATATTCACTCTTACACAGTTCCACATTCAAGGTGTGTCTTGTGTAATCGTATGTCAGTTGTAACGTTGTGAAACCGCAACCGAACTGAATTATTCTATTGCTAAATAGTTCATGGGTGACCTGATGCATGCATCTTAGTTTTCTTGTTGCTACTTGATGTAGATAAACGTTTTCGCCAATGAGTCTTTCTGTGGCATTTATAGTGCGTATACGCATTTTGTATATTTATCGACATATACTTCGCTTCACGAAAATTAACCAAACCGTGAATTGCTACATGTTCAATTTGTGCACGCTTGGCAGTATTTGCCGCTTGAATATCCTGATGTGGGATATTCCGTAGATATGCAGCGGACACGTTTGACACGACGCAATTGTGTTATATTGGCCGGTGTATATCGTGGCTACATTTGTATACATATCGGCCTATGTGACCCCGGAAATACGACACAAAGCGAATAAATAATGCACAAGAATTCAGGTTAAAGCACTATTAAAGTACTACCATACCAATTGACTATCGATATCCTCTAATGAGTGTTAACAATGAGAGCGAAACGACCCTTTAAATTAACCTTCTTATTCTGTAAATGAATGGATTTCACATTTGCAATACCTTGATTGCACTATGCCGCTTTTATTACAATTGTTGTCACAGTGGCACCTTAATGATTTTCGCAATGACATCCACAACACAAATATAATGAAAACGGTACACTTCGATTAAAATATGAAGCCCATTGAATTATAATATGACATTGTGCATGGTATCCTGCACTCGTACACTTTCGCGACGTGAGACGCGCTGATGTATCGTTATAGATCCTGTGCCAGTGCATCGTCTCATTTATGCGAATCTCCAACATGGAGCCTCGCCTGTTTAATAGAATACACTGGCTTACACGGTCAAGGTAAATATGCATTCTCTTATATATGCCAGGCTCCCTATATACGGGAAACTCGTCAATATAAGATAATGCATTGGCACAAACATTTCGCAAAATTTAAAGAAGCTCCAGTCATGGAAGGGTTAACACTGGCTTACAAGGTCAAGGTAAATGTTGTTAGGCCAGGCATTCTAGTATATATGCGAGACTCTCATAATTATATAAGTTAATGCATTGGCCGAGGGTTTTCGGACAATTTCAGGAAGCTCCAGTCATGGAAGGGTTAAAAGTTCCTCTTTTCACAGTCAATATATTATGGCTGTCGAAGCCTCCTATTAATGTACGTATGGGTCCGATCTAATTATTTTATTGTACAGCCGGTGGGGATCTCCAGGATACAAGGTTGAATGTGTTTGTTGTTTAAATCTTTTGGACCTACCACACCGGGAACGCAAGTTGTTTCCTTTCCGACCTCTAACATCCACCCTTCCAACATATGTTTTTTCCAAGGGCAATTGGGGACCCACCCCCACAGTTTGATAATAAAAACGGCGAAAATAGCAGAATACGGCAGATAGTGGTTGTGAAATGTTTTAAGTAATGAAATTCCAATGAGGTAAGCTTAATGAAAATCACCAGAAATCTCAGAAAATCACAAATCACTCATTAACTAAACTTGTCAAATAAGGATCAGCAACCATACTTGACTTTAAACGTATTTTACATATTATAATAGCAAAGGTATAAAGCCCCGGCTCTCAGTGTCAATGATCTTAAACTGTTCTCGAACTCAAGGAACCGATCTCAGAGATGGGTTGCTATAGTGCAAGAAAATGGTTATGGAGCTTTTCCAACAATACCGATGCCGCTGTTGAAACATGTCTGGGGTGCATTCAACAGAGTCGTTATTTGGTGGGAATCTGGATTCAGAATCAGGATTCAGATTATAGTCCCCGTACGACCTGGTTCGATAAACGAACAGACCAGAATCAGTAAACGAACAGACCGTAATCGTAATCTCGTGGTAATCCAGATTCGGATTCGGATTCCAATTACGGACTCAAATGTTCGTAATGCAAACAAACCTAGATTTCGCCACCTCGGAGTTTAAAAACAAAATAAAACATAATAATCCGTATCTTGTGTACAAATTATTGCAGAATATAAATGATCTATATCAAAGAATTTTAAATGCGGAGACAAATTTGTTTTATCGAGTGTAAACTGGGAGATTATTACTGAAATTAGCCAAATAACAACGCTATATTGATAGTAACGCTGGGGGAGCACTTCGGTTGATGGCGAAGCAAATCATTGACGATTTCATTGTCACTTTCATATGTCCATTTCATAATTCCATCCATAAAATACCGCCCGAACGCATGTCGATTTCAAATTCGGCAGATATAGTATTACGTCACCATTGACCGAATTCACGTGAACCTGCATGGATATGTCTTTTGCTTTGTTCGTTGTTATAATGTTTCTTCTTATTCAAGAAATAGTAGGATTATATGGTATCGATGGATTATCAGATACACGTATGTACTATCTAGTCTTATATCAATTTCATATTTAAAATGTGTTGTTTCGTTAAATGCAGTCGTTTTGCACAATAGTCTCTGTATAGTGCAGAAACACGGACATTTATGGCTAACGTGCTGTACAATAGTTGGAAAATAAAGCTTTGCCCATGAAGCTAATGTTGTGGGCTTGTGATCGCACGTGAACTCATCTCCCAATCGCACAAACACAAATGTAAAACTTATTCTAGGATCTCAGGGCTATGTATTGTGCAAATGTCAGTAATTTATTGATTAAGTACTCACACGTACAAGTTCTAGGGACGGGGCTAGAGGTTTCCTCAAATTTCAGACCAACTGCACCTCCCCTATTAAACCAAACATCAATCCTGATTTGCCTCACGTATGAATGAATGTAATTTCTAACTGTGCTTGGGACACGAATAGTCGCTTACGATATATCCAGCGAGGAGCATGCAGGTTTACATATTTGGGCGTTGTGGGACGGATCATTATCTGTGCAATGGGTACAATGACAGTTTGTATATCCCCGTTGCCGCTTGTGAACCAGTCGATAAAATTGCATTCTATCTTGCTTTCGAGAACGGAAATGGTAAGGACTATGTTACCGAGAAACCGCTCCTTCACTCTTTATCGCGGGGCGTTGTTCCCATTGTGATGGGTGCCAACCGGAAAACATATGAAAGACTCCTTCCGCCGAGATCCTTCATTTATGCTAATGATTTTGGTAGCCCGTCTCAATTGGCGACATACCTAAAGAAGGTCGATCTCGACAGGACATTGTTTATGAGCTATCATGAATGGAGATCTTCTTATGACATCCGATTTAGGCTTCTATATGCCGAAGATATTACATGGGAACCATTGTGCAACGCTATTAATAGTGATAACGGTAGAGAAAAACTATACACTAATTTACGTAAGACCTTAGACCCAAAGACACATTGCGAGAAAAGAATATATTTAAAGCTGCATAATTTCTAGTGCTGTATTGCATTGTAGTGGTGTATTGTGAGGATGATGGCAATGATGATGATAGTGCTGGTGATGATGGTTATGATGAGGGTGGATAGTGATGATGGTTATGATGATGATGATGATGCTGATGGTGTTGATGATGGTGATGATGTGTGATGATGATGATAGTGCTGGTGATGATGTGTGATGATGATGATGATGATGATAGTGCTGGTGATGATGGTTATGGAGAGGGTGATGATGATGTGTGATGATGATGATGATAGTGCTGGTGATAATGGTTATGGAGAGGGTGATGATGATGATGGCAATGATGATGATAGTGCTGGTGATGATTATGATGATGATGGTGGATGTTGATGATGGTTATGATGATGATGATGATGATGATGATGATGCTGATGGTGTTGATGATAATGGTGTTGATGATAGGGATGATGATGACGATAACTGTAATGATGATGATGGTGATGCTGATGGTGATGGTGTTGTTGATGATGATGATGATGATGGTTATGATGAGGGGGGTGATGATGATGCTGATGATGATGGGTGATGATATGACAATTATGATGATGATGAGGGTAATGATGATGATGAGGATGATGATGATTATGGTGTTGATGATAATACTTATGATGATGGTGGTGATGATGGCGATGGATGATGACTGTGTTGACAATGAATAATAATGCTGATATGGTTATGACGATGCCGATGATGATGATAATGATGATAATGAGACTGATGATGAGAATGATGATGATGATGATGATGATAAGGGTAATGATGTTGATGATGGTGGTTGTGTTGTTGATGATGATGATGATGGTGATTATCATGAGAATGATTATGATGAGAATGGTGATGATGAGAATGATGGTGATGATGATGATGAGAATGATGGTGAGAATGATGGTGGTGTTAACGACGATGATGATGATCTTCACGGTGATGATGAGGGTGATGATGATGATGATGATGACGATGAGGATGATGATGATCATCATGGTGATGATGATGGTGACGATGATGATGATGATGATGATGACGATGAGGGTGATGATGATGAGGATGATGACGATGGAGGCAACGACGTAGACGATGATGTTGCTGATAATAAGGTGTGCGAATAAGACAATGATGACGATGACTATGACGCCGATGACGTGGTGATTATATTCTTGATGATGATGAATATGATGATGAGTTTGATTACTTGTACCGACGTGAAGCCATCATGCTGCATGTCAATCGTAAGGTATATGTATTGGGAAAGGTCTGAATCAGCCCCCGCTTCTACGGTATGGGAACCAAAAATAGGCGTGGTTTCATCCAAATATGGAGATTTGGGGTGTGGTCTCAAACATGTGCTCATCAGAATACACGTGGTTTCAAAGGGTGCTTATCAGAATACACGTGGTTTCAACATGTGCTTATCAGCTGTTTCTGGACAACTTCCGGTGACTACAATTCGAGGCAAATTAGTGGAATAGGATGAGTGAAATAATCGTTGCCATTCCTTATATAAGAGAAAGAATAGCTGCCAAATACACTAAAACGAGGAAAATATATGTAGTTTCGTATGGAAGGTAATCGGGAATTTTTCTATAGGCCAAGGAGTGAATGCCAATTGGGAAAGTTAAATAAGTATCCTAACTTCGTCTATAAAACTACCTAACAGTAACACAGTGTAACACTAGTAACAGATCAGGGCGAACAACACAAGTTACACATCTGGCTAAACTAAATCGATTTGTGATAAATACATGTTATTGCTGCAGTGAATTGATCTGGGGCGAAGTATCACGTTCTCGTTGAAGAGGTCAGATCGCTGGATCAAACGAGCCACCACAGGCGTCGAGTTTGATCCAGCGATCTGACCTCTTCAACGAGACGTGATACTTCGCCCCAGATCAATTCACTGCAGCAATAACAGGTTTATTATATGATCGGATCAAACTGCAGCTGATCCGATGGCCAGGAAATGATCGCTATACAATAGCGGTATTGGGGAAAGAAAAGCGATAGTCATATAATAATGAATAGTATCAATAAATAAATATTCTGTGTGTTTCATTAATTTTAAAAGAAATCGGAATATTTTTTTTTCGATGTATATTGGTTGAAAACTTGAAAGATAATTATAGTGACTCTTGCATGTTTTGGGAAGTTATCCCAGATAATGCCAATGTATGTAGCTGCTCGGGTAGTTCACCCTGCATGACCTTATGTGGGTAGGGTTAATTACATGCTATTACAGGTACTCAATTTGATCAGATGCTCCTAAATTAATATTTCTTTGGTTTGGGTGTAAAAATCATCGATTTGATTCGTGTCGAGGAACATACCCGGCCATCAAAGCTCACAGTGATCAGATATAAATTTTTGAAGTGTGTACTGAGTTGACTTTACCAGCTTATCTTGTCGCGACTTACGTTTCATATATTTTCGTATATCGTGTTGCATCCTTACACTAATATTACACTTCAGACATATATGTAGTGTTTTTTTCCCCAATTAACAGACTATCACATTAAGGGATTGACTAATTTTATGATCGTTTTATCACTATACTCGTCTCAAATATTAACCTCAGACATCAATGCGCATGCCCAGACATTGTCATTCATGCTTGCCTATGTTATCATTATGGATTTATAATGATTAATATGAAATTACTCTTGATGTTAAGACATCTGCACATGCGGGAGAAATCGATTCTCTTTCGTATTTTGGAGGTTTTATCTATGACAATCTGGGAGTATCACGTACAATCCGTGATATTTAACAGGTCTATTCATCATGTTAATTGACCTGTGTAAAAGTAATTAATGCAAAGTTGGCCCCATATATACCATAAACATTGTTTAAAATCATTCTTTATTTATTTTATCATATGAAATATAAACGACAACATACTACTGATAACAATGACAAAATAACATGATAGTGCATTGATATATAATAATAACATGATGGGCTCGATAGGAATGATTAACAGCCCCATGCCTCTAATTGTACCAAGGGCTGTTAATCATTCCTGTAGGGCTGTTAATAAACCATTGTGCTCGACAATATCATGTTGTTACTATTATTACCACTCGTCCTCATGTCATTACGTGATCGGTGATTTAACCGCAAGTGGGCGTTAATGAAAACAAAGCTTCATTAACGCCAACTTCTGCTAAAGTTGTCTCAAAATTATGGAATCTTATCATGCAGATAAAATATTATAATCTACTAGAGAACGCCCTCTAAAGGCTTAATCGCAATAAAGAATGTTGTAACTATTGTTATTGTCCTTAAATTCCCCATACATCATGTGCCTATATATTATGATAGACTAGTACTATTAGTACTAATATTACTCGTAGTAGTTAATACCACAATACTGTCAATATTCTATCATGTTTAGTTACAAGATCATAATGTTAATTGTTATTACTATTTGATGTGTACTGTACATGTACAATAGTCATCAATTCAAAAACTGATATTTTTTAATGTGTTGAATTTAGTTTAAACTTTAAAATTTAACTTAAGCAGAGCCTGGTTGAATATCTACCATATGGTGGGTCGTTCCCACCCTCAAGCCATGGTGTCATTGAGACATTCAATGTTATTTTGCTATTTTGCATGTGAAGAGGTAGACTGCTTGAGACCTCGTGGTAGATATTCTCACTCCAGGCATTCATCTTTTTGGATCTAAATTTTGACCGTTTAGCCAAACACATTATTTTCATATCAGTGATGATTGTGACACATCATTTCCTTCTGTAGTGTATGAGGACCGGATACGAGTAGCTTAACTTAAAGACTCTAAAAAGCCCGACGAAGATCGTTTGTGATTATATAAATATAAATTTATTTTACATTCAGGGAAATATGTTAGCTACTCCAAGAAATAAGCTACGTAAAATTTAAAGGGCATATGTCAACATAACTGGGACCCACTTATGATTCTAACACTATAAATATTTTATCAAATGTTAATAATAATTTAATCATTAAAATGTCCATGGTACAACCTTCTGACGTTAATTATAGTAAGTGTTGGCAGTTGGTATTGCTGTTAAAATAGTCACATCCGTTAAAACCGCCATAAACGGAAATAATATTAATTTATAGACAAATTCTGTTCTTATTCCAATCATTAATATCGCATGAATTACATGTTATTGTCATGTTACTGTGATGTTAGTACTAGTACTGTGTGTTATGTAAACAAACGACATGTTATGTAAACAAACATTATGGAAATACTATGCAATAAGCAACACCGAGAAAACCTCCACTAACTGAACTTTGGTTAGAAATGCCACCAAGTTGTTTACAACATATAGGTTTTTATGTTTACCCATACCATAGTATGGTAAACATAGTGTCGTTGTCCGGATTGACCACTCGTCATTAGTCCGTCCGTCTGTCTGTCTGTAGACACTTTACGCATGGTGCGATAACTGAAATATTTTCTATCTGATCGGAACAAATTTTTTTATATCAATTTCTCAGCACCAAATACAGATCGAGTTCGAATATGGGTTTGATCCGAGTTTTTTTTATGGAGTTATGGCCCTTTTTCAACTTAGAATTCATGTATGCTGCCATAACTCAAAAAAATATTATCTGACTAACCAAATTTGGTATGTGAGTTGCTCAGTCCAAAATACATATCGAGTTCGAATATGGGTTTGATCCGATATTTTTTTATGGAGTTATGGCCCTTTGACATAGAATTCATGAATGCTTCGTTAAATCAACAATTTTTCAACTGATAGGAACCAAAGTTTTCAAGAGTTTCTCAACTCAAAATACAGATCAAGTTCGAATATGGGTTAGATCTGATTTGTTATACTAGAGTTATGGCCCTTTTTCAACTAAGAATTGAACAGATTTGAGTTTTTGATAACCCAGGTAGATTACAATTAACTACCAGTAATGCAAGCTTAACTGCATAGATAGTGTTCTGAGAGACTGCAGAACTGATGTCTTATTGAAATATTAGTTATTTTTAGCCACTGTATATAGGACATAGCTCTATGATAGTGGTGAAGCTGAACCCATTCATGATTCAATGGACTGTCCCATTCAGTTCTAAAGTTTTAATTGGAATACTCTATTATTCATTTGTAGGGATGTTCTCATTTTAAATTTCAATTAATCATTCTTCTGTTATCTCCAGGTTTCTCCTCATTCACTTGCATGGATTTCTGTAGTTAAATCTCAACATTCCTGATACTTTCATCTGATACCATGTCTCATTTTATATTGGTTTATTTTGACACACTCTTTGCCCCTATTGATTGATTAATTTATTTTGATTTTTATGTGTACCTATACCATAGTATGGTACACATATTGTGATGTCCGGATTGACCACTTGTTTTCATTTAGATATTGATGATTATGATACAAGTTGATTAAAAAGGTTCCCAATGTGTCCCTTTTTTTAAATAATTAAAAATAATTATTTTTTTAAGTTTGAAAATTTGAAAAACTAACACCATTATAACTCTGCCAATGGGTACCCCAAATCACCACACCAAATTTGTTTAAATCGGTCCAAAATCTTGTGTTATGTACTGGTAAATCTGTTTTGGAGCAACATTAAATCCAATTCACCATAGTATGGTACACATATTGTGATGTCCGGATAAAAACTAACACCATTATAACTCTGCCAAGGGTACCCCGAATCACCACACCAAATTTGTTTAAATCGGTCCAAAATCTTGTTATGTACCTGTAAATCTGTTTGGAGTAACATTAAATCCAATTCACCAATTTTATGCCATGCCTTTGGACTACTTAGCTATTGATAAGGCTATATCATTTTCTGATGTCTCTTATGCCAATGTACACATAATCTGATAAAGAAGGCTATGGTATCTAATTTAAAATAAAGATTCAACAATAAACATCACATGATATTAGCAGTAGACTTGGACTCTCTTAACCCAAGTATTCCATGTTCAGGTCACACCTTTCACATTTAACCCAAGGCTGTGGTGGTTTAGCATTACATATCTTGTAGCAGTGCATTCTCTTATATAAATGCCGATGACCCATACATTCCAATATTTGTGTTATGTACATTTGTCTATAATAGTACATACAGTATACTCATATAATTCAACACCAAAACTCTCATTTATGATTCCGATCATAGTAAATTTTTATCGCCAAGGGATGGGTTAACATCTGCCGATCGTGATCGGCCTCTCGTTATCATTTGCTAATCCTCGCCTCTCAAGATTTCGGTGTTGAATGGATCATCGTGACTCACTCATCCACCTTACCTGTATCTATGCTGTTGAATTCGAGTTTGGTACTTGTATAATAATAATATCTAGAATATTAATGATTTCTAAGCTGACAGGTTTGGATGGGTGTATATGGTACAACTGGCATACACATATATTTTAGGCCCCACTGTCGATATAAGTCAACATAAGGGGTATCTGAAATTCCGATATATTTATTAGCGGGTCCTCCAGAGGACACCTGTGGTTTACATATCCGAACAATTTAAATTGGGTATATCTCAACTTGTGTATCCATGATCAACTCAAATATGCTTCTATCTAAGTTATGTTGTCCCAGTTTACATTTACCTTAGGGCCCTTTGTCCCGTTGGGGTCGTCCGGAGGACCCGCTTCTAGCATATGGGCAAAATTTCAATAGATTATATTTCGACTTTTGGAGCCAGGATCAACCCAAGAATGTATCTTTCTAAGTGTTATGACTCTCATGTACATATATTGTATGGCCCACTGTCGCATATTTGCCGATATAACGCTACAGATCGGGTATAACAAATCCCCGTATGTTTAAAAGCTGGTCCTCCGGAGGACCCGCTTCTAGCATATGGGCACAATTTCAATAGGCTACATTTCGACTTTTGGAGCCAGGATCAACCCAAGAAAGCTTCTTTCTAAGTGTTATGACTCTCATGTACATATATTGTATGGCCCACTGTCGCATATTTGCTGATATAACGCTACAGATCGGGTATAACAAATCCCCGTGTGTTTAAAAGCTGGTCCTCCGGAGGACCCGCTTCTAGCATATGGGCACAATTTCAATAGGCTACATTTCGACTTTTGGAGCCAGGATCAACCCAAGAAAGCTTCTTTCTAAGTGTTATGACTCTCATGTACATATATTGTATGGCCCACTGTCGCATATTTGCTGATATAACGCTACAGATCGGGTATAACAAATCCCCGTGTGTTTAAAAGCGGGTCTTCCGGAGGACCCGCTTCTAGCATATGGGCACAATTTCAATAGGCTATATTTCGACTTTTGGAGCCAGGATCACCCAAGAATGCATCTTTCTAAGTGTTATGACTCTCATGTACATATATTGTATGGCCCACTGTCGCATATTTGCCGATATAACGCTACAGATCGGGTATAACAAATCCCCGTGTGTTTAACAGCGGGTCCTCCGGAGGACCCGCTTCTAGCATATGGGCAAAATTTCAATAGGCTATATTTCGACTTTTGGAGCCAGGATCAACCCAAGAATGTATCTTTCTAAGTGTTATGACTCTCATGTACATATATTGTATGGCCCACTGTCGCAGAGTTGTCGATATAAGGCACCAAACCGGTATAAGAAATCGCCGTGTGTTTAACAGCGGGTTCTCCGGAGGACCCGCTTCTAGCATATGGGCACAATTTCAATAGGCTACATTTCGACTTTTGGAGCCAAGATCAACCCAAGAATGCATCTTTCTAAGTGTTATGACTCTCATGTATATATATTGTATGGCCCACTGTCGCATATTTGCCGATATAACGCTACATATCGGGTATAACAAATCCCCGTGTGTTTAACAGCGGGTTCTCCGGAGGACCCGCTTCTAGCATATGGGCAAAATTTCAATAGGCTATATTTCGACTTTTGGAGCCAGGATCAACCTAAGAATGCATCTTTCTAAGTGGTATGACTCTCATGTACATATATTGTATGGCCCACTGTCGCATATTTGCCGATATAACGCTACAGATCGGGTATAACAAATCCCCGTGTGTTTAAAAGCTGGTCCTCCGGAGGACCCGCTTCTAGCATATGGGCACAATTTCAATAGGCTACATTTCGACTTTTGGAGCCAGGATCAACCCAAGAATGCTTCTTTCTAAGTGTTATGACTCTCATGTACATATATTGTATGGTCCACTGTCGCAGAGTTGTCCATATAAGGCACCAAACCGGTATGAGAAATCCCCGTGTGTTTAACAGCGGGTCCTCCGGAGGACCCGCTTCTAGCATATGGGCACAATTTCAATAGGCTATATTTCGACTTTTGGAGCCAGGATCAACCCAAGAATGCTTATTTCTAAGTGTTATGACTCTCATGTACATATATTGTATGGCCCACTGTCGCATATTTGCTGATATAACGCTACAGATCGGGTATAACAAATCCCCGTGTGTTTAAAAGCGGGTCCTCCGGAGGACCCGCTTCTAGCATATGGGCACAATTTCAATAGGCTACATTTCTACTTTTGGAGCCAGGATCAACCCAATAATGTATCTTTCTAAGTGTTATGACTCTCATGTACATATATTGTATGGCCCACTGTCGCAGAGTTGTCCATATAAGGCACCAAACCGGTATGAGAAATCCCCGTGTGTTTAACAGCGGGTTCTCCGGAGGACCCGCTTCTAGCATATGGGCAAAATTTCAATAGGCTATATTTCGACTTTTGGAGCCAGGATCAACCCAAGAATGCATCTTTCTAAGTGGTATGACTCTCATGTACATATATTGTATGGCCCACTGTCGCATATTTGCCGATATAACGCTACAGATCGGGTATAACAAATCCCCGTGTGTTTAAAAGCTGGTCCTCCGGAGGACCCGCTTCTAGCATATGGGCACAATTTCAATAGGCTACATTTCGACTTTTGGAGCCAGGATCAACCCAAGAAAGCTTCTTTCTAAGTGTTATGACTCTCATGTACATATATTGTATGGCCCACTGTCGCATATTTGCTGATATAACGCTACAGATCGGGTATAACAAATCCCCGTGTGTTTAAAAGCGGGTCTTCCTGAGGACCCGCTTCTAGCATATGGGCACAATTTCAATAGGCTATATTTCGACTTTTGGAGCCAGGATCACCCAAGAATGCATCTTTCTAAGTGTTATGACTCTCATGTACATATATTGTATGGCCCACTGTCGCATATTTGCCGATATAACGCTACAGATCGGGTATAACAAATCCCCGTGTGTTTAACAGCGGGTCCTCCGGAGGACCCGCTTCTAGCATATGGGCAAAATTTCAATAGGCTATATTTCGACTTTTGGAGCCAGGATCAACCCAAGAATGTATCTTTCTAAGTGTTATGACTCTCATGTACATATATTGTATGGCCCACTGTCGCAGAGTTGTCGATATAAGGCACCAAACCGGTATAAGAAATCGCCGTGTGTTTAACAGCGGGTTCTCCGGAGGACCCGCTTCTAGCATATGGGCACAATTTCCATAAGCTACATTTCGACTTTTCGAGCCAGGATCAACTCAAGAATGCATCTTTCTAAGTGTTATGGCTCCCATGTACATATATTGTATAAGGTCGACTGTCGCATATTTGCCGATATAACGCTACAGATCGGGTATAACAAATCCCCGTGTGTTTAAAAGCTGGTCCTCCGGAGGACCCGCTTCTAGCATATGGGCACAATTTCAATAGGCTACATTTCGACTTTTGGAGTCAAGATCAACCCAAGAAAGCATCTTTCTAAGTGTTATGACTCTCATGTACATATATTGTATGGCCCACTGTCGCAGAGTTGTCGATATAAGGCACCAAACCGGTATAAGAAATCGCCGTGTGTTTAACAGCGGGTCCTCCGGAGGACCCGCTTCTAGCATATGGGCACAATTTCAATAGGCTAAATTTCGACTTTTGGAGCCAAGATCAACCCAAGAATGCATCTTTCTAAGTGTTATGACTCTCATGTATATATATTGTATGGCCCACTGTCGCATATTTGCCGATATAACGCTACATATCGGGTATAACAAATCCCCGTGTGTTTAACAGCGGGTTCTCGGGAGGACCCGCTTCTAGCATATGGGCAAAATTTCAATAGGCTATATTTCGACTTTTGGAGCCAGGATCAACCCAAGAATGCATCTTTCTAAGTGGTATGACTCTCATGTACATATATTGTATGGCCCACTGTCGCATATTTGCCGATATAACGCTACAGATCGGGTATAACAAATCCCCGTGTGTTTAAAAGCTGGTCCTCCGGAGGACCCGCTTCTAGCATATGGGCACAATTTCAATAGGCTACATTTCGACTTTTGGAGCCAGGATCAACCCAAGAATGCTTCTTTCTAAGTGTTATGACTCTCATGTACATATATTGTATGGCCCGCTGTCGCAGAGTTGTCCATATAAGGCACCAAACCGGTATGAGAAATCCCCGTGTGTTTAACAGCGGGTCCTCCGGAGGACCCGCTTCTAGCATATGGGCACAATTTCAATAGGCTATATTTCGACTTTTGGAGCCAGGATCAACCCAAGAATGCTTCTTTCTAAGTGTTATGACTCTCATGTACATATATTGTATGGCCCACTGTCGCATATTTGCTGATATAACGCTACAGATCGGGTATAACAAATCCCCGTGTGTTTAAAATCGGGTCCTCCGGAGGACCCGCTTCTAGCATATGGGCACAATTTCAATAGGCTACATTTCTACTTTTGGAGCCAGGATCAACCCAAGAATGCTTCTTTCTAAGTGTTATGACTCTCATGTACATATATTGTATGGCCCACTGTCGCAGAGTTGTCCATATAAGGCACCAAACCGGTATGAGAAATCCCCGTGTGTTTAACAGCGGGTCCTCCGGAGGACCCGCTTCTAGCATATGGGCACAATTTCAATAGGCTATATTTCGACTTTTGGAGCCAGGATCAACCCAAGAATGCTTCTTTCTAAGTGTTATGACTCTCATGTACATATATTGTATGGCCCACTGTCGCATATTTGCTGATATAACGCTACAGATCGGGTATAACAAATCCCCGTGTGTTTAAAAGCGGGTCCTCCGGAGGACCCGCTTCTAGCATATGGGCACAATTTCAATAGGCTACATTTCGACTTTTGGAGCCAGGATCAACCCAAGAATGCTTCTTTCTAAGTGTTATGACTCTCATGTACATATATTGTATGGCCCACTGTCGCAGAGTTGTCCATATAAGGCACCAAACCGGTATGAGAAATCCCCGTTTGTTTAACAGCGGGTCCTCCGGAGGACCCGCTTCTAGCATATGGGCACAATTTCAATAGGTTACATTTCGACTTTTGGAGCCAGGATCAACCCAAGAATGCATCTTTCTAAGTGTTATGACTCTCATGTATATATATTGTATGGCCCACTGTCGCATATTTGCCGATATAACGCTACAGATCGGGTATAACAAATCCCCGTGTGTTTAAC
This sequence comes from Siphonodentalium dalli, assembly GCA_032622095.1. NCBI lineage: Eukaryota > Metazoa > Mollusca > Scaphopoda > Gadilida > Siphonodentaliidae > Siphonodentalium > Siphonodentalium dalli. The sequence continues at coordinate 18,721,183 of CP136064.1, forward strand.
AGCGGGTTCTCCGGAGGACCCGCTTCTAGCATATGGGCAAAATTTCAATAGGCTATATTTCGACTTTTGGAGCCAGGATCAACCCAAGAATGCTTCTTTCTAAGTGTTATGACTCTCATGTACATATATTGTATGGCCCACTGTCGCAGAGTTGTCGATATAAGGCACCAAACCGGTATAAGAAATCGCCGTGTGTTTAACAGCGGGTTCTCCGGAGGACCCGCTTCTAGCATATGGGCACAATTTCCATAAGCTACATTTCGACTTTTCGAGCCAGGATCAACTCAAGAATGCATCTTTCTAAGTGTTATGGCTCCCATGTACATATATTGTATAAGGTCGACTGTCGCATATTTGCCGATATAACGCTACAGATCGGGTATAACAAATCCCCGTGTGTTTAAAAGCTGGTCCTCCGGAGGACCCGCTTCTAGCATATGGGCACAATTTCAATAGGCTACATTTCGACTTTTGGAGTCAAGATCAACCCAAGAAAGCATCTTTCTAAGTGTTATGACTCTCATGTACATATATTGTATGGCCCACTGTCGCAGAGTTGTCGATATAAGGCACCAAACCGGTATAAGAAATCGCCGTGTGTTTAACAGCGGGTCCTCCGGAGGACCCGCTTCTAGCATATGGGCACAATTTCAATAGGCTACATTTCGACTTTTGGAGCCAAGATCAACCCAAGAATGCATCTTTCTAAGTGTTATGACTCTCATGTATATATATTGTATGGCCCACTGTCGCATATTTGCCGATATAACGCTACATATCGGGTATAACAAATCCCCGTGTGTTTAACAGCGGGTTCTCCGGAGGACCCGCTTCTAGCATATGGGCAAATTTTCAATAGGCTATATTTCGACTTTTGGAGCCAGGATCAACCCAAGAATGCATCTTTCTAAGTGGTATGACTCTCATGTACATATATTGTATGGCCCACTGTCGCATATTTGCCGATATAACGCTACAGATCGGGTATAACAAATCCCCGTGTGTTTAAAAGCTGGTCCTCCGGAGGACCCGCTTCTAGCATATGGGCACAATTTCAATAGGCTACATTTCGACTTTTGGAGCCAGGATCAACCCAAGAATGCTTCTTTCTAAGTGTTATGACTCTCATGTACATATATTGTATGGCCCACTGTCGCAGAGTTGTCCATATAAGGCACCAAACCGGTATGAGAAATCCCCGTGTGTTTAACAGCGGGTCCTCCGGAGGACCCGCTTCTAGCATATGGGCACAATTTCAATAGGCTATATTTCGACTTTTGGAGCCAGGATCAACCCAAGAATGCTTCTTTCTAAGTGTTATGACTCTCATGTACATATATTGTATGGCCCACTGTCGCAGAGTTGTCGATATAAGGCACCAAACCGGTATAAGAAATCGCGGTGTGTTTAACAGCGGGTCCTCCGGAGGACCCGCTTCTAGCATATGGGCACAATTTCAATAGGCTACATTTCGACTTTTGGAGCCAAGATCAACCCAAGAATGCATCTTTCTAAGTGTTATGACTCTCATGTATATATATTGTATGGCCCACTGTCGCATATTTGCCGATATAACGCTACATATCGGGTATAACAAATCCCCGTGTGTTTAACAGCGGGTTCTCCGGAGGACCCGCTTCTAGCATATGGGCAAAATTTCAATAGGCTATATTTCGACTTTTGGAGCCAGGATCAACCCAAGAATGCATCTTTCTAAGTGGTATGACTCTCATGTACATATATTGTATGGCCCACTGTCGCATATTTGCCGATATAACGCTACAGATCGGGTATAACAAATCCCCGTGTGTTTAAACGCTGGTCCTCCGGAGGACCCGCTTCTAGCATATGGGCACAATTTCAATAGGCTACATTTCGACTTTTGGAGCCAGGATCAACCCAAGAATGCTTCTTTCTAAGTGTTATGACTCTCATGTACATATATTGTATGGCCCACTGTCGCAGAGTTGTCCATATAAGGCACCAAACCGGTATGAGAAATCCCCGTGTGTTTAACAGCGGGTCCTCCGGAGGACCCGCTTCTAGCATATGGGCACAATTTCAATAGGCTATATTTCGACTTTTGGAGCCAGGATCAACCCAAGAATGCTTCTTTCTAAGTGTTATGACTCTCATGTACATATATTGTATGGCCCACTGTCGCATATTTGCTGATATAACGCTACAGATCGGGTATAACAAATCCCCGTGTGTTTAAAAGCGGGTCCTCCGGAGGACCCGCTTCTAGCATATGGGCACAATTTCAATAGGCTACATTTCTACTTTTGGAGCCAGGATCAACCCAAGAATGCTTCTTTCTAAGTGTTATGACTCTCATGTACATATATTGTATGGCCCACTGTCGCAGAGTTGTCGATATAAGGCACCAAACCGGTATAAGAAATCGCCGTGTGTTTAACAGCGGGTTCTCCGGAGGACCCGCTTCTAGCATATGGGCACAATTTCCATAAGCTACATTTCGACTTTTCGAGCCAGGATCAACTCAAGAATGCATCTTTCTAAGTGTTATGGCTCCCATGTACATATATTGTATAAGGTCGACTGTCGCATATTTGCCGATATAACGCTACAGATCGGGTATAACAAATCCCCGTGTGTTTAAAAGCTGGTCCTCCGGAGGACCCGCTTCTAGCATATGGGCCAATTTCAATAGGCTACATTTCGACTTTTGGAGTCAAGATCAACCCAAGAAAGCATCTTTCTAAGTGTTATGACTCTCATGTACATATATTGTATGGCCCACTGTCGCAGAGTTGTCGATATAAGGCACCAAACCGGTATAAGAAATCGCCGTGTGTTTAACAGCGGGTCCTCCGGAGGACCCGCTTCTAGCATATGGGCACAATTTCAATAGGCTACATTTCGACTTTTGGAGCCAAGATCAACCCAAGAATGCATCTTTCTAAGTGTTATGACTCTCATGTATATATATTGTATGGCCCACTGTCGCATATTTGCCGATATAACGCTACATATCGGGTATAACAAATCCCCGTGTGTTTAACAGCGGGTTCTCCGGAGGACCCGCTTCTAGCATATGGGCAAATTTTCAATAGGCTATATTTCGACTTTTGGAGCCAGGATCAACCCAAGAATGCATCTTTCTAAGTGGTATGACTCTCATGTACATATATTGTATGGCCCACTGTCGCATATTTGCCGATATAACGCTACAGATCGGGTATAACAAATCCCCGTGTGTTTAAAAGCTGGTCCTCCGGAGGACCCGCTTCTAGCATATGGGCACAATTTCAATAGGCTACATTTCGACTTTTGGAGCCAGGATCAACCCAAGAATGCTTCTTTCTAAGTGTTATGACTCTCATGTACATATATTGTATGGCCCACTGTCGCAGAGTTGTCCATATAAGGCACCAAACCGGTATGAGAAATCCCCGTGTGTTTAACAGCGGGTCCTCCGGAGGACCCGCTTCTAGCATATGGGCACAATTTCAATAGGCTATATTTCGACTTTTGGAGCCAGGATCAACCCAAGAATGCTTCTTTCTAAGTGTTATGACTCTCATGTACATATATTGTATGGCCCACTGTCGCAGAGTTGTCGATATAAGGCACCAAACCGGTATAAGAAATCGCCGTGTGTTTAACAGCGGGTCCTCCGGAGGACCCGCTTCTAGCATATGGGCACAATTTCAATAGGCTACATTTCGACTTTTGGAGCCAAGATCAACCCAAGAATGCATCTTTCTAAGTGTTATGACTCTCATGTATATATATTGTATGGCCCACTGTCGCATATTTGCCGATATAACGCTACATATCGGGTATAACAAATCCCCGTGTGTTTAACAGCGGGTTCTCCGGAGGACCCGCTTCTAGCATATGGGCAAAATTTCAATAGGCTATATTTCGACTTTTGGAGCCAGGATCAACCCAAGAATGCATCTTTCTAAGTGGTATGACTCTCATGTACATATATTGTATGGCCCACTGTCGCATATTTGCCGATATAACGCTACAGATCGGGTATAACAAATCCCCGTGTGTTTAAAAGCTGGTCCTCCGGAGGACCCGCTTCTAGCATATGGGCACAATTTCAATAGGCTACATTTCGACTTTTGGAGCCAGGATCAACCCAAGAATGCTTCTTTCTAAGTGTTATGACTCTCATGTACATATATTGTATGGCCCACTGTCGCAGAGTTGTCCATATAAGGCACCAAACCGGTATGAGAAATCCCCGTGTGTTTAACAGCGGGTCCTCCGGAGGACCCGCTTCTAGCATATGGGCACAATTTCAATAGGCTATATTTCGACTTTCGGAGCCAGGATCAACCCAAGAATGCTTCTTTCTAAGTGTTATGACTCTCATGTACATATATTGTATGGCCCACTGTCGCATATTTGCTGATATAACGCTACAGATCGGGTATAACAAATCCCCGTGTGTTTAAAAGCGGGTCCTCCGGAGGACCCGCTTCTAGCATATGGGCACAATTTCAATAGGCTACATTTCTACTTTTGGAGCCAGGATCAACCCAAGAATGCTTCTTTCTAAGTGTTATGACTCTCATGTACATATATTGTATGGCCCACTGTCGCAGAGTTGTCCATATAAGGCACCAAACCGGTATGAGAAATCCCCGTGTGTTTAACAGCGGGTCCTCCGGGGGACCCGCTTCTAGCATATGGGCACAATTTCAATAGGCTATATTTCGACTTTTGGAGCCAGGATCAACCCAAGAATGCTTCTTTCTAAGTGTTATGACTCTCATGTACATATATTGTATGGCCCACTGTCGCAGAGTTGTCGATATAAGCCACCAAACCGGTATAAGAAATCGCCGTGTGTTTAACAGCGCGTCCTCCGGAGGACCCGCTTCTAGCATATGGGCACAATTTCAATAGGCTACATTTCGACTTTTGGAGCCAAGATCAACCCAAGAATGCATCTTTCTAAGTGTTATGACTCTCATGTATATATATTGTATGGCCCACTGTCGCATATTTGCCGATATAACGCTACATATCGGGTATAACAAATCCCCGTGTGTTTAACAGCGGGTTCTCCGGAGGACCCGCTTCTAGCATATGGGCAAAATTTCAATAGGCTATATTTCGACTTTTGGAGCCAGGATCAACCCAAGAATGCATCTTTCTAAGTGGTATGACTCTCATGTACATATATTGTATGGCCCACTGTCGCATATTTGCCGATATAACGCTACAGATCGGGTATAACAAATCCCCGTGTGTTTAAAAGCTGGTCCTCCGGAGGACCCGCTTCTAGCATATGGGCACAATTTCAATAGGCTACATTTCGACTTTTGGAGCCAGGATCAACCCAAGAATGCTTCTTTCTAAGTGTTATGACTCTCATGTACATATATTGTATGGCCCACTGTCGCAGAGTTGTCCATATAAGGCACCAAACCGGTATGAGAAATCCCCGTGTGTTTAACAGCGGGTCCTCCGGAGGACCCGCTTCTAGCATATGGGCACAATTTCAATAGGCTATATTTCGACTTTTGGAGCCAGGATCAACCCAAGAATGCTTCTTTCTAAGTGTTATGACTCTCATGTACATATATTGTATGGCCCACTGTCGCATATTTGCTGATATAACGCTACAGATCGGGTATAACAAATCCCCGTGTGTTTAAAAGCGGGACGTCCTCCGGAGGACCCGCTTCTAGCATATGGGCACAATTTCAATAGGCTACATTTCTACTTTTGGAGCCAGGATCAACCCAAGAATGCTTCTTTCTAAGTGTTATGACTCTCATGTACATATATTGTATGGCCCACTGTCGCAGAGTTGTCCATATAAGGCACCAAACCGGTATGAGAAATCCCCGTGTGTTTAAAAGCTGGTCCTCCGGAGGACCCGCTTCTAGCATATGGGCCAATTTCAATAGGCTACATTTCGACTTTTGGAGTCAAGATCAACCCAAGAAAGCATCTTTCTAAGTGTTATGACTCTCATGTACATATATTGTATGGCCCACTGTCGCAGAGTTGTCGATATAAGGCACCAAACCGGTATAAGAAATCGCCGTGTGTTTAACAGCGGGTCCTCCGGAGGACCCGCTTCTAGCATATGGGCACAATTTCAATAGGCTACATTTCGACTTTTGGAGCCAAGATCAACCCAAGAATGCATCTTTCTAAGTGTTATGACTCTCATGTATATATATTGTATGGCCCACTGTCGCATATTTGCCGATATAACGCTACATATCGGGTATAACAAATCCCCGTGTGTTTAACAGCGGGTTCTCCGGAGGACCCGCTTCTAGCATATGGGCAAATTTTCAATAGGCTATATTTCGACTTTTGGAGCCAGGATCAACCCAAGAATGCATCTTTCTAAGTGGTATGACTCTCATGTACATATATTGTATGGCCCACTGTCGCATATTTGCCGATATAACGCTACAGATCGGGTATAACAAATCCCCGTGTGTTTAAAAGCTGGTCCTCCGGAGGACCCGCTTCTAGCATATGGGCACAATTTCAATAGGCTACATTTCGACTTTTGGAGCCAGGATCAACCCAAGAATGCTTCTTTCTAAGTGTTATGACTCTCATGTACATATATTGTATGGCCCACTGTCGCAGAGTTGTCCATATAAGGCACCAAACCGGTATGAGAAATCCCCGTGTGTTTAACAGCGGGTCCTCCGGAGGACCCGCTTCTAGCATATGGGCACAATTTCAATAGGCTATATTTCGACTTTTGGAGCCAGGATCAACCCAAGAATGCTTCTTTCTAAGTGTTATGACTCTCATGTACATATATTGTATGGCCCACTGTCGCAGAGTTGTCGATATAAGGCACCAAACCGGTATAAGAAATCGCCGTGTGTTTAACAGCGGGTCCTCCGGAGGACCCGCTTCTAGCATATGGGCACAATTTCAATAGGCTACATTTCGACTTTTGGAGCCAAGATCAACCCAAGAATGCATCTTTCTAAGTGTTATGACTCTCATGTATATATATTGTATGGCCCACTGTCGCATATTTGCCGATATAACGCTACATATCGGGTATAACAAATCCCCGTGTGTTTAACAGCGGGTTCTCCGGAGGACCCGCTTCTAGCATATGGGCAAAATTTCAATAGGCTATATTTCGACTTTTGGAGCCAGGATCAACCCAAGAATGCATCTTTCTAAGTGGTATGACTCTCATGTACATATATTGTATGGCCCACTGTCGCATATTTGCCGATATAACGCTACAGATCGGGTATAACAAATCCCCGTGTGTTTAAAAGCTGGTCCTCCGGAGGACCCGCTTCTAGCATATGGGCACAATTTCAATAGGCTACATTTCGACTTTTGGAGCCAGGATCAACCCAAGAATGCTTCTTTCTAAGTGTTATGACTCTCATGTACATATATTGTATGGCCCACTGTCGCAGAGTTGTCCATATAAGGCACCAAACCGGTATGAGAAATCCCCGTGTGTTTAACAGCGGGTCCTCCGGAGGACCCGCTTCTAGCATATGGGCACAATTTCAATAGGCTATATTTCGACTTTCGGAGCCAGGATCAACCCAAGAATGCTTCTTTCTAAGTGTTATGACTCTCATGTACATATATTGTATGGCCCACTGTCGCATATTTGCTGATATAACGCTACAGATCGGGTATAACAAATCCCCGTGTGTTTAAAAGCGGGTCCTCCGGAGGACCCGCTTCTAGCATATGGGCACAATTTCAATAGGCTACATTTCTACTTTTGGAGCCAGGATCAACCCAAGAATGCTTCTTTCTAAGTGTTATGACTCTCATGTACATATATTGTATGGCCCACTGTCGCAGAGTTGTCCATATAAGGCACCAAACCGGTATGAGAAATCCCCGTGTGTTTAACAGCGGGTCCTCCGGGGGACCCGCTTCTAGCATATGGGCACAATTTCAATAGGCTATATTTCGACTTTTGGAGCCAGGATCAACCCAAGAATGCTTCTTTCTAAGTGTTATGACTCTCATGTACATATATTGTATGGCCCACTGTCGCAGAGTTGTCGATATAAGCCACCAAACCGGTATAAGAAATCGCCGTATGTTTAACAGCGCGTCCTCCGGAGGACCCGCTTCTAGCATATGGGCACAATTTCAATAGGCTACATTTCGACTTTTGGAGCCAAGATCAACCCAAGAATGCATCTTTCTAAGTGTTATGACTCTCATGTATATATATTGTATGGCCCACTGTCGCATATTTGCCGATATAACGCTACATATCGGGTATAACAAATCCCCGTGTGTTTAACAGCGGGTTCTCCGGAGGACCCGCTTCTAGCATATGGGCAAAATTTCAATAGGCTATATTTCGACTTTTGGAGCCAGGATCAACCCAAGAATGCATCTTTCTAAGTGGTATGACTCTCATGTACATATATTGTATGGCCCACTGTCGCATATTTGCCGATATAACGCTACAGATCGGGTATAACAAATCCCCGTGTGTTTAAAAGCTGGTCCTCCGGAGGACCCGCTTCTAGCATATGGGCACAATTTCAATAGGCTACATTTCGACTTTTGGAGCCAGGATCAACCCAAGAATGCTTCTTTCTAAGTGTTATGACTCTCATGTACATATATTGTATGGCCCACTGTCGCAGAGTTGTCCATATAAGGCACCAAACCGGTATGAGAAATCCCCGTGTGTTTAACAGCGGGTCCTCCGGAGGACCCGCTTCTAGCATATGGGCACAATTTCAATAGGCTATATTTCGACTTTTGGAGCCAGGATCAACCCAAGAATGCTTCTTTCTAAGTGTTATGACTCTCATGTACATATATTGTATGGCCCACTGTCGCATATTTGCTGATATAACGCTACAGATCGGGTATAACAAATCCCCGTGTGTTTAAAAGCGGGACGTCCTCCGGAGGACCCGCTTCTAGCATATGGGCACAATTTCAATAGGCTACATTTCTACTTTTGGAGCCAGGATCAACCCAAGAATGCTTCTTTCTAAGTGTTATGACTCTCATGTACATATATTGTATGGCCCACTGTCGCAGAGTTGTCCATATAAGGCACCAAACCGGTATGAGAAATCCCCGTGTGTTTAAAAGCTGGTCCTCCGGAGGACCCGCTTCTAGCATATGGGCCAATTTCAATAGGCTACATTTCGACTTTTGGAGTCAAGATCAACCCAAGAAAGCATCTTTCTAAGTGTTATGACTCTCATGTACATATATTGTATGGCCCACTGTCGCAGAGTTGTCGATATAAGGCACCAAACCGGTATAAGAAATCGCCGTGTGTTTAACAGCGGGTCCTCCGGAGGACCCGCTTCTAGCATATGGGCACAATTTCAATAGGCTACATTTCGACTTTTGGAGCCAAGATCAACCCAAGAATGCATCTTTCTAAGTGTTATGACTCTCATGTATATATATTGTATGGCCCACTGTCGCATATTTGCCGATATAACGCTACATATCGGGTATAACAAATACCCGTGTGTTTAACAGCGGGTTCTCCGGAGGACCCGCTTCTAGCATATGGGCAAATTTTCAATAGGCTATATTTCGACTTTTGGAGCCAGGATCAACCCAAGAATGCATCTTTCTAAGTGGTATGACTCTCATGTACATATATTGTATGGCCCACTGTCGCATATTTGCCGATATAACGCTACAGATCGGGTATAACAAATCCCCGTGTGTTTAAAAGCTGGTCCTCCGGAGGACCCGCTTCTAGCATATGGGCACAATTTCAATAGGCTACATTTCGACTTTTGGAGCCAGGATCAACCCAAGAATGCTTCTTTCTAAGTGTTATGACTCTCATGTACATATATTGTATGGCCCACTGTCGCAGAGTTGTCCATATAAGGCACCAAACCGGTATGAGAAATCCCCGTGTGTTTAACAGCGGGTCCTCCGGAGGACCCGCTTCTAGCATATGGGCACAATTTCAATAGGCTATATTTCGACTTTTGGAGCCAGGATCAACCCAAGAATGCTTCTTTCTAAGTGTTATGACTCTCATGTACATATATTGTATGGCCCACTGTCGCAGAGTTGTCGATATAAGGCACCAAACCGGTATAAGAAATCGCCGTGTGTTTAACAGCGGGTCCTCCGGAGGACCCGCTTCTAGCATATGGGCACAATTTCAATAGGCTACATTTCGACTTTTGGAGCCAAGATCAACCCAAGAATGCATCTTTCTAAGTGTTATGACTCTCATGTATATATATTGTATGGCCCACTGTCGCATATTTGCCGATATAACGCTACATATCGGGTATAACAAATCCCCGTGTGTTTAACAGCGGGTTCTCCGGAGGACCCGCTTCTAGCATATGGGCAAAATTTCAATAGGCTATATTTCGACTTTTGGAGCCAGGATCAACCCAAGAATGCATCTTTCTAAGTGGTATGACTCTCATGTACATATATTGTATGGCCCACTGTCGCATATTTGCCGATATAACGCTACAGATCGGGTATAACAAATCCCCGTGTGTTTAAAAGCTGGTCCTCCGGAGGACCCGCTTCTAGCATATGGGCACAATTTCAATAGGCTACATTTCGACTTTTGGAGCCAGGATCAACCCAAGAATGCTTCTTTCTAAGTGTTATGACTCTCATGTACATATATTGTATGGCCCACTGTCGCAGAGTTGTCCATATAAGGCACCAACCCGGTATGAGAAATCCCCGTGTGTTTAACAGCGGGTCCTCCGGAGGACCCGCTTCTAGCATATGGGCACAATTTCAATAGGCTATATTTCGACTTTCGGAGCCAGGATCAACCCAAGAATGCTTCTTTCTAAGTGTTATGACTCTCATGTACATATATTGTATGGCCCACTGTCGCATATTTGCTGATATAACGCTACAGATCGGGTATAACAAATCCCCGTGTGTTTAAAAGCGGGTCCTCCGGAGGACCCGCTTCTAGCATATGGGCACAATTTCAATAGGCTACATTTCTACTTTTGGAGCCAGGATCAACCCAAGAATGCTTCTTTCTAAGTGTTATGACTCTCATGTATATATATTGTATGGCCCACTGTCGCATATTTGCCGATATAACGCTACATATCGGGTATAACAAATCCCCGTGTGTTTAACAGCGGGTTCTCCGGAGGACCCGCTTCTAGCATATGGGCAAAATTTCAATAGGCTATATTTCGACTTTTGGAGCCAGGATCAACCCAAGAATGCATCTTTCTAAGTGGTATGACTCTCATGTACATATATTGTATGGCCCACTGTCGCATATTTGCCGATATAACGCTACAGATCGGGTATAACAAATCCCCGTGTGTTTAAAAGCTGGTCCTCCGGAGGACCCGCTTCTAGCATATGGGCACAATTTCAATAGGCTACATTTCGACTTTTGGAGCCAGGATCAACCCAAGAATGCTTCTTTCTAAGTGTTATGACTCTCATGTACATATATTGTATGGCCCACTGTCGCAGAGTTGTCCATATAAGGCACCAAACCGGTATGAGAAATCCCCGTGTGTTTAACAGCGGGTCCTCCGGAGGACCCGCTTCTAGCATATGGGCACAATTTCAATAGGCTATATTTCGACTTTTGGAGCCAGGATCAACCCAAGAATGCTTCTTTCTAAGTGTTATGACTCTCATGTACATATATTGTATGGCCCACTGTCGCATATTTGCTGATATAACGCTACAGATCGGGTATAACAAATCCCCGTGTGTTTAAAAGCGGGACGTCCTCCGGAGGACCCGCTTCTAGCATATGGGCACAATTTCAATAGGCTACATTTCTACTTTTGGAGCCAGGATCAACCCAAGAATGCTTCTTTCTAAGTGTTATGACTCTCATGTACATATATTGTATGGCCCACTGTCGCAGAGTTGTCCATATAAGGCACCAAACCGGTATGAGAAATCCCCGTGTGTTTAAAAGCTGGTCCTCCGGAGGACCCGCTTCTAGCATATGGGCCAATTTCAATAGGCTACATTTCGACTTTTGGAGTCAAGATCAACCCAAGAAAGCATCTTTCTAAGTGTTATGACTCTCATGTACATATATTGTATGGCCCACTGTCGCAGAGTTGTCGATATAAGGCACCAAACCGGTATAAGAAATCGCCGTGTGTTTAACAGCGGGTCCTCCGGAGGACCCGCTTCTAGCATATGGGCACAATTTCAATAGGCTACATTTCGACTTTTGGAGCCAAGATCAACCCAAGAATGCATCTTTCTAAGTGTTATGACTCTCATGTATATATATTGTATGGCCCACTGTCGCATATTTGCCGATATAACGCTACATATCGGGTATAACAAATCCCCGTGTGTTTAACAGCGGGTTCTCCGGAGGACCCGCTTCTAGCATATGGGCAAATTTTCAATAGGCTATATTTCGACTTTTGGAGCCAGGATCAACCCAAGAATGCATCTTTCTAAGTGGTATGACTCTCATGTACATATATTGTATGGCCCACTGTCGCATATTTGCCGATATAACGCTACAGATCGGGTATAACAAATCCCCGTGTGTTTAAAAGCTGGTCCTCCGGAGGACCCGCTTCTAGCATATGGGCACAATTTCAATAGGCTACATTTCGACTTTTGGAGCCAGGATCAACCCAAGAATGCTTCTTTCTAAGTGTTATGACTCTCATGTACATATATTGTATGGCCCACTGTCGCAGAGTTGTCCATATAAGGCACCAAACCGGTATGAGAAATCCCCGTGTGTTTAAAAGCTGGTCCTCCGGAGGACCCGCTTCTAGCATATGGGCCAATTTCAATAGGCTACATTTCGACTTTTGGAGTCAAGATCAACCCAAGAAAGCATCTTTCTAAGTGTTATGACTCTCATGTACATATATTGTATGGCCCACTGTCGCAGAGTTGTCGATATAAGGCACCAAACCGGTATAAGAAATCGCCGTGTGTTTAACAGCGGGTCCTCCGGAGGACCCGCTTCTAGCATATGGGCACAATTTCAATAGGCTACATTTCGACTTTTGGAGCCAAGATCAACCCAAGAATGCATCTTTCTAAGTGTTATGACTCTCATGTATATATATTGTATGGCCCACTGTCGCATATTTGCCGATATAACGCTACATATCGGGTATAACAAATCCCCGTGTGTTTAACAGCGGGTTCTCCGGAGGACCCGCTTCTAGCATATGGGCAAATTTTCAATAGGCTATATTTCGACTTTTGGAGCCAGGATCAACCCAAGAATGCATCTTTCTAAGTGGTATGACTCTCATGTACATATATTGTATGGCCCACTGTCGCATATTTGCCGATATAACGCTACAGATCGGGTATAACAAATCCCCGTGTGTTTAAAAGCTGGTCCTCCGGAGGACCCGCTTCTAGCATATGGGCACAATTTCAATAGGCTACATTTCGACTTTTGGAGCCAGGATCAACCCAAGAATGCTTCTTTCTAAGTGTTATGACTCTCATGTACATATATTGTATGGCCCACTGTCGCAGAGTTGTCCATATAAGGCACCAAACCGGTATGAGAAATCCCCGTGTGTTTAACAGCGGGTCCTCCGGGGGACCCGCTTCTAGCATATGGGCACAATTTCAATAGGCTATATTTCGACTTTTGGAGCCAGGATCAACCCAAGAATGCTTCTTTCTAAGTGTTATGACTCTCATGTACATATATTGTATGGCCCACTGTCGCAGAGTTGTCGATATAAGCCACCAAACCGGTATAAGAAATCGCCGTGTGTTTAACAGCGCGTCCTCCGGAGGACCCGCTTCTAGCATATGGGCACAATTTCAATAGGCTACATTTCGACTTTTGGAGCCAAGATCAACCCAAGAATGCATCTTTCTAAGTGTTATGACTCTCATGTATATATATTGTATGGCCCACTGTCGCATATTTGCCGATATAACGCTACATATCGGGTATAACAAATCCCCGTGTGTTTAACAGCGGGTTCTCCGGAGGACCCGCTTCTAGCATATGGGCAAAATTTCAATAGGCTATATTTCGACTTTTGGAGCCAGGATCAACCCAAGAATGCATCTTTCTAAGTGGTATGACTCTCATGTACATATATTGTATGGCCCACTGTCGCATATTTGCCGATATAACGCTACAGATCGGGTATAACAAATCCCCGTGTGTTTAAAAGCTGGTCCTCCGGAGGACCCGCTTCTAGCATATGGGCACAATTTCAATAGGCTACATTTCGACTTTTGGAGCCAGGATCAACCCAAGAATGCTTCTTTCTAAGTGTTATGACTCTCATGTACATATATTGTATGGCCCACTGTCGCAGAGTTGTCCATATAAGGCACCAAACCGGTATGAGAAATCCCCGTGTGTTTAACAGCGGGTCCTCCGGAGGACCCGCTTCTAGCATATGGGCACAATTTCAATAGGCTATATTTCGACTTTTGGAGCCAGGATCAACCCAAGAATGCTTCTTTCTAAGTGTTATGACTCTCATGTACATATATTGTATGGCCCACTGTCGCATATTTGCTGATATAACGCTACAGATCGGGTATAACAAATCCCCGTGTGTTTAAAAGCGGGACGTCCTCCGGAGGACCCGCTTCTAGCATATGGGCACAATTTCAATAGGCTACATTTCTACTTTTGGAGCCAGGATCAACCCAAGAATGCTTCTTTCTAAGTGTTATGACTCTCATGTACATATATTGTATGGCCCACTGTCGCAGAGTTGTCCATATAAGGCACCAAACCGGTATGAGAAATCCCCGTGTGTTTAACAGCGGGTCCTCCGGAGGACCCGCTTCTAGCATATGGGCACAATTTCAATAGGCTATATTTCGACTTTTGGAGCCAGGATCAACCAAAGAATGCTTCTTTCTAAGTGTTATGACTCTCATGTACATATATTGTATGGCCCACTGTCGCATATTTGCTGATATAACGCTACAGATCGGGTATAACAAATCCCCGTGTGTTTAAAAGCGGGTCCTCCGGAGGACCCGCTTCTAGCATATGGGCACAATTTCAATAGGCTACATTTCGACTTTTGGAGCCAGGATCAACCCAAGAATGCTTCTTTCTAAGTGTTATGACTCTCATGTACATATATTGTATGGCCCACTGTCGCAGAGTTGTCCATATAAGGCACCAAACCGGTATGAGAAATCCCCGTTTGTTTAACAGCGGGTCCTCCGGAGGACCCGCTTCTAGCATATGGGCACAATTTCAATAGGCTACATTTCGACTTTTGGAGCCAGGATCAACCCAAGAATGCATCTTTCTAAGTGTTATGACTCTCATGTATATATATTGTATGGCCCACTGTCGCATATTTGCCGATATAACGCTACAGATCGGGTATAACAAATCCCCGTGTGTTTAACAGCGGGTTCTCCGGAGGACCCGCTTCTAGCATATGGGCAAAATTTCAATAGGCTATATTTCGACTTTTGGAGCCAGGATCAACCCAAGAATGCTTCTTTCTAAGTGTTATGACTCTCATGTACATATATTGTATGGCCCACTGTCGCAGAGTTGTCCATATAAGGCACCAAACCGGTATGAGAAATCCCCGTGTGTTTAACAGCGGGTCCTCCGGAGGACCCGCTTCTAGCATATGGGCACAATTTCAATAGGCTATATTTCGACTTTTGGAGCCAGGATCAACCCAATAATGCTTCTTTCTAAGTGTTATGACTCTCATGTACATATATTGTATGGCCCACTGTCGCAGAGTTGTCCATATAAGGCACCAAACCGGTATGAGAAATCCCGGTGTGTTTAACAGCGGGTTCTCCGGAGGACCCGCTTCTAGCATATGGGCAAAATTTCAATAGGCTATATTTCGACTTTTGGAGCCAGGATCAACCCAAGAATGCATCTTTCTAAGTGGTATGACTCTCATGTACATATATTGTATGGCCCACTGTCGCATATTTGCCGATATAACGCTACAGATCGGGTATAACAAATCCCCGTGTGTTTAAAAGCTGGTCCTCCGGAGGACCCGCTTCTAGCATATGGGCACAATTTCAATAGGCTACATTTCGACTTTTGGAGCCAGGATCAACCCAAGAATGCTTCTTTCTAAGTGTTATGACTCTCATGTACATATATTGTATGGCCCACTGTCGCACATTTGCCGATATAACGCTACAGATCGGGTATAACAAATCCCCGTGTGTTTAAAAGCTGGTCCTCCGGAGGACCCGCTTCTAGCATATGGGCACAATTTCAATAGGCTACATTTCGACTTTTGGAGCCAGGATCAACCCAAGAATGCTTCTTTCTAAGTGTTATGACTCTCATGTACATATATTGTATGGCCCACTGTCGCATATTTGCCGATATAACGCTACAGATCGGGTATAACAAATCCCCGTGTGTTTAACAGCGGGTCCTCCGGAGGACCCGCTTCTAGCATATGGGCACAATTTCAATAGGCTACATTTCGACTTTTGGAGCCAAGATCAACCCAAGAATGCATCTTTCTAAGTGTTATGACTCTCATGTATATATATTGTATGGCCCACTGTCGCATATTTGCCGATATAACGCTACATATCGGGTATAACAAATCCCCGTGTGTTTAACAGCGGGTTCTCCGGAGGACCCGCTTCTAGCATATGGGCAAAATTTCAATAGGCTATATTTCGACTTTTGGAGCCAGGATCAACCCAAGAATGCATCTTTCTAAGTGGTATGACTCTCATGTACATATATTGTATGGCCCACTGTCGCATATTTGCCGATATAACGCTACAGATCGGGTATAACAAATCCCCGTGTGTTTAAAAGCTGGTCCTCCGGAGGACCCGCTTCTAGCATATGGGCACAATTTCAATAGGCTACATTTCGACTTTTGGAGCCAGGATCAACCCAAGAATGCTTCTTTCTAAGTGTTATGACTCTCATGTACATATATTGTATGGCCCACTGTCGCAGAGTTGTCCATATAAGGCACCAAACCGGTATGAGAAATCCCCGTGTGTTTAACAGCGGGTCCTCCGGAGGACCCGCTTCTAGCATATGGGCACAATTTCAATAGGCTCTATTTCAACTTTTGGAGCCATGATCAACCCAAGAATGCATCGTTCTAAGTGCCATGGCTCCCATATACATGTATTGTGTAACCCATTGTCGCAGAATTGGCGATATAAAGCAACAGGACGCGTATAAGTACTCCCCGTATGTTTAGAAGAGGGTCCTCCGGAGGACCCGCTTCTAGCATATGGGCAAAATTTCAATAGGCTATATTTCGTCTTCTGCAGCCAGGATCAACTCCAGAATGCATCTTTAGAAGTGTTATGACTCCCATTTACATATATTGTATGGCCCATTGTCGCAGAGTTGTCGATATAAGGCACCAAACCTGTATAAGAAATCACCGTATGTTTAGCAGCGAGTCCTCCGGAGGACCCACTTCTAGCATATGGGCAAAATTTCAATAGGCTCTATTTCAACTTTTGGAGCCATGATCAACTCAAATATGCATCTTTCTAAGTGTTCTGTCCCGTATACATCTACTGTAGTGCCCTTTGTCGCATAATTGTCGATATAAGGCATGCAACAGCACGAGTATATATAAGGAATTCCCTAAGTTGAGCAGAGGGTCCCCCGGAGAATGACTGCGTTTTACATATGGGAACAATTTCATTTAATTGGGTTAATCTCAACTTTTAGAAACGTGATCAACTCCAATATGCATCTTTCTAAGTGATCTTGTCTCCGTATGTCGATATAAGGCAACCCACCGGTATAAGAAATCCCCGTATGTTTAGCGGAGGACCCGCTGTGAGCATATGGGCAAAATTTCAATTGGCTATATTTCAACTTCTGGAGCCATGATCAACTCAAGTATGCATCTTTCTAAGTGTAATGACTCCCATATACATATATTGTAGAGCCCACTGTCGCAGAGTTGTCGATATAAGGCAACAGACCGGGTATAAGGAATCCCCGTATGTTTAGCAGAGGGTCCTCCGGAGGACCATGCAGCTGCAAGTCTATGGGCAAAATTTCAATTGGCTATATTTCAACTTTTGGAGCCATGATCAACTCAAGAATGCATCTTTAGAAGTGTTATGACTCCCATATACATATATTGTAGAGCCCACTGTTTAGAAAATAATATTCGAACAGCCAAGCCTGAATATAGTGTCTGACATTTGCAGAATGAGGTCCCCAAAGGGTGAATTTAGTGACGCAATCGGCGGGCTAGCATCATCAAATTCACCCTCTGGGGACCTCATTCTGTTTAAGCCTCAACCGCTATGGGAGATATAGCATCATATTGAAGTTCTCCAGTTAAAGTTGGTGATGTGCACGCATTGGGCACCTCAATTATGCATTTTATCTTCTGCAAATTAGGGGATATAGAAACTGAACAGATGGGAAAAAGTAAGAAAAATATCAATTTAAGACCCTATATACTTACCAGAAGACGAGGCATAAGCAGAATGAGTTCCATGGGTAGTATATTTGGTGATGCTAGCCTGCTGTGCAGGGTAGCATAACTAAATTCACCCTCTGGGGACCTCATTCTGCAAATTTCAGACACACTGAATTCAGGTTTGGGAACAATAATTTGTTTTGATTTGATATTAATGACACACACTGGCATGAGTGCTAGCTAAGCAGTTGTTTATATCTGTCAGCCTGATAACATCTCAATTGATGACTGTGTTATTAACTCTCTCTGTCTGTAGCTAATACAATTGACTGAATCTGCTGGTGGGAGAGGTGAGTTAGGAGATGAGATGGGGTGGAGGTGCTGTTGGTTGGGCGCAGGGTGGTGATCTGGGTCATGTGGGGGGGGGGGGGTGATGGAAAGGGAAAGTTTCAATGATTTCATTAAAGATTTTCATAACTCTGCGGATGTTACAATGGTGTTAGTTTTTCTAATTTTTTAACATGTTTAAAGGCCCACTTAATTTTCAAGTCGCCAATTATTATTTTTATAGTGACTTGATATACGGTTTTAATAACAATCTATGCCATAAAATATGATTAAAATGCTATAATTCACCACTATTTGAAGATGCCCACAGATAAATAGAAGACTTCCCCCTCTGTCACCCATAATGCAGCATAATTCAAAGTTTTTCAATGGAAGGGGAAGAACTCTATCTTTAATATATAGAGTTATTTCCCCAGCATTGAAAATACTGATGTTTTAATTCTTGATGACAAAACGCGTTGGCAACTCAACAAAAACAACATATCCACAGTTTATTACACCAGATAAGTTGATAATGTAATATATATAATATGGCATATATTTTATATAATATAATTTGGGGTTCGAAAATTAAGTGGGCCTTTAAAAAACGAGAGGCCGATCACGATCGGCAGATGTTAACCCATCCCTTGGTGAGAGTAAATTACTATGATCAGAATCATAACTGAGAGTTTTGATGTTGAATTATAGAGTATACTGTTACATGTACTATTATAGACAAATGTACAAAGCACAAATTATTGGAATTTATGGGTCACTCGCATTTATATAAGAGAATGCACTGGTACAGGATCTGTAATGCTGCACCACAACAGCCTTGGGTTAAATGTGAAAAGGTGACCTGGACATGGAATACTTGGGTTAAGAGAGTCCAATTTAAGTTTACAATGATAATGTATAAAATTCTACCAACAACAGCCATCATGATAAAACACCTCACTGCTGACCCATTAATATCAATTATATAACAGAGCTGTCAACAAATCACAGGCAGTGTTTATGTTGAAAGCTGGCACCTATATTAAACCAATGACATTTATAATGACCTCAGACCATCTGTAGAGTGATATACTCAGCTGTGCTATGCAGCACAGATGTTCTAGTCTACTGTTAATGTCATGTGATGTTTATTGTTGAAACTTTAAAATAAATTAGATACCATATCTTTCTTTATCTGCACATTGGCATAAGAGACATCAGAAAATAATATAGCCTTAGAAATAGCTAAGTAGTCCAAAGGCATGGGATTCAATTGGTGAATTGGGTTTAATGTCGCTCCAAACAAATTTACCAGAACATAACACAAGATTTTGGACCGATTTAAACGAAATTTGGTGTGGTGACTCGGGGTACTGGCAGAGTTATAATGGTGTTAGTTTTTCAAATTTTGCTAATTTAAAAAAAAACTGTTTTTTAAATTATTTAAAAAAATTAATATATATTTTTTTTTTTTGTATTTATTTATATTTTATTTTTTGTTAAATTGAGCAAGGAATTCAATCAAATTTTTTTTTTTAAGAGTGAATATGTTTTCGAAAAAGGGCCATAACTCAGTTAAAATAGTCGGCTCAAACCCATAATCGAACTCGATCTGTCTTTTGTGCTGAGAAATTGATATACAAAATTTGGTTCCGATCAGATAGAAAATATTTGAGTTATGCGTAAAGTGTCTATGGACAGACAGACGGACGGACTAATGATGAGTGGTCAATCCGGACATCGACACTATGTTTACCATACTATGGTATGGGCAAACATAAAAAATAAAAAATAAATTTATGTTAAATTAATCAAGGAGTTAAATCTGAATTATTTTTTTTCGGAGTTATGTCTCTGGCGCCACCCCTATTTGACCCCATTTGAACAAATCTGAACCACAGTCATTCAAGGACCTTCCATACCAAATTTAAGCTAAAACGGCCCAATGGTTCTAGACAAGAAGTTGTTATAAGAATTACCATAGAGGAATATAGTTATGGCCCTGGTTTTGCAACTAATTGACCTGGTGACCCCATTTGAACAAATCTGAATGTGAGTCACCTAGGGAACATCCACATCAAATATGAACCCATTCGGTATAATAGTTCTGGAGAAGAAGACGATTCTTGACGGACAGACGGATGGATGGACGGACGAGGAGTGATGACTATAGCTCCACCAGAGACTTTGTCTCAGGTGAGCTAAAAACTATGAGTAACATATTTTTGTTTGCAAAGAGATACGCTAATTGGTCAAATTATACCCAAAATGGCCGAGTCATTTGATGCAGGTCATTTTGAGATCAAATGTATGTAAATCAACGTTTTTGATAAAGGTACCATTTGACTCAAAAAGGTATCAAAAGACTCGACCATCTTGGGTACCATTTGACCAATTAGGATATAACTTTTTATGGTATCATTTGACTCGGGTATCATTTGGCTGTAAGCCATTCAAATAAGGTCAATTAGCTGCAGAAGAAGTGTATAAAGCCACTCGTGTTGAGATTATGTTACATCTTGCCAGCTGGCATTCAACTCAGAGGACGATTAAGCCTTAAGGGTGATAGGGCGCATATACAAAATGAAATTGTTCATTGAGGTTTTTGTTATTAGATTTTTATTGAACTTTCAGTATTAAATGCACAGACAGGTTTTAGGTTACATTTAGAAATAAAATTATGAACATTTCCTCAAGAATATACCAAAATATATTATAATGATAGTATAAATGCGATACTATCAACAAAACACACTTTGTGTGAGCTGATCGTTTGTTTATATACAGCACATACAGGATGTGCGATAAGCAAAACACTGAACACCACAGCAATATTTTTGACAGATTGGTTCACGGTGACCCATTCAACACCAAAATTTTGAGTGGCAAGGATTAGCAGGGGCTATACCAGTAAGTTTTAAGCAACATGGTGGCAGTTTTAACCAAGTTCAAATAGTGGGGTCTACCTGATGTTGAATGTCTTGCTTATCGCACACTATTTGCATACTGTTTGTTTACATAACAAAGCATACAAACTACAATAACATGCTATCTACACATTATTTATGATTGGCATATGAACAAGATCTGTCTACATTTTAATATTCTTTCTGTTTATGGCAGTTTTAAAGGATGTGAATATTTTAACAGCAGTACCCAAGACCGTATCTTTAACAGATAATTAATTGAGACAAAATTGGAAGAGTTACCTCATAACCACTTAATATGCATAATATCATTTGCCTTAAAGTTATGTGAAATACTCAGGTTGGGTGATCAAATAGAAATTGAGAATAATCTTCCTCAAAGTAGTAATTTGTTACTAATATCATCAATCCAAATTGACGATACACATTGTCATTCTTATATATTAATTAAATGCAATGGCTCTCGATGGCGAAATCATTTGTGTTAGATTATCGCCGATATTTGCGTCCCGGATCGAGATGTAAATATTTACAATTGGGCGCAGTTCCGACGATGTTTTCTATGGAGTGGTATGGTTGATATCTTCGAAATTTTGGCGATGTTAGTAGATTGCTACATTCCCCATATTGACATTCTGCCTGAGTACTAACTTATAAATTCCACGCACCCGAACAAGTCCATAATATGTCTTTAATATCCAAAGATGTCCATCTGGCAGCAAATCACGAAGCAAGTAATTATTAGGGAAATGGGCAGCACAGGAGAACCTTGAATATACATGATTTCTGGTGATATTCAGATGAGGGATGTGGCCTGTAGGGTGTACCAATGAGTAATTTGAAAATTTTGAAATAGCTTCAATCTACAGGCTATCCTAATCATGATATTTTCCAAACAATTTTCCAACACATAGCCAACTCCAAACTATTGCTATATCCGATATACATTCTTCACTCATTTCTGCAATATATCTACTTCACAAAACTTTTCTGAAAACAAGCCGTTATTGGTGGTAATTGAACCTTCCAAGATCTTTCCATTTCAGAAAAGAGAAAACCCAAAACAGTTTAAAAAACATTTTGGAACACATTCATAAATAGCATATAAAAAAGAAAAAAACTAACTCAAATTGATCCATGGCTTAGAAAATTGTGGAACACCGATGCGTCAATTCAGGGATGCATGATATCAATAACAGCAATCTTAAGGATACGGGCAGCCTAGGCGATTGGTATAGTCAACTCCGCTAAAACGGCTATAAACAGAAAGAATATTATATCATATATTATTTGATATGCTTTCTGTGAGTTTAATATAATTTAATTAATGACTGTTAGGCAAAAAGTGTTGATTCTCAGGCATAGCCGCATCGGAAATATTTTTTTTTGCATTGGACCATTTTATTACAATTTGGATCTCATCGTAGTTGTAAACCACGCAACATGAAAATAGGAAACTGTACCATGGAAATTATTTATGTTTCAAATATCAAATAGGAGCTAAATACAACAGTGTATGTGTTGGTTTCCAACAAAAGACCGTTGGCAATGATAACTATCAGGTACATTGTCACCACAGGCTGTCCAAACCCCCTAGTTTATTGGTAAAATTTGTTGAACATTTCGATCTGCGGTCAGCAGGAAGTTTGATATTGAAAAAAAAAAAATTTGAGAATGCAAACATGGAATGCAACAAAAATTCAGTTTGACAATCAGTGTATATTGGCCATGTTTTTAAAAGTTTTATTGTCGATCATCCATTGCGGTACATATAGTCTAATTAGTCAGTGGAATAAGTGAACCAAGACTTTCTATGATAGTTTGGAAGATCACTTTATCTTTGTTTTGACTGTATTTACGCACCATATTTTTATATGAATCTGATATCTGGTGTTAAAAATGATTGTGCCGATATTAAAAATCATATCGATATTATATATCAGTCAAGGTAATCCCTATATGATGTACGGGTAGTACAATGTCATAATTTATCATTCTTTATATCAGATTATATTAGTTTATATTCATTACAAAGTGCTCCTTACAATTTCTGGACTTGGGAAGGTATAATAACCCACGCTTATTATGCCAGTCTGTGGGCATAAAAAAATAAAACATAAAAATAAAACCCTCGCGCCCCCATTTATTTTCCAAAACAATTGCCTGAGAATCAAATATCTTTTTTCATTTGGTCTTATTGACACAAAATCCAATTATATAACACACATCTAACAAATTATTTATATAATATGCATAAAACCTCGTCAGTTGGAACCCAATGGAATCGAACCATGTAGCTTACAAGTATACTTGCAGCTAAACCAAGTGAGTCCCTGGGTACATAAGAGGTTACATGCTATGACTAAAATAATTTTGAAATTGAAGATTGTGGGTGAATTTCGTTTGATGTTTTAGTTATATTCTGTGCTATCATAATAAAAGGTCAGCAGACCACAGTGTCCCCCGAAAAAGTGGCAAGTCAATGCCGCTTTGTTGAATAAATATAAAAAAAATTGTTGAAATTTTCTAAGTTGAAAAGGGTTAATAACTCCGTAAAAAAATAAAAAATTCCGTCATCTATATACATGTTGCACATCTCCAATATGTGGGTAACAATACACTGAAGTTTCAAATATCTACAATCAAAACTGTAGGAGGAGTTGATTACACCACGAAGGTACCCTCATACAGAAAATTATAAAAAATGTTGAAATTTTCTAAGTCAAAAAGGGTTAATAACTCCGTTAATTATACATGTTGCACACCTTCAATATATGGGCAACAATATTCTGAAGTTACAAATCTCTAGGATGAAAACTGTAGGAGGAGTTGATAACACCATGAAGGTACCCTCATACAGAAAATTATAAAAAATGTTGAAATATTCTAAGTCGAAAAGGGTTAATAACTCCGTCAAAAAATAATTTTTCCGTCATCTGTATACATGTTGCACATCTTCGATATATGGGCAACAATATTCTGAAGTTTCAAATCTCTGGGATGAAATCTGTAGGAGGAGATGATTACACCATGAAGGTACTCAAAAGTGTGACGGACGGACCCCGTTTCTATAGTCCCCCAAAAATAAATTTTTCGGGGGACAATTAGCAGTTTAGTGTTCGACAGTAATGAACATGATGAAATCTTCAATGAAATTAGTTATAATACAAACAATATACCATTATTCATCCACTCGTTTTTATTTTTATTCGTCGTCATCTTGAGTACACAGCATCGTAACTCCCTTCAGTCAACCCGTCTCCATCTGCAATCTTGTCTTTTCTTTGCATTGCATTATACAACTGAAAATTGTGATAAAACATCGTCATGATCATTGAATGTGTCCATGTTACATTGGTTTGTTTGGTCACCATCGCCATTTTGACGACCTTGACATCACCTTATATGGCAAAATGTGTCTATATGTATTCATTAAAATTTGAGAGCTCCCATCTAGAGGTCATCCTGAACATGTTTGTAAATTTTCATAACAATAGCCCAATAAATTCGGGCAATAGGATGTGCCGATGGATTAAAATTCAAAATTCAAGATGGCTGCTGGAGGCTATGTTTTTTTACATATTTTGTAAAAAATTATGGCTCTCATCGCTTCGTGTGTGGCCCACTTGAGGTCACTGGCTGACCTGATATCAGTGTGAATACTTGTCAATAGCGGTCATTAATACGTTGAATAGTAGTTCTTAATTGTGAACAATGAGGATGTTGTAAACACACTAGACCATATATAATGGGTCTCGCCCAGCTATTTTACATAATCATTTCAATTCATTCGATATATAACAACTGTTACTTGATATATTCTTAAGATGGATAAGCGTGTAAATAGTGCAGTCAACTGCGTAATTAAGTGTCACGTGATATGTACTTTCGGTTTATATCAAAGTTTGTGTTTGGTAACACTTTCCTTATGTTTACTGGTCATTTATTCAATAAAACAACGTCATATTTGACACAATTTATTGAAGAAAAATAAGCACCTGATTATTATTTAGGTAATTGGCAATGCCGATGTTGAAACCGAAGTGCCGATTGTCATCCGACGGGCCATAAGCGGCCAATTCCGATTGTCATATCCGATCATCGGCTCATCACTACTTATAAGTAATGATATAGTGACTAGATACATGGTTGAATGAACACTAACTGAATGCAGATAATGTCTACAAAAGGATAATGACAATAAACATTCCTCATCTACTGCAAAAGTCTGGCAGAGACACTTGGTAGTATTGTATCCAGTATCTACTTGTTACAATGGGGGCACGTTGCTCCAAGTAATGCAGAACTAAGCTACTCGTCACATGACTTGAGCCTTTAAATAAGTTATCTACAATCTTAAGGAGGCGCCATTCGTGAATTAAAAAAACCCACTATATTCCAATCAATTTGAAGGGAAAAATCATTATGCATTATAAGCAATGTGTGATACAGTATTTTATTATATACTTGCCCATGAATTATAAGGTTTTAGCAGTGAGATATAAGTTATATCCCACTAGTGAGATATCGATATCTCACTGGTATTATTGCGCCGTATGGATCATCGTGTGTGTAGTCAGGTTATACTTCATAGTGAATGATTTCGGAACACATCATGTACTGACATTCATTGGGGGCCATCGGCAAGTAACGAAAGTATATAATAAATACAAAATATATACTTTTTGAGTGTTTTAATATGGGACTATTGTTTTGGACGTAATGTGTCAGCTTGAAATTTCTGATGTATTGACATTCATTGGGGGGCCACAGGCAAGTAACTAAAGGATATAATAAACAGAATATCCACACTTTTTCAGTGGATATGGGTTAAATCTCATTCGTGATGACAAAACATTTGAATTTCCACTCGTGGCTAAAGCCACTCGTGGAAATTCAATGTTTTGTCATCACTTATGAGATATAACCCATATCCACTGAAAAAGTGTGGATATCCTCTATATAACAACTCACAATATACCCTCACAATATGAATTATATAAAAAAGTGGTTTAAAAAAGTCAAATGAATTTTTTTTCATGTAGGTCTATCGAGTTGTACTGGGAATATAAAAAAAACCACATTGCATTATCTAGACCATGAACTCAATTAGGGTATGCGCTCAGTCTATCTGAAATCATAAATGTCTGCGAGTAAATAAATCAAATATTTTTCACAGTATATTTTAGTTTTTTGGCAGCCATTTTGCAGGACTATTTTTTTTCTCGGGTAAAGGACCAAAACAACATAAAACAAATATTATTCAACGCTTTCAATAATCTGGCAGACATAAATACTCAATATTGTTTCATCTTTTCAGACATTAAGTACCGCTAGCTTTATGTTGATTTATTCTAACAAAAATAGTTTTGCGAATGGCTGCCAAAAACTTAAATACAAAATGAAAAATGTTTGATATATTTTCCCGCAGACCGTTATTACAATTTAAAAAAAAAAGTTGACATAATTCGAACATATCTCTCATATTGTGAGGGTAAACACATGTTATTATAATATTATAACATACATTGGTTATAAAGGATACTAATTTTTCTCTTCAGATTACTTCAAATTTCCATTTTAAGAAAATTCACTGTTGAGGCCAGTTCTTAACAATTTGGTGACATGAATTGAGCGCTATCTCCACACATACAGTGATCACTCAAGCATGCACATACTTGGTCGACAGCAGTGCCAAGATACGGAATATACATGTAGAATTTCCTGAAAATCAACCTCAGGATACTTCATACAGTGTTAGGGGAACTTACTTATTTTGGGGTGTTAATAACCAATTTGACCTCTTACCAAGTTGCACTCACCACTCTTTGCATTCCCTTGCTATGACCATGCCTTCAAAAATTTTCTTGTTCTCTTCCATCATAAATTGAAGCCTGCCTTAGTGGTGGCGTTTCCATGGGTGCCATCTTTTCGCACTTGTAGTCATCACCGGAACTCTGAAAGAGCATAAATTAAAATTTAAAATTAAAATCAGTTGAACCTGATCTTTATATGCAATTAACAAGAGACTGCACCGGTGGTGTTGGCATACCACCATGGTGGCAAATTCGAACTGACAAAGTATGGGTGAGATATCTGCTTGAACGGGAATAACCCCCTAACATTTTCAAATAAACACAGATAAATAACTGTAGAATGGAAAACATGAACAAAACGATTGAACACTCAACAGACTGCCATCATAATAGTGAACATCCATACCAAATTCCATTGATATCTGTCAACTGGTGCTATGGTGGTGGCGATACAGACAAAAAACCAACACTTCCAAATTTATAAATGATGACCAGAACAGAAAACTGAAAAAATATGATTGAACACTCAATTGATTGCCCTCATAGTAGTGAACATCCATACCAAATTTCATTGAGATTCGTCAAACGGTGGTGAAGACATCTGCCCGGACAGAAGGAAAAAAAGAGGGATAGATATCCGGACGTTGTGAAGGATGGAATGAATCCAGTATACCCCACATTCTCTTTGAGAGTAACGGTATAATAAACATGAAGTACAATTTAAACAAGATGTTACACCACATCACGGCTGCTCGCTTACTACTATTGTGTAAACACAAAACCTGGGTCGAACAGGACCCAATTTTTAATGAAACAAAAGGGCGAATGCAAACTATACAATTGTTGCCCACATTTGAGTGAGACACCGGATTTGTTGCCCACTCAAAATATTTGGAATGTGTATATAAAGGGGTGCTTACATAAGCCCCCTCTGATAAACATATGGGCTAACTTTTAATTGGGTATTTTCTGAGCCATAATCAACTCATTTATGGATCTTTCAATGGATTATGGAATGTGACACAATGGCCGCCATGATTCTTGAGATACAGTGTAATATGCTGGGGGAACTTACTTATTTTGGGGTGTTTACATCCAAAGTTTACATTCACTGTCTGCATTCCCTTGCTATGAGCGGTGTATTCAATATTTATCATGCTCTCTTCAGTCATATATCGAAGGCTGCCTTAGTGGTGTCATCTTTTCATACTTGTAATCATCAATGGAACTCTGAAATTTAATTTAAAATTAAAATCAGTTGAAACTTCTTTTGATATGCAATTAACAATAGTAACATGAAGTACAATTTAAACAAGAGGTTACACTGCGGCTGCTCGTGATTTGTTGCCTGCTCGAAAGCGGGTTTGTCACACAACAGCGTATAGACCAGTTAATGAACATGGAATTAATTTATTACTGTATTATTCAAGAGAATGATACAAAATGCTCCAAAAGTTGAAGCAGTCATTTTAAATATTCATTCATCATATTTCTCAGTGTTAAATTGATATAAAAAATTTGCGTTGGTGATTAATTGTGAATATACAGGTAGCATTGTCATTTTGACAAATTTTACATGCAACTTGGACGCACGCAACTGCTGTTCTTACATACAAATTATAGACAGTGACCAATGGAGGAACATTTACTTTTTTATCAATGATTTGAGGAAGTGTTCACAATAGTACTAGTTCCGATATTGTGTTTTCTGTAATAGCATGATCAGCCTGTCTGAAATTATCACTATTAAATATCAGTTGAATTTTACATGCCTGTTTTTGTTTTTTCTCATCTGTTTTTTTTTTCCATCTAATAATAACCTAATATTTCTGGATTTTCTAATGTCTTTAATCGATCTTATGGCCTGTTTTCTTCTTAGAAATGACAGCTGCAGAACATCAACGATCCATTGCATTGTGTGAACATTGACTCACGATCATTGAAATCCCTTTGCCTTTCACTATCTCATAGTTTTATCACTTCAAAAAACATTCCTGGATAATACTTACATTCTCCTTTTGAGCCATAAATGTTGCAACCGTTATTAACCTCTTCACTGCCAATTGAAGTCATTGGCTGGGTCATTGACATTATGGATATTTTCCTGTGGAAAATAAGGAAGTTAGTAGTGATGTTTTGATAATCGGAATCAGCCAATAATAGCCCATCACATATTAAATCTTACCTATTAGTTGAACATCAGCTTTTACCGATTGGCCAAATTTTAATTTAATTTAATTAATAACAGTTTTTGACACAAAATCCAATTACATGTATATACATGTAACACACATATCTAGAAAATTATTTCTATAATATGCATAAAACCTCGTCAATTGGAACCCCATGGATTCGAACCATGTAGCTTACAAGGATACTTGCAGCTAAACCAAGTGAGTCCCTCGGTACATCAGAGGTTACATATTATGAATGAAATAATTTTTAAAATGAAGATTGTGGGTGAATTTCGATTGATGTTTTAGTTACCAAGTTATATTCAGAAAATTATATATATATATACCGGTACATATATATCCAAACACAAATATTGACTATTCACCATTAGGGACGTAGTAAGGCTATATACCATTAGGAACATTATATATATTATGATAGTGCTATCATAATTAGGAGTTTAGTGTTCGAGAGTAGTGAACATGATGTTTTTAATATGAACAATATACCATTATTCATCCACTTGTTTACATGTTTATTCGTCGTCACCTTGAGTACACAGCATCGTAACTCCCTTCAGCAACCCCTCTCCGTCTGCAATCTTGTCTTTGCTTTGCATTGCATTATATGGCTGAAAATCGTGAGAAAACATCATAATGATCATTGAACGAATCCATGTTAAGTTGGTTTGTTTACTCACCATCGCCATTTTAACCGACCTTGACATCACCTTATATGGCAAACTGTGCCTATTCATTCAAATTTGAGAGCTCCCATCTAGAGCTGATCCTGAACATGTTTGTAAGGCCAAAAAAATAGAAAGTGTTTTGGTTCTCGGGCAATTTTATTTTCAAATCAATGAGGGAGGGTTTTATTTTTATTTTTAATTTTTTTTCTGCGCATAGTAAGCATGGACAAAGATACCTTCCTCTGTCTAGTAATAACCAGAAATGTAGAGGGAACTGTTATGCATATAAACTCATTTAGTCTTATATAAAAATTACATTGTACTACCAGTGTATGACTGGGATAACCTAGCATTATATAATGCCCCTGACATTAACTACTGTTATTGTTGTCTAAAAACTGATACCTCCCCATTCTAATATGTGATCCTGAATTTAGTCCTGTGCCTTTCAATTGTATAAAGTTACGATTAGTGTAAGTTGTTCACAATGACTAATTGTAAGAAGAGCATGAGGATCAGCTAATCATTTTCTTAATTGTAGTCATCTACTTCAAATCTACTTTTCAAATTAATTTTTTCGTAAGTTTTTTTTGTCATAACATCAGGCATTGCAATAAAAAGGCCTAATGCTGCCCTTTTTATTCAATGCGGCAGGGCCTGAGAACCAAAACCTTTTTTTTTTTGGCCTAAATTCAAAACAATACCCCAATAAATTCGGGCAGCAGGATGTGCTGATGGATTAAAATTCAAGATCCAAGATGGCTGTTGGAGGAGGCCATGTTTTTTAACATATTTTGAAAAAAATTATGGCTCCCATCCAGAGGTCACCCCAAAGTTCCATATGAAATTTAGTGGTGATAGAATGAATGATGTGGCCTGTAGGGTATGCCAAAGGATTTAGTCATGGGAAGAATAAAATCCAAGATGGCTGCCAATGGCCATGTTTTTCACAGAAAATCATTCAAAATATATAGCTCCCATCTAGAGGTGATCCTAAACATGCCTGTAAGTTTTTAAAACAGTCCTCCAAAAAATGTGGGCTGCAGGGTGTGCCGATATATTCAAATTTGAAATCAAAGATGGCTGCTGGTGGCCATGTTTTTCAACAACTTTCTGAAAAGATCAATGGCTCCCATTTAGAGGCCACCTCAAAGATCTATATGAAGTTCCAAAAGGATTGGATGAGATATGCGACTTGTAGACTGTGCTACAGGAAATTGTAGATGAATCATGGATGGACTCACAGATGACGGATGCCAACCCATGGCAATAGCTCAAACTTGACTTTGTCAAGTTGATCCAAAAATGCTTCAACTAGGTAGTCTATTCTGACCCATGAAAGTCTGTCTTCATTGCCTAGTGCCCTGCGAATCGGGTATTTTAATTTTTAACCAATAGATTCAAAATCACATCGAATCTTGAATCGAATTGTTAGATCGAGTATATCAACAGTGAAGAGGTAGAACAGTTCAGGAAACACTTAAATTGGTAACTGTAACAAACCAAAACAAAATAAAAAATTAATAACTGAACGCAATGGATTGTATATTACCTAGCCATATTAATTTGTCTTCTGCAGAATATGCATGCATCTCATTGTCCTCATAAATACTGATGGATGGGATTCATTGAATGCGATGAGTGGTGGAATTGGGAGTAACTCTTTAAAATGTGCTTTCGAACTTTCGTAATCATCAAACTTCATCGATCTCCATGTTGCACTGAAATCTGCCATTTGAATTGTACATGTATCATGCTGAACTCCTTGACCTATGACAGTATATATGGGATGGAGACTTGTGAGGTTTGCCGAATGATTTTAGCTGTAATTCCCTTGTGACATTCAACTCCTGGAATCCCAGAGTCATGTTAATTTACATAACTCTTACTGAGATTATAATGAATTAAGTACTTGGCAGTCTATTTATAGATCATATGAGACAGTGTTATCTGAATATATTTACATACTAAGTGTGATTATCACTAAATCCAGCATTCTGATTGGTCGGCGCCCACGTGGCTAGTTTCAATTATTTCTCGGTGAACGCGCAACAGCTCATAACTGCAGCCTCATAATTACATCGACGCGTCATAGGTTTTGGAAAGACGAACGCGTAATGTTTTGGGCGCATTTGGACTCGCGCAGGATTGACTTAATAAATCATCAGGTTTCAATATAAAGAGAAATTGTTCCTGTTAACTTTTGCCAAGGGTGCTATGGGATATATTGGGCTGGTTTTGTCACGATAAACTTTTCGATTTAAATACATTTACAAAAGTGGCTTTTTCGCTAAATGTATATAAATATAAGGATTAACTGTCATGTGGACTGTTTTTATGGAGATGTAACCGTGAGGTAAGTGGTCATAACTTGTATGTAAAAACCTTCGGGTTTTACACGAGTTATGACCACTTACCTCACGGTTACATCTCCATAAAAACAGTCCACATGACAGTTAATACACTGATCTCACTGGTAGTGGGGGTTGCATTCCACTTCATTAAGATCAGAATGTCCTGATAATTCACAAAAGTCGTCACTGCAACAAATGTATAAACTAAGCAATAGATGCAGCCATGGCACGGGGTAGGAACTGCTCCATGAGAAAAGTTCCTCTTGTAATTTTCGGTCCAGTTCACTATCGATCAGTGTCCAGTTCTCTTGCGAGTTCTTTGTACTTGGTCCAAAACAGACGTCCTTTACATCGTGTACCAAACTACCGTATCGCAATAATCATTAGCGATTAAATTTTTAAAAAAGTGAGTCCAGTGTGAAGTTCAAACATACACATGTGCACACTTATTTGACCAAAAGTCTGTTGCATAGATGTTCGGGTAGTGAACGGATCTTATCAATGGTGAACTGGGACCCATCACTAGTGAACTGGAACATTTCTTAAAATGGATAAATTCTACTATTCCACATTTACTTAACAATTTCCAACTAGTATGTCTTGATAGTTGAGGTAGCTGGCAAGGTATATACAACAAATGAACTGCATATATATCTCTGTTGTGTAAAACTTGCGTTATTTACCATGGGAAAATCCCCAGTGACATTGACCAGATCGGATAAGAACTGGACCGAAGATCGGAAGAGGTATCAGCCTCGCGGAGCAGTTCCTACCCCGTGCATGGATCATTACAGTAATCCCACCACATATTAAAATGCTTCAGTCAATTCAAGCTAGACACATTCAACTTGTACTTGATTGATTTGGGTTTAATACCACTTCCAGCAACTAAGGCTATATCACAACATTGCAAATGTTAGTGGTGGAGGCAATCTGCACACTTACGGCTAATCTGACAGTGATTTCAATGGCTGATAAACTCGTCGACCTTGAGCGGCAAACCACTGGCCATTGGCGTGTAACTGGCAACTCCACCAGATATAGATTTTAAGTTACAAAGTAGATCATGGAAACATGTACATTTAAACCCTCATCGCCAGTGCTGGAGGGCGAGACGGCCTTGAGTTGTACCTAACCGACTGAGTCACCGAGACCCTTCAACTTGTACTTGTTTACAAAGATGTAATTTTTTGGTGATGCGTTGCTCCCCAACTTCACCATTTCGCCTCAATTGGTTGAAAATAAAATTGTCTCAAGTGTCATTTCCACCTGAATCCCGAACGAGACCAACCAAGAAGTTTCAAATTCAGAGAAGTCACTTCTCCCTATTTGATAATTAGGGAGAAGTGGACTGCTATCAGGGAGAAGTCATAATGTCTGAAATTAAATTTGCACCCTATCATCACCCTCTATATTAGAGTTTAGGCTAAAATAGTTATGGGATTACGTCCAAATGGCAGTCCGTCGTACTTTCGTGGAGGTCAGTACATGCAGCCCTTGAAATTAGAAAAAATGTCCCACGGCAAATTCAATGCTGTGGCATGTTAGATTCCAAATGTTGCCACGGCTTTTTCCCATGACATTGCTTATTGCCATGGCCAATTTCAAGGGCTGGAACAAGTAACACTGGTGGTCCTTGGAAAATTTGTGTGTAAAATATAGTGTATAACTTTTAAGTAACTATAATCAGGATATACAGATCAAAAGTCAAGACCTTCCCAATTAAGAGTGTTTTGTGTCATAACTATACTAGTTGCATATTGATACATTTAAATCCCCCCCCCCCACACTGTTAATATTCAACGATCCACCTACAATATATTAACATGTTACGATGGTCCCTCACATAAATGCATTCTGATCGACAAGCAAGCCATGTAATGCCACCTTTTATTAAATTCAGGGATAAAATGTACATGATTATTGCATAGAGTTACCTCCATCAAATGGAATGCATTATTACAAGTAGACATCCGGGTTCTGATGCGGTGGGCCTTGCGCATCAATGTGCATGCCATTGTTTATGATACAGCATACATCAGTCCTGAAATCTTTGGAATATAGTCATCTAGCAGTCATTGGTGACTATCACATTAACAAGCACTGTTACATCTCATATATATTTTGAAGACCTCTGTCTGTCTGTCTGTCTGTTTGTCATTAATACAAATCTACGATTCTCGACCGATCGGGACGAAACTTGGTACGTGTGTGCAGTTTGACCAGGCGGTGGTCATTGTCGTATTGGCGAGCCCGTGCGACGCCCGTGCAGCGCATGCGCAGACGAGATCTCGGAAACGGGTCGAGCTATCGACTTGAAATTTGGTATGTGAATGTATCTTGCCCCGAATACAAATTTTATCGGGTCGCCAAGCCCGTGCGACGCCAGCTTCGCGCATGCGCAGACGAGATATTGGAAACGGGTGGAGCTATCGACTTGAAATTTGGTGTGTGAATGTATCTTGCCCCGGATACGAATTTTATCGGGTCGCCAAACCCGTGCGACGCAAGCTTCGCGCATGCGCAGACCAGATGTTGGAAACAGGTGAAGCTATCGACTTGAAATTTGCTATGTGAATGTATCTTGCCCCGGATACGAATTTTATCGGGTCGCCGACCCCGCTTCGCGCATGCGCAGACCAGATCTCGGAAACGGGTGGAGCTATCGACTTGAAATTTGGTTTTTGAATAGCCCGGACAACGTCGGGCTCATCAACTTGAAATTTGGTTTTTGAATAGCCCGGACAACGTCGGGCTCATCGAGCCCGTGCGACGCCAGCTTCGCGCATGCGCAGACCAGATCTCGGAAACGGGTGGAGCTATCGACTTGAAATTTGGTTTTTGAATAGCCCGGACAACGTCGGGCTGGGTAGAGCTATCGACTTGAAATTTGGTTTTTGAATAGCCCGGACAACGTCGGGCTCATCGGCTAGTCTCATATATATTTTGAAGACCTCTGTCTGTCTGTCTGTTTGTCATTAATACAAATCTACGATTCTCGACCGATCGGGACGAAACTTGGTACGTGTGTGCAGTTTGACCAGGCGGTGGTCGTTGTCGTATTGGCGAGCCCGTGCGACGCATGCGCAGACGAGATCTCAGAAACGGGTGGAGCTATCGACTTGAAATTTGGTATGTGAATGTATCTTGCCCCGAATACGAATTTTATCGGGTCGCCGAGCCCGTGCGACACAAGCTTCGCGCATGCGCAGACGAGATATCGGAAACGGGTGGAGCTATCGACTTGAAATTTGGTGTGTGAATGTATCTTGCCCCGGATACAAATTTTATCGGGTCGCCGAGCCCGTGCGACGCAAGCTTCGCGCATGCGCAGACCAGATCTCGGAAACGGGTGGAGCTATCGACTTGAAATTTGCTATGTGAATGTATCTTGCCCCGGATACGAATTTTATCGGGTCGCCGACCCCGTGCGACGCCAGCTTCGCGCATGCGCAGACCAGATCTCGGAAACGGGTGGATCTATCGACTTGAAATTTGGTTTTTGAATAGCCCGGACAACGTCGGGCTCATCGACTTGAAATTTGGTTTTTGAATAGCCCGGACAACGTCGGGCTGGGTAGAGCTATCGACTTGAAATTTGGTTTTTGAATAGCCCGGACAACGTCGGGCTCATCGGCTAGTGTATATATATATGTAGAGTAGTTGAATAGTGTATATTCAGTTGTAACAAGAGATGGACTGTCGTCCGGTACATACCCCCTAGTGGCATACCGCCTAGTGTGGGCATATCTATAACTTATG
This sequence comes from Siphonodentalium dalli, assembly GCA_032622095.1. Taxonomy (NCBI): domain Eukaryota; kingdom Metazoa; phylum Mollusca; class Scaphopoda; order Gadilida; family Siphonodentaliidae; genus Siphonodentalium; species Siphonodentalium dalli. The sequence continues at coordinate 18,757,567 of CP136064.1, forward strand.
ACTGCAATACTCAGACAGATGGACCAAAAATCAGCATTTTCATATAAACGAAGATGAATAACTATAGCACAAAAAAACCAAAACAAAACAGTTGAATGTGCCATTGTGAACATCCATACAAAATTTCATTGAGATCCAAGCATTACTGTTCAAGTTATGACCTGAACAGACATCGGATGGACCAAACAGCCAACATGTCCAGATAAACAAACTTGAATAACTCTAGAATGGAAAAGCCAAACAGAACAATGGAACCCTCTATTGAATGTCCTCACAGTGGTGAACATCCATACCAAATTTCATTGAGATCCCAGCACAACTGTTGAAGTTACGACATGAACAGACACCAGACGGACCAAAAAGCCAACATTTCCAGATAAACAAAGATGTATAACTCTAGAATGGAAAATCCGAACAAAACGGTGGAACCCTCTTTTTAATGTCCTCATAGTAGTGAACATACATACCAAATTTCATTGAGATCCCAGCACAACTGTTGAAGTTATGATATGAACAGACACCATACAGACAAAAATGCCAACATTTCCAGATAAACAAAGATGAATAACTCTAGAATGGAAAATCCGAACAAAACGATGGAACCCTCTATTGAATGCCCTCATAGTAGTGAATATCCATACCAAATTTAATTGAGATCCAAGCACTATTGTTCAAGTTATGACATGAACAGACATCGGCCGGACGTACGGACGGACGGACGCACGGACGGACGGACAGGTGCAAAACAGTATACCCCCCTTTTTTTTAAAAAGGGGGTATAATTATTCATTTTATAGTTGGTGTCAAGGTATGTGCTTACTGCTTAGATGATGCACATGTCATGTATTATACTAAGTGATATCTTATCTAGATTTTCGTTCAAACATAAAGTTGAGAATGACGTCAGTCACCAAACATTTGGCTGTGAACTTGGTTCCTTGTTTCATATTCGAAAATGTATAACAAATAATTAGAAATAATTAGAATGAGATTCGATGGTCAGCTATATATTTTCTATGTCCAGTACTTGGACACCCGATTCGATTCGATTTGGTTTCCAAATTTCCGATTCGCAGGGCCCTATTTTACACATTAAACACCCATTGTTTTTTTATATTTATGCACCAAAATCTTTTACAATGGACAAAAATGCGGCATTTTTGGAAAACAAGTTGAGACTAAGGGTTCATAGGGCCATAAGTTGATTTTCTTCAACATATTTATGTTAATTCCTTTACAATTTGTTCAATCTAGTAAATTGAAAAGGTTATAAGAAAAGCAGGGCATATGGATATCAATTTATGGAGTTACATGAACTGAAATATTGTATTTCATCACGCGAATATTTGAGGTGTCAGATGCAAATTTGGTTAACTCTATACAATGGAAAGCACAATTTGTTTGAGAATACTTTTTTCTTCTTAATCATAGATGCTTAACTCTTTGATTGCCAGGGGCCGATATTATCGGCCCAAATGTCCGGTTGGTAAATTGCCAGGGCCGATATTATCGGCCATAATTGTAACCGTAATTATTTTGATCACAACTGTATGACAATAATAAAAAAGTTTTTCAAGTTTCATAAAATTATTGTTTTAATTGTTTCTAATTAAATTCTGCAGTATATATCTGATTTTTAATCCTTTTTAAGACGTTTGAAAATTAAAATAATGAAATAAGTTTGTAAAAAAAATGTAAGATCCGCAGTCGGAAATCCAAAATGGCCGACAATTTCAGAAAAATATTTTTAGACAATTATTTATATGAAAGATCTGTATTTTACCAATGCATTAACTAATTTAAACATGATAGTATGACAACCTGACATTACAATAAAGATTATGTGTACTTTAGATTGTTATATTAGTTTTTTTAATAGTCAAAATTGCCGTTTTTGCTGAATGAATCACCTATTTTTCAAGGTAAAAAACGCAATTCACTAAATCAAACGGCGTGATTATAAACTCCCACAGGCCCCAGCGTGCCTCAGTGACAGTTTAGATAATGCATATGTGTCCTTTTTGTTATTTTATTTATAGCACAATGATGATAAGCTTGTAGTTAGAGATTTAATTATATATCACAATTTTTTTTTTTTTTTTTGACAGTCAAAATTGCCATTTTCCTCAATTAAAAAACCTAGCTATTTTCGTGGTAAACTGTCGCAACTAAAGTCTAAATCGGCTCCTGCATTGCGTTGCTCCTCACATATGGTCCAGCTATACCAGAACTAGACCCTAATTTATTCTTACAAGTTTTTAAATGAGAAAGACAGTAGAAAGATTTATCAGATCATCATCGTTGGAATACTGTCTCAGAAAACCAATATTGAATATAGCAGGTTGTGGGCCATTTTTCAATTGGATTATTGCAAACAAATCCTTATTTGGAGTTATTTCCCTTGGGTGACAAGGAGTTATGCCCCTTAATTCTCGTGAATATTCTTCGGCAAAATATTCACCTGCAATTCTTTGGCTAATCACCTACATACATGTCCTTGATATTTGAAACATTATTTCATAAGAAGAAGACTATTATTGTATCATACTTTTCCACAATAAAATCAGTTTTCTCATAAATTCTCCGGCAATTTAGGTGTAAAATTAGCTCGGCAACGAAAGAGTTAAATTAATGTTTTGTGTTTTACCTAGTGAGGAAATTACATAAACAGTGAAAATTCACTTCTTTTTTCTCTAGTCTTTTAAATAATTGACCATAAAATATGGAATTTGGCCCATTCTGAGAAATTGAAGCTCCAAAATCAAGTAAACTCAAATATTTGAAGGCACACAACTCAAAATATATTCAACGGATCTGCGAATAGTTTTCTGTTCTGGAATCAGGAAAGTAAGGCCGACAAAATGGACATGACATTTGATGATGTTGTGAATTTGAATTTTTTTTTTGTACATAACTGAAAATACATAAATTTAAGATTTGACCAAATTTTGGAGACTAGCACATATTAAGAGAATGGACTGGCACAGGATCTTTAATGCTAAACCTGCGATGAAAGGGTTAAATGAGACTTTGATAAGGTTATCGGACTTCGAGCAGTTTGAGAACTCAATACAGGCCTCAGCTCACAAGGCGACTCGGGCGAGATTGTCGCCTTACTGTCGCCCTATCGTCGCTTTAAGGCGAAATCGAAGTCGCCTTCAATTTTAGGGGGAATTTTTTTTTCTTTTTCTTAATTTTGTTTCTAGTTTTTTCCCAGACATGTCCGTATATAGATGAATTGTGGCGGCCATCCCAAAAAGAAACAGACGATGCAGAGACAAAGACCCAAGTGTTTAAAATAAAAAATAACCTATTGTTTTGTGTTGTTATTCAGTCGCCTTTGTTCCCTTTGCGGCAATGAATGTTAATCACGAATGTTTTGACACACTGAAAACACGATGAGATGTTCGCATCTGTGTTGTTACTGACCATCGTGAGTGTCACAAATAAATGTTTTAATTAACTTAAAAGACCGCCGTCCCGCTTTTCAGATATAAAACAATTACGACATTATCAGAGTATCTACCAGGCGCTTCGGTAGTTCGTTTCGGTAACGCATCGCACTTTTTGAAGAGACCGCATCGCATTTTTTTAAGAGACCGCTTCCGTAAATAAATGTCAAGTTTATTGCTTTAATCGGATTATACCAGTGATGTTGGCATTAATTAAGGGAGGCCATTAATTAATAAAAGCTTTAGCAATAAAACTAAAAGCTTTTGCAACTCCTTTGTTAGTTAGTCCTTATTGTTTATTTTAGCAGACACCCACATTACAGTCGTGACCAAATTAAACTTACAAAGTTACATGCATCATGATTCAGACTGTACAAACGTATCTTCCAAGCTGCAGTCTAGGAAATAATACTACTTCTATTTAGTTAAAAATTAACTACTACTGTAACTTTATAATTGTCTTTCTTAAATGATAGCTACACAAAACATTTCCAAAAATTTAAAATATATAATAACAATTAATTAAGATAATTTCAGATAAAGTCAAAAAACAAAAATTATTTCTTATTTGATCTTTTTAAATTTTTTATTGATGTTATAAAATAAAGCGATATTTTGTCAATTTTTGGTAGTCTCCTCACTTCTCCCTGAAGTCTCCCTAAATTTCCTGAAGTCTCCCTAAATTTCCTGGAGGGAGACTTCAAGTCTCCCTGTTCTGAACCCCTAGGCTGAGGCCTGACTCAATAAGTCCAAATATTTACAAATAATTCATGTGAAGACTAATTTTATCTGCTCAGATGAGAGATCTCTTTCTGAATACATATTTTTACAATTCAGAACATTTAAAATGAGTTTATGGAAACTGAGGGGTTTCTATACAGACAATATATTTAAGAACGTCCAGTGGTCTAAGCAAGATATTTACTTTAATTGAGATATGAGCATATATTTACAGGCAGGTGAAAGAACACCATCATTCATTACCTTGTCACACACCCTACCTTAATGGGAGACTCTACCTAAAGCCAGCCATTTATGGGGCTATCTCCTACCAGGGACCAGCCTCGACTTGATTTTCAGGGCGATGTGACTTCTCCCTGTAACAAAAATAGGGCGAAGTGGGCGTTCTCCAGGGCGAAGTGTGTTGGCAAATTTGAAATCGGCCCGCAAGTGCTGTAGTCACCTATATAACGAAAATAGGAGATATGTAATATTTAAATTAAAATGATGAAACAATGGTTCAAATGTGGAAACTTTATGTTCAAATCATCACTCTAATAACTATGAATAATGTCCAAACATAATTGTGAGAGAATGGTAGCATTTTATATAATAATTTTGGTTCCCACTCATTAAAGGTCCCCAACATGGGTAGATATTAATATGTTGCAAAAATGAATTTGTTTTCAAAGTTATTCTGGCCTTTACATAATTTAACAAAGGGGTGATGATCTGATGTAAGGTGTAGAGTTGTAAGCTTCAGGTGTGATAATCTCAAAATCACAAGTCACTGTGGACACCTGACGATGTATTCACTGGGTCGTCTCCGAATGTCAGTCGCTATTGTTTTGGAAGGTGTGAACGGAGGTGTGAATAATTGGTTACTTCTAACGAGTACCGCTGTTAGTGATTTGTGGTGATATGTTGGGCTAGTTTTTGTTATTCAGGTGAGCTTTATTAACGCTGACAATAACTCATAGTTATCACCGGTACGTAGTTAGTGTACATTGTATGTTAGTTCCGTGAGTGAATGATATAAGCATGTTTGTACCTTGAGTGAACAACCTGAACTCAAATCGACCTATATAAATGCATGCAAAGGCAATTTACTTCAACCCTCTGGCAGCAAGTGGAGCGAACAAGTCAGATTTCATTTGGCTTAATTAGTTCCTTGTTGTCAGAGCGTCGGTACGAGTGAGTTGCGCGGTCTGTAACCTTTATTGGAAGCAACCGCCCTCGTGCTGATGCCGGCGAGTGAGACGGTTTTGGATTAGGCTTAGTGCGACGGACAATGGAGCTAATCCCTGACTCCGGGTTAGCTGCAATACAGAGATCTCAAATTGCGGACATTGTTAGCTGGAATCTCCAGTCTAACAGGGGCTATTTGACTCTTTGTGTTGAATTCCGGACGGAGGATGCTGGTATCCAGAGATCTTCTACCCGGAGCAGGAACGCCAAGACCAGCCGTACAATGAAAGAGGAGCCTCCCAAGAAAAAGACGCCAGCTCGAAGGAGAAAGGACGCAGCCAGACGGGCGAAATGGAAGAAAAAGAAGGGGGGTGACTGTTGATCTGCCGGTCACCCCTCCCCGTGTGGTTCAGCCATCCAGTCTCACAGCCGGTAGGCCGGAGTTGTCTGAGAGACGCCCAGACGACCCGGCCTGCATGGAAACAGGTGACATCAGACCAGCTAGCAGGGACTCCGTAGATCTGCCGGAGGTCCCTGCTGTCGGTACAGAGACGAGCGGAGACAGGGACGCGGATACCACCCCTGATGTTCCTGCCGCCAGTTTCGACGTGGAACTGGACAGCTTTACACCACGGACACCGGATTACCAGCACATCCCGGTGTCCTCCAGCTCCACCAACAACAACAACAACAGCGCAGACTCCACCCGCTCTATGAATCTGCCGCCGCTTGTGAAAGGGAAATGGAGTTCCTGAAAGGAACGCAAAAGAAACGTCAAGAAGAACAAACCGAAGAAATTGAACGACAAACCAAAGAAATTGAACGCCTCTTGGAGCTGACATCTCGTCCTCCTCCTCCATCTCCGCAGTCATCAACAAAGAAGCCTAATCCAAAAAAGAAGAGAAAGAAGAAAAAATAGGAAATATCACCAAATTGCTATCTTTTTTTCATTTCCCCCCCCCCCCTCGTATTTCTAATAAAAGCAAAAACATGAGGGATTAAGGAAAGGGCCCTTCGGTCCTTTCGACAATCCCGGGGCTAGCTACCCCAAAACAACCCAATAAAAAAAAAAAAAAAAAAAAAAACAATAATTTACTTCAACCTCAGTGATATTCTCATAATCTTTCATAATAATGGCTAATGTTCAGGTTAATGTTTCATTTATCGAGAACAGAAAAGGAGGGAGGAATCTGCTGTTTGATTGTCACAAATATCGTATTAAAACTAGAAAGAGTGACAGTATCCACTGGACATGTTGCGTTAGATGGTGTCCAGGTACAGTCAACACCAAGGATGACATAGTGACAAGTGTAGGAAAGCCGCATAATCACGAAGCAGATCCCGACAAACTCAGCGCAGAACTCATAATGTCGAAAATGAAGCAGATTGTCAAGTCAGATTCTAGGACTGTGTACAACATATATTCAATTGGCATGTGGTGGAAAAGTTGCTCCAAGAAAGAGAAAATATAGAGCCATCGAGAACAGCATCGGCCACTATAAGCGAGTTCATAGAGGAGGAGAAATTGACAAAATGGAGTTTCTCGATGCAATGGGTCGTTTGTCTGGACATTAGACTAGAATTATATTATTGTATATAATTTCACATATAAAATGAGTAAGCTATGTAAATAATGGATATGAATAAAAACCTCAACTCAACGTCCAATTGTTCATTCGACCATTATCATAAACTTCCATTTGGGCAAAAGATTGGGCTGGGATAATGACCTGCGTCAATCCAGATCGAGAAGGTCATCCCACTAATTAATTTTCACACTTAAAGTTGACTGGCATTCGGAGACTAACCCGTATTCACAGCTGTCTGCAATCAACACTCAGGTGTGAAAATGCTCCCAAATCAGATTAATACAGATGTTAATAGTAACTATGGTGTTATCTACAACAGTGTCAATGGATAACTGGGTTCAATCAATGTTCAATGTTGGCAGTAAATTAGGGTGAATATTTTGCCGATTTTCGTTGGTCAACTTTCAGGGTGACTTAAACTTCGCCCGGCTGCAAAATTAGGGCGAAGTGAGCAAGAATAGGGAGACTTCTTCACCCACGTCGCCCTCTTGGCTGGTCCCTGTCTCCTACTATATTCAACTGAAAATATGCAAGAAAAGAATGAATTTGAGTCAGCGATGATTGTAATATACACTAATGTACTCCAGGAATGATGTAAAATGATATGATATTTATAACTAAAATGAGCAAAAAGGCAATTTACTCATTTTCATTATAATTATCATATTGTTTTACATTGTTTATAGAGTACATTAGTTTATTTTGCACTCATCGCTGACTGAAATTCATTCATTCGTTGCACATTTTCAGTTGAATATAGTAGGAGATGGCCCCATAAATGGCTGGATTTAGGTACAGTCTCCCTTTTTGTTAAAAATTCTTGAACTTACCAGTAAATCCAGTCTCAATAAACTTCAAATTGACTATTCAAATGGTATGCATATGATAGTCTGAAACAGATAGAAGGGAATATTATTATACATTACTTTAAAAATGTATTACATCAGTGTCAACACATTTCTTAGCAAGACTCAGTAGGAACAAATAAAAGTTAATGGCAGTAGTAAAATTTTGTTAACTTACTCTAAGATGAAGAAGCTCACATGACTTCCAAGAAATTACAAGTCAACGAGGCTATGATATAGATTGATTATGTCTGATTGTATGTTTACATGGTACCAGTATGTGTTTACACACACTGACTTAAAGCAAGACACAGTACTCAAAATTTGCCATGGAAATAAGCAATGCCATGGGAAATGCCATGGCAACATGTGGCATCTAACATGCAACAGCATTAAATTTGTCATGGGATATTTTTCCTAATTTTGAGGGCTGCAAGACATATAATACTATGATTGGGAACATTACATAACATATATAGATAGTGATTTGTGTGGGTATTATAACAACTTAAAGACCTATTACTGACGTGCCATTGGATTGGTTTTGGTCATTGTAAACCAGAGGATTGTTTAATAAATAATGGACCTGTAATTTGTCTTACATACATGTATGTAGCATGATTTGAAAAGCATTTCAATAACCAGAAAATAACTAACAATACCATTTATGCGGGATAGCAATTGAAGCCGCTGCCTTGACAGTTGTAGTACAGTGTGAATCTTAAGCATCCTGCTATTTAGAGCTGGGACATCCACATTTGGTAAATTACATTAAGGAAAAGGTATTAACTAAGAAATATATTATCTGTGTTATTTATCAATGTTATAAATTCCTGGTTAGAACATTAAAAAGTAATCTCTATGAGCATAGCCAGTCAATGCTAAAGTAAAGATTCAAGTATCGGGACATCATGAACGTATTAGATTTATGAAGACACTGGCTTGCTTTAGTGTTCAGTGCTTCAATGTACATGAACAAATTCATTGGCCATCTATTGATTGAAACATTTGTCATAATGAGTTGTCCATTAATTATTAACCACCATTGACCAAACATCCCATATGGAGCTCTGTGTCAAGTGGTTAGTGCATCAGACTTGTCTTTGCCGTCAACACAGCTAGAGGAGTTTGCAGCCCGTCGGTGGCCTAATGTGAGTTTCACACAGCAGTGGCTTGGTCGAATTGATTGGCGTGCAATCATTGGATTGTACGCTCTTCAAATTTCATGCCAAGTTGTGACCCTTGATCAAGGACACTCATACTGTGACTGTTTTGCACCACCCATGTGTTATGAGCAGTGACAGATCTTGTTAGTATGCTAGCCACATTGTGGCTGTACCTTCCACTGTCCCCGGGCAGCAGTAGATTGTTACTGAGTGTTAAGGCTCATCAGGGTAATAATTGTCATTACCGTCTTAGAACAATTATTTATTAATTGGTTAAGCGCTATATAAAAACTCATTATTATATTATTATGTATTAGAGGGCAGAGACGAAGTTTAGGTCTGCTAATATGATAGAGATGTTAGTCTATTTAAAGGGCTGCTAAAAGAACCATAATAATGGGTTTAATGTTTAAACTTTTCCTGGAGAAAAAAAATCCAAAGCTGACATTATAAAGTAATAAACGGAGATTTCATATAAATTAGTACCTATTATTGTGTTTGTAAAAAAGCACACAAGTAACGGTACACTAACGTGACAGTGAGCAAGTTCTAACATAGATCATGCCATGAATCTCTACTCGGCTGTGCCCATGGTGATCATATTTCAACAGTTCAAAACATGGGAAATTTTTTATGTTCTAAAGGGGACCTTTAAAGAATTTATTTGATTGCCCAGGGAAAAATCCAAAGCAAAATTGGCTGAAACAAATCATCTAATGATGGAATCTAGATCTGAGACCTTCACCTACTGTGAAATATATTATTAAGGAGAACGAAGAAACTAAGAAATATATTACCTGTGTTATTAGTTTTACTAAGTTCTCTGTGACCTATCAGAACATCAAAAATTTCCCATGTTAATGATGTTTTGAACTGGTGTTCCATATGATCTCTACGGATAAACCCAGAGTCATATCAGTGAGATATCCCAGTCAGATTCTGGAAATCAAAATGATAAAAATACAGTGATTTTAAGTATTTACATATACCCGGTATAGTAATGAATAGCATTTTATTTTAGACAAATTTGGCAGTAATTTACAGTGAAAGTAAAATTCATTTTTATTTTTACCCTAACACTATTCCACAATGCCATCAATTTGGTTGATCTAAATTAATTTATTCATTCCTCATACATTTCTTTCTGCCTTTTGCTTTGGGTCATGCATTTATAACAGGAGGAACCACAATTCACAATACCAATATATAGTGTCCATTGAAATATCATGGGAATGGCCTAACCACAAAACATTCACATAGGTGTATATGTGATATTTGCCAGACAAACTCTAAGCCGGGATTGCCCCAAAATTAACGGGACAATGTCGAACATACATGGGCAAATGTATATTGATGATAAAATTTTACAAAGCAAAGTTACAATATTTATATCATACATGTTTTCTGTTGCAATGGTCAACAGATGGCTTTTGCCATGTTATTTCAGATGGAATAGAAGTTATAGAACCCCAATTTAAAATTCATGTGTTCAGGATTGCTCCACTGGATATCCCCATGTCCATGTTTATGCCCTATTTTAACTTTAGAACTTATGTATACTATAGTCATCTCAATGATATGTACAGGTAATGCAATATTGTGGTTAATAGATGTCCAAATTACACTGCCTCATACTCTGACACAGGGTTGTGTCGGGGAGGGTTATTAAAACACAAAAAAAATATCAGTATAAAGGCTACCCCATGATATGAGTTTAAAAATATACATAGACAGTCCTTCCAATGGTATCTGGAGAAGTCAACCCTAAACAAAGTAGTCAGACCCAAGAGAAATCGACACACTATGTAGGTTAGCGTCATGCATGGCATTTGCATTAAACAAGTGTCATTCTCTGTGTCCAACAGTTTGCCACATTATTTGGTGTCAAAGAGGATTACATCACTTTGTAGCTTTCTTGGTTTTTCACAAATAGGGGATTAAGAAACAGGAAATATTGTTACACCGATGTGTGCTTAATTAATATTAGGAAAAAAACTACCAACATAATTTTGTCCTGGCTTTGGACCGGCTCATCAACACAGCCAAACAACCTGAACACAGTGGAAGTTACATACGTGTGTGTCAATTTTGGCAAAAACTCCGAGCTGCTTTCCACATTCCTACTTCAAAGTCAGTTGTCATTCAATGCAACTTCAAAGTCCTGAAAAACAGACTGATAATTTTTAGTGAGCTTTCTTGGCAAAGAGCAAACATTTTTTCCCTCCAGATATTATCTCCACATATTATCTTGACATCTCAACATATTACAAATACATCTCGAGATCTCGACTAAATCTCAAGATTTCGACATACGCATTTTGAGATCTCGACGTTATCGTGATCTCAACATATTACCGGTATGATGAAATCTCTAGTTATTTTCTCAAGATCTCGACATACACAACTCGAGGTATCGACAAACACATCTCGAGATAATATCTTGAGATACATCAATATATAAATGTGCTTAAAATACAGCATAGCCTAATGTTCCTATAACTACCGCTATATGGCACAAGAAATTATATCATTGGTCAGTACGACTCAGTATGCTATACAGTTCAGTGCGAATTTGACAATAACCTCACCATTACACTGTATACGCATATTCCTTATTCAGAAACAATCGGTATTGACCAAATAAATGGTGCGATGGGTTGGGCCATCCCAGTTTTGATTAGCGTTAGGTCAAGGTTAGGGTTAGGGTCCATAATTTACCATCCCACACCAGTCAGGGTTAGTATCCCGTCAAGTTCTGATTATGGTTAGGATTATACTAGTAGGCTCAGTGTTAAGGTTTAGGTTAATGTCCATGTCTGCTACTTTTCCATTCGGGTCATGCAGACTTATATTAGTCTAGAATCCCACCCAACTTGTCATGTCCCATCTCATCACGACGATGTCCAATCAATTGCCACCCCGTTACCGTCTCAGTCATGGGAAAAGGTTGAATATCCTGTCCATGCCAGTTATGTTTATGGTCAGGTCACTTTCCGCATTCCCACTTGCCTCATCGAGTCCTGAACTGTATCACCATGTTCCGGATAGGGTCAGGGTAAGGGACAAATGAAACACATTTCGATTTGAAAGTGGTTGTGTGATCTGGGAAATATCAAATTGTTGTATAAAAGTCCTTTATAGCTGGAATAGCCTACATTATCTTTTTTTAAATGTTCATTACATACTGAACCTGAATCTTCTTTCGCGAATGGTTCCTGACAACTCAATTGATCCAGTAGACAGGCCCAAGTTGTGACATCGAGATAATATGTCCACCTGTCGAGATAATATTTGGGGGGGGGGGGGGAGAGATATATTGACCATGTCACAAATGAACCACCATAGAGTACTAGACCTGAGATGGGAAAGAATCTATTTAAATAAATCTTCAGACAGTTCAATATTGAATCCATTGATCACAACATCTGCTTTGTCATCGGTGGAAAATATTTATGTAATGGATTAAATAAATTCTATTTTTTATAATTTGTCATGATTATATAATATACTAGCAGGGTTACCCGGCGTTGCCCAGGTTAATGTAGCTGTGGATATTTGATGGGAATAGAGAATGCTCTTGCTTAAAGTGTTATACGTTTTCTCATAAATTGTAAATTCAAATAGCATCACAAAACATGATTATTAGTCATGGAATATAAGTAGTGGCTCACCTTGTCAATTGTCATTCTGTTTATCGCGATTAATCCGTTCCACCAATAATGAAGTATTTATTTATTTACAACTGCGTATACATTAGACGTTATAATATTATACATGAACATCATAAACACATTAGTTCGATAAAAGATGATAATTGGGTTTTACATATTGAAATGTATCAATCAATCTAGTGGGTTGGACTAAGATCTCGAGGACACTTGGCTACCATATCTCCATGAAGATGCAGATGTTTCAAAGAAATTTCCAGGTGCTCCTCTGTTCATGGTGCTATATATTGGCTAAATATTCTCAGCTACATGTGCCAGGCACAGAGCGAGATTTTGAGTTGTTTATGTCAGTCGATGAGTCTGTTCTAAAACCCTTGTCAGATGTCAGTATTGGTAGGATCCTGAAAAGTCTTGTGCTACTAATTGCATTTTTTCTTGTATATCAGAAGAAACTATATTTGACTGCACACTGTGACCACTATTTTTGAACAGGCCTTCCATATCTCTTGACAAATTGTAACTTTTTGTGGAAACTTTATTGAATGGAACCGACTAAATTTTTTTATTATATATTATATGCAATCCTCTGACGGTTCGAGGTCTCTCAGTTTGCACGAATATATGTATCTCTTCAATAGAATGCAGGGGTGGCGCCAGGATTTCCCCGACGGAGGGGCTATGGTCCCCGACAGGGGGGCTAGACCGGTGACAGAAGGCAGCCCCGGGGGAGAGCGCGAGAGGGGCATCCCCTATCGCACGGGGGGTTTGGAAAATTTTGAAAATACATAGCCTGAGATCGATTCTGGAGTGTTCTGGTGTCAACATACACACTGTTCTAGGGGATCATAATTGTCACTTTTACTTGAGTATTTGAAAAAAAAATCAGCATATACAATAGTAATGACAATATGGAATGGATCTTAAGTTAACTCACCGTAAATCTTTCGCCACAGGTAGTTGGATCAACTTACAAAGACGGATGAACCATGAGTCCGTGAACATCATTTAGGAGCGTATAATAGATGTAAATTTGTTCAGGTAACATACGATGTGAAAAATTGATGCAGAAAGCTATTTGAAGGAGAGAACAAAGTTGGATGAGGATTATCCCATAATCCACTGAATTAAAATTCTATCCAGTCCACAATTTATGTTATGTTATTATTCTTTAAATCCCTCAAGTAATAATCTATCCCGGGGAAGTACTAGTAAGCATGATATAATGCATGCAAGGCGAAACACTATCTTTTCAAAGAATAAAATTCATGATGTGACCTGAAATCATCTGATAATTAATTGTCAGTAACTGTTGACACATGCCACGTGTGTGAGCATTGCAACACTGATTACCAATCAGATCGCTTTGCTATTGTTGCCACACAATAGCGATCTGATTGGTACTCAGTGTTGCTCCTGCACGTGGCATGTGTCACTGACAATTGATTGAACTCGACTCAACTAACACACTGACATAAAGCCGTGCAAACATCAAAGTTCGGATATGGACTGTATATATATGGACACCCTGTCCTTTCGTAGACAGTAGACACCGTGGGCTAGCCACCCGAACCATTTAAGAGTTTTTAAAGTTCGGATAAGTTGCTATGACTGATACTTGCGTGACATAATTATTCGTGATAATGACAATAATTTGTCGGAACATTTTTAAATTGAGTTATCCCTCTTGTGTCACCATTGAAATATCAGATTGAAACTAATTTAACTAAATAATACATGTAATCTATACACCTTTCTACGCTAATTCCAATGGATACCACTTTCCGGCAAGACTTGCAAGACGGCAAGTCCCCGACGAATTTGGCAGATATCCCCGATGGGGGGGCTGACCATCCCCGACGGGGGGGGCTACAGCCCCCCCTGACCCCCCCCCCCTTGGCGCCACCCCTGATAGAATGATAAATATACGTTTAATGCTTCTTCTAGTTATCTCTTTTTTTTGCTAGCTCATTGTGTGAATGCCTTGATTGCCATTCCCATATAAATATGACTGTTAAGAAGATATAATTGTTCAAGTGACTTATGTGGGTCACCATATGTCGGGATTGTGAAATGTAAACGCCCAACTACTTAAAATGATATGGAGATGGCCTGGTGACTGTATATAACTTATATGTGGATATCGGCGAATAGCAATCTTATCAATGATAGTGCATATCCGTTCGCCATCCGTGACGCAAACGACACCAAATGTGATTCAATTCATGGTATATCATTAGAGAAAAACGTGTATGAATTTGGTGGAATTTGGTTTATTAAATCAATTGTTGATGCAACGCTGACTCGAACAATGCCATATTGCGAAGGTGATTATGTATTCGTTTGGTGGAAATCAGCGACAAAAATATTTCACCATATTTTTTTAATTTCCCCTCCCACAAACAGCGTCATTTTAGAAAATTTTAACCCGCACCATTATCTTCCTTGTAAAAAGTTACCCCTCTTAGAACGCCTTGGTGCCATCTCAATTGTACCGCGTGAAGTTATATATAGAACGCACACAGACAGACAAAAAGACAGACAGCACGATTTTATTTCTTGTATCATTTGAGAAGAACGTGTCTGAATTTGATGGTAATTGGTACTAAAAATATTTTGTATCAGTTTTGGTGACCCTCCCGTCCCTATTTCGGACTCAACCTGCACACACTAAGACTCATTAGAGATTAGAGATGCATATATATGAAATTGGTGAAAATTGGCGAGTATACAAATTCGTATCAAATTTCAAGTGACTTATGTGGGTCACCATATGTCGGGATTGTGAAATGTAAACGCCCAACTACTTAAAATGATATGGAGATGGCCTGGTGACTGTATATAACTTATATGTGGATATCGGCGAATAGCAATCTTATCAATGATAGTGCATATCCGTTCGCCATCCGTGACGCAAACGACACCAAATGTGATTCAATTCATGGTATATCATTAGAGAAAAACGTGTATGAATTTGGTGGAATTTGGTTTATTAAATCAATTGTTGATGCAACGCTGACTCGAACAATGCCATATTGCGAAGGTGATTATGTATTCGTTTGGTGGAAATCAGCGACAAAAATATTTCACCATATTTTTTTAATTTCCCCTCCCACAAACAGCGTCATTTTAGAAAATTTTAACCCGCACCATTATCTTCCTTGTAAAAAGTTACCCCTCTTAGAACGCCTTGGTGCCATCTCAATTGTACCGCGTGAAGTTATATATAGAACGCACACAGACAGACAAAAAGACAGACAGCACGATTTTATTTCTTGTATCATTTGAGAAGAACGTGTCTGAATTTGATGGTAATTGGTACTAAAAATATTTTGTATCAGTTTTGGTGACCCTCCCGTCCCTATTTCGGACTCAACCTGCACACACTAAGACTCATTAGAGATTAGAGATGCATATATATGAAATTGGTGAAAATTGGCGAGTATACAAATTCGTATCAAATTTAAGGTCCCAATATCTCTCACCCATAGGGCACCAATTTGGTGTATCTAAACCACACGATAAGATCCTCGTATCACGGAGAAGAATATGTATCAATCTGGTGGAAATCGGCACTAACCATATAGATATAATCTTTTGTGTCCCTCTCATCTCTATACAGCACTGACTCGAATGGCCCCACTTGTGACATCCTTAAACCACACGATTACACTCCTGATATCATGGAGATGATTGTTTTGAATCTAAAATCAAACAGTGCTTGATATTATTTTTTTACTTGTGATATTGACGTGAGTATACACATTCTTAAGTTCTACCGGTTATTTCCCATGACGGAAATCCTTCCACTTACGATTGAATCGTGGTCGTCTGAACGTTCACTAAATGATGTTTAGTTTTCGTATCTGCCATGATTTCTGTTAGAGAATAATTGTTTACATTCCAATGAA
The DNA here is from genome assembly GCA_032622095.1 of Siphonodentalium dalli. NCBI lineage: Eukaryota > Metazoa > Mollusca > Scaphopoda > Gadilida > Siphonodentaliidae > Siphonodentalium > Siphonodentalium dalli. Next base: position 18,774,103 of record CP136064.1, read on the forward strand.
CATTAAAATGAACTGAAAACACACTGCCAATGGGCGCCAGACTTTCATAAACACAATTTAGTGAATGTTCAGACAACCACGATACAATCGTAAGTGGAGAAATCGGGCCAGACGAGATCGTGGAAAGTCTGTTGACTCTGTTCACATGATTGCAATGTCGTCGTACATGATGATATCGTAGGTTGTTCATAAAGCATGTGATTGACTACCCTGCGATCTTTACAGCCACAAATTTTACATACATACAAGGAATTGGGCCTGACAAAATCGTGGATAGTGTTTGTTCACACGATTGCGATGTCGTCGTACATGTACATGATGATATTGTAGGTTATACATACACATGACCGCGATGTACCGCGATGTATACCGCGATTACATCGCAAGTGGAGATATCCCAGGATACGTCACAATTTCAAATCTAAAATCAAACAGTGCTTGATATTATTTTTTGACTTGCGATTTTGACGTGAGCATGCACAGTCTAACTACCGGTTACTTCCTGCGACTTCCGGTTACTTCCACTTACGAATTGTGGTCGTCTGAACGTTCACTTAAGTAATGGCCGGTGTTAATGCCGATCACAAACCTGTGTACATTTTAAAACCCTGTGTACCCTTCAGCACATTTTTTGGTGAGAGTGACTCCTTCAGCCTTACTCAAGTTACTGGACTCTGATGGCGGAAGAGTTACGTCGTGGCCCAGAGTGGCCAGAGTTGGACCGAACAGTTAGCGGAGTGTCTACCCATTGCACAGGTTGTCCGTACAACATAAGAATCTATATTACATCTTATCATGCAACTATTCCAGTTGAATTTAAGATGTGACAAACTTAGTGACCACTGCCTAAAATGATGGAAAAGGTCAGAAATAACAGAAATTAGAATTTAGATCGTATAACAACACTCGAAATTAGGAAAATATCCGACGGCAAATTTAATGCTTTGGCATGTTAGATTCCACACAATCATTTTGCCACGGTTATTTCACACGTCATTGCTTACAATATGTTATTGCCGTGACTAACTTTGAATTTCGACCACTAAAAATGGTTGGTTGTCAATGTCAGTCTAATTCTATTGAAAATCGGGTAAAATAAAAATAATTTTTCGAAATAATTGGAAAAATCTTACGAAGTTACGACTTACGACGTTAATTTCTTTTTGTGTGTCACCTCTGTCAGTCTGTGGCACTGAAAACTGAGCCATAGTTAACCTAAAAATGTCTGTCTTCCATCAGATACCGTAAAACCCTTAAGGAGCATGGCCTGCATGGAAAATATCTGTTAGAAATTGAATACAAATTCACAACAATTGATCCGCCATTCTGTGTTGTGTTTTAAAACATCACGTGACAACATTGACCTCCTTCGCCGACTTTTGGCAACACCCATAAACAACACGTGACACCCCCTAACTGATTTCTCATTGGTCAATATATCCCCTATACCGTAGAAGCGGGGGCTGATATAGACCCTACCATATGTATTGTGTACATAAAGGAATGTCCCACGTTTCCATCTGTTGTATATAATCTCCATTTGTATAACTCATGGGTGTTTACTGCTTCGCTGATCTGGCCGTGACAATGGGGCGATGGGGATATCTGGCAGGACAACACATTTCAGGTTTCTCGCGATGCGAGTTATTTTAGGAAATTGTGACCGCGTTAATTGCTTTCGATGTTTAGGTATGAATAATAGCTTGGCCACCCTTGATTTTATGGCGGGAACACAATGCAATATAACAACTAACTTTTCTGATGAAGTATGAGACATGTTTCAGTTGCAATGTAGACTAAATGAATTGCGAAGTATCGGGTGTGTATTTAATCATTTAGTATATATTTGGTCCGCATTTAGAGTCTTTCTGGTGTGGTGAATGAGAAACCTGCAGTAATAAGCCGTAGTTTTTGTAATAATTTGAAGGATTAGTTGTTTTAAAGTAATTCTGAGGCGGTCATTCAGGAAACTGAGATAATTTATATTATAATATATATATGCCTAATAATATGATCTTGAGGGAGTTACCATTTCTGACTATGGTTTTCTTGTTATTAATTAGATGTGACATTTTTGTCCAGAACGGCATGTTATCGAACCATGTGAATATCGCACCAATTTGCCATTAAATCGAGTAATATCATTTCACGACATCACAATTCCGAATAATATGTTTTTACGAAATGCCGTAAATATACTTCACTGCTAATAATGTGTATATATCATTTTTTTGGTGATGTCACTCATTTGAAAGAGTAGTCTGTCACCAAGAGGCAATCTAATAAATAAATTGAATATTACTTGGTTGGTTTGATATCAGCCTTATACATGTATCAGCCATCGGTAACCTCATATCAGTCTTCGAGCTTCGGTTACCCCGGGCTGATATCGGGCCTAATATCAAACCAACTAAGTAATATCCTCTAAATATTAATTGATATATCATGGATCATAGAATAAAGTTAGTCCAATACACGCCTGACACAACATCATGCCAGAATAGTACATATATACATGTAGGTGACGATTGTTCTTATGTGAATTACTAATCTTATTTAGCATCGACAGTACGCTGTATATACCAAGACTGTTACATGCATTTTTGTACCTTCAGTCTAAAAGTGACATTTGAATTATATTCAATCGGGAAATTTACACAAAAGGTGGGTGTCGTGTGGTAATTACGCACCATGCAATAGGGACGCTTGTAGTGCAGTAATTGAATTTTGATCTGATTCAAGAGAGGGTTCAGTTTTAAAACTCGGTGCTGGATAGCCCCAACCGCCCGGGAGTGAGATCCAAGACCCACACGAGCATGACGTCAGTCTCCCGATCCGCATAGCATAACCAGATATACTAGACGAATCTTTATTCATCATCAGAGGGGCCTGCGGCCCCTGAACAAACGACTCCTACACAAACGGCCCCTGTGTGCGTTAGAAGCCTGCGACCCCTGTGGACGTTAGAAGCCGGTGACCCCTGTGTACGTCAGAAGCCGGTGACCCCTGTGTACGTCAGAAGCCGGTGACCCATGTGTGCTCTTCGCAGAGAGATCCCATTCTGTTATATATATATATACTATTAATTATGCTACTTAAATATATTCTCGAGCAGATATGTTCATATTGGACCTAAATATCTATCAGAGTTTATCCAATATAATACAATCATACTATCGGACCACATCACAAGCTTTACACGATGCTGGAGGTGCGATGCAAGTCGCGCATCGACCAGAGCTGCCATCAGTTCGAGTTGGGGTATAGTTAGTGACTTCACAGGCGCAACTTTACTTTTTGACATGACGAATTCAGATTGACCTGTTGTACAAGATTTTAAATATGCAACAGCACCATAAGCTTTTACGCTCGCGTCGACAAACACATGTAGTTCGAACTCATCTGTTTCAGAATTGCAAATGTACATGAACATCGTTTGATTTTCATTTTTGACACTGCTTGCAAATTATCGCGAATTGTATACAACTCGTCACACAGTTTATCGGAAACGGGTTCATCCCAGCTCAGGTCATATGTCCACAGTTTCTGCAAAAATATTTTGGCATTTACAATTACTGGTGAAAGAAATTCCAGGGGATCAAAGACACTTGAAATATCACTCAAAATTTCACGTTTTGTGATGATCGATTTAGAGTTCATTCCCTTTTGCGTAAATGTCAATGAATCGTCAGCTATATCCCAGTTGAGTCCAAGCACGGGAACCGTTTCATTTCTTTCCAACAAGATTTCGCTTGATGCCGCAGAATAAAGTTTCTCCGAATTTGAACACCACGACCGCACATTAAAGTTACCTTTGGCCATAATATCCCTGGTGGTTTTGAAGTAATGCATCACTCCATTCTCGTTTTGGGGACTGGTCGCAAATTTATCAACATAAACATTGTTCAATAAATATTTCACAGTTTGGTATTCGGTTGAATGTGACATCAGGTGTTTGAGTAGTTGGGATAATTTAGCATAAGCTCAGCTGGGGTCAATACTATGAACAATTTTATACCTGTAAATACAAATAGTATTTATTAATTTGTAATTACAAATTTGTGTTAACTATCACAGTGGTTTCATAGTACAGGGAAAATTTAGCCGTATTATTGTAATACCTTAGACTGGGCGAGGGGTGAAACCCCTAAAACGTAGAAAAAACTAACTCACCACTCTGCTCCCATTCACCCGTTATCAGTGTTATCTGAATACCAGTTCAAATTAGACGGACATGTATATAGAGCTAAAATAACTGACAACAATTTCTATGGGAAAGTTACAATGCGTGCTATTATTTTGTGATTAGTGATCTCGTCGGTACTATGGACCGATGAGCTAACAAAATCTCGCAAATTCCACAAAGATCTACTGTTGATTATTGTAGATTGCTTACGGGCAAACCGTTACCTGTGAGCGATTCACAATATATTGAATCAGGGCAAGCCCAAGTTACAAAAGAATTAACCAATCATAAGTTGAGAGGTGATCGCTTATCAGAGCTATCCAATCGGTACACGGATTGCTAAGTTGATGGCCACTTGTCTGCGCAAAGTTAACTAATAAACTGTTCGATTGTAGAGCGTGTATGCAAGTACAATTAAGTCAGTGTAATATCGAGTACTACAACCAATTTGGTATCATTGTTTTCACAAATTACAACCATTCAGTTTGTGAAAACAAAATATTATATTGATGGTATAACATTATATATATTGTGCCCATCCTATGATTTCAAACTGATCCGCTACTCTTATCATAACACATCGAGGCAGGAACGTGGCTCCATTTTATCAGGGGGTGTCCATCACAGTATCGAAGCAGGGACGTGCTAATGCTCTCGGTTATAGGAGGGGTGGTCATTTTATAATTTCAAACTGCTCCGATATCTTATAATATATCGAGATAGGGACGTGGCTATATGGGCTCCGTTTGGTGATGGGGTGTCCATCCTATAATTTCAATATGCACCATTTGAATAAAAAAAATGCCTATACATTCCACATAGCGATGGAATCGTATATCAAGAGGCGAGTATTTAAATTTGTCTACGCTGATAACAAATGTTAGTCAATATGACTAAAATATGTTAGTCAAACGGGTTGACTAACTTAGTTCAGCCAACATGACTGAGGCATAACATTAGTCAAAATTACTAGGGTGATGTTAGTCATAACGACTAAGAAATGGGGATTCAAAACGACTAATTAGTAAAAATGACCAGGATTTAGTCATAACTTTTCTTACTCACTGGGAAGGCGAAAATCTAAGTTGCGGAGTTATGTGCAAAGTTACTCAAAATGTTTGTGACTAACACTAAGTTAGTCATATTTAGTCAAAATGTCCAACCCAAGGGGGGGGGGGGGGGTGGACAACTTAATGTTACAGCTGGAAAATCAGAAGCCAACCGGGGTAAACAATTACATTTCACAGAAATAGAAGTTTCTGATTGAGGGTGGGGATACAGTTGGATATCGACGTTGGCGCACCGAAGAAAGCATATTACCACGTCACTGCATTCATGCTGTAGTCATTTGTGAAAACTGTGCTTGCATCTTCGTATTCGTGTCCTTTACCGTGACCAAATGCATTCGCGTCGACGATCGAAACTCAAAGGATAAGCCGCCCATGAACATGAGTATCATTTACCTCGCAATGCATTCTTGAGCGAAAAACAATACTCACATTAGGAACAAGCGTAATTTGTATTGATTTGTCATTTATAAACTATAGTTGATCAAGACAACAACACCGAAATGCCTATAACCAAATACCAAAAGGCAGTATTTCTGGAAGAAGTTAACACAAGAAAAAAACATACTATTTCCTACTAGTTCATTAACGTTGTAACTTTCAAGAAATTGGGTAATTTTAGTAGTTACAAGGAACACATACTGCTACCTCCCATCCAAGTTGACACCCCCTAAGGTTTGACAATTTCTAAATATAGGCCATTTCAATCCAAACTTTTGACCAAACTTTTATGCAAATGTTGGCCTAAAACAAATAAATTGTTGGAAAAACAAAATAAGAGAACAAGTTCAACTTATTGTTGTTGTTCCAATTCATGTTGTTTCAGGTATCAAATTTCCTACAGTTGAACGTGTTGATAAAATGTTTGAGGGCGAGAAACATAACCCAACCCCTTGTCGCGACGTCCCTGTGGGTTGTGCTTGAGATTTCCAGCTGACAAAAACATTTTCACAAGGGGGTGAATCGACCCCCTGTCGCCACGTCCCTGCGTATCATAGATGGGTATATTATCCGGGTTAAGGGTGCGAAAACTGAAAATTTATGTTGGACACACAATACGAAGACCTTCTAATCACGTTCCTTAACGTTATTACTTTCAATTAACTTTCATAGTACTCGAACAATAGCGAGTTTGCGATACCCGTCGGACGGGTACGGGTACCGGTAGATCCAGGTAGATCGGTGAAAATCGTCACGGTCATTTGCGTACTTTGAATGCAGCACATAAAGCGATAGGGATTTGGAACGGGTAGATGTATCCCATTGACTGGTAGTCTTTCGCTAAAGTTTTCTCACTCAAAAGTACATTAGTTCTACGAAATAACAGTCAGCTATGCATTAATCTATTTATTGCACGATTTAATTGCCAAATCTCATTGATACATTTGTCATTTAAGCCATGTTTTATGTTCAAAGTATCGAGGCGGCTTCTAACACTAAGATAACTATGGAACGCCGATTTGTTTACTGACAACTGTCTTCACTCAAGTAATGACATGTTATTTTTTGGGAATGTGATTTGTGGGGGGGGGGGGGGGGGGGCTAACCCCGGGATTCTCGACATGTTATGATTAAGAGAGTGAGTTGGCGGTGCTATACGCAGTCTCGACACAGAGAATTGTTTTGGTTTAGTATTCACACTTACATTTTCGTCTAGATCTCTCATGTATCTTTCCTTTGCTGCTTTTTTTAAATTGTGAACTTTGTTTCGAACACACTTATATTTGTTCCAATCAGACTCCATATTTCTACGAACTGCCAGTTTTTTCAGTCGGTCGCGTTTTCTGATATGTTTTCTGATGATACCGTCAAACCAGGGTTTATCACGGTTTCGGATTGGGTATGGGATGTATTTTTTGGAGACATCTAAGAAGGTTTCAGTGAATTTATCAACCATTTTACTACAAACTCCAATCAGAACCATTCATATACATAGCATTTGATAAATTTTTAACCACCGAATATTGTCTCCGAAGACCGTAATTTTTCGGATTGATCCGGCTCAAAATACAATGACTTCACCCCCCCCCGCACGGCTTACTATAATTAAAAATAGGTCAAACGATCAATTCAACATCTAGCGCTCGGGGATTTCTTGTCGGCTAATAATTTATTTACTCATACAAATCAACAGATCGTCAGTAAACAATTTCTATAGAGGAGAAATCTGTCGATAATTTCAACTTTTTTTTCATTTTTTCTTTACGAATCACACAGTGCCTCATTTTAATATTAATTATGACCTGACCTTTCCATGACTGCAATAGTAGAAGCAGCCAATCACCGCTCAGTATTAGAATCGAGGTCAGGTCATAATGAATATTAAAATGGCTACTTTTTACTGATAGTATTTTCTTGTAAATCTAATGCTATACATAACAATCAATGCATACTTTGTCATATAGGCCGTACATTTTGCACCTACCAGTATATATTGTGTGGAATATTCTTATGACAAATGCGTTCCTAGCCGTTTTACTTTTTTCCTAATTGACTTTCTAAAATGCCTTCTTGGTCCACCAGCCAGTGCATTACTCTGACTTTCCTCGGTCATTCTAGTGTGGTGGGTGTGGGGTCACTAACCTTGACAGTTTTGATACATGGTCAGACACCGACTTACATTATATGGTTACACATAAAAAACACCCCCAATGAGGAGGCTCCAGCTACGCCCCAATAACTTTAACCGATATAAAACCATATCAAATATTTGCAAAGATTTGAACACTTCTCAGACTGGGATAATCCGGGTAACTATTATTTCAACCCACTTTCTTGTTTGATATTTTAATGTGATGATACAAACACGTCCCTACCTTCGAGGGGTATGCCATGCGTTATTATTAAAACTCAGCTCATTTGTTCTACCTCGACCTTCTATTTCTCCATATGTGCACTTTATACTATACAGGTGCGTAGAAGTTTTATTATCTTCATTAAATTGACATCTCTATTATACTAATGCATTCGTCGCCAACATTTAATAAAACATACCTTGATTAAATCACGACTCCGTTTAGTGGCTAATTTCGTTTTTGATCATTCAGTTGCGACAATTATCTCGGAGGTCTGAACATTATGTGCGCTGTGCCCCAAAGCATTCGGCTGACGTGATCAAATTCTACTTTCTTTTGGTAACCAATGGGAATTCTTGAAATATGGCGTGATATAATAAGCATTAAAATCATTGACCTAGCAAATTTAGCCTTGTCAGGAAGCTGCATGTGTCAGGCGAGATAATTATATGCACTCTTCTGTGTATATTACGAGAGGGTTGATATTCACCTACGAATATCGCCGGACGTGTGTTGCTATGTATTATGTTGCTATTATGTCGATCTGCCCCCCATATAGGCCTACATTATACGTATACATACACGTTGATCGTTGCGTTCCATATGTGCATGAATATATGTGATCCTCAGGTTGCATGCTGAATACAGATTCCAAAGAACAAAGGTTTAAGAACAAATTCTGCCGCAAGCGCACTGCGTCGCTGAATAAAGGCTCCCGAATTGAGTACCGTACGTTTCTGTTCTATATAGTAACATTTAAAGTAATATGCTGATTTTGTTTCGTCCAATATGTGCATTCTAATACAGAAATGAGAATTTGTTCATGACCGTGGACACTAGAAAGTAACAAAGTACATTTATATACCCGTCATTTTGTGACGGGCAACCCCCTAGCAATTTAATATAACGCAACACAATGCAACATAACGTGACACAACGTAACGCAATGTGACGTAACGAACATAACGTAATATGACGTGACGTAACGTAACATGACATAACACGAATATCTAAGTACTCGGTCTTTTTGTTGCACACAATGTGTATAGTCTCATGGCATACAGTCAATATTTATTATAAATAGTGACCTTTCGCAAAACCCACGTTTACGATTACGGATACGGATAGGGTACTACGTCACCAACAGTTGTGTACTTTCTAATCGTTCTCGTATTTTACTATCCGTAATGACGGTTACGATTTCATGGTTTCTAATATGCTCAAATAACACCTGAAATTTATTTTCTACAATATATCACTTTACTGAGCTACGACCTCGATATGCTGTTTAGATTGTCAATCACTCTACTCGTCGTCGTGAATCACGAGCTTCCCGTGAAATAAGATCGCTATTCACAACGGATAGCCATCGCTGGCTGCGACAGAAAACTTTACAGTAAGAGGAGTGCACTATGAAACCAGTCGCCAGAACTACAGTATATAGTGTGCGATGCATGAGGAGTTGTGAGTGATTATTATGTGCAAGATAGTACACATTATATAGTGAAATTCAACAATTATTTAATTCAAAAACCCATGGTGGTGTCCTAACGTGTGCAGTTATAGAATGCCCCAGGAGAGCCTAAAGAATGGCATAACCCTATTAATTAATAGTGAAAGATTTTGTGTTCTCTTCCCCGTTCCCGAATTGAATAGTTCATTCAGTTTAATAATATTCGGTTTTCGGTAGAAGTTGGGTTTTATATTTCTCTCTCGTAGAGTCTGTAATGCAGGGCATTTTAAAATTACATGGAATTCATAACCGAGTACTAAGTTACATAAAGTACTCTTTCTATCTAAGTAATCTGAACCTACCCTAGATCCCGATTCAACTGGTTTGTCTGGTAAGTAGTGATTTCTGTTCATGAACCGTAAAAAAGCAACTTGATGCACATCGCTTCTACCGTGTCGACTTTGTTTCGATTTTGTAGTAACAAATCAGAAGTGATGCACATCAGCGAGCTCACCAACCTTATGTTGGATTTCCTAAACCCAAAGAGGTGAAGCCGAAATCGCATTGAAATCAAATCGCGGACTTGAAGGGGCTTGAACGATGTCGTCGTGGTTGATGTGAGGTCCAAATTCAGGAACCCCTCTTCACCATCAGCATAACGTCTATCTGGTCATCCATGCTAACAACGAACTGAATTTCCACCACATATGACTGGCATTTATACCTGTATTGCCACAATATATCACGAGAATCCCGGGTCGTACGTTGTGACTGGTCGAATTATTGACAAAATTAGCATGTCATGATTATCGCATTTTTGCATATGAGACGATAAGTGAAGTATTAAGGGACTGTATACCAAACACACACTTTGGGTTGTAAAGGTGGTACGAAATAATGATCGTACGTGTTCGTCAAAACTCTTACGCGTAATCGTTTTGCGAAAGGACTTTTTGGCCATACGGATAGACTTACGACTACGAATAGCTATCCGTATTCGTAATCGTAAACGTGAGAATGCGAAAGGTCTCTATTGTAGGCTAGTCCACTGGCAGTCGACACGTCACAATTAAATGGACATGGTTCGAAACACACAATTATGATCGTTTCGTTTGTGCCAGTTCAATCTTTTAGTCGGCTGTAGACCATGGGAAGACATTCAGTTTCCGATTGCACGCGCCTTCTTGCTCATATGTGACCAGCCATATCAAATCCAGTCGTATATACGCGTAAGTCGGGATTTTTTTTACCCTGTGCCAATGCATTCTCTTATATATGCGAGTCGACCATAGGTCGCCTCGCATATATTAGAGAATGCATTGGCCTAACAATTTTTTATAATTTTAATAATTGTTTCTTGTATTCTTTAACAATTTTATAATTTCACCCATACAGAGCCACAGACAAACATGAGCAGACGACACTCTTCTATATGCTTCTATATATGTGTGGGGCTCCCTGCAGGGTAATGGATGTTTTTTTATTTTATGTCCTAAAAATTGTAAGAAACATTTATTTACAAAAATTTATAAAAAATTGTTATGCCAATGCATTCTCTTATATATGCGAGGCGACCTATGGTCGACTCGCATATATAAGAGAATGCATTGGCACAGGGTAAAAAATCCCGACTTACGACTGGATTTGATATGGCGGGTCACATATATAGAAAGGTATTTATCGACCTATTTCGATACCGAGACAAATTCAAAAGCGAATATTAATAGGTCAGGGACGTTCCTATGGGGTTCCAATGGGGGAGGGGGGGGGGGGGGGGAGACCATAACATTTACAACTATGTAGGCTTTTGTCTAATAAAATGTCCAACTACATAGGATTTGGTTTTGAGTAATGCAAAATTTCGATATTGGCTTAATGGCTTAATAATTTGGGTTTCAATATGTTCTTTTTAAGAGTATGGACTGTTTAAATAAAGACAATAGTAACAAGAATGACATATAATTGATCCATGTTTTAGGTATTGAGTACACTCTGTATGCAGTACATAATAAATTATATTAATCATTATGGGTGAGGAACGAATATGAGTTACATGTATTCATATTCCAGGCTATAACTCACACAATGGTAACAAGTATGCATGGAGAATGATTGTTATATTGTTAAAGCTGTCCTCAGAAAGATATGGAGGTTTGATATTACTAATAGACTAGTGACCATGAGTCTATGGTTGGTAAAACATACCAGTCGGAACTTGAAGGAAATGCGTTGCTTTCAATTTCATATATCTGTTCAGGTAATGAGCATTACTGAAATGTATTTACTCAAATGACTATGGATTAACATCGACAGGTATTTGTGTACAAACTACAATTACAATTGATACAATTAAATATGCATGCCACATGGGCATGCATCCACACGACGGCCTAGTACCGGCAGTATTGGCAGTAGTAAATGGGTTAATATTGTAAAAATAGAAAGAAAAAAAAAATCCATTCGTTGTACAGTTCTGGGCCTATAAGATCGAATACCACAGAATAGCCTATACTATTAATATGACAGAACATAAAACACAAACAAACATACACGTTTTCACCCTTGCACATGTACCCCCACCCTAAAGATGGCCCAAGTGCCAACCTGTCCGAATGATAATTGGGATATTTTCAAGCAGAAACGGTCAAAATGTGAAGTATATCATTCGCATCTTTGACATCCCAGCTGTGCGTTTGGTGACATCTCGATCTGCGGAGTTGATACCCGAAATTATGGTGGGTACCCACACTTGGACGCATATATCAGTTTTGCGAACCGCTCTGCAAGCTAGACAATTCTATGGTTAATTAAACATATATTTTTCTATTGATACACGCATTATCCGCCATCTATATATGACTGATAATTATGTTTCAAACGAACTACCTAACGTCAAAAAGTGTCTACTATTTATGATAAAATCGGAATCGAGTCGGAATTTCTATTAAGTTTATCGGGGTGAGAGCAAGCTATGGTCGCTATCCTAGCCTGTTGAGGGAACATTCTGCTTTGCGAAATTTTGTTTTGAATAGTGGATATAACTATTTAACTGGGAGATATATAACTTCATCTGAGGGAAGATATGTTCATTTATCAAAACCGCAATTCTCGGGTTTGGTAATACCCTCGGGTTTGGCGATACGCGGGGTGATAACACTGCTGACTGCGCTACATGTAAATTGATAGATTTCTTGTTTTGGTTTCCCATTGTATTGTCTGTAATTCGGCACACGTAACGAATAACCCACTTCGATGATGTTTTATGTCTAGATAGTCATATCTCATGATTAAAAACTAACTTGCCAACATTTTTTGCCAAATGAAAATAATTTTTGCCATTGACAACTTTGCGACAGCGCGAACCGTGGCAAGGAGTTCAATCTAAAAAAATAAAATTTGTATTGTAAATTAATGCATTTAAAAAACTCGAAATGTTTATATTATCAAAATTTGCGCAACGCTACAAGTCCATGCGCCCGCCGAATAAAGACTCACGAAGAGTTAGTAGAGCTATATTTTAGACAGGGTCGTAGTGACATGGGGGGGGGGGGGGTGGTTGTGAGGGGGGGGGGGGGGTGTCTCACCCCAACTGTAAAAATTTTCAACAGTTGGAAATTTCATACCTGACAAAACGTTAGTTGGAAATTTCGCACCAATAATAGGTTGAAAATGTTGTTATAGTTTGATTTTCAAACAATTTATTGGGGGCAATTTATTGTTTTTGGACCAATATTTGCATATTTTCCTACTTTTTGTCAAAATTTTGGACATTTTCCAACCTTAGGTGGGGGTGTCAGGTTGGAAATTTCCAACATTTGGATAGCTTGTGTCCTGCATGGTCCCTCCCCCGTGGCCAGTCAAAAACTGTTATTTAATTTAAGAAAACAATATTGTCCTACATTTGGTCAACATTGTCATTGGAATTGTAATCAGTTGGAAAATGTCCAACCTAAGTGGGGGTGTCAGGTTTGAAATTTCCAACTCTAGGAAGGCTTGAGGCTAGTATATAACATGGTTTATGAAAATATAGGCTATTAGGCCTGGAATTCCACAAAGTGGACACCCCCAACGGAGACCATCTAGCCACGTCCCAGATTTTAGAGGAGTATATATTGAAAGTATAGTGCTATGAAGGTTCGGGTTTGTTTACCTCATGTAAAAACATTCGTCCCCTGGAACACGAACTGAACTGAACTGCTTGGATCACAAATCCAGGATTGGAACTAGCATCGTCGTGGCTTGACAGGGTTAAGTTGGCCCAAATTCACCTTACCAACTGAGTCATCGAGCCTAATGTGCAATGGACCTTACAAACTGTGTCCAGTTCTATGAAGTGGGCCTTGTGCAAAAAACGGAGTGAACGCTAAAATAAATAAATTTTCATGTTTGCCAAAAATCGTATATTTACATCAACTTCCCACGTACTATATACACAATCCAACTTCATTCCATAATTATGAGTATGAATTACGATTCATCGGAAAAATCAGGTACCTGGTACCCATATATACCGAACGCCAAGTTAATGGCCGTGATGTCTAAATTTGTGCACAAAGATCCTTAATGTGATTTTAATTTTTTTCCCCTCCAGTAATATTTTATTTATGTACACGTTTTGGTTCTAGTCTCAATCTGATTAGATTTCTGGTAGAGACGTATATAATGGAGCGAAGTGATTCTTTCGCCAACACGGGCTCTGAGGATCCTTAAGAATCGTTGCAGTTAGCATGACGGGAGTCTCTCTCACCATGGACCACAAAGAACCACAGGTGGCACCAACGGTAAGCTATATACACTGATGTTTTGTTTTGTTTTGTTTAGTTTTGTGATACCCATAAACATATGAGCAGAGGGATGCTCGTATCCCGGTTCCACAGTAGAGGCACCCCTGTCTTGGATTCCGGTAGTGGAACATCACTAATGGTATCCAGAGCAGTCTACCTTGCGGCAGTTTACAAATGTCATGATAAGAGTAACAAAAACATAGAATATACCAGTCTAGACTACCTTGGATTAATCGCTCTTTATCATATTCTCGTATAAAAACCAACTAAAAACGCAGACGCTCTTTATCCACGATGTGGCATATTCGCCGGAAACGAATCTTGAACCCACCAAACACCTCATAGGGAGATGAACAAGGTAGAGAATACCAACAAAATGGGGCCATAGCTATATATGGTCGAAGTTGGCCAGCGGTCCCAGAATATGGACCCGACCTGTCTCTGTATATAGTATATCCAAATACCAAAATTACATGTTATCCAGTTGATACTATATAAAGTTATTATCCATACGTCAAAATCGAGTAGATGGATGGACAGACCGGCTCTCGGTGTATTTCTTTGTATTAAATTATTGGGAGGATCATACCATGCCTCTTACATAAATCTTTACCACTCCTATATATCGTTCTTATGGAAACATGCTTTGATTATCATCCCATAGACGATAAAATAGAACATAAGATAGATGCTGATTGATATATATATATCACCTATCACGTGATACAACACAGTGAATACTCAATTAAAACTGCCTCAACACTACAATACAGCAACAAGTTATACAATTTTAGTACATTTTGTCGAAAAACCAAAAATTCCAAAAACCTTTTCACCTAACTGACGACCACAACCCGTTAGTAAGACTGATTGATTGATTCGGGTTTTATGTCGCTTTAGCCACTAAGGCCATATCACGACATTGCCAGTTTTTTAATGGTGGAGGAAATCCGCACACTTCCGGCTAATCTAACAGTGATTTCAATGGCTGATAAACTCGTCGACCATGTGCGGCAAACCACCGGCCATCGGCAAGTAACTGGCAACTTTCCCAGATAACGATTTCGAGTTACAAAGTCCACGATGGAAACATGTGGATTTGAACCCTAATCGCCAGCGCTTGAAGGCGAAACGGCTTGGAGTTGCACCCCTAACCGATTGAGCCACCGAGGCCCCCTTAGTAAGACAATTGTGCTGTTCAAGCTTATTGCCACTCGCAATACGGTGATATGGTTATGTGTGCCGTCATTACATTGTACTTAATTATGTTGTTATCAGATCATAGTCGGTGCTTGATGTACTTGACCATTACATGCAAAGCTCTCGAAACCGTAATCGTAGCTACGGGTATGGCAAGACGACAGCTGATATAAAGAACAGAAATTCTAGTGACGTAGTATATTTTATTATACGAAATGTGTCAATTGACGAAGCCGTTATAACATTTCACTCTGTCGAATAACTATATAACCTTTCCAGACCCATTAATATTCCACATCTGTCATTTCTCCATGCACATTTAGAATAAAAAAAAATCGCCTAGTAAGGGATAGTGCACAAGAATTGTTCTTTACCAGAATCAATCGAGTCGAAGACGAGATTTATTCTGGTAAAGAACTATTCGCGTGCTCTGTCTGACTTAGAGCACAATTGATCACACATAATGCAATCAACTGGAAATGTGCCATTGAGCGTGTTTTGACCACGACGCACAATTCGTGCGCTGGCCGCGATTGGACACAATAGCCGGTTAACCACGCCCAACAACGTGATTAACATGCACTGATAGCCGTTGAATGTAGATAGATATGTCAGAAACAACACGGACTTGTCCCAATTTAAAGCACCCGTGCGGTTTGTCTGTTATGAGTTGCGTGTGTCTAACAATGGGATTATCACTGAACTATTCCTTCGCCAGCCTTGTGAATTGGTGTGCTTTACCAAAAATCAGGGAACGATTGTAACAATGGGATTGTGCTCTAATATATGACAAAGAGCGCGTCGCGTATGTTGATTCCTTATCCGTTATCGGTGGATATTAGAAAACGTTCGTGTAAACACTATTTTATTCTCAATAACTTGCACATATAAGACATAATATAAAGAAATAATCAATACGACATTAGAGAAAAGGATTTGGCAATAAGCCAAGGGCTTATAAGAGGCCATTTCCTTGGTATATATATTTCATCATGGTTTGATTGCGTCTCAATGATGAATAGTCCGTTCCACAGGCCCTGTGCCAATGCATTCTCTTATATAGGCGAGTCGACCATAGGTCGCCTCGCATATATAAGAGAATGCATTGGCCTATTTATCATTTTTTCTTACATTCTTTAACAATTTTATAATTTTTTCTTACATTTTTTAACAATTTTTATAATATTTTTCTACATTCTTTGACAATGTTATCATTTTTAATATGTGTTAAGCCAATGCATTCTCTTATATATGCGAGGCGACCTATGGTCGACTCGCATATATAAGAGAATGCATTGGCACAGGGCTGTTCCCGTGGCCCGTTGCTGCATGTCCGCACCGCAATCACATCTCTGGCATGCATATGATATCGACGACATACGAGAGCAATTGTTTTTTATTTGGTCTTATGGTTCACGTCTTACAGTTCATAATCATAGTATGTCAGTTAAATCGTTTGGTATCGTCGATGAATGTTTGTATGGCGATGAGTATGTCGGTATTTTTGATATATATATATATATAGATCAAACAGTAATAATTTGACGTCTAAGTTCACGTCGAGATGAGTTAAACAATGAACTCTTTCCACGCTCGAATGTTGGAAAGTGGTATTAGAAGTCTCAGCAGTTTATAACTCTCCAAAGTCCCAAATGGACCATTATTGAAATGATTGCATACAAAACAGGTCATATTTCATGTTGCTGCAGTTCGTTCGCAGGCGACGGTGGCAGATTTGACTTGGTATTCTCTGTACACTGTATGGTCTTCTATGACGGTATGATAATGCGATCGGTTAACCCTTTACCCAACAAAACGGACAAAAACGCCCAAATAAAGCTGCAACAGCCTAAATTATTTTGGGTCTGTCTCAATAAAACCATACAAATATGGATATCATTGGAACCGGCTCATTGATCACATTGTGATGGTTACAGTTATGCCCTGTGCCAATCCATTCTCGTATATATGCGAGTCGACCATAGGTCGCCTCGCATATATAAGAGAATGTATTGCACTTTTTTACCATTTTTTCTTACATTCTTTAACAATTTTATAATTTTTAATGTGTTAAGCCAATGCAATCTCTTAAATATGCGAGGCGACCTATCGACTCGCATATATAAGATAATGCATTGGCACAGAGCCGTTCTGTTGGGTAAAGGGTTAAAATAAAATTCTAAAAGTCAGAGACTGATTCACATTCTTTCGCCTCTGGTCGAAGGTTGTTCCATGATTTGACGGTAGCTGCAAGAAATGATTTTTCGTATCTTGTCGCGCAAACTCTGGGAGGCCTGAGACCTTTTTGTCTGAAATTATAATTGGTTCCACTTCCAGATTCTATAGGAACGATAGCATATAAGTAATGGGCGTGGTTCTCTTCGTCGGTTAACAACAATTGCACACGTTTAGTGTTTTCTCTCCTGTTAGAAAGTGTGTCCCAACCGGTTTCTCGTAATAATGATTATTTACTGCAGCTTCTAGTTGCTCCAGTGATTAAAATAGCAGCTTCGTATTGAATATCGTCCAGAGAGGTTGAATCTTCAACTGAGAAATTACCCCATACAGAGGAAGCACCCTCCAACACTGGACGGATATAATTATGACAAGATATACACTCAAGGATTTTCTTGTCCAGAATGAATTTATACTTCCTCAGTTTATACATTCGACTTTCAATATCAGTGATGTGATCTTTACCGTCTCTGTTAAAAGTAAGACCTAAATGTTGGTGAGTTGCGACTTCTACAATAACCTTGACCTTCATCTGAAGGGGGGGGGGGGGGGTTGGTGGTCGATTAGGTTATTTTTCCATGATACTAGAAGTGTTTTTGTTTTCATGGGATTAAAATGTTTGATATAATTTAAAATCAGACTAATATCGTTGATGATAACCTATGTGGCAATAACTGGGTCTTCAATGGATAGAAATAATGAGGTATCATTCGTGGGATCCCGGCCCCTTCTAGTCATATTTCAACAAGCAATGAGCAGTACTGGGCTAAGTGAGGCATACCAATATCCATGAATAGTTTAACTCAATGGAACCATAAATTGTTATTTTGTCTAAGGATGGCGGCCAAAATATGAAAACATTATAAATATTGTCCCATCGTCCCATGCAATTTCTTAAAAGTTGTGGTTGATGAACAAAAATTGGCTATTCTGTCGTATATAAACTGAAAACTGACAATTATGATGCATCTTGTTTAAGTGTTACTATTACATTACCAAAATTATTGGATTTTTTTCTTATAATCGCAAACATTGACTTTTCAGGTTTGGACAATTTGTTGAAATAAAATGGAACTAGCTTTGGTGTTTATTGTTTTGATCCATCTTAAATGCACCATGCATACTGAGGTGTTTTAAGTCTCGCACCTACTATATAGTATATACTTACGTATATTTAATCTGACATAGTCATACTTACTGTATATGACTCATATTAAATGTCATATTTCATGATAATATTAATTGCCACATCTAATAAATTATATAATCACGAAACGCTCTTTAAATTCGGAAAACCCATTAAAAGAGGTGTTAAAGTGAAATTTCAGCATGGCTCCACATCTAAGATGAATACGCATGTGAATATATACATATATGCCAAGTGTAATAATTTAGTCACAGATTGATCAATTGCCTTGGAATTGGACTTAATCTACTCCACTATTTATCTACGTACAGGGGCGTAGCCTATGCCTATCAATTCAGGCTGAGATCCCATGACTTAAGGAGCCGGCGTCCAATTCCTATATACTATACCTACACGGACAGCCATGGGGCCACGAGCTCCATGATCATATAGGGTCGTCAATCCAATACATATGTATTGTGTCATGCGTAGATGGGCTGCATATAGCGGCGTAGGTGAATGCCATACCTATAGGGTACATGTATCATGAACTATATTTGGCTAATGTGGATATCATTGGGTGATGAGTTGGTAGTGCCGTTATAATAAACACAGTATATTATAATATAATATAGCTTTTCAAATTAAGAGATGCAATTCATATTATGTCCAAGACGTACGTATTGCTAATAAGGTATACGTAACAGGCTTTCAGTAACGTTGAATCCGTTTCCTATTCCTGGTTTTCAAAATATAATTGTAGTGCGTTCTTGTGCAAATGCACTTTTTGGTCCTGTTACATGTACCTGTTTCCGTACTCGTTAATTTGATGTATAACAACCACAAGCGCACGAAGTGCCCGTTGGTTTTTATACCTTAGACGCAGGTGGGTGATGATGTCATATAATTTCTTTCTATATTTTCTATGAACCAAAATCTGGTGGTGTACGTTTTTTTGGTGAAATTGACACGTGACTTCCGGTTAGCAACCGTCTGGAGATTGTTAAATTGCGGAATCGGCAGTGTTCTAACAAGGTGAAAATAAAATTGCCAACTTCACAACTCCGAAGAATTCCCATGTGATTTAGGCATGTTACACGTAGTTCCATTTATACCACTGTCTTTAGTTAGCTTAATGAAAACCAGATAAGACTTCATGGCATGGTTCATGACGTCATTTACATCATGTTGGCTTTGTGGGCCAGAATCCAGAGAAGATTGTACAATCGATGACAGTACTTGTCATGTCGTATCCACCGGGGCCATTGCATGCTGTTACATATACATTATTCTAAGCGTTATGTAGCCGACAAATTCGATGCATAGCGTGTGTGGTTGTCCCACTACGTGTCACGTACGATTCATATTTATCAACACGGTAGGGACCTAGTAGAGACTTGATGTTTAGCATATAATATAAACCAGTATTATGTTGATTGTGGGTGTGTTATTATCGGTTATAATAATCACTTTCGATAGTGGCTCACCAAAGTAGACTTATTGGGAAACAACTTATTTTATATTTGGACATGCACTACGAATGTCCTTTTCCTCAAAAAGTAGAAAGAACTGCCATATGTGACCCGCCATATCAAATCCAGTCGTAAGTCCGGATTTTTTTACCCTGATGCATTTTGCCAATGCATTCTCTTATATATGCGAGTCGGCCATAGGTCGCCTCGCATATATAAGAGAATGCATTAACATTTTTTTACAATTTTAATAATTTTTTCTTGTATTCTTTAACAATTTTATAATTTCACCCATACAGAGCCCCAGACAAACATAAGCAGACGCCACTCTTCTATATGCTTCTATATATGTGTGGGGCTCCCTGCAGGGTAATGGATGTTTTTTATTTATGTCCAAAAAATTGTAAGAAACATTTATTTAAAAAAAATGATAAAAAATTGTTATGCCAATGCATTCTCTTATATATGCGAGGCGACCTATGGTCGACTCGCATATATAAGAGAATGCATTGGCACAGGGTAAAAAAAATCCCGACTTACGACTGGATTTGATATGGCGGGTCACATATATCGACCGATGGAAGCAGTTTAATGAGTCATGAGACAGGCATGTAATAACATTGACCCACATTTCTGTGAAATTGAACTATTCAGGTCTGTTTGTGGAAAGAAAAAGACTTTAAATGACATCGACGACCGTGTTCAGTATCCGCTGACTCACAAGGATTTATTTCCCGCAGTATGCTTATTTGCTGAAATTTTATATACTGTTCCAGTATCAACAATTTCAATTGTTTATTTCTCTGGTTCCATTAGAACATTGAGATATTTACAAAATTAGACGGAAGACTGTGAAAGAGCATTTTCGGTCCAGAATCTTATCAAAACTAAACAAAGGAATCGACTGTCATCTGGTTATTTGAATATATTGATGAAAATATCTGTAGAGGTTCATCTAGGGAAGAGTTTGATTTCAAATGTGCGTTTAAGAAATGGTCAGATGTAAAGACCCGGCGTGTAATTTTAAAGAATGTTTAAGTATGTTATTGTTATTTACATCTATTTTTGTTGCTGATGTTACATTGGCATTGTTTTATTTTGAAAATAAAATGTAATAAACATTCAATTTATCTCAAAATATGTTCCAAAATAAGTGGCTAAAGCAAATGCAAAGTGGCTAAAAAAAACGGCATTTGGCTAAAATAATGGCTAAAGGAATTTCTGGGCCAGCGTGAACACTAACTAATTTTTAGGACATAACATAAAAAACATCCATTACCCTGCAGGGAGCCCCACACATATATATAAGCATATAGAAGAGTGTCGTCTGCTCATGTTTGTCTGGGGCTCTGTATGGGTGAAATTATAAAATTGTTAAAGAATACAAGAAAAAATTATTTAAATTGTAAAAACTTGTTAGGCCAATGCATTCTCTTATATATGCGAGGTAACCTATGGTCGACTCGCATATATGAGAGAATGCATTGGCACATGGTAAAAAAAATCCCCTGGAATCCGACCTCCGCAATACATGTGGCCATGTAATCAATGCCGAATACTCTATCACATGGTGATGGCATCCGGAATACTTTATGTGGGCAAAGATTAATCCCCTTAACCCTTTACCCAACAAACCGGCCAAAACCGGCCAAATAAAGCTTCAACAGCCTAAAATATCTTCGGTCTGTCTCAATAGAACCATACACATATGGATATCATTGGAACCGGCTCCTTGACCACATTGTGATAGTTACAGTTATGCCCTGTGCCAATGCATTCTCTTATATATGCGAGTCGACCATAGGTCGCCTCGCATATATAAGAGAATGCATTGGCCTAAAAAAAATCTTTTTTAAACACTTTTTACCATTTTTTCTTACATTCTTTAACAATTTTATAATATTTAAGTGTTAAGCCAATGCATTCTCTTATATATGCAAGGCGACCTATGGTCGACTCGCATATATAAGAGAATGCATTGGTACAGGGCCCTTCTGTTGGGTAAAGGGTTAATCATCGTAAAGGGATTACGAGCCCCTTATCCTCATGTCCCCCTTTTGAGGACACGAGGCTCGTAAATGTCCAAATATTAAAATACCACTTATCCGATTAGTCTAATTTGGTGGAATAATTACATGGTAAAATAAAGGCGGGGGATCTCAGCCACCGGTGGCCATTCTGTGTTATTCCACTTGTGTAATGAACATTTTATTTTATCAAAACTGGCTGGCGAAGATTTTATCAATTCGGAAGTAATGTCAGTGTCGATGACATGTATGAATTGAAAAGACCGTTTCCATTTAAATCGAACCTACTAGTTTCGACCATTCAAAACATGTGTTTTTCAGTTACGAATAATACTAGTTCAAAAACATATGAATCGTAATGCCTACCGGGAAATCATATTGTCACAATGGGAACCTGGCTAATTCTATGGTAAATTAGCATGAAAAATACCACTGGTCTGACCTTTATTAGTTACGTTCTTGATATTAATTAAACGGTATTGAACCGTAAACAATACAACGGTCTGACAGTTACTGCATGGTTACGGTCTGCCAGTTACTTAAACGGTTTTATACCGTGGAACATGCTACGGCCTGACCGTATGTTTAACGGTCAAAGGTTGGCAGCGATGTTGCGCGGTCTCAGACCGTTAAAGCTTTTTTCTAACAGTGTACGGATATGAGTATATATCAGCTTTTTATATTATACATATCTATTGACTGCCTTGCTTTACGGCTATGAGTAAATATCAGCTATATAGTATTGACTGTCTTGATATGAGTATATATCAGATATATTATCGACTGCTTGCTTTATCGAACTGCCAAGCTTTGATTCTTGCCAGGTTGTCACCCAGGCGAGGAAACCGTCTACAATAGGAAAGCATAAGATCTGGGCGTTGGCCGGTGTTATTACCACCCTTGCGGTGATAAGATCTGGGCGTTGGCCGGTGTTATTGCCACCCTTACGGTGATTGGCGGAATCGTCACCATTGTTGTGGTGATGTTGAACCACGGAGATAGGATCCTGGTAAGTGCACACGAGCTAGTTGACATCGATAACGGTCTGTTTTGGTTGGGCCGTGACCATGGTGATGCGTGTTTAGCGCGACATGGTTTAATGCGACGAGCCACGCACATACCGTACATGTATATACATAAGTGGGAGTGACCCCTACCAAATTCCTTTTTCACCGGGGTAAATATTTCATTGTGATAACTGAATTATAAAAAAATTACGTGTGTGTGATTATATATTGATGAATTTACTTTAATAATGTGGTCTCTCTCTACATGTAGTATAAAGCGATGGAGTCGGAAACATAAGTTATCTGAAGTTTTCCCTTGATACCAGAAATTGTATTGATATTATGAGAATACCAGCGAAATTCGTTGCCCATATCCAAAACTAAAGTGGATGAATATGCTTGTTATTGAAAATTATCAATAATAACTCTGTCGTAATGGAATGAAAATTGGTCATCTCCAAATTGTATTGTTAATTACTTGTAAGTCGAAGTTATATACTAATATTTAAAGGGAGATAATCCACTTTTGTTTTGTAACCTCGTAACAACTGTTATCCCTATGAATATGTATATACACGTGAATATGTATATACTATCTATTTCATTGTATATACATAAGGTGCATTACGTATCAGAACGCGAACCGTGTCACGCATTTCGATGTAAACATGTTATATTATGTATTATATCTCAAACACTGTTTTTATAGTTTAATGGGAAATAAATATATTGTACGTACCGTGCCCGATAGCTCGTCGCACACTCTTAGAACAAATGTGTATAAATACTACACAAAATGTGTTACATTTGATCTTAAACAAAATTGTGTAGAAATGACACATGACATATAATTATTAAATATTTCGGTGGAATATCATCAACGTTGAATATGATTGAATATGTGAGTGTATCATAGTTATTAGATGAAATGTGTTCTATTGGAGACACAAAACTCGTAAAGGCTACCACAGAACAAACAATTGGCAGCAGCTTTAAATTTTGTTATACACTATGTTTGTGTAAAAACTGAACAACACATAATTGTGTACCACAAAGTTTTAAAGCAGCTGCCATTTTTTTATTATGGCAGCTTTTACGAGGTTTATGTCTCAAATAGAAAATATCTCATATATTAAATATAATATACTCACACATTCACTCATATTCAATGTTGAGAAAATTCCACCGACACATTTATGTCATGTTGCATTTCTACACAATTTTGTTTAAGATCAAATGTAACACATATTGTGTAGTATTTATACACATTTGTTCTAAGAGTGCAGCACGTCTGGACCAGACGGATCAGGCATTAGTTCGTGCCAGGGAAAACTCGACGAGCCAGATTGTTTTATACGTCGAGTCTCGCTTCCCAGGACTTAGCCATGTTTACACCGAAATGCGTGACACGGCTCGCGTTCTGATAGGTAATGCACCTTATGTATATGCAAGCACTAGGACACGAATACCATACCATTCGTACATGCCCGCAGTTAAGAGATCTGAGAGGAAAGTCGGTAGCCGAGAAGGGAAGCCGAGAGGTGGCGTACTGGTCTCTCGTGATAGCGGACCGGGGATCGCAACCTGGTCAGGGTATTCTGACAAAAATCAGAAATCTGTCAGATACCAAGTTTGTCAGGCTGAAAAGTCTCCTTCGAGATCAACGAATAAAGATCCGAATGCAAGAATGCCGACTTCCCCCATTACAACATTTGTCCAGGTATGTTGTCGTGGTGCAGTACGCTGTCTGATCGGGTGCGGATATTAATGGCTGACCCGTGTACACGCCTCGGTGCATGTGTGCACGTTAAAGACGCCACTGGAGTCACCACTTGGTTATAAAGTTACTCGACCGTGGTAGCACCTGGACCGGCTCATAATTGTCAGTAAAAGACAGCGAGCTGCAATGTGAAAAAGAAGAAGAAGAAGATTGAAATATATCAAACCGTACAACTATACAGTCGACCTAACGTAATGAAACTTCATGAACTATTTAATTCTAGCAGTAAAAAAGCTATGGAAAAACTATAAATATTTATCATAAAAGGCCCAGCGTGAGAACAATCACTCCTGATGCTTAACCCTTTACCCAACAGAAGGGCCCTGTGCCAATGCATTCTCTTATATATGCGAGTCGACCACAGGTCGCCTCGCATATATAAGAGAATGCATTGGTTTAACACATTAAAAATTATAAAATTGTTAAAGAATGTAAGAAAAAATGGTAAAAAGTATTAAAAAAAGATTTTTTTTAGGCCAATGCATTCTCTTATATATGCGAGGCGACCTATGGTCGACTCGCATATATAAGAGAATGCATTGGCACAGGGCATAACTGTAACTATCACAATGTGGTCAAGGAGCCGGTTCCAATGATATCCATATTTGTATGGTTCTATTGAGACAGACCGAAGATATTTTAGGCTGTTGAAGCTTTATTTGGCCGGTTTGTTGGGTAAAGGGTTAACAACGTGTTAACCCCCCCCCCCCCGACGAAATCTACACACATGGCTGCCAATATACCCCAACCTTGTTTACGAATACACAAATATCCCGTTTATAATTCCCAATATATATTCATATATTCATACATATCATTGTGAATTACATACACGAACACATTTCTTCTCAATATGTCTTGTTATACGATGAGAGTATCTAATACATTGAATTGAATAGCTCGATGTAAAAAACAGACCTCCAGGATTTCGGTAGATTTATGTTGCAACATGCAAGTGCCCCGGGCATTGAGTGTTTTGTTTATCGTAAATGTACTACGGTGATTGCATAATTATGTGGGGTTTCATTAAACCGTGTGCCTGGATTTTTTTCAATGCATGGATACATATGCATTGGACAGGGGGGAGTCGGAAAAAATAAAAATTTGCAGGCACGTATGCTGATTTGACTTTCGACCCTTGTTGTGACCCACCCACCCCCGCGTCCAATTTTTTTTCCGTTTTCGGCAGTTTTTTCCGACCATTTTTTGACACCCACCCCCTTTTAACACTAAAACAGAGATTTGCGGGGGAAAATTAACTGTAAACAGCTGTATATGAATTTCTGTGCATACTATTAGTCATTAATGTTAACATTGACATGCAAATAGGAACAAGTCATTTTGGGGTTATTCGGTTAAAAAAACATGGCTTCCAGCAGCCATCTTGGATTTCAAAAATTCAATACATTAGCATGGGCTACAGGCTATACTGTTTATCTGATCATCATGAAATTTGTTATTTATATTAATATTGACATATAAATGTGTTTTAAGCCAAACTCATTGCAGAAACAGTCAAAAAGACTTGCAGGAAAAATATTTTTGAGTTGCGGAAAAAAATGTTTGTTGGTCCTATCGACCACCCACCCACCCCGGCATACGTGCCCGGAAAAAACTTTTTTTCCACCCCCTGCAATGGAGGAAATTTTGACATAATACGTTCAACAAAACGACTTAAGTTATCATCAGAACATTTCCTAAGGGATAACTACTCGTCAATGATTATTTAGAATAGTAAGGGTTAACCCTTTACCCAACAAACCGGCCAAAAACGGCCAAATTAAGCTGCAACAGCCTAAATTATCTTGGGTCTGTCTCAATAAAACCATACAAATATGGATATCATTGGAACCGGCTTATTTACCACTTTGTGATGGTTACAGTTATGCCCTGTGCCAATGCATTCTCTTATATATGCGAGTCGACCATAGGTCGCCTCGCATATATAAGAGAATGCATTGGCCTAAAAAAATATTTTTTTAACACTTTTTACCATTTTTTCTTACGTTCTTTAACAATTTTATAATTTTTATTGTGTTAAGCCATGCATTCTCTTATATATGCGAGGCGACCTATGATCGACTCGCATATATAAGAGAATGCATTGGCACAGGGCCCTTCTGTTGGGTAAAGGGTTAATAGGTTTTCACATTATATTGTGTTTATGTTCGGTCGCATGATACTGATTTCTGAGATTCCATTTACAGGAAAAGTCAATGATCCTGCAACCGACACCCGGCGTCAAAATCAACGAAACTATCCGCGTTAACGTCGATCAAGGCACCGAACAATTCAATGTCAAGGATTTTGACATGAAAGTTCTACACGATTTCAAAAAGGTAGATACTTATACAGTGTGATATCTTGTAATGTTCTGTCGAATTCTGCGCTGCAATGGCCGTCAGGCTGTTGTCTCATAGAAAACCCTATATATATATAGCGTGTCAGAATATGAAATGCATTTACAAATCTAACGACATGAGAAGTAACATTTCGGTAGTATCCACATGTAACGGTGACACTAACACACTGCCGTAAAATACCCGTACCTGTACCTGTACCTGTACCCGTACCTGTACCTGTACCTGTACCTGTACCTGATTCTTGATAGATAATTGCATGCTATATATCAATCCTATGGTGTCCGAATATGAACAGAACATGTATATGAGATGCATTTCCAAATCTAACGACGTCGACATTAGAAGTATAATTTCGATAGTATCCACATGTAACGGTGCCACTAACACATGCACTGCCGTAAAATACCTGTGTGATTTATTCTTGCGAGATAATTGCATTCTATAACAGGCAAATTTCGATAGCATCACTGATATAGTGGACCTACATAATATTTAACTTTCACGTAGTTAGCTGTGGAACATATGCATTTTATAAGCATTTACTACACTCCAAAAACACCGTTAATTAAAAATGGTAATGTCACTACTGAATTTTATTATATAATCATAAGTTTCTTTCCCCAATTCATATGTTAAAACCTAATGAAAAAGTTGACATATCTAACGATGTTCACCTCATTAATGAAAAAACGGTTTAACAACAGTTCTGAGTGACGTCAGATATTTCAGGGGTTAACATAACTTATTATCAGACCTGAAACTAGATCAGGTTTTCACAGCGACGTTCAACGTCACAACGTCTTGTCCAATGAAAGCACGTTACATATAATAAAACAATTATCGCATTGTTTCTTGGTTGACACGAGGAATTGTCAGCCCTTGGAAGTCAATATTCACCTCGGCCTCCGGCCTTGGTGAATATTAATTTCCTCGGGTTGACAATTCCTCGTGTCAACCTCGAAACAATGCGATAATTGTATATTGTTATCCTCCTCCCTATTTTCCACCCTTCTGATTGGCCCATGTCATGTCACGTGCCGGGCGACAAATCACACTGTCGCCCGCTGAGCCGGGAGACATTGTTTTTGTCGCCCGCCTGATGTTATATTGCAAGAATATCTCCAAACACACACTGCAGTAACTCATCTATTTCACATCACCATACATACTTAAAAATCATAGATCTTATATACCCCACGGATTCGCAATACACGCCAGTTGTGGTGTTTGCTAATTTGCATATATTTAGTGAACACTAATATTCGAACTTTTAAGTTGATATTTTTATTGGACAAGCGTTATTATTTACTTTTTACATGGAAACATCTCGGTGAATCAATTTGTTCATGTCGACATTATGATGCAAGATTGAAAGAGAGGATCCCTTGAGGTTGGTTGGTTATAAATGTTCCTGGTAGACAACGTAATGCATACGTTTGTCGCGAATGAATGGTACTGTACGCTTATCCTCCGCGATGTCTGCAATGTTATCATAGAAGTATTTTATGTGAGTATCGCCATGAGCACTGACACATATGAATGTACATTAATGAAATTGACAACTTCCCAGTAGCTTTCGGGGAAGACCGTTATGAAATTAACATCGTGAGTAAATTGCGCGCACAAGACGACATTGAATATGCCACATTGCAGAAGACGAGAACATACCTATATGGCCAGCGATGTATATATACGTCCATGATATGGCTTATTGGTTTACATTGCATGGACCGATATTGACGATTTAACCACCAAATTGATCGTAAATAAACGCGGATTATCAAACGCGTAACAGCCTGACTATCGTTTATGGAACAGAAATGCTATGGGACGATAAGTTTTACTGACAATATACATAATCGGGAAAGAAAGCACTCGTGACTCAGTGCAACATCGTGCGTGTGGATGGCAAGGATTTTATTATGTGGTATAATCGGATAACAAAACAGTTGTCGCTCCTCGGGAGACATTCCGTTCTCGAGCGGGTGACAAATCTCAATGTCTCCCTCGACAACGGGCGACAACTGTATATTGTTACCCTCCTCCCTATTTTCGACCCTTCTGATTGGCCCATGTTCTGTCACGTGCCGGGCGACAAATCACACTGTCGCCCGCTGAGCCGGGAGACATTGTTTTTGTCGCCCGCCTGATGTTATATTGCAAGAATATCTCCAAACATTCACTGCAGTAACATCTATTTCACATAACTACGATGTACTAAAATCATAGATCTTATATACCCCACGGATTCGCAAAACACACCAGTTGTGGTGTTTGCTAATTTGCATATATTTAGTGAAAACTAATATTCGAACTTTTAAGTTGATACTTTTATCGGACAAGTGTTATTATGTCCTTTTTACATCGCAAAATCTCGGTGATTCAATATGTTCATGTCGACGTTATGGTGCAAGATTGAAAGAGTAGATCCCTTGAGGTTGGTTGGTTATAAGTGTTTGCTGGTGGACAACGTAATGCATACGTTTGTCGCGAATATTGAATATGCCACATTGCAGAAGGCGATAACATACCTTATGAAGGTATGGCTTATTGGTTTACATTGCATGGACCGATATTGACGATTTTACCACCAAAATGATCGCAAATAAACGCTGATTATCAAACGCTTAACGACTTGACTATCGTTTATGGAACAGAAATACTATAGGACGACAAGTAGTTACTGAAAATATACATAATCGGGAAAAATAGCACTCGTGACTCAGTGCAACATCGTGCGTGTGGATGGCAAGTATTTTTTCCTGTGGTATAATCGGATAACAAAACAGTTGTTGCCCTTTTTCTCGGGAGACATCGAGATTTGTCACCCGCTCGAGAACGGAATGTCTCCCTCGGAGCTGCGCTCCTCGGGAGACATTCCGTTCTCGAGCGGGTGACAAATCTCAATGTCTCCCTCGACAGCGGGCGACAACTGTATAATGTCATTTCTCGTGACGTCATTGACGTTACGTCGCTTACTGATCTAGACTGAATTTTCGATGGTTGACCTTTCCCCGCATCAGGACTTTTATGCATTAATTATGTGTGTTTTAATCATATTTGGCGAACTAAATTGACGCAGAAGTGTAATAAATAGAGTAATCAATTAGTTCCGAGAATTACGTTAAATAATTCACACAATGCGAGAGATGTTTATGTAAGAAACTCGTGCGCTAACGCGTACTTGTTTCTTACCGATGTCTCTCGCCTCTCGAGAATAATTTATTACCCCCTATATCATACACTTATATGTAAATGTTCTCGCTGCATTTCTTGGTGGAGTGAGATAAAACATGTATAACTACGCAATTAGGGCAATGTGCAACAGTGCTGATATAGTGAACCTATGCTGTTAAATGTTTGGTATTTTGGAAATTTTCCGATCCTTACAGCTGATCCTTAACTCAATTTCATGTTATTTGACTTAACCATGGGGCATGTTTAAACATGCTTCCATGTACGAGATCGGGGCGGGGGTGGGGTCGGGATGTGTGCCTCTATGCCGAGGATGTCCATGAATATTCATAATGCCTAACTAACAAAACTAACACCATTGGTAATTATAACACGGGCCCCGTTCTCATTTCAGCGCACCACATGACTCGCTCAGCAACTACAACAATTAAAGGGACACATCGGGACTCCCCCATACCCCGTATTAAAGCTCGTGGGCTCTTCCCCATACAACATACAACATTCAATTCAATTCAACTCAACCTTTGCCGTGTTCAGACATTACGATTGTCTATGTGCAATATCCTCAAAACAACAAACCGTGGGGTGAACGAAAAGGTCACTCGATCTTTTCGACCATCCCGGGCGCTTCGCGCCCTATTATTATCCTCGTATAGCGTTTTGGTTATTTATTTCCATAAAAAAGCTGAATTTATTCTAATTTGTTTTCACAAAATATGCCGAGAATTTCAGATTAGCCCAGGCACACACAGCCCAATATAAGATTTCACCTAGCACTTAGCAACCATGACGTGATCGACATAAATAACTGGCTTCAGATGAAATTCGGTTATACTTTAAAAATCACGCCCAATTATTCTGCTGACCACTTTTAGTGATTAGGTCAACAATTTGTGACGTCGTGTTCGTTTTACGGTCTGTGCTATTGGTCTATGAAACAGGTGACCCAATTGGCATTTGACCAATCACCGAACAGGAATTAGTGTAACGCAGGTGGTCTATGTAAATATATCAGTATACTTTGATTTATAGTGTGTAACATCGGATCTCACCGTATACCTGTATTCATCTTGACATTACTCATTCCAGGGTTTGAGTTTGTATCGTATGCCTGACGGCCATGGCTCTCATTATTGTGTTGTCACTGTGCTTGAGTCAGACAAGATTCAGAGCCCAGAAGATACATACAATGCGCTAAGCCAGGTGAGTGGAATTATATGACCTACAACAATGACGGTGCAGATAATTGGCAGTTTAAGCTCCAAATATATACACCTGATAATATTCGCTTTTGAATTTTCCCCGATAAAAACCAACAAATCGCACTTTATTCGGAAAATCTCGTCATAATATGCTCCGTATATTTCCGTATATCGTACAGTACCAGTCAGAAGAAATGGTATATTGTGGCACGCCTTTATTGCGATATTGAGCTCGCTTAACCCTTTACCCAACAGAACGGCCATGTGCCAATGCATTCTCTTATATATGCGAGTCGACCATAGGTCGCCTCGCATATATAAGAGAATGCATTGGCTTAACACATATTAAAAATGATAAAATTGTCAAAGAATGTAGTAAAATATTATAAAATATTTTTTTAGGCCAATGCATTCTCTTATATATGCGAGGCGACCTATGGTCGACTCGCATATATAAGAGAATGCATTGGCACAGGTCATAACTGTAACCATCACAATGTGGTCAATGAACCGGTTCCAATGATATCCATATTTGTATAGTGTATTTGAGACAGACCAAAGATATTTTAGGCTGTTGAAGCTTTATTTGGGCGTTTTTGGCCGTTTTGTTGGGTAAAGGTTTAATATCGAAAACAGCGTGATTAAAACACAATGCCAAAAATATGTCGCGCTTATTATTGCGATATTGAGCGCAAAATATTGCAATATTAAGCGCGCAAAATTTCATACAAACTCCATAGTGTTATATTTATATTAGATAAATACTGTGCATGCATATAGTGTACATATAGTGTACATAAAGCATTTACAAATATAATTATATACAAATCTAAAACATTTTCTCTATTTATGCAATAAACAATATAGAAGAAGCAATAAATTTCACAATTTTGAGAGCAAGATGTGGCAATATTAAGCGCGAAATATTGCGATATTAAACGCAAAATATTGCAATAATATCACAAGCGGTGCGGTTATAAGCGTTTCCACTTGCAATATTATTGCGATATTTGGCGCGAAAATAGCGCGCTTAATATACCACTTCTTTTGACTGGTACTGCATATGATATTGCTGCCGAGGACTGAATTTCACCCACTTCGACACAAAATAAGGCAAGTATCCTAACTCTTCGATTGTCGCACATGGATGAGCATTCATATACACATTCGATAGCATTTGAACAGTTAGAAACCAAAATAATTTGCATGTCACGTGATAAGTATACCCACTTTTTAAAATAAAAAAGGCGGTATACTATTTTGCACCAGTCCTGTCCGTCCTTTGCGTCGGTCATCCGATTTAAAGAGCACAAACAACAGTTAATATGACATTGTACACACAGGGCTAAATGGCTTAAGCTCATAAAACCAAATGGCTCCTAAACCATGTAAATATCAATTTTAAAAGCCCATTGGGTACGTAGGGACAAGGGGGTGGTTGGGGTGTCTCGCCCCCCCCCAACTTTGGTCAAAATTTTCAACAGTTGGAAATTTCATATCTGAAATTGTTCTTTTAGTTTAATTTTCAAACAATTTATTAGTGGGTAGATTTATTGTTTTTAGACCAATATTTGCGTGTTTTCTTACTTTTTGTAAATTTTTTTGACCAAAATGGCTATCAATTGGAAATTCTCAAACCTTAGAGGGGTGTCATGTTGGAAATTTCCAAACACTTGGAATACTTGTGTCCTGGTCGCTCCCCCGTGGCCAGTCAAAAACTGCTAGTTAATTTAAGAAAACAGTATTTTCCTACATTTGGGCAAAATTGTCATTGGATTTGTCATCAGTTGTACATTATCCAACCTAAGCGGGGGTATCAGATTTGAAATTTCCAACTCTAGGAAGGCTTGAGACCAGTCTAGATGCTAGGATTTTGCGAATTTCTTGTTCAGAATTCAAACTTTTCTCACACCGGGCCCAATAGTAGAGGCTCTTATGTACTCCCGTGTGTACTTTGTGAAGAAATATAGCGACTATGCCAATGACGTTGATTGATAACTCAGCCACCAGAAAACAAATGTTAGACACCTGGGGGTCGCGACTGGGTGGATTTATGACGTCATCAAGATGGCCGCCACCCAAAAGTTCACAGTATGCACTGAGTCAGTTTGAGTAATATCTACTTGTGCATTTATGACAGAAATTTGAATATCTCACAACCAATGCGAAACTAATACAGCATACTTCCACTTGACATAAAGTGGCCATCACAAACCAAGATGGCCGCCAAAATGTCGACAGAAATTCGGAAAATTGATGATTTTTCACACTTTCCTCTTGAATCATAAACCGATGTTTGAAATTTGTAACTAACAGCGGCCTAAGTTTGATTAAATTCTAGTATCCAACCATTTCTACAACATAATATGTCATATTTCGGGTCTCATTCCTACCAGCTGTCTTTAAAATGTGATTTCAAAAATGTGCTATGAAAGTTAACCAAAATTCAATTCTGAGATTCTAGCCAAGAGTTGAACAGAAAATAACTGAATTTGATGAAGAAAATGTAAAACTGATTTAAATGTGTGAATTGACATATAATTACACTGAAAATATTGCATTTCCTTTTAAGATGGCGGCCAAGATGGCTGCTAAACTGGAGATATCACCTAAATCTATCCAATTTTCATTCATATCACTGATGTGTTGGGGAAAAGTGAATATATATGAATATGTGCTCGCGGTTCGCGGAAATCCATGGATATGGAATAATTTGTAAATTTGGTAAACCATATAGCTGTTTATACCCGAGAATTCAACAGAATGATACCACGAAAATTAGATCAAATCGTCATGAAAACCACAAACTATTGCAGAATAGAAGAAAATATGGCACATAATAAGAAATATATTTCTACGGCAATGATAAATTTGCCAGAAGCTTCCTTTGGAAAGAACAAAATTGATAAACAAAACAAAGATGGTTGTCAAAATGGCGACCGAAATATAGAAATGTGTTGAATTGTCACACATGCCCCTTACATCATTTCCGGTTATTTGTAAGCTGTGGCAATTAGGACTTGTGTTTTTTTTATCAGTTATGACATCTAATACTTTGCAAAACATATTGTGCTGTAATTTGTGTCTAACTGTTGTCCATACTCCGAAAAACAGGTTTACATATGGTTAGTGTGTCAATTACACTCGACATTGATATATTTTACCTTAGAAAAAGATGGTCGCCAGAATGGCCGCCAAAACTCACAGTTATAAAATTTGTCAAATGTCTATATTCTCAAACGGTATTTAGCAAATGAGGTGTATATATTCACCCAAACTAAATTATATACTATCATGTTAAGGCATATTGTGATTATGTTTGACCAAAAATAGTTTGCTTATAACCGAGAATATATCAGAATGGATTCTTAGACCTAACATGAAATTGCCCAATATGATTTAAACGATCCTGCCCGTTTTTTGGGAACGAACTCAAACCGGATATGTACTGACTGTATTATTATAAGAGCATAACGATTACTCGAACGCAAAAGAATCCCTGCAGTCATAATACAGAGAGAAATCCAACTTTATGGCTATATTATTTCGTTTGGGGCAGATCTGCTTTATTCGTTGTATATTCTTGATGAACATTTGACCACGTTGATTTCGTCCGGCCACAAAAATTTTGAAGATTCAGGAACAATATCACACCTTGACTTCATCGAAAGTTTGCATTGCTACCATACTGCCACCGGGAAATATAATTGCTCAACTTAGAATTAAACGGGCATGACATATTTTAGTGAACACCTTATTTCATATCTAATTATGAAGCAGCTGTGTCTAGTAAGACATATTAAGGGGAGGTGGCATTTTTCAGTTTCTTGTTTCGGCATATCTGTATGTTTCATTACCCGAAATTCGTTTGAATAGTTGAGACATTGTCACACTTCACAAGGCGTGATTCAGCACATGTACCACTCTTATTACTTCGACCAATAGATGGAGACAGTGATGATAGTATATCTACCACCAACTCACCCCAACAACTACATTTGAGTTACAAACACCTCTCATTGGCTAACATCAGAGCTCACCAGAAAACTCTCTGACTGCATATCATATATGTCATATAATGTTTGCTTCTGTTGTGGCATGGAGAGTCCATAATACAGATGTATTAAATAAACTCCACTGACCTCATAGCAGATACATTGCAAATTCACTTAACTGTAGTCTAAAAGAACTGTACACATAACCGACTTAATGCTGGTCAGTTTATTTTAGAATATAACACAAACATCAGTATCGGGCAAAATTAACCTAAGGTTTGTCATTCTCCATGTTGAGTGTATCAAGTGTCAGTAACGGCTCCTCAACTTCATCCTGGTTGTCAACGAAAAAATATCGTGAAAGCAAAATGACTATGCCAAGTGCCTGGATATGTAGTTAAGAAATACCTCACCGAAACACCAGAAGCTCATCTTTGGCCCATGTCATACGATGGGGCAGCGAAGCAAGTGGATACAGTGGTGGGTCATCAAGACCATTTAATGGAACATTTATTAAGAGTTCTTGCAGTAGTACTCCATTGGGACTTCCATTAGCATTATACAGCAACTGTAGGTTCACAGAAAGTAAAGATCTTAGAATCACAGAAACACCGCAATCCGGTACGAACTCCTTTAATTATCCATCGAACACATGTAGTTTATATAATTTGCTTACAAACCGTACAACCATAATAGTCGGATCCACAAGAAGGTTTTGACAAGCTGTGAGTATAGATAGTGCGCAAAAGTTGGAAGTTGGAAATAGATAACAATGCTATGATTGAATTGAGAAAAGATTGTGGATTGTTAGTTATTTGAAGAGTCATGACTGAAATTGACTTCAACTGTTGCCCAGGAAGGTATATTATTTTCAACGTTTAACGCAGACCTGAACTCAGTTCAATGTGATATTAAACGTTTCTGTATAAAACATCTGGAAGGAATACTACGAACTTTCCACCCAATAATAATACATGTACCTCAACATGTCGGCGAGTTCAATTGCCTCTACAGCCAAGTCGAACTGTGTATTAGTGCGGGAATTTGTATCCTTTTAGTTTTATCTGGAACGCTGCCGATAACCGATATAATTACAAAAATGCAGGCATTTAAACACATTTGGTGTTAACATGTTTCATGTATGGCAGTTTGATGAGACCGTATAACGAAAGTATGGAAGAACTTCGATAACACATGTACAATATGAAATGGGTATATCTAATATAAACTCGATGCCTGAATCAGTTCTGCACAGGAAGATGGGGATCATACACGGAACGATCTTGCAGCATATTTGAAGTCCAGAGAACTATCTCCTCTGTGGAACTCATGTATACCAATTGAACTCATTATATGAGGCTTTCTTCCTATTCTAGCTCCATCGTCATTATTCGATCAAAATCAGCCACTCTTTCGCAAATCTTGGGTGTGGAGTCAGTGAGTTGACATATGATCTGTCCAGTGCTCCACAGCAGTTTATATTTTGGTACGAACCTGAACATAATTTATTTGTAATGGCTATAGGTCGTATGTAATAAGCAGAGGTATGGTAGAAATCCGCCAACGTGATTCTTCCTCGCAGAAGACACATAGAGCGCACAGCTGAAGGCTCTGGTTTTGGTAGTCTGCGACAAAGCTATTATTGTCGTATAATTCCCGGATGCACAGACGCAGTGAATTGGATTTAGACTCAGTATACACCTATTATTAAGCTTGTTAACATGGAAGAGGTCTGGAATGCCAAGGCATTATATGCGCTACTTTTTTTGGGTACTACATTGTGTGATGTCCATTCAATTAATTTCCGTGACCAGCTGAATTTCGGTAAAATAATTAGGATTTCGGTAGTATGATGGCATTACATGAGCAATGCAGGAGTCAAGTGAACAATTATTATCCAAACACCATAAGGGGGCGATATCAAGTTGAAGTAATTAAAGTATTGCTCAATACCGACCGCCTTATTGTTGAGGTAGCGATATTTATCCAGTCGAATCGCCCAATCAGGAAATTTCCTATGTATATATGATGTAATCAGCTTATATTCAGATTTGGATATTTTCAAATAGGTCAACATCAGAAGAATGTATCTACTTTTCGTGGTTTCTATTTTTCCTTTCTCATGAAATCACGAATATAAGCAGCTACTGTTCGCAAAATATTCATATTGTATCAGGTTGTATCAGCATTCCTGGGCCTTTTGTTTTAAAAAAAGGGGAACAAATGTAGTCACTGAAACCCACCTTAGGAGCGTTATCAATGAAACTACCAAATTTGGATGATGTCTCCAATTTGGTAACCACATCAGTCACCATCTTGGATTTAGAGGTCTACGCATAATACTATATTAATATAA
This sequence comes from Siphonodentalium dalli, assembly GCA_032622095.1. Classification (NCBI taxonomy): domain Eukaryota; kingdom Metazoa; phylum Mollusca; class Scaphopoda; order Gadilida; family Siphonodentaliidae; genus Siphonodentalium; species Siphonodentalium dalli. The sequence goes on from CP136064.1 coordinate 18,812,346, forward strand.
CATGTCATGGTTGCCGAACGATTCTATAGTAGAATTTATTCAAAATAAGGTTGCTATTAGCCACCGATTTCTAACCGCTGTGAATAATTTAAGAGGCAAGTGTGAAAAATCATCAATTATTAGCATTTCGGTCGCCGATTTGGGCGCCATCTTGGATTTTGAGGTCCAAATTGCACTGTCAAGAGGGAGTGTGATGCAATGGTATTATTGACGGCGAAACATAATCATTTCACTATCTAAATTTTCATCTCAAACTCAATGCCAACTCTGAAATTGTTCATGGTTGCCATTTTGATGATTTTATCTCATTTTCATGGTTTTATTCTCTTGAATTCGTGAGTATAGAGGGCCATAGTTAACAAACTATTCACACTGTTTCATAACTCCATGCCATTTCAGCAACACGGATCACATATATTTACATATATTCACTAAATCGCACAATAAGAGTGATATCAAAGAAAATTTGACACATTTATCTAGTTTGGCAACCATTTTGGTCGCCATCTTGATTATAGAAGCACTTTTTTTGGTTGCAATTATATGTCAATCTATAATAATGTATAGCATTTGTAAAGCGCCTTTCCCATGAGGCCCAAAGCGCTCAAAGTTTTACAATTATTACCCTGATGAGCCTGAACATTCAGTAACCATCTACTGCTCCCCGGGGACAGGGGGAGGTACAGCCGGGAGTATGCGAGGATACCATATGGCTTTCATACTGACAAGATCTTTCACTGCTCATTATCAGGTACCCTTGTAATGCATGGGTGGTGCAAAGCAGACACAGTACGAGCGACCTTGCTCAAGGGTCACAACATGGCGCGAGATTCAAACAGTGTACAATCCAACAATTGCACATCGCTCAAGTCGGCCAAGCCACTGCTGTGTGGAAACTCATAACAAACCACCAGCCAGCCGCGAACTCGCCTCGCTGTGTTGACAGCGAAGACAAGTCCAACGCGCTAACCACTGGACCACGGAGCTCCCCGGACCACGGAGCTATATAGTTAAAGCTGTTGCACATTGTTGTCATCAAATTCAGCTATTTTCTGCCTACTCCGAAATTTGTGTCTAACATTTGTTTTCTGGTGCCTGAGATATCAATCAACATCATTAGCATGGTCGCTATATTTCTTCACAAAATGCACACGGGAGCCAACAAATGGACATAAGACCCTCTACTACAACCATGGTCCTGGTTTCTTGACCGTAGCCATGTGCATGTGTCTCGAGTTTAGACAACTAGATATTATGATTTATGCAATTTACAGGATCACAATATATGAAAGTACTCCTACCGGGTTCTGGAATAGGATACCAAGCCTGGGAACTGAGGTGCAAGGGGTGGGGTGCAGAATTCACAAGGTGGACACCCCGACAGAGACCATCTAGCCACGGTCCTGATGCCCATAAACCCCTTTCGTTGATGCATTTAAGCACTACTTTCTAAAAAACACGAAAAAGATGGACAAAAATTATGTCCATGCTGTCCTTTAGCCCTCAAACGGGTTGTCCAGTATGCAAGCTCATTAACCATAGACGTTGCTAATCATATATATACTAATAATTTTTTATTTTCCTCCAATAATTAAAGGCACGGGAGGCCTTGGCGGCTGAACAAATATTTACAACGGTCAAAAACCGCCACAAACAGAAAGAATATTAAAATGTAGACAGACTTTGTCCGTATACAAATAATAAATATCGCATAAACAGTATGTTATTGTCATATGTTTGACCATTGCTATGTAAACAAAAGCATAACAAGCTACTTTCCTGGTGTGTGTTTATATTATGATGACACCGTTCTTGTATGGTCTATGAATTGACACCGTTCTTGTATGGGTTATGAATTGACACCGTTCTTGTATGGTCTATGAATTGACACCGTTCTTGTATGGTCTATGAATTGACACCGTTCTTGTATGGTCTATGCATTGACACCGTTCTTGTATGGTCTATGAATTGACACCGTTCGTGTATGGTCTATGAATTGACACCGTTCTTGTATGGCCTATGACTTGACACCGTTCTTGTATGGTCTATGCATTGACACCGTTCTTGTATGGTCTATGAATTGACACCGTTCATCTATGAATTGACACCGTTCTTGTATGGTCTATGAATTGACACCGTTCTTGTATGGTCTATGAATTGACACCGTTCATCTATGAATTGACACCGTTCTTGTATGGTCTATGAATTGACACCGTTCTTGTATGGTCTATGAATTGACACCGTTCATCTGTGAATTGACACCGTTCTTGTATGGTCTATGAATTGACACCGTTCTTTCAAACATATACTATACACGTTACGTATTTCTCATTTAACTGCATGTGTCCAGTCGTCTTTACTCAATCCTTCTGAAGTCCAATGCCCTTCATGTTTTTGGTTGCAGGATTCTGTGGAGAGAAACAAAATACAGGCAGTTACATATGACAACGCTACGACTGACGGGGTAAGTGTAATTCATGTCTATTATGCGTTGCCACCGATCGCCGGTAAGCAGCTCACATATTTTCTCGAATGAGCTATACCGAGAGGGTGGGGGGGGGGGGTAGAAAGTTACGTTAATCGTCACCGGTATTTTATGGCTACTCGCATTTAAATTCGTGCCATACTATTTTTCAACTCTGACAATATACCACAGGGAAAACAAGAGAGTGATGTTGATGCGCTGCATACAGCATGGAACGTTGGACACTGAATAGACAATTATATACGCATGTATATAATGTGGTCGTGGGAGAGTTGAACCCGGAAGAAATCGGATACAAGCTGATTTCGGTGCGGCTCGACGCGGAAAAACACCAGGAGAAACATAATCAAAATCCGCTCATGGGAAAATTCAGGATCCAAGATGGCGTCTAACTTGGCTGTTGGTAACGGAAAATGCTGAATTTCTGCATTAAGTGCTACAATTAATGCCAACTTCGTAAACCATAGCTGTAGAATGTATGTCCCAAAATGGCCTCCATAATGGACAAAATCGAATGAAATTTACATTTTGTGAAAAATTTAATAGCTAGTCCTATATTTATTAAGTGTAAACAAACGCTCGATTTATGCGAGGAAGAATGACTGCAGAGTATAAGAGACACTTTTTATAAGAGCTGCACGCATTCTCTCTATAATGTATCTCACCAGAGAGCAAGCGAAAGCACGGTTTCATGGGACGATTCAATCTGGACTTTTGTGCGCCCAGAAACCGAAAGATAACGCAGTTTTAACTGTACTGTTTATCTTGACTCCTATGACATATTTGTAATTAAACACTGAAATGGAATTTAGTCGAGATTTATTGAATCTGTGACCTTTTCCAGAAGCAGAAATATATATACTCAAAGAAGTCTCATGAATGTAACCGAACATCATTTATTTTGATATCTACAACATCAAACCTTTCAAAATTTACTGTCATTTAAATGTATGAGAGATATTCATAGAGTACTGGGTAAAATGTGTAGATGCTATTGTCCGTGTCTCAGAATAGTAGTCATATTTGCCTCAGATCAAGTAATGAGACACGAAATTTCGCTTTTATCACAATAGTGCATGGTGATATACTAAATATGGACGCAATTTATCAAAACACAAAGGAGTAATATAGACCATATCTTCAATATATTCTAAACTTGACCAATTTTGCCTACATACGCTGTGGCAGAGACTGTGTTTATACCTGGAAGATAGTTTTGGTTGTATTCACCAAGGCCACATATATAGGCGAACATTTCTACGTTTTCTGCAACCGCATCACCGCGTTTACCACTTCTCCCTAATGTAACACAAAACCACAGCGTGAATGTTAAACGTTGAAATAACATCTTTAAACAATGATCACCTGCTATTTAGTACGGCTACGTATGTGGTACTGGTAAGATATTTAGTACGGCTACGTATGTGGTACTGGTAAGATATTTAGTACGGCTACGTATGTGGTACTGGTAAGATATTTAGTACGGCTACGTATGTGGTACTGGTAAGATATTTAGTACGGCTACGTATGTGGTACTGGTAAGATATTTAGTACGGCTACGTATGTGGTACTGGTAAGATATTTAGTACGGCTACGTATGTGGTACTGGTAAGATATTTAGTACGGCTACGTATGTGGTACTGGTAAGATATTTAGTACGGCTACGTATGTGGTACTGGTAAGATATTTAGTACGGCTACGTATGTGGTACTGGTAAGATATTTAGTACGGCTACGTATGTGGTACTGGTAAGATATTTTCAAACAAAAATATACTGAAAACTAACAGTGGGCATATTCCAGTTGTAAATTAGCCACTGAAGTAATTTGAACATAATTTCAACTAAGAAACCGGTTTGTTAGCGGCAAGAAAATTAATCTGAAAAAAATGTACGATGTACCGTCTCTTTGATCTGGTATCCTGCTGTGATAATCTATTGAAAATATGAATGCTTCTTTACAGTGTAATGAGCATTACGACATATGTGTATGATTTATTATCACGGAGAGTGCATGTTGAACATTCCGGACATGTAACTAGTATGTATACCGCAAGGGTATGCATTTCAGTCTATGCGTTATATTCAATAATTAATTATCATGCCAAATGACACTATCATGCACTGCGTGGTGAAACAAACATTACTTCATGTGTTGCATGCCCGGAAATATTAGTTTTGGCCCGACCGTTGGATGTTGGATAAGCAGAAAATCCAAACTTTAAAGATGTAAATCATTGGGTTTTGACTTGCGTTGCAGTGACCGATATATCCTTCAGAATGATCTGTTGTAATGATCTGTTGTAATGATTTGTGTATCTTTCATATTACCAATACGTATTTTCACTCCCATGTGGTTATCCGATTCATGAATGTAATGATGTTGATGCTATGCAATACAGAACATGATAATACATAAAACACATGACGCATGCGCGGGTTGGGGGAGGGGTGAAGGAGAAGTTCGCTCGATCTTTTCGACCATTCTGGGAGCTTCGCTTCGCTCCACTATCCTATAAGTGTTGGGGGGGGGGGTGAGAGTCGCTGTGCACTTTCAATGGAAATTGTGGCGTGGTGTTATGGTGATTCTAATAAGGTTTCTTTCGTTAACATCTTTCGTTAACAAAAGAGTAAAGCCGCGTGAGAAATATTGGGGGTGGAGCGGTGTGGGGTGGGGTATCGTGGTTCTAATGAATTTATTTTTCACTATCATTTTCGTCAACAGTATATATTTCTCCTTAACAAAAAGTTGGTTTTAACTTGTTCTACCGTGGGTAGGGGTATCTAGAAAACTAGAGCTCTTTTTCGATTTGGCCGCTGCACTAATGGTGTTCCTGACAACATTTGAGGGCTTTTCGGATAAAGAGTGTCAGATGGGCCAATATTCTACCATTCTTAGTGTTGAAAAGTGCGTTTAATTTCATCGTGTTTTGCCTTGTATAGTAGTATGGTTCGACGTGTCTCTTCCTAAGATCATTCAATTTTTGACATTAAAGTATAATGTGAAATTCGTCTCCTATTTCCAGGTTACATAGCTTGCATTTACGGTCGGTATACTCTGTGTTTGCCCAGTACCCCGTTTCAATTGGTAAATGATGATTTCTCATTATAAATTTCATTAATCGTGAGACGGACATACGGTGCATTGATTTTTGGATGAGATGTACGATTCTTTGCCAAAGTCAGTTTTTACTCTTCTGTAGAATGAGTATTTGCTGGACGACGATAGAGAACCCCTCCATTCTTGAATAAATATGTCGTGTAGTCTTTCTTTGATTGCTCTATTGAATTGCTTTGTTTCTGGGGCCGATTGATCCAAAATGACGACCGTCCCAATTCGTTCAAAATTTTACCTACGTATTGCAACCATGCATTATTGTTTGATGATGTAAGGGTGGGGTAATATAGTTTTAGTGGTAACCTATTGGTGGCATGTTCTTAACCCTTTACCCAACAAACCGGCCAACACCGGCCAAATAAAGCTGCAACAGCCTAAATTATCTTGGGTCTGTCTCAATAAAACCATACAAATATGGATATCATTGGAACCGGCTCCTTGACCACATTGTGATGGTTACAGTTATGCCCTGTGCCAATGCATTCTCTTATATATGCGAGTCGACCATAGGTCGCCTCGCATATATAAGAGAATGCATTGGCCTAAAAAAAATCTTTTTTTAACACTTTTTACCAATTTTTCTTATTTTCTTTAACAATTTTATAATTTTTAATGTGTTAAGCCAATGCATTCTCTTATATATGCGAGGCGACCTATGGTCGACTCGCATATATAAGAGAATGCATTGGCACAGGGCCGTTCTGTTGGGTAAAGGGTTAAGTCTTCCCCAATATGAGAGTAGTCCTGTTTTTATTTTGAGCTCTACTGGGAATATTCCGGTTTAAGTTGCTTTCTTCGTGGGATGTATGGCTTGGAGTTGCGCAATGTTGATAGCTATTTCGTGGCCGCGATTGCACTATTTTCTTCCCGTGTCTCTCCGGTACTTTTATTTCACACAAACTGGTATAGTGGTCCGGTCGATAAACTCAAATTTTAGAGTCAACCTAGAACAAATTTGGACTAAGTTGGTTTTTATACCATTTTGAAGAGGAAGATATCCTCTATAACATATCCAAAATCCGCTAAAATCTGATTTGATGATATTTTGTTATTCAAGATGGCTGCCATTTTCCGTTAAATCAGTTTGAAGTAATTATAGTGTCATCTTGTCATAAATCTTGTCATATGTATACACAGTTATACATTGTTGTGAAGCTAAGGCATAACGTCACCTTTTATACCAAACTTGGAACTCCCCACTCAAGATGGCCGCCAAAATGGCGCCCGGAAGTAGAAAATGTTACGTTTTTACTGATTTTTTAAAGATAAATTTCTGCTGTTTGAAACTGGTTGAGAATTGTGACTTTATTTTGTATTTCGCGTGTTAACTGACAATTGAAGCACCACAATATGCCATTAATGTGGTCTCCACCCCTTCCAATCACCCAAAAATATCGATTTTACAGAATATAACATTTCACAAAAAGTTACCATTGGGATTATAGTCATATTTCATCAAGAAATGGGAAGAACTGTGCAATGTAAGTGATGCATTCTATTTTGTATCGATAATCCAACTCAAATTGTCACTTTGGGTCAAAATGACTGCTAAAATGGAGGCCATAATATGAAAAATTGTAAATATTGCACCAGCGTGCAATGCAACCGCTAAAAACTTTTGGTTGATGAACACAATTGACTATTCTGTCTTATAATACATTGAATACTAACATAATATACCCGAAAGCAACTATTATCTAACTTCCGTCGACCCAATATTCTTTGCCGATCGAGCTAAATACGTATGACGTCATTGCGTTACCGTTGACTTAATGGCCGCCTTTTTACTTATTGGCTGACTGTTTTACTTATTGGTTGTGTTTTCCACTTATTGGCCGGCTTGTGTTTTTTTATGATGCGGACAGCTTTCTACTTATGGCGTCCGATAACCGATAGCTAACTAATAATCAAATATATTGTCGACGATTATCAGTGGATTGCCCCTCCACCGGTGTCGGTAGAGTGCTCAGTGCATTATGCCACCATAGGACACACAGCGCTGACAAAGCTGTTTCGAACCCAGGCAAGCGCGGAGTCGTGATCCATGGAAAGGGAAGTAATCCGAATCATCAATCTGGTCAAGTTTGTCAGTTGCTTTCCGGGGTCGGTGGTTTCTACACGCGGTGGTGTGATTTTCTGGCGAAATTAACGTGATTAAATTAAATTAAATCTGCGTGGTCTTTCCTCCATTCGTTCAACTTGCAACTCCGTGATATGGCATAGGGTATGGAAAGACTATAAGCTCCAATCAATAGACATATCAGTGGATCGTCCTGGGCTATCTCCCGGACGATAAACCCAACTCAATAAACATATCAGTGGATCGTCCTGGGCTGTCTCCGGGACGATAAACTCGAATCAACACACATATCAGTGGATCGTCCTGGGTTGTCTCCGGGACGATAAACCCAAATCAACAAACATATCAGTGGATCGTCCTGGGCAGTCTCCGGGATTTCCGTTAATTCATATCCGGTCGACGTATCATGATGGACGGGGAAGTGTGTACCTGTACAAACTGGGCAACAAAACCATACACTCTCCCCATATATTTAATATGTCTTACAGCTTCGTTCCTTTTCCGTCATGATATGCATACACCTATTTTATACACATATCACGAGAAAAATTTACATGTGTGGCGGCAGAATGATCGGCCATTTTACTATCCTGTATCCTTTGTTGACTTGTAGATAACCGTGGGATCACTCTCGGTTACCAGTCGATCCTTCATACTAGTATTGTCCTGCTAGTCCGGGGGTCGGTGTGGTGCTATCCACCAAGTTTTAAGTTATTAGGTCTGACATCCCCTGTGCCATGCTGGCATAAACCATAAAACATATGTGACCCGCCATATCAAATCCAGTCGTAATTTGTTTTTACCCTGTGCCAATGCATTCTCTTATATATGCGAGTCGACAAATAGGTCGATAAATACCTTTCTATATATGTGACCCGCCATATCAAATCCAGTCGTAGGTCGGGATTTGTTTTACCCTGTGCCAATGCATTCTCTTATATATGCGAGTCGACCATAGGTCGCCTCGCATATATAAGAGAATGCATTGGCATAACAATTTTTTATCATTTTTTTTAAATAAATGTTTCTTACAAATTTTAGGACATAAAATAAAAAACATCCATTACCCTTCAGGGAGCCCCACACATATATAGAAGCATATAGAAGAGTGTCGTCTGCTCATGTTTGTCTGGGGCTCTGTATGGGTGAAATTATAAAATTGTTAAAGAATACAAGAACAAATTATTAAAATTGTAAAAAATTGTTAGGCCAATGCATTCTCTTATATATGCGAGACGACCTATGGTCGACTCGCATATATAAGAGAATGCATTGGGACAGGGTAAACAAATTCCGGAAAAAGCAAGGGTTCCTTAGATACCTTCCAAACAGATGGAATATAAGAGGAACATTCAAGTTCCTGGGTATTATTGTTGATTTAGAAGATCCACACTATGTGTTAGAAAATTGGTATAAGAAAAAAGAAAGTGTTGAATAAATACTCAAGCATTGGGCATTAAGGACATTGTCTCATATTGGAAAAATAATAGTAATTAAAATGTTAGCACTACCTACCCTTATACAAATCATGACTGTACTACCTAACCCACCCAGTTCTCTAATTAAAGAAATCCAAACTATATTTTACAATTTTGTTTGGAATGGTAAAAGGGATAAAAAGAGTCCATTAATTAAAAAGAGAGACTCTCATTCAAAATATAACAGATGGAGGACTGAAGCTACCAGAATTAACATGTTTTTTGAAATCACTTAAGGTGACATAGGTAAAAAAATGAATGGACCTTTTTAACTATTCAGAATGGAAAATGATCCTTCTGGAAAAAATTAATAAATATGGTGGCACAGCAATACTGAATCTAAATAAAGCCAGTCTTACCACTTTAGCAAAACATTTCAACCCTTTTTGGAAAGATGTCATATGCCTATGCCTATGACGAATACATGAGTCAACCAATATTTCACAATAACCTTATAAAGAGGCAGTATAAACAATACATTATACAAAAAAAAGATAATGCATTGGCACAGGGTAAATTAATCCCGACGTACGACTGGATTTGATATGGCGGGTCACATATCCGGTCCACGTAAGTTCACCGGATCACTGCGACAACAATCACCGTGTATCGTGATCCACCGTGGGCCTAGTGTCGCCCTCCCCGGCGGTGAGTGTTTCACTTATCTCACACTAATTACGTGATGTGCTATCGTTTTATAGGAGGAGAGCGATGATAGTACGAAGCTGTGGTATGAATTCACAGAACCTAACGTGGAGCAGCGGGGTTTCCTTAATGACGATATGATGGCTGTATGTTCCGGGAACGAGTTGTTTTGGGGAATCAAATCGAACAAACCTGGTAAGTATGAATAAAGCGTTTACATACATTGTATTGATACCCATAATTATATAATTATATGTTATCAAATGACACCTTTCGCATAATGAACTACTACTGACAAGAATACGAGCTGGGTACTACGTCACTGGAATGTATGTTGTTTCTATCAGTTGTCGTTTTATGGCAAAACATTGATTGTAAAGGAAACTATCCAGGATGTCTCATTCGGACAAAATTCCAATGGTAATCGTTGAAGAATTTGTTTGACGAAGCCTGCTATATCAGTTTGGAGAAGAACAAATATAATGTCTTTAGTGTCACGTCACACAGCACTTGTTATGATATCTTCGCGATACAAGAACACATCAACAACAATTTCGATCGTCCATACATTTTCTTTTGCGGCTTCGCACAACAAAACGTGTCAAAACATGATTAGGTTGGTTAAATACTAAAGCTTGGCTGTGCACTATTAGTACAATATTTAGTACCCATCCCAGTTCCACAAATACTAATATTATAAACCGACAACTGGAGCATAACAGTTACACGTTTGGAACTTGTCGTAGAGTCAACACAGAGGGCAAGATACATCCTCTCCCGCGATATCAAAACAAACACGATACTGTGACGTAAATCGCGTTCCACACAAAATGTCAGAGCAACTTTGATCCACACGCAATTGAAATCGAATATTTGTCGCCTAAACAGGCATTCTGATTGGCCGAGAGTTGCTGACTTCAGTTTTATATTCACCAGCATCGACCGCTGAAGCGTGCACACAGTTTTATTGGAGCACTCTATTGATTCTGGGGCATTTTGGCGTCCATCTTGGATTTTAGGCGATTTCTCAGGTGGCCACAAGTCTCATTATAATTAGTATAACGGGCCTAACATGCGTCATTGCGCTGCCAAGAGTTGCTGTTGCGTAATCGATTCAAACATAACGTTGCTTTCTATAGATACGGTTACAAGTAAGCTGATCTCGCGCTGTTACGGGTAATCCCGTGGAACGTACCTGGAGATTTGATCACAGCGAAGGGATATCTAATGTCGATAGTTTGTTTTATTTGTTGGTGGGTTGAATTCCATTGGGGATAAACACACCTTGTTTCGTTGAATATTCAGTGGATACACATTCTGTCTGTTGTGATTTTGGTACGTTTTTCGGGGTGTTTTAGGACGGAGAATGCAGGTTATACGGATATTTTTCATCGGAAAACCCACTGATAAACGTCCCAACATCATACAAGACAGCATGTTTATCCCCATTCTAATTCACACGAACTGAAAAATCATGTTATAGACACGATAATCTGTCAAACAGTTGTACAAAAGGACATGATTGTATGGTGGCTGCATGGATGAGGACATGGGAAATTTTATTTTTATCTCGTTTAAACGAGATAACTTATCTTGTTTAAACGAGATAGCAGGTGGGAAATTTTATTTTTATCTCGTTTAAACGAGATAACTTATCTCGTTTAAACGAGATAGTTATAATACAACCGTTACTAGTGGGCAGTCCAGACGGTTGCGCTCGTATATAGGTGGTACCCAAACACTACCCCATCCCATCACCAATAGTATATTGTGCGCCGCAGGCGCTCGTATATGGGTAGTTACCCACCCATCACCACATCCCGCCACGCATAGTATCTTATGCGCCACAGGCGCTGGTATATATGTAGTTACCCACCCGTCACCCATAGCATATTGTGCACCGCAGGCGCTCGTATATAGGTATAGTTACCCACCACCCCATGCCATCACCCATAGTATCCAATGCGCCGCAGGCGCTCGTATATAGGTTGTACCCACCCACCAACCCATCACGTCACCCATAGTGATGGGGTGGGGTGGTGGGTGGGTAACTACCTATATACGAGCGCCTGCGGCGCATAAGATACTATGGGTGGCGGGGTGGGGTGGTGGGTGGGTAACTACCTATATACGAGCGCCTGCGGCGCACAATATACTATGGGTGATGGGATGGGGTGATGTTTGGGTACCACCTATATACGAGCGCCTGCGCGGGGTAGGGTTCTCTATTCCGAAGGTTCATTATTCCGAAAGTTTGCTGTTCCGAAGGTTGATTATTCCGAAGGTTCCCTATTCCGAAGGTTCATTATTCCGAAGGTTCGCTATTCCGAAGGTTTTCTATTCTGGGCGTATTTAACCAGAAATGAATCAAAATTTGCACCCCACCACAAAAACCACACGAGAAATGAAAAATACGATTACGCTAGTATTCATATATAGGCCTAGTACATTTATACACCGTCCCAGATGTTGGTTATTAATAGCAAGAAGAGAGTATCAGTTTATCGTTTATTATGGAAAGTTAAAAACACGATGACTGAAATAAACTACATGTAAGAGACTGGCAATCTGTATTTAAAAAAAACATCAACATTCAAGGCCCACTTAATTTTCAAACCCCCAGATCACATATATAAAATATATGCCAATATTTATACCATTTGAAATATGAAGCTCTCTAACACTGTATAATCAGCTTATCCGGTGTAATAAACTGTGTGTTGTTGTTTTTGTTGAGATAACGACGTGTTTTTTTTGCTTAAGGTTCATCTGGTTTTGTTGCGCAAACTGAAGTGTATTATTTTTCAATGGAGGGGGATAACTTTATATTTTAAAGATAGTGTTATTCCCTTCAATTGAAAATACACTAGGTTGAATTATGTTGCATTCTGGGAGCAATGGCATATAACGGGGGAATCTTTTTATGATTTAAGATGTTTTCTATATCTCTATGTGCATCTTCTGATACAGACGTTTGAAATGGTGATGAACTATATATATTGTTTTAATCATATTTTATGGCACAGATTGTTATGATGCCTCTAAGATTATTGAGATATAACGTCATACGCAATGACATTACATCGTATGGAAAGAGCAATTGTGTGGACTGCCTGACGTGAATGTGTATTGGAAAATAACGTCATACGTAATGACATTAAATCTCAAGGAAACCTGCCAAAACAAAAGAAGTTATATTCTTCATAAAAAAGAGTATTCTTGACAAAGAACCCTCTCAATACTTGAATATAGAATTAACCTTTAAAATAAAAAACATCTTCGGAATAGCGAACCTTCGGAATAGCGAACCTTCGGAATAGCGAACCTTCGGAATAGTGAACATGAGGAATAGTGAACCTTCGGAATAGCGAACCTTCGGAATAGAGACATGTTCCCTGCCTGAGGCGCAAAAGATACTATGGGTGGTGGGATGGGGTGGTGGGTGGGTACTACCTATATACGAGCGCCTGCGGCGCATAATATACTACGGGTGGCGGGATGGGGTGGTGGGTGGGTAGAAGTTGTTCCCTATCCATTCCCGGTGCAACCGTCTGGACTGGCCACTAGAAACTGTTGTATTATAACTATCTCATTTAAACGAGATAAGTTATCTCGTTTAAACGAGATAAAAATTAAATTTCCAACCTGCTATCTCGTTTAAACAAGATAAGTTATCTCGTTTAAACGAGATAAAAATAAAATTTCCCACCTGCTATCTCGTTTAAACAAAATAAGTTATCTCGTTTAAACGAGATAAAATTAAAATTTCCCACCTCCTATCTCGTTTAAACGAGATAAAAATAAAATTTCCCACCTGCTATCTCGTTTAAACAAGATAAGTTATCTCGTTTAAACGAGATAAAAAATAAAATTTCCCACCTGCTATCTCGTTTAAACAAGATAAGTTATCTCGTTTAAACGATATAGAAATAAAATTTCACACCTGCTATCTCGTTTAAACGAGATAGTTATAAAAATAAAATTTCCCATGTCCTCATCCAACCACCGTATGATTGTCAGTTTACGAACAATCCATATCGCTAACTCCTAGAAATTATACCCCGCTCCATGACGATATAGTTCCATATTTCGATATAAATAAACCAAGCAATCCAGACGAATCCACGAAATCCATCGACTAAAATTCTTTATTATGTCAACTTGACATCGGGTATGTAGGAATTATTTTAGTAAATGCAAGTTTCGTATCAAAATTGCGCCAAGTATGACATTACTAACAGGCTATTGCATTATTAATTGCCAGAAGTCAAGGTATCGAAAGACTTGTTTCAATTTAAACGGATTGTCTAATATTCCCGTAATTCACGGAATCAAGACCATGTGAGATTCAATGTTACTTCGCTGCAAACTCCATGCAGCGCCCTCAGTTATCACTGCGATAGATCACTGCCACAATGATGGTACTTTGCGGACCGATACATCTATATTTACTTATCGTCGAAACTATATTTAGTCACTTATTATCTTATTTTTACCACCACAAGTTTGCAATAATGGTAATTCGTTCGGTATGATAAGGATGATATGAACTGAGCCAGACATAGACAATTTTAATCCTAAACATAAGAACTAAGATCATGTCAGAAATCCTTACCAAATGTCCTTATGGTAGTGGTATCTCAGCGGAGCGATGGGAGATAACTCTGCCTTTTTTCACTTCGATGTTTACATTTTTGTCCATAGAAGCGATGGTACTTCCGGGAGAACAGCGTACCGATTCAGATTTGGTTTTATCAGTAAGCAGGCCCATAGTGTGAGGCTACGTAAAGTCATATGATTCTACGACAGCTAGTATATATGTTAGGAGAGTGAATGAGCGAATTAGAATAATTCAGCTTATGAATGAGTTTGTGAATAATATACGGACCCGTCCCCTCATTAAAATCAACATATTTCGCCCATGTTAGGGGAACTCCGCGAATTCGGGGACTTCCGCAAAGGGAACTCCGAAAATGGGACCTACTGCAAATCGTCACACCGACATGACATTGGGAATTCCCATCTTTATTTATATATTTCTGACGCCACATGAACAAAGTTTCTTCAACATAGCCACCAGAGACATCTAGCGTTAATTACGGTTTTAGTTATTAGTTTTACAATAAGTTATTAGATTTACAATAAGTTAATTACGGTTTTAGTTATTAGTTTTACAATAAGTTAGTTACGGTTTCACAATAATGTCTATTAATTTTACAATAAGTTATTAATTTAACAATAAGTTAATTACGGTTTTAGTTATTAGTTTTACAATCAGTTATTAGTTTTACAATAAGGTCTATTAGTTTGATAACGATAATCGTTGATCGTGGGAAATCGTCTATTGGTTTGAAATATGTCTATTGATTAAGAACATATGGCTACTGAAACGGAATGTACGTTTATTGAATATGCGATAGCTGTATTAATTGTGTGTTATTAGATATTAGTTGAACAATGAATACTACTAAATTAAAATAAAACATTAATTCTGCATCGGTTAACATTGATTATGAATCTATATCTATTAAAACGGAATTGTCTCTTATTGAATCCAAGAACGACTATTGGTTTGAAAATGGAGACTATTGGTTTTCACAAAGCACCATTAACTTTTATTTCATATAATTTCCGACCGAATGGCCGGCCATACTTTACGTATACAGGAAACGTGGGGAAATATTAATAGTCTATTAAATGATGATTGATACAATAGCACTCTCAAATGTGCTAAATAAAATACAATGCAGTCTATAGTTTATATTGAGCAATGAATTTATGCATGAATACTAAAGACATAAACCAACAAATTTTCATTAACAGCTGAAAGCAACGCAAAGAGTGGGGCTCTGGCGCCAAAAGAGACAACGTCAAGAAATAAGAGAGGCATATATTATAGATATTTCTGCATCTTTGTATATGATGAGGAATGGTTTCGTTGGAGATGCTGGTGGAAGATTTACTATACTGGTAGACGTTGACGACAATGATGACGATGCATGGTGAAGAGGATGGTGATTATGATGACGACATATGTAACCAGGAGGGTCCATACTATATATTGTATCGTCGGTAGGCTTCTAAGAGGTCGTACCCCAGAACAATCAAATTGTATAGGAAACGCAAAAAAAAAAAAATATATATATTTATCTCTTGAACTATAATTGGTATATGTCAATAACTTTACACAATATCAATTTATATCAGAGTTGTGATGTGATATACGTTTCATATTCAACGATCTTCTTGTTGGTGAGAAAACATGATTTTTATGGTGTTATATGACACATTACAAGAAAACAATAGAAATATGTGAGAATTTAGTTCTGACGATTTCCGCGACTTCGTTAGTCTCTGTCACACAGGATAAGACGGTAACGCCCTCCGGTAATTTTTAAAGACATATTATTTACTTGTTCGACTCAGTTCGAGTTTGTGAAACTGATAAGTTAGTATTCAGGCGCTGTGCCAACTGGAGGAATGTAGCATTCTACTAACATCACTGAAAATCTTAAGAAAATCGACCGTACCACTCCATAGAAAAAATTGTCTGAACTACGCTAAATTGTAAATATTTACTAATCGAATCGGGACGCTTCTATATCTGTGATAAACCAACGAAAACGATTTCGCCATCGGCAGTCACTGCATTTAATTAATATATAAGGAGGGAGGACGGTGTGCATTGTCAATTTAGATATAATATTTGTAAAAATAACTACTTTGAACAAGATTATTCTCCATTTCTATTTGATCACCAACCGGAGTGTTTCACATTACTTTAAAAATAATCCAATAAGAAACATCCTACCAGGAACTGTTTCAAAATTATTATGACATTTTAGAATAAACGATTTTTGTTCACATGAAACTCAGTTACGGTATTTTAGAACACGAATTTCCTAACAAACAGATAAATTTCTATTTGAAATATTGGCAATGCTATCTGATGAACTTTTTAGAAGCCCGCCGACGATATTATACAGTTATTGTACAATGTTGTGTACAGTATGTGTTTTTCTTGTACGAGTCCAGGTTGCGGTGAAAAGTCATATTGGACGAGACACGCCAGTGTCGAGTCCAATATGACTTTTCACCACAACCTGGACGAGTACAAGAAAAACTCATACTGCACACAACATTGTATAATGACATTTTTATTATCCATCTGTACGTTTATCCAAATTTTGGGAATAAAACTTTTGTGGTTATTTTCGGTATTTGTCGGCACTTAATTCTCTATAAAAGCCTGTATATTGATCATTACAAAGCATGATTTGGAAAAGTAAACACGGAAGTGAGAAAAAAAAAACTCAACGCGGAAGTGAAACGTCTGCTAAAATCCATCAGTGTTGCGCGCGCATCACAATTTCACCGATTCATTTCGCAATAGAGTTAATTCGTGACGTCAAAAAGTGATATTGTACAGTCGGGAGTCCAATATGACTTTCGGGAGTCCAATATGACTTTTTCCAGGACTATCACGTGGCGGCTTTTGCCCAATTGGAAATGGTGTTAGTTAAGGAATGGATAATACATATATTTTTTCTATTCTATCTTATGTAAATATGTCTATTTTTAAATACCCTGTGTTATTATGGACCAGAGAATAAAGCATACAACAACAAGTAAAGAATAAACGCATCCAATCAAATTAACGTGTTTAATCCCTTCATTACTCAAATATGTCTCATTGTGGTGTGTAGGATTGTTTTAATTAAGGGGGCGACAAAACATAGCATTCCAATTCATTCATTTGTAGGGAATATTCGGACAATTTCATATGCCGTTTATCATACCCCGCAAGCAGAGTTTGGCAAGTGATATAAAGTGGACTATGTCCGTCGGTGTGTCCGTCCGCCAGTGGGTCCGCTCTCACCAGAGCTACAGTGTGCGGTATGCAGTCAAGGACAAGGTGATTGTGGGGTGATTTCAAATTGTGGAGTGCAGCCCAGAATAAAATTGTTCGTCTCTGTTATTTTAAGTATAGTGTGGGTTTAAATGATACCGCGAAAAAACAGTGATGTAGTCTTGTAATGAATAAACCTCTGACCAAGTGTTCCTGCTGAATCGCTATGATGTTGATATGTCTTGCTGAATTGCTACGCTATGCTGTTAAAAGATTACAATTATTTTGTTCAAAAGTTATTGGCCGGATTCGTCATCTCCAGTTTAAATCTGGTTTAAACCTACATTGATGGTCCAGCCGAACCGGGTCGAAGTGGGCGTTTGTGGTCGCTCAGTGGCTAGCAGATTCTATGAGATGAACATGCAATCAAACTACCCAATTACCAGAGGGACCACAAGCAGACCAGTTCAATATTTTTATTGCCTTCGTCAAGAAAATTTTTGACATACAAGACATACAAAATACAAAATCAAAATATAATATATATCACGCACGCGCCACCATAACGATCACACCACGCATCCTGACTTTCCAAAAATGATCTGGGCCCCACTGACTATCCCTTCCAGTGTCGTTTTGCGACACAAGGCAGCTGATCATCAGGTAGGACCCAGTGCCACCACATGCGTACTTAAAACCACTCACCACCACTAGCAATTCATTTTTAAATACAGTAATTGAATACGGATTACAATTATTGCTCTATAGATACATATTATCATATTTTGAATTTGTACGGATTATCTTAGCTAATTAAGCCTATCATTGAAAGGGTGTATTCGTACATGTATCTGTAATAGGGTGGTGTGTGGTGTTACTCACTGTCTTACCGGTAGAATGATTGTTGCCACGCCCTCAATTATCGCGAACAAGCACTATCACGCTCGTGTGAGAATGAAATATGACATGGTAATACCATAAAGTCGCCACCCTCACCTTATGGTCACTCCATCCCAATCGATATTATGTACGGCCCCGCCAACGTGAACCACGGTTCAGAAAAAAATATGGATTCGTCATCTCAGGTCTGGCCTCCTTAAACGGGAGGTAAAGTGGCAACATTTGAATGGGGAATTCAGTGTTAATTTTTGAGAAAAGATTGATCAAACCTTACAAAGCGCATGTGGTCATATCATACCTTTTTGGAAAGTTTGAAGACTTATCTAGTGACAACGCGAAGCGGAATTTTTATTTTCATCCCAGGTTGGATATTATTGAACATTATTAAAAAGTAGGTCACCATTGTTTATCATTGTTTATAATATTTCCATCAAATGTCACAAAACAAAACATAAAATGAAAAATCTGCTTTGCGTTGTCACTAGATATATGCTCAAACATTCCAACAAGACGTGAACTATTATTCTACGATTTGTATATTTTGAGTGATCGTGTCTAGAAAATTAACACTGAATTCCCCATTTAAATGTTGCCACTTTACCTCCCTCTTAAACGGGGTTTATCTGGACCGTCGAATTATATTGTTTAGTTGCAGGTTTAAGGTTATAAAACACAAACAAATATCGCAATTGACAAAAAACTTATCCCCACACACTTTATAGGTAAGACTACTTATCGGTTATAAATTTCCAATCCAAATATGCTCGCTGTCATAATTATCGATTTTAGCTGTCTGTAGAACCCGGTGGTCTGCATATTGCAATTACGATTAATTATCTCGACGATACAGGTAAATGCTGCTAAACCACTGGTCTGCCTGGAACAGGTTCAAACCAGAGATGACGAATGCGTCACTTAGACCTACGGTCACGGGTTTTAACCACGGATTTAGATGTCAAACGGCGGTTTAAACCTATAGAGATTTACGTAGGCCATGTTTAAACCTATATAGATTAACGTAGACCATGTTTAAACCTATATAGATTAACGTAGACCATGTTTACACCTATAGAGATTAACGTAGACCATGTTCGAACATATAGAGATTTACGTAGACCATGTTTAAACCTATAGAGATTAACGTAGACCATGTTTAAACCCATAGAGATTAATGTAGACCATGTTGAAACCGGAGATGACGTATCCGGCCAATATGTTCGCGGCTTCTTGGTATTCTGAACGAATCGATATAAAGCGTATCGAACATTCAATAACATATACTTTACAAATGTGTTATTGCAAACTGGCATTATTTTCCAAGAAGGCTATTTATGTTATTCATGTCGTTTTGCAAATGCCACCTCTGCCAATCAGCTATTATTGCATCATATTTATTTGAATACATGTATATAATTGTGAGCGTTTGATAGAAATAGACACTTCTTTTCCCCAATTCGCTCGTTTAGTCAACACTGCGATAATGACAAATATATAGAACAAATAACGGTACTTGTTTCTTAACATCATTGTGACACAGCAACATCATTGAAACTCGGCATGTCACATGCACATCATGGAAACTCGGCATGTCACATGCACACCATTGAAACTCGGCATTACACACCAACATCATAACAACTCTACATGACACACCAACACCATTGAAACTCGGCATGTCACACCAACACCATTGAAACTCGGCATTACACACCAACACCATTGAAACTCGGCATGTCACACCAACACCATTGAAACTCGGCATTACATACCAACATCATTGAAACTCGGCATGTAGCACCAACATCATTGAAACTCGGCATGTAACACCAACATCATTGAAACTCGGCATGTCACACCAACACCATTGAAACTCGGCATGTCACACCAACACCATTGAAACTCGGCATTACATACCAACATCATTGAAACTCGGCATGTAGCACCAACATCATTGAAACTCGGCATGTAACACCAACATCATTGAAACTCGGCATGGCACACCAACACCATTGAAACTCGGCATGTCACACCAACACCATTGAAACTCGGCATGTCACACCAACATCATTGAAACTCGGCAGGACCCACCGACATCATAGCATTTCAGCAGGACCCACCGACATCATAGAAACTCAGCAGGACCCACCGACAGCATAGCATTTCAGCAGGACCCACCGACATCATAGAAACTCAGCAGGAACCACCAACATCATAGAAACTCAGCAGGAACCACCAACATCATAGAAACTCAGCAGGAACCACCAGCATCATAGAAACTCAGCAGGAACCACCAGCATCGTAGCAGCTCGGCATGAGTCACCAACATCATAGAAACTCAGCAGGAACCACCAACATCATAGCAACTCAGCATGACACACCAGCATCGTAGCAGCTCGGCATGAGTCACCAACATCATAGAAACTCAGCAGGAACCACCAACATCATAGAAACTCAGCAGGAACCACCAACATCATAGAAACTCAGCAGGAACCACCAACATCATAGCAACTCAGCATGACACACCAGCATCGTAGCAGCTCGGCATGACCCACCGACATCATAGAAACTCAGCAGGAACCACCAACATCATAGAAACTCAGCAGGAACCACCAACATCATAGCAACTCAACATGACACACCAACATCATAGAAACTCAGCAGGACCCACCGAAATCATAGCAACTCAGCATGACACACCAACATCATAGAAACTCAGCACGACACACCAACATCATAGCAGCTTGGCATGACACATCGACATTTTAGCAACTCGGCATGACACACCAACATCATAGAAACTCAGCAGGAACCACCAACATCATATAAACTCAGCAGGACCCACCGAAATCCTAGCAACTCGGCATGACACACCAACATCATAGAAACTCAGCACGACACACCAACATCATAGCAGCTCGGCATGACACATCGACATTTTAGCAACTCGGCATGACACACCAACATCATAGAAACTCAGCAGGAACCACCAACATCATATAAACTCAGCAGGAACCACCAACATCATAGCAACTCAGCATGACACACCAACATCATAGAAACTCAGCAGGACCCACCGAAATCATAGCAACTCAGCATGACACACCAACATCATAGAAACTCAGCACGACACACCAACATCATAGCAGCTCGGCATGACACATCGACATTTTAGCAACTCGGCATGACACACCAACATCATAGAAACTCAGCAGGAACCACCAACATCATATAAACTCAGCAGGACCCACCGAAATCATAGCAATTCAGCATGACACACCAGCATCGTAGCAGTTCGGCATGAGTCAACAACATCATAGAAACTGAGCAGGAACCACCAACATCATATAAACTCAGCAGGAACCACCAACATCATAGCAACTCAGCATGACACACCAACATCATAGAAACTCAGCAGGACCCACCGAAATCATAGCAATTCAGCATGACACACCAGCATCGTAGCAGCTCGGCATGAGTCACCAACATCATAGAAACTCAGCAGGAACCACCAACATCATAGCAACTCAGCATGACACACCAACATCATAGAAACTCAGCAGGACCCACCGAAATCATAGCAACTCAGCATGACACACCAACATCATAGAAACTCAGCACGACACACCAACATCATAGCAGCTCGGCATGACACATCGACATTTTAGCAACTCGGCATGACACACCAACATCATAGAAACTCAGCAGGAACCACCAACATCATATAAACTCAGCAGGACCCACCGAAATCATAGCAATTCAGCATGACACACCAGCATCGTAGCAGTTCGGCATGAGTCAACAACATCATAGAAACTCAGCAGGAACCACCAACATCATATAAACTCAGCAGGAACCACCAACATCATAGCAACTCAGCATGACACACCAACATCATAGAAACTCAGCAGGACCCACCGAAATCATAGCAATTCAGCATGACACACCAGCATCGTAGCAGCTCGGCATGAGTCACCAACATCATAGAAACTCAGCAGGAACCGCCAACATCATATAAACTCAGCAGGAACCACCAACATCATATAAACTCAGCAGGACCCACCAACATCATATAAACTCAGCACGACACACCAACATCATAGCAGCTCGGCATGACACATCGACATTTTAGCAACTCAGCATGACACACCAACATCATAGAAACTCAGCAGGAACCACCAACATCATAGCAACTCAGCATGACACACCAGCATCGTAGCAGCTCGACATGAGTCACCAGCATCATAGAAACTCAGCAGGAACCACCAACATCATAGAAACTCAGCAGGAACCACCAACATCATAGCAACTCAGCAGGAACCACCAACATCATAGCAGCTCGGCATGACACATCGACATTTTAGCAGTTCGGCATGAGTCACCAACATCATATAAACTCAGCAGGACCCACCGACATCATAGCAACTCAGCATGACACACCAGCATCGTAGCAGCTCGACATGAGTCACCAACATCATAGAAACTCAGCAGGAACCACCAACATCATAGAAACTCAGCAGGAACCACCAACATCATAGCAATTCAGTATGACACACCAGCATCGTAGCAGCTCGACATGAGTCACCAACATCATAGAAACTCAGCAGGAACCACCAACATCATATAAACTCAGCAGGACCCACCGACATCATAGCAACTCAGCATGACACACCAGCATCGTAGCAGCTCGACATGAGTCACCAACATCATAGAAACTCAGCAGGAACCACCAACATCATAGCAGCTCAGCATGACACACCAACGTCGTAGCAGCTCGACATGAGTCACCAACATCATAGAAACTCAGCAGGAACCACCAACATCATAGAAACTCAGCAGGAACCACCAACATCATAGCAACTCAGCATGACACACCAGCATCGTAGCAACTCAGCATGACACACCAACATCATATAAACTCAGCAGGACCCACCGAAATCATAGCAACTCAGCATGACACACCAACATCATAGAAACTCAGCAGGAACCACCAACATCATAGAAACTCAGCATGACACACCAACATCACAGAAACTCAGCAGGAACCACCAACATCATAGAAACTCAGCATGACACACCAACATCATAGCAAATCAGCATGAGTCACCAACATCATATAAACTCAGCAGGACCCACCGACATCATAGCAACTCAGCATGACACACCAGCATCGTAGCAGCTCGACATTAGTCACCAACATCATAGAAACTCAGCAGGAACCGCCAACATCATATAAACTCAGCAGGAACCACCAACATCATAGCAACTCAGCATGACACACCAACATCATAGAAACTCAGCAGGACCCACCGACATCATAGCAACTCAGCATGACACACCAGCATCGTAGCAGCTCGACATGAGTCACCAACATCATAGCAACTCAGCATGACACACCAACATCATAGCAACTCAGCATGACACACCAACATCATAGAAACTCAGCAGGACCCACCGACATCATAGCAACTCAGCATGACACACCAGCATCGTAGCAGCTCGACATGAGTCACCAACATCATAGAAACTCAGCAGGAACCGCCAACATCATATAAACTCAGCCGGAACCACCAACATCATAGCAACTCAGCATGACACACCAACATCATAGAAACTCAGCAGGACCCACCGACATCATAGCAACTCAGCATGACACACCAACATCATAGCAACTCAGCATGACACACCAACATCATAGAAACTCAGCATGACACACCAACATCATAGCAACTCAGCATGACACACCAACATCATAGAAACTCAGCAGGACCCACCGACATCATAGCAACTCAGCATGACACACCAGCATCGTAGCAGCTCGACATGAGTCACCAACATCATAGAAACTCAGCAGGAACCGCCAACATCATATAAACTCAGCAGGAACCACCAACATCATAGCAACTCAGCATGACACACCAACATCATAGAAACTCAACAGGACCCACCGTCATCATAGCAATTCAGCATGACACACCAGCATCGTAGCAGCTCGGCATGAGTCACCAACATCATAGAAACTCAGCAGGACCCACCAACATCATAGCAACTCAGCATGACACACCAACATCATATAAACTCAGCAGGAACCACCAACATCATATAAACTCAGCAGGAACCACCGAAATCGTAGCAACTCAGCAGGACAAACCATCATCGTAGCAGCTCGGCATGACACATCGACATTTTAGCAACTCGGCATGACACACCAACATCATTGAATCTCGGCATTACACACCAGCATCATAGCAATACAGCAGGAACCACCAACATCATAGCAATACAGCATGGCACACTAACATCTTAACAAATCAGCATGACACACTAACATACTTACTAAAATCAGCATGACACACTATCATACATACTAAAATCAGCATTTAACCTTTTCCAATGTCTTAACTGGTTAGTATGGGCAGACTAGGTGGTTTCTAAACAAAGCAGAGTGATGTCCCGGTCAAATTAACTCTCTGCGTGGTCATTCCTCCCCCAATAAAATTGACGACGTCGTGATATGGCCTAGCGACTGAAACGATGATAAACCCCAATTAACCAACCAACCACCAGCAACATAGTAACTTAAAATGTCACACAATTATCATAGCAAATTGGCAAGAGTAGTGAGGGCTGGCACTCTGGGCCAACCCGCCTCGATGGCACACTGGAACATGTCCAAGATTGCCGTTAAGGCCGGTGTGCACCAGCGTGCCAACCGAATAGGGGTGGCCCAGCGTGACCGCCGAGGAGGGGGTACCACAGATTCCACACTGTGTGAGGGAGGGCCAGAGTCAAAGATGTTCACAAACCAGACAACCTACTAATTCTTTGGCGGAAAAATAACACATTTCGCGAACATTCCGAGTTCTCGGCTTAAAGAACAGTGTGGTAGGTGAAGGGCGTTCTCATTCGCTGTGCACATTGGATTTATAAGAAAAACCGACAGAATGGGACGATTGCGAAATGTATTACTTTACCAGTGCATTTTAAACATTTTTCGACTATATGCCAAGACGTAAGAAACTGGTTCAGAAATGTGACTCGTTTTGGTATTGTTAATGCTAACTGATTAATTGGAACACTGAAATGTGCAATTCGTGTGATCACAGCCCCTTCCGATCCCTCAGTAATTCGATTTTACAGAACACGGTATGAAACAAGAAATGAGGAGAACTGTGCAAAGTAAATGAGGCATACCATTACTTATGAGTAATTCAACTCAATGGAACAAACATTGTCACTTTGACTAAAATTGGCTGACAAAATGGCAGCCAAAATATGGAAAATAAAAAATGAAATCGTTCACAGGTTGTGGTTTCTGAATGCAATTGGTTATTCGGTCGCATATAGATTGAATACTAACATTTATTATGCATCCTGGTTAAGTGTTGCTATTACATTATTAAAATTAATGGCATTTTGTCTCAAAATCGGCAGTTTTTTTCAGGTTTTTCAAGTAAAATGAATCTATCTTTGGTGATTATTGTTTTGATCCATCTTAAATTCTTCGCACTGAGATTTTTATAGAAAAAAAATACTCATGATGGCTTGCAAAATGTTCACAAAATTTAGTAGAACAGTTGTAATTTTCACATATTTCACATTATTCTCTGCTCTTCTGTAAATGTAGTAAATTGTGATTCACTTGGTTATTAAACATATTACTTAATCAACTGGAAACTAAATGTTCTATTCTAATGCACTTAGGCCAATATACTCCCGGAAACACCACACATTTGCGGGGGGTTATTCATTCAATAACCTGTCGCAATGTATAGTCCGGTTCACCGCTTCAATGTTAGATATTCCTACGCGCCAATATTGCCGTTAGCTAAATTCT
Organism: Siphonodentalium dalli; assembly: GCA_032622095.1. Classification (NCBI taxonomy): domain Eukaryota; kingdom Metazoa; phylum Mollusca; class Scaphopoda; order Gadilida; family Siphonodentaliidae; genus Siphonodentalium; species Siphonodentalium dalli. Next base: position 18,838,733 of record CP136064.1, read on the forward strand.
TAATCTCGGCCATGCCAAATCCAGGCCCGCTCACTGCTCCGTTTCACTCCATGACGTCACCATTACGCAGTACATGCCGGCGACGTTACGGAATAGATTATAGAGTTGGCGCCCTTGCTACTGACTTCCGTTACTAGCTCGTTGCTATATAAACAAACCAGATACGTCGCTTTTGTCGAAAATTGACTGTCAGTACATTCGCCCTGTATACATGTACTTTCAGAAAATATAAAACACAACACCGTTATATCCCACCACTGTCAGTGTCTCGATATCATTTGACCAAATTTCTTGACATGAAACCACGACAGACACGGCGTGAAATACATCGCATTGAGTAAACAATTTCCCATTGTTTCAATTCAACTTCAAGTTCACGGTAGAATCAAAACCGCAATTTGTAAGTGGTAAACATCTGAAAAAGACATCAGGTACATGCAGAAACTTATTGTTGTACATATTTATTTCTATTTGAGGTGGGAATTTTTCATGTTTATCAGCATTTTTAACGATAAGAGCGATGGTAATTGAGGGAATTGGTTGAGTGTTTTCTATGGCCGCACATTTCGTTGATAATTACAAGGCATTTGTTTGTCTGAATAACATTTTTCGAAGAGCATTAGAATGGGGATAATACCCGTTAATTAACTAAATTTGCCAGTGTATTCGCCATGTACCTTTCCGAAATCACAAAAGACCACACTGTTACCCCCTAATTAAGGTTATCAACACATTTCCATTTTAAATGATGCTGTATATAATTTTGCCGAAAAAAACACAGCTCATTTCTTCGCCATTTTTCTTTGGAAACGCCTATTTGATCGTAAACTATTGTTTTTGGGAAACTGTTATCCATTCGATTGTGGACAGTTGTTAAGACGGTCTGATTTCGGTTCCTTTGATAACCGGACTTCAATTGTGCGAAAATTGGCTTAATCATTGACAATTTACACTAAATTCGAGAGCAAAGATTCATGCCAATCGATTCATCAGTTTCATGGCGTGATCCATGGTCTGACTTCATTCGGCTCAGTGCTGTGTTGTGACTTAGTATCAAAACACTGGCACATTTACTGACACTGAGGATACAGGTACAATTAACACGAGCTTCGATGTCAACCAATAGTGACAATAATAACAACACCGACTCAACGAGCAGCTATTAGTTACTATTAGAATGTTGACAATCCAGTTGACAGTATTCAGAATATGATTGTTTCAAAGCACATGCATGCACATTTACAAGAGATGATATACATGTACTGTGTTGTACTGTGTAATTCACAAGAGCTTGAAGGTAAACAACAACACAGTAAACAACGAACTGACGCCGCGCAGTGACGGATGATCACATACCTGTATCTACAATTCCAACTTTACAATTACACGGACAAATTCATCCCGTGTTCATAAATTTTCAATGAAACGTGTGGATATGAGTCATTGTCATTATTCACCATGTTGTCGTCAAGTTAATACGACAATTTACCGGGAGTGCACTATTGGTTGGATGTTCTTATCAATCTATCTTTGGCTGACTCACTGATATTGATACTAAGTAAGTGTCGTGATATCAGAATACAGTTTGATGCATCATTTCATGGAAAATGTGAGACTACAGCAGGGGGGGGGGGGTGAAAAAAAAAATTCCGGCACGTATGCCGGGGTGGGTGGGTGGTCAAAGCCACCAACAAGCAATTTTTTCCGCAACTAAAAAAACAAAATCCTGCTTGTTTTTTAGTGTTTTGGCAATGAGTTGGGCTTCAAACCCACTTTGAATGAGAGAAATAATGTAATTCTAACTGTAAACTGACTGCAGGCAGTTATCGTGTTGTATTTTGTTGCAAATTTTGAAATCCAAGATGGCCGCTGGCAGCCATTTTTTTTTGGCCGAATGACCTCAAAATGACTCATTCCTATTTACATGTCCATGTTAACATCCATGATAAATAGTATGCACAGAAATTCATATACAGCTATTTACAGTGAATTTCCCCCCGCAAATCTCTGTTTTAGTGTTAAAAGGGGGGGTGGGTGTCAAAAAATGGTCGGAAAAAACTGCCGAAATCGGAAAAAAAATTGGTGGTGGGGGTGGGTGGGTACAAAAATTTTTCGAAAGGGAAAAAATGCCATACGTGCCTGAATTTTTTTTCCGACCCCCCCCCCCCCTGACTACAGGAGAACATTGTCGCCAAGTCATCGCGCACAGTTATTATGGGATCTGCTGTTGTCTTGAAGGTTCCAATCCCATCTAACTGTTATTGATATATACAGAACCAGTAAAAAAGTGGTATATTAAGCGCGCTATTTTCGCACCCAATATCGCAATAATATTGCAAGTGGAACTGCTTATAAGCATGTCGCTTTTGATATTATTGCAATATTTTGCGCTTAATATCTAAATATTTTGCGCTTAATATTGCGCTCAAAATTGTGAAATTTAAATCAAATTATTGCTACTTCTATATTGTTTATTGTATAAATAGAGACAATGTTTTAGATATGTATATCATTATAGTTGTAAATGCTATATGTACACTATATGTACACTATATGCACAGTATTGATCTAATATAAGCATTAACTGTCATGTGGACTGTTTTTATGGAGATGTAACCGTGAGGTAAGTGGTCATAACTTGTGTAAAACCGACGGGTTTTACATACAAGTTATGACCACTTACCTCACGGTTACATCTCCATAAAAAAAGTCCACATGACAGTTAATCCTTATATTTATATACATTTAGCGAAAAACCCACTTTTGTAAATGTATTTAAATCGAAAAGTGTATCGTGACAAAACCAGCTCAAAATATCCCATAGCAACCTTGGCAAAAGTTAACAGGAACAATTTCTTTATATTGAAACCTGATGATTTAATTTAAGTCAATCCTGTACGGGTCCAAATGCGCCCAAAACATTACGGGTTTTTCTGTCCGGTATCGATGACGTATCGATGTAATCATGGGGTTGCAGTTATGAGCTGTTGCGCGTTCACCGAGAATTAACTGCAACAAGTCACGTGGGCGCCGACCAATCGGAATGCTGGATTTAGTGATAATCACACTTAGTATGTAAATATATAAATATAACACTATCGGGTCTGTATATGGTTTACTTCGCGTGGAACCCTCCGTCCCCCGGTAAACGAATTGAGAAACTAGCATAGATACACGAATCGTCCCTATATGTGCCTGAAGCCCAAATCGGGGATTAAACTAGCTGCGTTATCGCTGAGAGGTTTAAGTTACAATTCGCTCATTTTGTAGCCCCCCCCCCCCCGCCCGGACAAGAGTTTCGCCATCATAAAAATTCTTTATCTGTAACAGAAATGAATACCCGAAAATCAATAAACCTTAAGCACCAGTATGGCATTGCTTAGTATTAAAGCCGTGGCAATACCAATGACAGGGTTTCTTTCCGTTGGCACTTAGTATACATTACAGGTCATGAAACACTGGTAATTTCCTGATCGTAAGAAACCCCAATTGACAACACACTTCAAATATAGCAAACAATCTGGGATTGGACCTAGCTTCGTCACCGCTAAGATACTTGAGTTGGCCTAAAGCCTAAATACACCTTATACCAACTGAATCATCGAGCCTAATGTGCTACGGACCTTACAATCTGAGTCCCATGCTATGAAGTGGGAATTGTGCAAAAACGGAGGGGACGCTCATATATATAATTGTTCATGTTTGCTAAAAATCGTATAGGTGCATCAACTGTCCAAGTACATATAGGAAAACCAACTTCATTCCAGAATTATGATGGCGAATTACGATTCATGGGAAAATCAGGTAAACATAACCATGTTCTGCATTAATTTGCAGCTTTGACAATTAAAGCATAGCATAGCATAGCAAGCTGACGGTCGTAATGTCGGCTTAAAGAACTAATGCGTTCCTTTGTCCGTTTACGTACGATTATTATCTTACAAGAGTCTTAAGTATACTTACAATTCCGTGACACTTATGATTGAATTGGAAATGGCAGATAAGATGTCGAAATTTGCGTACGGAGATCCTTAATGTGATTTTAATTTCCTGTTTTCCCCGAAATATTATCGTAATTATGGCCATGTCATGCTTTGGTTGTAGTCGCAATCAGATTAGAAAATCAACGCACGACATCCTCCAAAACAAAAGTTGTTTTGATCAGATCATCCCGGTTGAAAGGTATATAATGGAGCGACGTCCTCATGCCACCAAAACGGGCTCTGAGGATCCTTACGAATCGTCGCAGTTAGCATGACAGGGGTAGCTCACAGCATGGACCACAAAGAACCACAGGTGTCACCAACGGTAAGCTATATACGCTTATGTATATAAACGGCTCTAGATGTATTTATTTGCATTACATTATGGGGGAGGGGTCGTACCATGTCCCTTACGCTAATCTTCACCATACCTATATCTCGTTGTTATGCAAACATAACTGGATTAACATTTCATAGAACATAACATAGAAAATAAAATAGATGCTGATTCATATATATGACCTATCACGTTTTATAACACAATGAATACTCAATTAAAACTGCCTCAACACTCAGGGTTCGCGCTGCCACTTGCCAAATTGGCCAATGGCAAAAATAATTCACATTTCGCAAAAAATATTTTCATTTGGCAAGTCACTTTTTAATTCCTGAAGAAAGTTGAAAAAATATTGGCCAATCGATATAATTCATTTCAGGAAACTCTTACAACATAATTATATTAGTTTTGTTTTATAGGTTTTGAAAAAGAATACTCAATTAAAACTGCCTCAACAATACAATACAGCAACAAGTGCATTTTCAGTACATTTTGAGTATATTTTCAGTACATTTTTTATCGAAAAACAATATTAACCCTTTCACGATTGGAGCTTCCTCAACTTTAGCGAACACCCTGTGCCAATGCAATGTCCGTTTGAATGATAATGTTTAAAACAAATTATGTGAAAAAGAGATTTTTTCAGCAGAAAATAAATGTTTCGGCTCCAAACGGCAGGGAAATCCAAATTAACCAACACTGTTTCCCTATAAAGTATAGATATGGTATGATGTAGTAATATTAACACCAACAATGTTGGCAAATAAGTTAGAAATTCGCCTGACCAAACTCGTTAAGTTTTGGAAAAAGATACTGGAGGCATTGTTCATCGTCGATTTGACAATAGCCACCACCAAATCCGATATTTTTCACTATCAATTTCGTGAACAATATATATTTCTCCTTCAAACTCAGTTGGTTTCAACTTGTTCTACCCTGGGTAGGGGATACCCGACTACGTTTGGCGTTTGGCCGCAGCACTACTAAGAAATTCGTTTTAATGCACTTTAGCACTGCAGCATGAGAAACATATGGTGTTACAAATATTTCACATAAAAGTTTTTCAACCCTTTCATGACGGGAGCTGCACTTGTGCAGTAATAAATACTCTTTAACTTTAACCCTTTATGACGGGAGCTGCGCTGTTGCAGGATTAAAGATCCCGTGACAGTACATTATCTTATACAATGTATATGCGAGTATCCCATAGGGAGCCTGGCATATTTAAGAGTATCCACTGGCTTAGAAGATCAAGGTCAATATCGTTAGGCCAAATCATTATCTTATATATTGGAGGCGCCATGTGGCCGACTCGCATATATAAGAGAATGCATTGACACATCGTTTTCGCAAAACATTCATGAAGCTCCAGTCACGAAGGGATACAAAATAATTTTTCAATCAACATGTAGTAATGTTCTAACACTAGCCGCAAAACTGTCCCTACTCATAGAAAATAGTCCCTACTCATAGAAAATAGTCCCTACTCATAGAAAATAGTTCACAGAAAAGTTCATTTCTTACAGACAGAAGTTCCAGTTTACTGGTTTTTCTACTCATGATTTATATTTTATGATATTTTAGTTTCCAAGTGACCCCCTTCCCATTCTTCTCTCCAATAGAACATTTAGCAGTAAGGATGGGGATTGCATTTTACAAACTTATTATTTCTCTGAAATAAAACACAATCATGTTATCTTTATTTTCGACTATGTTTTTATTATTGTAAATTGATCTGCCATATAAAGCTTCTTAATTGACAATAAACAATATCGTATCGTAATTACTATTTACCCCCCCCCCCCCACCCCAAACGTCATGTGAAACACTTCACTGGGGTGTTCAGAGCGGAATAACAAAAACAATCACATTACATTCAGTCACCATACTGAATCATTGCCGTAATGTTTTCGCCAATAAATCGTACCGAATATAGTGGTGTTAAAATGTTCTCATTTAAAGCACATTATCGATTCAAAATGAGGCGATTCTAAGCAGATTATCTACCCAAACAAAAAGTTTTATTATAAGCAGAGAGAACAGACTGCGCTCTGCTTTTGGGACAGGTGTAGTTGGTGGACAGGTGTAGTTGGTGGACAGGTGTAGTTGGTGGGCATGTGTAGTTGGTGGACATGTGTAGTTGGTGGACAGGTGTAGTTGGTTGACAGGAGTAGTTGGTGGACATGTGTAGTTGTTGGACAGGTGTAGTTGGTTGACAGGTGTAGTTGGTGGACAGGTGTAGTTGGTGGATAGGTGTAGTTGGTGGACATGTGTAGTTGGTGGACAGGTGTAGTTGGTTGACAGGAGTAGATGGTGGACAGGTGTAGTTGGTGGACAGGTGTAGTTGGTTGACAGGTGTAGTTGGTGGACAGGTGTAGTTGGTGGACAGGTGTAGTTGGTGGACAGGTGTAGTTGGTGGACAGGTGTAGTTGGTGGACAGTTGTAGTTGGTGGACAGGTGTAGTTGGTGGACAGGTGTAGTTGGTGGACAGGTGTAGTTGGTGGACATGTGTAGTTGGTAGACGGTGTAGTTGGTGGACATGTGTAGTTGGTGGACAGGTGTATTTGGTGGACAGGTGTAGTTGATGGACAGTTGTAATTGGTGGAAACATTTATATATGTTTTCAAAAGTTTTGCAACTATATTGTTTTTCTTGTTCTTAGTTTCTCATTTTCATTGTTCCTGTTTCCTATTTGTGTTGTGTAACTTAACATTCAATTTCGAGCGCTCTTCTTTGCCGTATAAACACTAAATCCTTTTAGTTTGTTTCTTCAATGTTCTCCAGTCTCATTCTTTTTTGTTTTTTTTTACTGTTTATTTGACAAGATATATTTTATATGAAATGTATTTTTTGCCTTGCGGCGTTGTTTTAAATTTAAATTTATTATTCCTATGGCATGTGTCATATTATGTGTGGAGTCGTTTAATATTTTATGTTTTCTTTTAATTTGTCTTTCCCCTATCACCCATTGGTGTTCATCTATTCAGATTCCATTCTATACACAAGAAAATGCATGGGGATAAACTACAACAACTTATATTTAGCCCCTCGCCTGGTTTACAATCATTTCATGTATACTTTATCGAAATGGCGAAGAAAAAACCCAACATCATTTAACATATGTTCAAAGGTAAAACGTGTCATATGCATTTTATGTAATTGGGATGTTGGGAGGGGGTGCCCAACGCCGGATGTCTGTGATTTGTTTTATGGCTAGTTTGCATAAGATGGATATCCTGCATAAATTAATTTGACAATCTCTAATGTATGTCAATAGAAAGAGCTATAGTTTGTCCGCCATACATTGTCACCCTGGTCATAATATCCACGTCCAACTGAATAGCACAGTATATCGCATGTAGGTTTCAAGCACGGCATTCGTTTTCGTAGCCCAAGATGACAGAATGGAAGTTTTTTTTGGAACGCCACCAGGCCATACACCAATACCGCAATCTGATTTTGTTCTAGTCACTCGGTGGTGCTATTTGTATTTTTCGCAAACCATGTCAGATGTGTCACGTGGTCATATTTATGTTACCGAATAAAACACACACTTAAAATGATATTCTCCGTTAAAGCCATAACTATAAACGTGTGCACGGGTTAAGTCACAACGATTTCCCCAACACAATCATGTCAAATTCCCGATGTTGTATACAGGCAATATGTATAATAAAATATTGCGATTTTTGACAATTGATTTCGCTGAGAGCATCCCCGATCAAATGTTACTTAATGAATTTCCACGCCTGGGCTATGACAGGAGGTGGACATTTTAGACGGACCCACGCAGATAACTATAATTGTTAATCTAGGACAACACATGACAGAATATGTACTATCTGAAGACCACATCACTTATTATATAACAATAAAGTTTCAAAAAGACGACTTTAGTCATAGTTTTAGAAGGGAAATTTTGGGAGCAGCGTTCTCAGAAATATATAAGTTGAGTGGAAATGAATAACGGCTATCAACAGTACATGATATACTGCTTCAAGAATTTCAACATTATGTTAAACTGGACAGATTGAATATTGTCTAATACGGTACACATACGGTCGTTCAACTCTTACGCTGGGAAAATGGGGAATTGTGAGACCCAGATGTGTTATATGCATGTTATATTTATTGTGATTATTTTAAACACAACGCGATAGTCGGCGTAACCACATCCCGTAAACACTGTAATGTGTTGCAAGCATGGATCTGTATTGTAGCAAAACGCCTCAATAGATCTTTCCGCTGTATAATCTTGTGGCATGCGTTTTCGCAGAATATAACAATGTTGTCTGTTCGTCTTCCCAACGTGTTATAACAAACTTTTTCAGGTCCAATTCGAGGATAGGAAACTTGGAAAGTTGGGAAAACACAAAACATGGGCATGTGCTGCTGTGCTTGTATCGCTGTTTGTCGTCGGTGCAATCGTCGCTGTCGTTGTGGTGTCCCTTCACTACACACAGGATAGGGTCAAGGTTTGTCTATTTTTATGTTTTATTAACGACCAGACTCGAGTGTGAATTCAACGTTTTGTGGGTTGTGGCATGGTTGATTATCTGATTATCTTAGAGCTAAATATTTACCTACATGTTAATATATCTTGCGATTTTTTGATATTTCACGAAAAATGCGTGGCTTCTGGCTCGACATTCAGTGTACATCGTCTACGGTATCTAAAACAAAATATGTCGTTGGATGAGTATAATTTGCGAACTGATTCATTCTTATACTATACAATCATTGTTGAAGTATCCATAATGTAACTCTTTTAAAAATAATAATACGCCACTGAGGAAAGCCAGCGACCGAAAGCTTAAAAATAACGACATTATTTCTACTTAAAATATAAATTCAGGAACGGACTGTGTCTCTGGAGCCTGAAAAGGGAGTCAAGATAAACGAGGTCATTAAAGTCAACGTCGATAAGAGAACCGAGGAGTTCGACATCAAGGACCAAGGAATGAAAATCATGCATGACTTCGAAAAAGTAAGTATGTTTTCTATTGAATATAGGAGGGGATACTCAGGAACAAATCCAGATGAGTTTGGTGACACATCACACCTACCGCTATTCCTCACCTGAGTATGTCCCGATGTCATAATATTCCTGATTGAACCCTTAAACGTGATATAAAGTAAACAATTTACATCAATGACAATGACAATGGTGAGTTTTGCACTGGGTATTTCTGATGTCAGAAAAAGTGACTTGAAATGAGAGAAAGTTCAGTTGAATAAATAATATTTACCATGAATACGGATGTTTTTTTCGGGTACCAAAGCAGCAAGAGCTTAGCCTACAATGGGTCCACATGTCATCTGAATGGTAAGTTCTTTAAACAGATTGGCAAATGTTATGTCAGCAATACACTGACGCATTGTGTTGTTCGTTGTTCTAACATGGAGAAACATAATATTGTATAACATAGTGTCTCCGGTTGTACGGTACAGCGTGGTACAATGCGAGGTGGGACCAATACCACCGGACACGAAGAGGAGGGTGGTATTGGTCCCGCCGAGCCTGCTACCACGCTATATCAGACAACGGGGGACATTGTAACGTATTTACCATGTCAACAATGTTATCTTGCATTAGAACCGCGCACTAGTTTCAATGAAGACTGTAAACAAGCGAACAGAACACACCAAACACTTTGTCCGACGCAAAAATCGGACAACACGTTCGAGTTAACTGACGACATTTTAAGTATACACCTAAGGTATATATTCGAATAACACAATCACCACTAATGCGTACCAACCAGCATATGAAAGTGGAACGCAAAATAAAGATCGCGAATAGCTTGCGACTTAGGGTTCGGTCAGATTAGGTACAATCACAGTCTTGTTGATTTCAGATATTTATGCTTTCCCAATTACCACATTCAAGTTACAACCAGTTAGATGTCGTTTTCAGCGGAGATAAAGATGAAATCAAAATTGTAACTTTGGCCTCGTACTCTAATGACGAAAACTAACAAGACACTTGCATGCACTGCTTTCATAATAAAACAACTCTTCAATAATTATTGTCGAACAACAACTTAAATGTCAATGGAATTTGTTTTGTTTATCATAAAGTATCTTAACATGAATGGTTTGACATCACTCAAAAGCTAGTGTTAAGTTTTCCCAAATTGTACGGTGCTGCATCTCAAACTTGTGAGACCTTGGCAGAGTTCGGAAATCGATATACCACCCTTTAAGAGTAGCATTGATAATAAGGGACACTTGAAATTGCACTTTAGTATATGACGTTTTCATGGCACGCCATTTGATTTGGGCCTCGTTGTGGAATTATCGATGCGGAGTAAAACTTTTTATTGGCAGCCATTGTTTCAGATATTGACCAGGCTTATACATGTTAGCACCTTTAAGTATTCAGCCCAACATCTTCAAGCGGTTACCCAACACTTTATCATGGACGTGTTACAATTCATTTCCAACACCTAATTAGTGTTAAACATATATGGGTGCTGTTTGTGCACTCATAATGCTTGCTGTTACTGTGCATAATCTTGGAATATGCTGTATATAACACTTGAATTTTTTCTTGAGAGCGATGTTTATCGTATGTCTACTTGTGTTGGATAGCAATCTCCATTTAACCGATAGTACAGGTATCTAGTCGTATTGAAATCCCAACCGTTTTAACAGTTCCCTTGTGTAAACCGTCCATATGCATGTTGTTCAGATTCGAGTGGTTTGGGCGGTATATATTTTGGTGCGAATTCGGAGTGCTATTTTCGTAATGGCCAGAAATAATCTTTAGATGTATAGGGTGTGTAAGTCACATTTCCGATTCTATTATTCATTAAATTTCATAATATTTGGTTCGAGGAGCAGGGAAAAGTCCATCGTTTCAAAATGATGGCTGCTAGCCTGGTATAAGGACAACTTCTAGTTTAGTGACCTGGTATAGTCACATACCAGGTGAGTAATTGTGGTAACTGATTTTAATTGGAGACATGTTAATACCATGTGCGGGGACCCCCAAACAAAGCAAACGTAACATCTATGATGAAACCTTTTTGACTTGTCTGCTTTGATGTCTGCAGCGGCTGTATGTATGGAGCTATACAACAAAGATTGAGTTTTGTCTTCGCTCCAAATATAAATTTCATATGCAAAACAACTATTTTGTAACATTAATGGCATGTGTTGGCATAGAACTCCAGATTTGTTGTTTTTGTCAAGGCACAATAATTGTATTTATTCATCGTGATGTTGTATTTAATTCCAGGGTTTGTCTGTGTATCGGATGCCTGATGGACATGGCTCTCATTACTGTGTTCTCACATGGCTTGAGAGGGACAAGGTCCAGAGCCCAGAGGATACATACGCGGCTCTGAATGAGGTGAGTTAGAATAAACAACTTCCCTCAAACGATGTAGTGTTTGCAAACAAGTCATTGTAACCATTTGCACATGCGTTATATTAATGCGGCAAAACCATCACTAATTTAACTCAATTCAATTCAATTGTATTCTGGTCATCATATATTGACATTACATTGTGTGATACACATATGCGTTTACAAGCGTTATAATATACTAGCGTGTACATATTAACAATATAGTAATGAATGTAATACGTGTTACCTTCATAGATTGATGGTACGTGTAATAATAATGATTTCTTCTATGTTGTTAAGTTAGTGGGTTTATGTTGTTAATGCTGCTTAGCCTCGAGATGACTTAAACAGGAATAAAACCTTTCCGACGAAATTCGATAGGTTACTAGTGTTGTTTTTTTTTCATTTCGGGAATTAAATAATTGCAGTATCTTATGTGAGTTTGGTCTTCGAAAACAATAAGGGCGAATATATCTCAGGCTCATCTAGTGAATGTTTGGGCAAGACGCATATGCTCTCCCAGTAGCAACCCGGGTGAGCTTCAAAGAAATTATATTTATTTTACACGCCCGTTTTGAAAAAGGATGTATTATGTTATTGGTCGGATTAGTAAGTCTAAACTAAATGGAATGAAATTTGGTATGTGGGTTTACTAGCAAACAAATACAGTTAAAGTTCGAATTCGAGTTTCGCCCGCCATTTTCGCCTGATTTATAGCTCTTTTCGTTTACGTTATTGCAAAGTGCCATGGCGTACATTACGTTAACCATCCGGTTTGGGCAATTTACATATCATTGTCGGTGTTTCGTCAAATTTAACTCGCAATAACGGTAGTTATAGTAACAACGGTAGTCACAGTTACGGATGAACTTATGCGGCACAAGGGTTTGGAATTAATATAATACACAACTTGCATCATAATCCAAATTATTTTATCGAACTCATAGCGGTCTAGTCCGGTTGTAACTAGCAGTCCTATTGGCTACAATGCCACATTCAAATCGCCATGTCCCCGTCACCCTTGACAGCGGGTATACATTTACGAGAACGGGTGCGAAACATCGGGCGTATATGAGCACGTTAAACACCGGGAGGGGGTGACATGAGCACCTTAAACATTTGAGGTACTTGTATGACCCTTGAGCTGGCTGTTTCCACCAATCCTGACGCTGCTCACACCCCGAGTTTGACGCCACAAGACGCCGGATCCTTACATCGGCTAATGCATTATTCTTATTGGTGTGAATTAATCGGATAATCTATGCGAAACACACTTTAATTAATGAAACAATGCTATTGTTGTGGGGACAAAATCGTCATCGTGGGGTACAATTCCTGGATGACTCTTTCCTTTTTGAAACACTCGGCTCCGCCTCGGGGTTTAAAATCTACATCCAAGTATTAAATATCCATGTACCCATGTTTCTGAAGATAACTAATAATATTAATGAAACAATTATTATTAAGGGTAAGTTCACTCCTGACCAATTTGCTTTTCGCGGCAATGTGCTAGTATATGAACACTACTCTGCGGATAATGCCAGTCATATATCTGTTTTGTAAATAGACATTAATGTATGCGTGTACAGCCAATATCATCTCTCCAAATGTTACATTTGATTTCTTCACAGGAGAAAATAGACCGAAATAAAATCCAAGCAGCTGCATATGATAACAGCACGGATGATAAGGTGAGTGACACCATAATATGATGATGTGATATGTTTGCTAATGTTATGTAAGATCTCAAAGAACAAACTATGACAATGAATGCTATTTATGCATAATACTAATAAAATAACAGCTGGTTAGCGGTGAATCGTTAAATATAATTTAGAATGTAATTCCAGGAACCATTATCTCTCCATATTAAAGTATATAAAAATAGGTGGAATTTCAGTAGTAAATAGATGGGCCAGCTGTGACTCTTTGTCTGTATTGCACATGTATGATCAATTTATTACTACAATGGAAATTTAAATAATTAAGCCTATTATTTAGTCTGTGTTTCAATGTGAGCCGTAATGAATTATCAGACCCCTCAGCGCAGGTCCGTTGTCTCCTTACCTGATCAATCAGTATGACTTAACGTTGAGATGAAGCTAGCTTACATTACTTCCATTTTTCCCCCAGATATTTGGGATTCTTTTCCACGGACACTCATAGAGAAGTTGCGATGATTTTTAGCTCCGGTCACTGCTTTGTATATTGAATAAAGGCCATCAGGTCTAAGAGTTCTTACTTAGTGAAAAGGAAACCCGGGAGTATCACATATGAAATTGTATTGGGGGTCGACGTTGGCCGACATTCCAATCACGACTGTCATATTCAATTTAACAACTATAGGGAATAAATACTGTTCACGACACTATACGAATTCATATGAGGTTTCCGTGCGTGTATTTCGTCGTTATATTCTTTAACAATTTTATAATTTCACCCATACAGAGCCCCAGACAAACAAGAGCAGACGACACTCGTATATATGCTTCTATATATGTGTGGGGCTCCCTGCAGGGTAATCGATGTTTTTTATTTTATGTCCTAAAAATTGTCAGAAACATTTATTTAAAAAAAATGATAAAAATTTGTTAGGCCAATGCATTCTCTTATATATGGGAGGCGACATATGGTCGACTCGCATATATAGGAGAATGCATTGGCACAGGGTAAACAAAATCCCGACTTACGACTGGATTTGATATGGCGGGTCACATATTGGGTTTTCGTGCGAGTATTTCGTTGTTACATGCACGGCTGGCTATTCCTAATTTTCCTGGATTCCTAATTACGTACTACATCCAGTGGTACACTTTAGATGCAGTACCATCCTGGTGATGTCTACTAATTGCATACCATATTCAGTGGCACATAAAAATACAGTGCCATCATGGTGATATCCGATTCCATGCCGCTGACATACATATAATTTTACCTCTTTCATTTTCTTCAATTCTGACTGGAACATTTCCTCACAACATCGTCGTTACTTGCTGTTTTTTTTTTCTGCAGTGGCACAATCAATGTCGTAGAAATTGGGGAAGGGTTTACATTCGCGCGAACCGTTGGTCCCCGAGTGTTTATGGTGTGTCCTCGACACAAATCCTTTCTCGCTGATTGAAATAGTTCGTTTTAAAGTAAAAACGAATTGCTACGTAACATTTGTTGATAAAACAATGCCAAACCATAATTGATCTCGAAAGTACTGCCAAAAATACCACGACTGAGGTGATAACTGGTTCAACATCTAATAAATTAAATTTAGGGTTTATAGCCTACTGCGAATTGGCTAAATTGATATTCAATTTCGAATGTGTAATTTCAAGTTCGCGGATTTACATAAAACTCATATAGCACCTAATTTGTATTTTCCAATTCGGAAATGTGTCGGTTCCATTGTGTTTATGCTCAAGTCGGTCTTAACTTGAGTGGCCCTTTTATCGCGCCTTTTCTTCGTAGGCAAAATCGGTTAATAAAATGTCGCCCAATCGTTGGAACTTGATACAAAACGGAATGAAACATATTTCATAAAATTCTTTCTAATATGTTGGAATTCATGTTCCGGGCGTAGTTATGAACAATCAACGGCTTTTTGTTGCATTTGTGGGCACATACATTTGTATGTGGCCGAACAAGTTGCATTGTACTTTGTAGACTTTTCAGCCTGTTACAATTGTATAGGCCCATATGGGCAACAAAAAGACGTTGATTGCATAATCATGCAGATTCTTGCATTTGTAATTCGTCACGTTATGAGTATAAAGATTTGTCTTTAGTTGTGTCAAACATAATTTTATGTTTTTTATCAGGATGAGGACGAATCATCTACTACCATTTGGTACGATTTCACAAATGCCAACGTGGAGGAGCGTAACTTCCTTGGCGACGATATGAAGGCTGTGTGTGCTGGTAATGACTTGTTTTGGGCCATCAAATCGAACAAACCAGGTAAATATCTAAGAATTGTTTGTAAGATCGATGGACTCATTGTGTGTTGACCAGCAGAGTATCTACACATTACGTCGATCTAAAAGTTTGGACTGTATGCAATAGTATATATAGTAAATTCAGGTGTGTGAAGTTAGTTACCCCATTGGTAAGACAATCGCATATTCAATACATGCTCCCTCTCCCGATTTTGGTCTCAGTTTCCTCGGTTTCCCCATTTTCCTACTATCGAGTTGTGTGTTAGCTCATGAGTTCTGTAGCAGATAATCAACGAGTTGTGTAGTAAACAAATAAGCTAGCTAACGAGTTATGTGGTAGAAAATCGTCGAGTATAGTAGTAACATTTTCTTTTCTTTTCGAAGACCTGTTTGAACTTTATGCAATATTATATAATAAATTCAGGTGTGTGAAGTTAGTTTCCCCAGTTTTCCGACCATCGCTTGACTCAAACATTGATTTTATTTTTTGTTTGCAAGAAGGGAGTTCTTGTTACCCAATACGTGCTTCCTCTCTCAAATTTGGTCTCAATTTCGTCGGTCTCCCCATTTGTCAGACAATCGCTGGACATCGTCTCGAAGACAGCGATGTAACGAGTGGTTTAGTTATTGATCAGTTGTGTGGTAGCACAAGAGTTTTGTAGTAACAATCGCCGAGTTATGAGGTAGCTCACGAATTGTGTGGTAACTTCAACGAGTTATGTAACAATTTGAGGTATTTTCTGCCTGACACTCGATATTCCCCCATTTCGTACAACAAACTTAAAATCGATATTTGGTTCGTTGCGAAGTCCAGGGATCGTCTGAAAATGGGGAAACCGATGAAACAGACCAAATTCGAGAGAGGGAGCACGTATTTCGTAAAGAGAACATTTTTCGCGCAAAAAGCTCAAAATCGTGTACTATTACTCGTCATATATCGGTATTGACTTTGGTCGTTGATTGCGTCATTATGTAATATATACTTAAACAATATGACGTTTTACATCTGAACAATTTACATATTAGCAGGTCAGCGTTGTTCGCTCCAGTCTCAACAATCGACAACTTTTTAGCTCGCATTCGTGTAGCGTTGTCGTTTCTTTCGCTGCACTGTATAAGTCTATTCCGGGACAATTATCTGGCATTGTATCTGGCTTTCTCGGACGCATTGTGTAGACTGTGAGTCTGCCCGTGTATACGTGTAACTCTCTGAATGACTACCCGACCGACTGTCTGACTGTTAAATCGCAAGCTATTATATACGTATGTTAGTCGTGTTCACATAGAAATGTCATCCATTAGCCGTGAAGGTTCGTGACTGGATGTTACTATTTTGTACATAGAACGTTCATCACTATACTGTAGTGTTCGTGTGATGGACAGCAGGCATTAACCTGTCTTGTCATGTCTGTAATAGCACACGCATTATATCTGTTCAAATTCGTTAGAGCTGTTCATCAAACTCATACATTCTTCATGTTGATACATGAAACTGGCACCACAGTATCGTCACAATCGATTTTGGGTCGAAGTTCAGCAATGGTCTGTGAAATGGGGAACCCGATACAAATGGGACCATATTCAAGTGAGGAGCAAGTCCTTTAATATTTGTTATATTTTTGTATGCAAAACATATTTTATTGAAAAAAACAACAAAGCAATCAAGGGATTTAAACACACGTATTACAACTTACAAATGGTCTCTCCGCATATTTTTGTTCACACAAACTAACATAAGATACAGTTGGACAGTTCATACACAAACATGATAATTCATATGGTATAACATCGTTACACTGATATCAGTATATGGGATAATCTTGAGTAAATTCATAAATGACCATAATGATGGTTATTTCAATGTATTTGGTGAGTCCGTGTACATTTGAAATTCGAAGCACACATTTGAAGTTATATATGATTGAACAGCCTGCATTAGGTTCCTGTGTTGTGTAACATTCAGAATCGTCTCTGTAATATTTGTTCCCGAGACAGTCGTCCCCGAGGAGAAAAAGATCAAATTGTTTTAACGATCCAAAATGTGCGCTGAGAACATGATGGGGCCGCCGCTGAATAAAGCACAAATAGCCCGAGCCCCCCCCCCCCCCCCCGACGTTACATGAAAGACCCCGAAAGGAGCCTGTTTCAGCTAACAGTAGATAACACTATTGGTATAGTAAACACAGATAGCCTATATCTGAAACATTGCTATGACTCTGATAAGTTTTGCAGATATACAAGCATGAAGATCGGTAGTGAGTTCATGTGGAGGTTTTCATTTCGGATATATTTGATCCACATCTTCAAAAATAAGGTAGACAAAATTTGGAGATTCAGTAGTCCTATATGTTTGATATTTATTCCCGTTACAGTGATGTCCCAGGAGAAAAAGATCAGAAAGAAGAGGTGGTTCATAAGACTGAGGCGCATATGGAACTGGGTAAAACGCCATGTTCGCGTAAGATTTAGTTTTAGATGGATGAGAGTCCGTTGAAGATAGAAAACATTAAATACATGATGTTATTAACTTTCTCCGCTATGCTTGTTGTTCTACATTGATGTACATGTGCATTTACCGGCAACCATGTTATATAAGGACATGTCAATGTTAACAATAAAGACTCATTACTAATCCACGAAATCACCCCTAGTCAACTGGTCATGTTGTATTGTTATGATAATGGTGGGCCCTGCTGTATTGTTATACCGGTGAGTCCTGATGTGTTGTTATGATACTGGTGAGCCCTGCTGTGTTGTCGTGGTGCTGGTGGGCCCTGATGTGTTGCTAAAATGGTGCCGTCTGGTCGTACGCTAATCAAATATCGCGCCAAGTGTTGACCCTTCGATAAGGTCATGTATAATGTGCTCCCTTCGTCGTACCTAGACAAGAATAGGGACCTGGTTGTTAGTGAAGCCCCTGTAAAATGACATTACCCAACATCTGGGGTAATCATGGTCCATTATGTTAGGGGGTAAACCGGAGCGCTATATACACGTAAGCACCATTATTACATCTAGGAAAGCCAATAAGTGTATCAAACATTCAAAAACATAAATTGCGAGATATTTTAATACTGTTTAATACTAATTACTTCAAATCGACTATATTCAAGGTGGTTATTCGCGTCGTTTTGCAAACACCATTATTACTTTTTTTATCTGTTGGCCAGGGGTGGTAATGTACAAAATTATCATGTATTTTGTTTTAGTTTTACTAATTTTCTGTTTAAGATGTCATATCTCTTCCAGGCATCATTTCCAACACCAAAAAAAACACATTTGTATGGACCTCCTTCTAAATTCAAGTTTCAACTGATATTACACGCAATAGAACCACATCTTTACACATTTCACTTGGATGTGTTTTATAAAATATAATTATAATACAAATGCTATAATGTTCTAAAAATAGCCACATTTTCTGTTCTGATAATTATTTGCTGTGACAGACTCACCTGTTGCCTTTTCTCTCTGACCCACCTCAAATATATACCGAAAATCCAGGGAAGAGATACACCATCTTTAATAGTCGATAACCCTTTCATGGGGATTCATGACGGGAGCTGCGCTGGGTCAGCATTAAAGATCATGTGCCAGTGCATTATATTATACATGCGAGTCTCACATGGGGAGCCTCGCATATATAAAATCAAGTTTAAGGTGAATGTTGCTAGGCCAATGTATTCTCTTATATATGAGAGGCTCCTTGTGGTAGACGGTCATATACAAGACAATACAATGGCACAGCGTATTCGCAAAATTTAAGGAAGCTCGAGTCATGGAAGGGTTAATTGGACTTTTTTGATGATATGTATGATATTGATTTTTTATTGTATTCAGAGGAAGAATAAATGCTATTGCTCAGCTTATAAATTCTTCACATTATATTCTTACCACGGACATGGAGGGTCGGGTATTCATTGCTCGGCTTATAAACTCTCCACATTATATTCTCACCACGGACATGGAGGGTCTGGTGTTCATTGCTCAGCTTATACAATTTCAACATTATATTCTCACCACGGACATGGAGGGTCGGGTATTCATTGCTCAGCTTATGAAATCTCCACATTATATTCTTACCACGGACATGGAGGGTCGGGTATTCATTGCTCAGCGTTTAAAATCTCCACATTATATTCTTACCACGGACATAGAGGGTCTGGTATTCATTGTTCGGCTTATAGAACATCGAGAGTATATTATTACCACGGACACGGGTGGTCTGGTATTCATCGCACAGCTTATAAAATCTCCACATTATATTCTTACCACGGACATGGAGGATCGGGTATTCATTGCCCCGCTTATAACATCTCCACGTTATATTCTTATCACGGACATGGAGGGTAGGGAATTCGTGAAACTCTGTCAGGCTGGGAAATCAGCGCACCAAAAGCCTATATATTGTACGATTTAAAACGCTCCTGTTTCTGACATTTTCTTCTGAATGGTCTTATTCGGTCAGGTGATAACAACGATTTATTCATTGTGTACATTTGATAACTGGACAACATATCCTCGCGGATATATGAACATAATCGACCAATAATATGAAATAGGTACGAAATGTGATTGGTTGAGTCTGAACTAATCAGATAATGGACTCTTCTGACCCTTTATTTCGTTTTATGGCGCGGCCACAGTGTAAACGCCTGTTAAAGGGCGTTCATCTGAAAAGTCGTAAAGCTGGCTTATTTGTGACGTTGTCCGCACATAATCTGCTTACAATCGCCTGATAATATGAATACAATGTTCTCATTTTCAGTATATTATCGACTCAAAATGAGGCCATTCTAATCAGTTTATCTATAAAAAAACAAGTTCTGTTATAAGCAGATAATATGCTGATTTTCGGGAGAACATGTTGAACCGGAAGTGGAATCGGAATAGGAATATCATTTTCGTATTCAGTTCAGGCCAACTACGTGTATAGGAAAATACACTGATTTATCTCCCCTGAATATTTTCATCTGTGATTGCAAGACAATAGTTTGAAATTGCTTCGATAACTTTTTTCGATTTAAAATATTAAAGTTATACCATAGATCTCTCACGTTGACATAGCTTATTTACTGACATTCGCTCTGTCATTGTCTAATTTTGGTTTGGAAATGATCAATACTATTAAAATGAATGGGGAAAATAGGGAGTTTGTAGTAAACCAAGGGGTTAAAACTCATTGATAAATTTACAAATATATTCAATATGACAAAAAAACAAATTTGTTTACAGCTTCCAAGTCTGTGTAAACTGTGTATTGCTACAGTAAAGGTACATGGCTCATTCGAGCTTCCAAAGTTTGCCTACGTAATTTGGAAGGAGGTATAAGATGGATTGACAAATACACGAACTTTTGATATATCGGCATCATTTGCTCTGAACAATGCTTGCCATAGTTACAGCCATTTTCCAGCTGTTTTTAATTTGTCGGACAGAATGAAACAAACGCTCTGTATATATATCATATCAGGAGTAGGTTAACACGGGGAGTTATTTTCTGTCCCATGCTGTGCATATTGCTGTTGTTTGTTAGGAACCCAAACAGTGTGTTATAGTGTATGTCTTTTTGGGACATACCATGCCCGCAGAAAGGTATTTCAATTATACCTATCGCTATAACAGGAAACAGTTCAAAAGCGAATATCGGTAGCTTTATTTTGGAGCGCAAACCGTCATGTGGCTTTCATATGTCGTGTATTATAGTTTGGCAGCTTGTGTTGGTGCGCATAAGTAAATAGCAACAAATTTGTTTCCGCGGTGTTTAGCGATAATGAAACCAGTTTCGCGGTATCGATACGCCTTATATTGGCCAGCGCAACACAGCTTAAAATATGGCTTTGACGACATCACTCCTCTATGCATTGAGTCCAGTTTATGGGATAATGGATGGCTATTGTCGAGATCGTACCTTATTTTATAAACAACTCTCATTATCCACATTAATAAGGGATGTATCAAATCGGATTGCGATGAGAAGTTGTATAACTTCAAATTTCAGGCTTGTCGTTTCACGAATAGGCATTGACTATTCAACTGTTAACATTTCTCGAATTTAATTCCTTTCCCGGGTGGCATGTTGTCGCACCATTCTCGATAAAACTTAAACTGATATAGTAATTTACGTGTAAATATCGTCATTCGATATTCAGTATTACCCGTGATATCAATCTACAAGATCGCCAAATCTCCTATAATGCATACCGGTCACAACAATCCGCCATTCAATTTATACTTCTCCGCACAATCCTTAATATGCCGCACAAATAATTAATACAAATGCCGAAATGTCGAAAGGGCAAAACTCCCGAGAATATTCGCAATTTTATCGAAGTAGCACACTGTCGGTATGCTGTGTTCTGTAAACGGTCGGAAAAGCAATGGGGTACTGCCCAATAAGGTGATAATGTGTTAAGACGTCACGCCACCAGTGCAGCCAATGAGCGAGTGGATAGGACCGAACACATGGTACAACTCAGGCGTCTTGACCCAATTTCGGGTTAATCCATTCTGATCATTGATGGCCATGTTTTAAGAGGGAGGTAAAGTGGCAACATTAGAATCGGGAATTCAGTGGTAATTTTTGTGAAAAGATTGATCAAACCTTACAAAGCGCAGATGACCATATCATACTTTTTTTGGAAAGTGTGAAGACTTATCTAATGACAACATGAAGCGGAATTTTGATTTTCATCCCAGGTTGAATATTATTGGAAATTATTAAAAAGTAGGTCACCATTGTTTATCATTGTTTATAATATTTCCATCAAATGTCACAAAACAAAACATGAAATTAGAAATCTGCGTTGCGTTGTCAATAGCTATATGCTCAGACGTTCCAAGTATTATTCTACACTTCGTACGTATTGAGTAATCTTATCTTGAAAATTAACACTGAATTCCCCATTTAAATGTTGCCACTTTACCTCCCTCTTAATGACGATAATAACTTCAAACTGAACATTATTTCAGCGAATGGAACGATCTCGGCCCGCGAACTCGATCGATCCATTCCTTGAAACAGTTCACAGTTTTCAGCCATTATCATATACATAATGTAGGCTGGGCAAGATGTATATCCCAGTTGCTGGTCCTGATGGTAATTTGACGAGTCACTGTGTGGAATTATGTCGTCCTATTCATATCAATAGGACTCGGTAGAGTTGGGAATTTACGAAGGTATAGATCATAACAATGTTAAAAGGGCATGGCTCATTCGAACCCGGTCCTACTAAAACCCGACCGCACCCGAACGCACACGACCGCAACCGTCCGTCCCCGATCGCATCTCCCTCAGGGGTCCGATCGAGATACTATCGTACATAATAGACCTGTGTGTACCAAATTTCCAATCCCCAAGTCGATAGCTCGAGCTGCAACGGCACTCTTAACCCATAACTTGCGACCGGTTCCGCCATGTACGCAGTGTCCAAAAAGGCACCGGCTGCACAGACCCTCAGGCTTCCTGCATCCATATGCGATGGGCAAGTCGCTAGCTGTAGCGGAAGTGAATATATTAACCCATGGGCCGCTGTCAAATTCGCTATGCAATTAACACCCGCCGACCTCACGACCACAAGGGGACCGAGCGAGATGGGGCATGCATTATTATGCAGAATAGACTTGTAGGTATCAAAGTTCCAATCCCCGAGAGGATAGGTCTAGCGGAAACGCCAGGTACGTCAAATCTAAAAAGTGACCGACCGCACCTCCCCAAGCTGCCTGGCCACGGAAAGGGACATCCTACCAAACATCGAATACCATTCTGCGTTCATGGGCGAACGTGCAAGCCGATAGCTGTAACGGAAGTGAATATATTAACCCGTACGCTGCTGTCGATTTAGCTATGAATGTTCGCAAAACATTCGAAAATAACACCCGCCGAGCACACGTCCACAATGGGACCGAGCAAGATGGGGCATGTAGTATTGTGCAGAATGGACCTGTAGGTACCAAAGTTCAATCCACAAGTCGATAGCTCGAGCGGAAACGGCATGTTTAACACCTAACTTGCGGCCGGTTCCATCAGGTACGTAAAATCTAAAAAAAAAAAAAAAAGCACCCACACCACCTCACCAAACTGCCTGACCACGGAAGGGGACACCATATCATTCAGCGAATATCATTCTGCATACATGGGCGATCGGGCAAATCGCTAGATGTAGCGGTAGTGAATATACTCACCCATACGCTGCTGTCGAATTCGCCATGGATGTATGCAAAAACGCCGAAAATAACACCCTCCGACTACACGATCACCAGGGGACCGAGCGAGATGGGCATGCGTCATTGAAAAGAATAGATGTAGGTACCAAAGTTCAAATCCCCAAGCTCGAGCGTAATAACTATAACCACTATCAGTAGATACATGGCGTCGGTTATAATAATTATTATTATCCATCCCTTAACTAACACCATTTCCGATTGGGCAAAAGCCGCCACGTGATAGTCCTGAAAAAAGTCATATTGGACTCCCGAAAGTCATATTGGACTCCCGACTGTACAACATGACTTCTCATATTGGACTCCGTGACGTCACGAATTAACTCTATTGCGAAATGTATCGGTGAAATTGTGATGCGCGCGCAACATTGATGGATTTTTCACTTCCGCATTGAGTTTTGTTCTCACTTCCGTGTTTACTTTTCCAAATCATGCTTTCTGATGATCAATATACGGTACAGGCTTTTATAAAGAATTAAGTGCCGACAAATACCAAAAATAACGACTAAAGTTTTATTTCCAAAATTTGGATAAACATACAGATGGATAATAAAAATGTCATTATACAATGTTGTGTACTGTATGAGTCTTTCTTGTACTCGTCCAGGTTGCGGTGAAAAGTCATATTGGGATCGACACTGGCGTGTCTCGTCCAATATGACTTTTCACCACAACCTGGACTGGTACAAGAAAAACACATACGGTACACAACATTGTATAATAACTTTATAATATATCATTACCACTGTTATCAACGTTTATATTTCTGTATGCCATGCCATATGACACTTTTCAACAAACTATATAAATGAGACTCTATTGTCGGAAAGTTTTCGTGTAAAATGTGCGAGGGTGGTGAAACCATATGTGGGAAGGGATCCAGTGTCCGGAGGGAACATACAGAAATATAAATAAACGACGATATTGGTTAATATATAATACGTTGATAACAGTGATAATGATATATTATTTATTATAACCCATGTCATGCAATGCCATGCATGTACTGATATAGTGTTTATAGAGACGGAACCGGTCGCAGTTAGGGGTTAACAGTGTCGTTTCCTTTCGAGAAAACTCGACAGCAGTGTATGTGTTAATATATTCACTTCCGCTACAGCTAGCTACGTGTCCTATCGCACATGGATGCAGACGGGTATTGATTGCATGATATGCTGTCTTTTTCTGTGGTCAGGTAGCTTGTGGAGGTGTGGCCTGCGGTTTTGTTTTGTTTTGAGTACCTGACGGAACCGACCGCAGGTTAGGGGTTAACAGTGCCGTTTCCGTTCGAGCTATATACTTGGGGATTTAAACTGTGTACATACAGGTCTATTATACACGATAAAGCATGCCCCATCTCGCTCGATCCCCTGGTGGCGGTGCGGTCGGGTGTGGTCGGGTGCGGTAGGCTTTTATTGTGACCATTCGAACCTCCAAATAATTTTCTACGTAATTTGGAGCGACGGATACGATAGGTCGATAAATAAACGTACGTTTGATATACCGGATTCATATGCTCTGAAAAACCCTTGCCAAAGTCACAGTCATTTTTCAGCCGTTTTTCGCCAGCAGTCAGAAACTCGCTCTTGTTATCAGGAATAAACCACCACTGAACGCTCTTTTCTGTTCCATGTCGTGCAAATGGTTGGTTTGTGTTTGGGACCCAAACATCGTATTCACAGTTGTATTTTGCATTACTTCAATGCGTCTTTGTGGGTTACATAATGCTTGTAGATAGGTAGTTTATATATGCATCGACCTATTGCGATACTGAGACAAATTAAACAGCAAATAAAATTGTGTGTATTTTGAAGCGTAAACCATCATGTGGCTTTAACCCTTTACCCAACAAACCGGCCAAAAACGGCCAAAAATGCCCAAATAAAGCTTCAACAGCCTAAAATATCTTCGGTCTGTCTCAATAGAACCATACAAATATGGATATCATTGGAACCGGTTCATTGACCACATTGTGATAGTTACAGTTATGCCCTGTGCCAATGCATTCTCTTATATATGCGAGTCGACCATAGGTCGCCTCGCATATATAAGAGAATGCATTGGCCTAAAAAAAATCTTTTTTTAACACTTTTTACCATTTTTTCCTACATTCTTTAACAATTTTATAATTTTTAATGTGTTAAGCCAATGCATTCTCTTATATATGCGAGGCGACCTATGGTCGACTCGCATATATAAGAGAATGCATTGGCACAGGGCCGTTCTGTTGGGTAAAGGGTTAATATATGCATGGCGGAATTTGTGGCCAGCGAATTAGGAGATCGTGATATGGTGCCTTTTGTAGCGGACGAAGCGTTAAAAGTGTCACAAAAGGACTGTTCCAAGAACTGAACAAACAACTCAAAAATTAAAACTGGTACCCACTGTGTATCTATTAAAATTAGTCGAAACTCACGGTCAATTAATTCTCAATACCGAATCCAGGAAGCTGCCTCTCTGCGAAGATGACGTTCCACGAAATGACACGTGACATATATGGTATGAATAGCTGATCACGGCAGGTGTCCCACCAAATCCGGTCTGGAGTGTAAATAAAGCCACATGGAAGTTTGCGCTCCAAAACACACATAATTTTATTCGCTTTTGAATTTTTCTTGTTATCGAAATCGGTCGATAAATATCTTATAGGTAAACAACTAGGTATAGGTAAACATTGCAGTAATGACAAATACAAGCGTGAATACGGTGTTTATGTCCCAAACACAAAACAGCCATTTGCACGACATGGAACAGAGCGTTCCGTGGTAGTCTATTCCCGATATGGTAGCAATAAAGAGCGTTTGCCTGACCAATGGCAAAACGTTGAAAACTGCTGAAAAATGGCTGTGGCAAGTGTTTATCAGAGCATATGCAGTCGGTATATCGATAGTTCGTTTATTTATCGACCTATCTTCAAATTACGCAGACATATTTTTCGAGGTTCGAATGAGCCATGCCCGTTTAATCATAATCACCCAACAAATTAAGTCCTAAGTTAATCTTAGCTGGTTGGAATACTATGAACATAGCTTTATAAGATTATGATGTGTGGTTTAGCTGTGGTTCGTTGGTTACTCTTGTGCATGAAACCCGCACATTACCAGCTTAGAATAGAACTCGAATAGAACTCGATAATGTGCTGAAAATAAGAACGTTTTAGTTACATTATCGGCACATAATGAGGCGATTGTAAGCAGATTATGTGCGGACAATGACACAAGTAAGCCAACTCACGATTTGTCAGGTGTACGCCCTTTAACATGTGTTTTCACTTTGGCCCGCGCCATAAAAATAAATAACGGGTATGAGACTATGAGTCCGTCACCTACTTATTTTTTATTCAGATAATCACATAATGTACATATTTCAAATTATAGGTCGATTATGTGCGTATTTGTGTAAGGATATGTTGCATGGTCAAACTAGAATGTAGATGCATCCATAATTGTGCAGCAGCAATGGGTGTAGTTAAATAATAGTTTCTATATATTTCACCATAACAGCAGTGGTCCCTCGTGGGGGGGGGGGGGGGGCGTGGTACATATATATACGCGATCGGCTCTCTGCTCTATTTAATATATTACATGATTTTGATTACTTAATTGAATCACACGTTAGCCTATATGCGTACGGAGCATTTTTCGCAGGTTTCCAAAGCCCTGAGATAATCTTTGATTGATTGAGACTCGAATAGTCTAAAAACAGTATAACGATCTAGGCGTTAACATAGATGACGAGTTAACATGGGACATTTACATCGAACATGTACGTACCAGAGCTTAGGTCAAATTATCCCAACTTCGAAGACTTAAGTGTCTATCCTTTGAACCGCAAAACTATTGAAATCATATATTGATCACCAATACAGATGCCCAGCGAGTAGAGACTGGGCAGGAGCACCCGATAAGTTACAAAAACAACCCAATGATGTAGAATAATTATGTAGAAGCGCGCATAATATGTGCATGTACACACCCCTGGGCAGGAGCACCCGACAAGTCATAAAAACAACCCAATGATGTAGAACAATTATGTAACAGCGCGCATAATATGTGTGCATGTACACACCCCTGGGCAGGAGCACCCGATAAGTTACCCAAACAACCCAATGATGTAGAATAATTATGTAGCAGCCCGCATAATATGTGCATGTACACAACCCTGGACAGGAGCACCCGACAAGTTATAAAAACAACCCAATGATGTAGAACAATTATGTAGCAGCGCGCATAATATGTGTGCATGTACACACCCCTGGGCAGGAGCACCCGACAAGTCATAAAAACAACCCAATGATGTAGAACAATTATGTAGCAGCGCGCATAATATGTGTACATGTACACACCCCTGGGCAGGAGCACCCGACAAGTCATAAAAACAACCCAATGATGTAGAACAATTATGTAACAGCGCGCATAATATGTGTGCATGTACACACCCCTGGGCAGGAGCACCCGACAAGTCGTAAAAACAACCCAATGATGTAGAACAATTATGTAACAGCGCGCATAATATGTGTGCATGTACACACCCATGGGCAGGAGCACCCGACAAGTCATAAAAACAGCCCAATGATGTAGAACAATTATGTAGCAGCGCGCATAATATGTGCATGTACACACCCCTGGGCAAGAGCACCGGACAAGTCATAAAAACAACCCAATGATGTAGAACAATTATGTAGCAGCGCGCATAATATGTGTGCATGTACACACCCCTGGGCAGGAGCACCCGACAAGTCATAAAAACAACCCAATGATGTAGAACAATTATGTAGCAGCGCGCATGATATGTGCATGTACACACCCCTGGGCAGGAGCACCCGATAAGTTCCAAAAACAACCCAATGATGTAGAACAATTATGTAGCAGCGCGCATGATATGTGTGCATGTACACACCCCTGTGCAAGAGCACCCGACAAGTCATAAAAACAACCCAATGATGTAGAACAATTATGTAGCAGCGCGCATGATATGTGTGCATGTAGACACCCCTGGGCAGGAGCACCCGACAAGTCATAAAAACAACCCAATGATGTAGAACAATTATGTAGCAGCGCGCATGATATGTGTGCATGTACACACCCCTGGGCAGGAGCACCCGACAAGTCATAAAAACAACCCAATGATGTAGAACAATTATGTAGCAGCGCGCATGACATGTGCATGTACACACCCCTGGGCAGGAGCACCCGACAAGTCATAACAACAACCCAATGATGTATAGAACAATTATGTAGCAGCCCGCATGACATGTGCATGTACACACCCCTGGGCAGGAGCACCCGACAAGTCATAAAAACAACCCACTGATGTAGAACATTTATGTATCAGTGCGCATAATATGTGTGCATGTACACACCCCTTGGCAGGAGCACCCGACTAGTCATAAAAACAACCCAATGATGTAGAACAATTATGTAGCAGCGCGCATGATATGTGTGCATGTACACACCCCTGGGAAGGAGCACCCGATAAGTTACCCAAACAACCCAATGATGTATAGAACAATTATGTAGCAGCGCGCATGACATGTGTATGTACACACCCCTGGGCAGGAGCACCCGATAAGTTACCCAAACAACCCAATGATGTAGAATAATTATGTAGCAGCGCGCATGACATGTGCATGTACACACCCCTGGGCAGGAGCACCCGATAAGTTACCCAAACAACCCACTGATGTAGAACAATTATGTATCAGTGCGCATAATATGTGTGCATGTACACACCCCTTGGCAGGAGCATTCGACAAGTCATAAAAACAACCCAATGATGTAGAACAATTATGTAGCAGCGCGCATGATATGTGTGCATGTACACACCCCTGGGAAGGAGCACCCGATAAGTTACCCAAACAACCCAATGATGTATAGAACAATTATGTAGCAGCGCGCATGACATGTGCATGTACACACCCCTGGGCAGGAGCACCCGATAAGTTACCCAAACAACCCAATGATGTAGAATAATTATGTAGCAGCGCGCATGATATGTGCCTGTACACACCCCTGGACAGGAGCACCCGATAAGTTACCCATAAGATAAGAACACCGCGAAAAAGAAAAAAAACAAAAACATAACCATACTTTGTGTTAACATAAATTCGTCCTAACAACCTCATAGCAATTCAACAGGACCCAGCAGCATCATAGCACATTAGCATGACTACTTGGTAATGGGTGGTACCTCATAAACGACTACTAACCGTAATTATTTTGGAAACACAATTCAAGAGACGTTGACGTGTTCACAACATTGTCAGTCACAATTTTTAGGACATAACATAAAATACATCCATTACCCTGCAGGGAGCCCCACCCATATATAGAAGCATATAGAAGAGTGTCGTCTGCTCATGTTTGTCTGGGGCTCTGTATGGGTGAAATTATAAAATTGTTAAATAATACAAGAACAAATTATTAAAATTATAAATAATTGTTAGGCCAATGCATTCTCTTATATATGCGAGGCGACCTATGGTCGACTCGCATATATAAGAGAATGCATTGGCACAGGGTATAACAAATATTTAGTTGACTTACTCCACGAATGTTCAGCGGCCACGATACTATAGATTTGCAGCACACTTTGTACATTTTAGACCAAATTCCAATTAGATTATGATGTGAATGAAGTAGCTTGTTATCAGATAATGGTCTTAATTAACATTTCAAATTCAAAAGAATAGATATGTGGACAGTGACTAGATAATGCCTCCCAGTATGTAGTTGAATGCCACCTACATTAGATCCCAAGAAATCGCATATTAAATAAATCACTTGTTTATAATATATACTCACTAACATTTTGTTTTAGATCTGCACTACGCGATTGGGACTATGCGGACATGTTCTTAGCTGTACAGTAATTCATCTTTGGCTAACAGCTTCATATGTATGTGTAAGCCAGCGAACGACCTCGACAGATACGACTTTAAACAAATACAAGCTCACAATTGCCTGTAGGGAGGGGTGGCCGGTTATACAGTAATGCCCATAGTAATCGACTCCTTAAACACAGCAGAATCATGGGTAACTTTTCAGGATTTAGTCGGAAATATGGCTTGTTGCCATTTATAGGAAAGCTCTTCCCGAGAGCTTTCCGATGAATGGCAACAAGCCATATTTCCGACTAAATCCTGAAAAGTTACCCATAATTCTGCTGTGTTTAAGGAGTCGATTACTTTGGGCATTACTGTATGTGCACATGCTCACCTTATTTGTTGTATTTATGTTGCTTTGCCATTGCTCTGTATTTATTATTCACACAATCAGACTCCTCATAAACGTTTATAATAGTTATTGCCCAGCCTGTCCCACCTCTAATTTGGCGTATTTAAATCACACGATTATGTCCATTTTATCGTGGAGAAAATGTTTATCAATTTGTAAGAAATCGGCACTAAAATAATGTTATCATTTTTGACGCCCCTCTCCCCTTCCGTGATCCCTTGGCTCGAACGACACACATTTTGAACCACATAATTATATTCCTAATATCATGTAGATTATTATGTATAAGATTGGTGGAAATCGGCGGCAAATAACAAATAATCACCCCTTCATGCCCTGACAACAGCGTCACTTTTAGAAAATTTAGAAAACCCGAACCATTACATCCTCTTTGTAAAGTTCCTCCCCTGTAATACCCCTTAGGTGCCATCTAGGTGGTCCCCCATGAATTTCTATAGAACACAGGCTGAATGGCATTCGCAATTACATATATAGATGTAATAACACATAGGACTGAAGTACCCATAAATGAGAACAGCACTTGTCCTCCAATCTCATTGTCTATAAATTAGTTTTGTTATGTACCACGTTTTATATGAGTAGACGCATATGTAATTGTGTTTAATCTAAAACTAAACCGTCCCTTTTCGTGGACCATAAATCCGTGATTCGGTCAGAAGATATCGATTCAGATGGGCGGCTTATGTTGGGCACATATGCTATGCACTTTACCAACTGACCCACCTCTAAGTGTAACAATATTTTAGTGGAGTATTGCAATGAAGACAATATGCATACTCCAGCTGCTAGTACTGATATATGACCATTTGACGAGTATTTACCGCTTGTCAAGTGATCCTGATATTGATGCTAATATGTTATCACGTTGTTGCGTCCTGCTGAATTGCTATGATGATGTTAAGGGTCAGACGCACGTTTTGCCAAAATTTCCTGGTATTTCAAAATGTATTTTCTCTAAATCTATCAGAATCTATCAGGAATATCTTTGTGAAATTTTGTACAAGAGATTATTGTGGTACCATATATAAGAACCATTGGACATTTGGTTATTATAATCTCATTTACTTTACTTTTATGGCATGACAAATCTTTAAAATTTCACTGTGTTCAGGTACCGAGAACTACTGTAAAACAGATTTTTTTCGAAAGTGCATTTCATATATACATGATATCATATCTGAAGATCATGAGAGGAGACTTAATTTTTCTTGATTCATGAAATTAAATGATTATTTTCATTCAGAAAGACAACTACCATAAATAATTTTTTATTATTGAGAATTTTCATGCCATGTTTGTTGGTCATTGAACAATTGGGCTCAGTTGAGTTCTGGGTCATGGGTTCATAACCAAGATAAATCTGACCACCATATCTCTTGACACTGTGGCCTAATTTATGTTGATTGTTCCCTGCTTGAGTGGACAGCACCACATTTGAACATTTGTTTTCATTGGGCTGGCATATTTGTGACTGCTTTATTCTTCATTATAATACATGGGGTATGATGCTATAATATGCAATTAAAAAGCTAACTCAACATTATGATACAAATGAAGCCTCCTCTCATGGAGTCAAGACAATAAGCTATTTGATGGTTGACATGTTGTTTGAATTTATAAATATTTCTGGCATTCTCGGTACCTAAAGGGACAGAAACGAAACAAATATTTTCAACCTCTCAAATGTATTAAAATCCATTATTGTCTCTTTATAATTGCTCTGATTCTATATATAATGAAAATTATCATATGTAAAATTCAAGATTATTCACCAGATAGATCCAGAGAAATTCTTTGTTGAAAATCACTTGCCATATCTGGCTGGATTTACTGTGATTTAGGCAAAACGTGCGTCTCCCCCTTAAGGCAAACTGATGCTGTTAAGAAAGAGTACCGATATTTGTTTCTAAGTTTGCCATTTTCGCAGTGTTTGGCTAATCCAAGCAATTTTAGAAAAAGCTAGTGTCTGTACGAAACGTCCAAGAAGATATATATTTTGGAGAAAATTCATCATGACTGCGCTGGTAACTGAAAACGACTTGAATAGCGATCTTGATTATATTCAATCTACAACAACTAATACAACCAGTATTATAATATTGCGCAATATCTATGTTTTTGAATGTTTGATACACATACTGGCTTTTCCTGGATATGTTCAGATAGTCCTCACACGACGAAAATTACTTTATAATTTTTTATTTTGTTTTAACAACATCAGTTTGCCATAGCAGCATCGTAGCAAACCATCAATACCAACCAGCATCATCGTACATTAGCAGGAACAATTCGTTAGTGGTGGTATATGACGAATATAATCGGTCGACTACTACTTTTATAAATTATTTATCATAACGAGTCATGGCCGAGTGTGTGACCAAATTATTATTATATGACAACATCCTGTGTTTGGTATATTATGGGTTAATAACGCCACCCCAGGGACTCTTCACAAGGAAGATCATAGAACCTGAGAAACAGCATGAATATTAAACCCGCGATTCGTGCATCCATTTCTAAAGGCCATGCTTGATTGACTTGAATAACAAGTCCGGGTAGCTCTCTATATAAGGATGTCTTCCATCAGACCGAGATCAATCTACCCAGAATACAAACGAGAGCTTGAAGCAAAGATGACTGGCACTATGTATACCGTCGAAGGCAAGGAGCAACAAGCCACACCAACGGTGAGTGTTGTTTTATGGTTTATGGCAATTATGCCAAAGGGGATGTCAGGAATGATAACATATTGGCAAGGTCCGCAAGCACCACACCGACACACCGAGCAGGCAGATAAAAACCCGCGTGATGCATCGACTGGTAACCGGAAGGCGTGAACCCACGGCTATCTAAAAGTCAACAAAAACAGTTAGGATAGTAGAACGGTTGATTATTCATCGGTTATGTGAAGTTTTAACTATGCGATAATAGTATAAGGCATATACATGTATATATTGAGTATACAGAGAAGTTACACACCCATAGTTACACAAATATAGATAAAGGTCATCGTAGCATGCATTGGATGAGTATATATACCTGTAGTTCCCGATAAATATAGTTAAAGGTCATCGTAGTGTGCATTGGATGAGAATATATACATGTAGGTCCCGATAAATATAGTTAAAGGTCATCGTAGTATATTAGATGTATGGATATTGTTTGCAAATTCCCAAATATATGTTTATGACGTATATTACCACATTTCCATCCATAGTTATGATGCATAGTAACCCTCCCCATTTATGTATGATGTATACGTCGCACATCTTACAGTTATAATGTATATCACTCCTTTCCCATTAGTTAAGTTCTATGTCAACATGTTAACGTGTATGTCAGATATGATAATTTGGGCAAACTATATATAGTTGAAGGTTATCGTCTCTTATTGGACGAGCAGTTACTCATAATATCGTTAAGGGTTATCGTTGCCTATAGGATGAAAATTGTTAGTAAATTCATAAATATATGGATAGAGTTAAATGGTTTCCATAGATGCATACATACAGCAACAGTTTATCGCTGTCAGATATTATATATTTTGATTTTATAAACCTTATTATAAATGGCACACCTTTTCTGGTGGTATGTTTATGTATATGTTTATTGTTATGCAGTGTTTGACTATCAGTATATCCTGATGGTTTTGGAGGAAAAATAAGTCCGTATTAAAATAAATAATAAATAAACACATCTTCATGCAACACAGCAGCCCCGGGTCAAAGGCCAAACATGCAGCAAGCATCCACACATCACACGACAACATGTCCATCTTACACTTGTCATGATAATTGATAAATAGGGCTGTTGTTAGTAAGTAATTCAATTACAAACCTATACATATGACATGGTGAACGCTCTTTACGTAGAGTATATAACAGTTATGTATATATATGGTATACATCGGTTGGAATTGTGTTCAAAGTTCCCATGCATACAATTTGTTATCGTGATAGCAGACAAAAGCGTGGGCCATCCCACATACAGGTATACAATCAACATCCATACGTTAAAAGGTTTGTTGGTTAACGGGTCCTGTTTCTAAAGTGGTGTTGACATGTGGAAATATGTAAACATGTCATATTTACTGTATTTGACTGTTTATTTTTTTAGTGTTTATTTTTGACTTATCGTACTAGCTTGATAACACAGAAGGAATCAATTGTTTGGAAAATGTACAACATGCGGGCTCCACGTCCATGTGCACGTATGCCTCACATTTTCTTTTATCAATTGTTTCTTACATTATTTAACAAGTTTTATCATTTTGTATAATTTTTTCCTACATTCTTTTACAATTGTTATCATTTTTATCATTTGTTGTTACATTCTTTAACATTTTTATATTTTTTTATCATTATTTCTTGCATTTTGTATTTTTTTTCTTCTGTTTGTTTTACATTTTTTAACAATTAAAAACAATAATATAAATTTGTTGGGCCAATGCATTCTCTTACATATGCGAGGCGACCTAGGTCGATGCACATATATAAGAGAATGTATTGGCACGTGGGCCGGATTCGTCATCTCCGGTATAAACCCCCGAGTTTAAACCTGGTTTAAACATACATTGGCGGTCCAGCCAAACCGGGTCTAAGGGGCGTTTTGTCGTTCAGTTGCCAGCTAATTGACAACTCGATTCGGTGATTGGATTATGCAATCAAACCAGCCTCTTACCAATCGGACCAAAAGATAGGCCGATATAATGGTTACTGACAAGTGATAAATTATCGTGACCGCGTGCACGCTCAATGGATTTATTCATTGAGAAACAAGTATCTCATTGACTATTAATCCGATCTCATTCTGTATTTAAATCAATTTCACAAAGGGCATGTCTCTCAACTCGAGTTTCATGCTCTGTTCACCACTTTGTGATATATTTCTGCAAGATGCTTCACCCGCAAAGACAACATTTGGTGTATTTACATGTATATCTGTATATTAAAGGGTATAGGAGCTGTCTATATGTATGTCCGTTTGTATGTTCGCAACTTTTCTCTAATACCCAATTAAATTAGGTGTGGTGATTCGTGTGGTATAACGGCGTTAGGTTTTAAAAATAAGTAAAATATAATTTAAAAAACAATTCAAGAAATTGTGTTAAATTGAGTAAGGAGTTTCATCTAAAAAGAAACAAAATTAAAAATTTAAATTAACATTTGTTTTAAATTATTTAGTTTTTTTAAATTAAAATGTTCAAGTGATCAAAATGTGCGCTAAGCCCATCTGGCGCTGAATAAAGTCTACATAATCGAGTCAATCCTGGACCAAGAGGCCAGTCAAGTAAAGTCAATTTGCTTATGAGTGCACACCATAAGCGGCATCTGAACTGTTGGAAATGGGCACCATGCAGAGGGACAGCTTTTACTAAATAAATATATTAAATGCGTTGATTTTTTTCAATGTCATAAATTTCCCGTCATGCAGAAAATCAAAAAGGTTCACAGGTTTTGAACTGGTAAAATATTATCGGAATTTATGGGCGTATCAAGAGTAGAGCTTTGTGGCATGATCTACATCAAAATAAGTTATCAAATTTGACTCATATAGCAATATAAGTTTAGTATATCTGGTCATGCAGTTGCATCGTCTTGGTGTCAAAATTAAAACGTTGAACGCTTCAAATGAATTGGTAGAAAACACCAGTATTTGTGATTGCCACAAGCCAAAAAAAAAACCACAAGATAATTGTAAAAATCATATATTTAGGAACATGTCCATATCTGAGCAAAGCTCGTGTGCGAATGAATCAAATGTGACATGATAACACCAGTCGGCAGTCGCCACTTAGACACGCCCTCACTCGAGATTATTTACAGCTCCACCATTTGACTGATTGCTTGAAAATTATAAACCGCGATGAAGAAAAGGCGGATTCGTCATCTCAAGTTTAGCCTCAATAAAGCTGGTTTAGCTGGACCGCCGAATTAGATGGTTTAGTTGCAGGTTTAAGCTTATAAAACGCAAAAACAATATTGAAATTGACAAGAACTTATCCCCATACGCTTTATATGTGTGACTGCTTCTCGCTTATACATTTGCAATCACAATATGACCGATGTCGTAATTATTGATTTTCGCAATCAATAAAACGAAGCGGTCCGCATTGTGAAATTACGTTTAATTATCTCGACGATACAGAGACACTACTGCTAAACCACTGGTCTGGCTGGACCAGGTTTAAACCAGAGATGACGAATGCGTCACTTAGACCTGCGGTCTCGGGTTTAAACCACGGGTTTTGCTGACTCACGGCGGTTTAAACCTAGAGGTTTACGTAGACCAGGTTTGAACATGAGATTACGAATCCGGCCATGGTGTTCGCATAAAATCAGGCAATTCCGGTCATGAAAGGTTAAATATTTTCTATCTCTTCCCGCCAGCACAATTAGTAAAATAATATATCTCCAAGTATCCGTGTCAACTATTATTACCAGATAGTGTTTACGCTGTCGCTGGCCTATTTGTTTTTATGTGTAAACAATACAGGTTAAGTGGGTGTCTGACCAGGTAACACGAGTTCCAGGATAAGCAACACCAAACCTAGCACACTAGAATGACAGTAACCAAGTCAGAGTAATGCACTGGCAGGTTGACTTAAGGCCTTTTTGTTAGTCAACAGGGGTTTTAGTAAGAAAGAAAATAGGCTTAAACATATTCGTCATTTTACCCACACAATATTGGCGGTGCAAACATGTAATGGATGACAAGAACAAGAGGAGAGTCTCTGCAAAGTATATGAAAGAAGGGGAATTATATTAGGGTCAGGGTCCCAATCACATGTAGACACTGTGTTCCTCGTGTTCTTGGCAGAAAAGGATCAACGTGGCAACCGTGTAGGAAGTCATGAATCAAGCGCTAGCAACTGATGACGCTTCCTGTGTCATTTTGACCTTTCCAAAATATGGGAACTCTTTATTAACGTTTAAAATTATCTATTTTGCCTATTTAACTTTACTTTCTGTAAAACGCTCCTGGATCATGCCTCACAAATCTTATATCATGATGGATGAGGAAACCTGTACCTGTACAAATTGGGCAACAGAACCATAAACCACCCCCATATATTTAACATGTCTTGCAGTTACGTTCCTTTTCCATAATGAAATGCACACACCTGTTTATGTACATATCACATGAAAAATTATATGTATAGCGATAGAATTATCAGTCATTTTACTATTCAATATCCTTTGTTGACTTGTAGATAGCCGAGGGGTCACTCTCGGTTACCAGTCGATCCATCATACTAGTATTTTCCTGCTAGTCCGGGGGCGGTGATGTGTTGTGCACCCAGTTTAAAGTTATTAGATCTGACATCCCCTTTGCCACATGGCATAAAACAACTATTATTACCAAACAGGATTTACGCTGTCGCTGGCCTAATTGGTCAACGGCCATCTTTTTTTGTTGAAAAAGGCAACAATTTGCGTCGGCCATTTAAAAAAAAAGTGTCAAGGCTATACTCAACAATTGCCTTTGAAATAATCATCAGATCTCCGCAAAATGCTTAATCCATAAACAGGTAATCAGCAGTTACTCGCGTGTGTACGAATACAAACGTATCAAAAGTGACGCAAGCTTACTTATCACACGAATGATGACTATTATGCTAGAACGGTGTACTTTCTTTACCATGTGACAATACTTTACTGCTTTGATCTTCGTTGCCCGACTGTACCTATTTCTGTTTTGGTGCTTTCCATCTGTGCGCATTCTATTGTCCAGTCTGTTTGAAAAGGCGACGAAAATCCTATATAAGAATTACGCCTCTATAACTCTATTAAAATTAGGTTCTGTGTTGAAGGAATTCCCTCCATTTCATTGGTTCGTGGCACAGCCTGCGTGTGATTTCATTGGTTCGTGGCACAGCCTGCGTGTGATTCATTGGTTCGTGGCACAGCCTGCGTGTGATTTCATTGGTTCGTGGCACAGCCTGCGTGTGATTTCATTGGTTCGTGGCATAACATAACACATCAGAGATCAGAGGCCAATGACGTGTTGACAATTTCCCCACCCAATGTCGAACTCAACTATATGCGATATATCCAAAATTCATTTTACTCATCGCAATATAGGAGACATCATCTTCGAGCTTTTTTTATTAGTCAACACATGACTGTTTATTATTTAGCATCTAGTTGTATTTATAACTATTTCCAAATACTACGATTCTCACAAACATTTACAACGCCAGAAATGCACTTCATATTTAGAAACGTATATTACGTCATGTTGGGAATGCCGCGTCGTCGTAGTAATGAAAAATTATGGACTCTTCTTGAGACGTAATTCCGATATTCCAAAGAGTCTGTATATTGTCCTATTGTTGCAATTTTGATCTATCTCTTTCCTCCAGCACTTACAAGTAGAACAGAAATAAAAGAGCATTTCTACTAATTGTGTACCCAATAAAAGAAACAAACTTATATTATAAGGAACTGCATCCCAAACTCTATACAGGGCAATGGTGTAATATTGTTCCATATTTGATAAGAATGCATGAATTTTCTAAAATTAGCAATTTCAAACAATCAATTTGAAGGAAAAATCATTTATCCATTATAACCAATGTATGCTGTAGAACTATAACAACTCTTTGCCTCACAATACGAGAGATATGTTCCAATCATGAACAGAAAAGTTGTTTAGAAAAAAGATCAACCATGTTTTCACGTAGGTCGATAGACAGCTCAGTCTACCTTCTGAAATTTAAGTTTTTTTGGCAGCCATTAGTAAAACTACTTTTTAAAGGAAAATCACCATAAAATTACAGACTGTCTGTAAAGATGAATCAGTATTGAATATATGTCTGCCAGATTATTGGAAGCGTGGTTGAATAATATTTTTAAATAGTTCCTTTCAAAATGTCTATTGAACTACCTGAACAAATGGTTGTCTTTATTTTGTAAAATAACATGTTTTCATAACTCGATTCGAATTAAGTGAATTAGATTGAGAACACCTACATGACGGGAGCTTCCTGAATTTTTGCGAAAACCCTGTGCCAATGCATTCTCCTATATATGAGAGTCGACCATAGGTCGCCTCGCATATATAAGAGAATACATTGGCCTAACAAATTTAATATTATTTTATAATTGTTAAAGCATTTTTTAAAAATGAAAACAATTAGAATAAAAAAAAATGTATGAAATAATGATGAAAAATGATAACAATTGTTTAAGAATGTAAGACAAATTGATAAACAAATGTTAGGCCAATGTTTTCTCTTATATATGCGAGGTGACCTATGGTCGACTCGCATATATAAGAGAATGCATTGGCACAGGGTCTTCAATATTGCACCACTGCAGCTCTCGTCATCAAATGGTTACTCTCATAAAGTAGGGGTACATGTGTGATGTTATAATATAACAGCATACATTGGTTTTAAAGGATAATTTCCTCAAACGCATCATGTCATGAAAAATACTCTGAACACAACCGTCGATATCATATCCCAACAGTTCAGTGATTGTGATATATATATAAGTTGTCGAATAGTATAGTATTAATTATAATTAATGTGACCGTATGTCTAATGCGTGTAATGATATGTGCCCGCGTGAGGATACAACCGTTAACCCTTTACCCAGCAAAACGGCAAAAATCGCCCAAATAAAGCTTCAACAGCCTAAAATATCTTCGGTCTGTCTCAATATCACCATACAAATATGGATATCTTTGGAACCGGTTCATTGACCACATTTTAATGGTTACAGTTATGCCCTGTGCCAATGCATTATCTTATATATGCGAGTCGACCATAGGTCGCCTCGCATATATAAGAGAATGCATTGGCCTAAACAAATTTTTTTTAACACTTTTTAACATTTTTTCTTACATTCTTTAACAATTTTTTAATTTTTTCTTATATTTTTTAACAATTTTTATAATATTTTCTACATTCTTTGACAATTTTATCATTTTTAATATTTGTTAAGCCAATGCAATCTCTTATATATGCGAGGCGACCTATGGCGACTCGCATATATAAGAGAATGCATTGGCACAGGGCCGTTCTGTTGGGTAAAGGGTTAATGGTTATCATCATACATGGTAGTTTGCAAATGATAATTTTGGTAGATATGCTAAATCTTCCCAAATGACTTAAGCTCTATAAAACACTTCAGTATAATATCGTATAATCTCGTATGGCTGCTACTTATAATTGCGCATATATAGTCATAATTAGATGTTTTCCTTCACGAGTCAACATGTTTAAAAGCGACTGTCTAAGTACTTGACATGGTACAGCATTGTTCCCTTTTAACGCATTTAACTACTCGTATCATTAACTTCTTCCAAGTTTTTACTTTTACCTAGTACCTAACTATACAATAGCATTTAATTTTCATCAGTAATGCTACCTCTAGTTTTAACATAAAACGTAGTAGTCGTGCATGTAAGTATACGGCAGTTTGTTTGGTATATTGTTTCAAATTGTACATGCACGTGGCATGTTCCGAAGTAGTTGAGCAGATGTAGGAAGGCAATAAATTTCACACCACGACGACTATTGGCTTAAGAGCTACATGATCTGAACTAATAAAATGGTCGAATGGCAATTTAATTGAGTTCAACCGTTTCAGAATTATGATAGGTGTGTGCTGAACAAGACACCCATTTTGCAAGAATTGATATAAACCGTTGGGCCGATATGAGTTTTATCTTCACGTTTAGATTCGTAAGTCCATAGCTAAATGCATGCTGACCAACTAGTTCCTTGGTGTAGTAGTTTTTCAGATTCTCACAATGTTCTTATATATAGTGTTGAGATGCAGTAATGCATTCAATTAAATTGCCATGCCACCCCTTTAATTGCCATGCCACCCCTTTAATTGCCATGCCACCCTTTTAATTGCCATGCCACCCCTTTAATTGCCATGCCACCCCTTTAATTGCCATGCCACCCCTTTAATTGCCATGCCACCCCCTAATTGCCATGCCACCCCTTTAATTGCCATGCCACCCCTTTAATTGCCATGACACCCATTTAATTGCCATGCCACCCCTTTAATTGCCATGCCACCCCGTTACTAGCTCACCATGCCACCCCTTTAATTGCCATGCCACCCCTTTAATTGCCATGCCACCCATTTAATTGCCATGCCACCCCTTTAATTGCCATGCCACCCCTTTAATTGCCATGCCACCCTTTTAATTGCCATGCCACCACTTTAATTGCCATGCCACCCCTTTGCTAGTTCAGATCATGTACGTTTTATATCAGTTATTCGTTTCCACTTAGTTTGTAAATTTGCTGCGAACGCCGTTCCCAACAGTTCGCTTCTAAAAGTATGATAAGTGTCATTTTTTTTACATTTAAAGAATGCTTGATGTGGTCTAAATATAGTATAGATTACTGCATGCGGTGTACTCGCATAACAATTAAGTAGTTTAATTTGTAGATCAATCTAAACGTTTCAACCTCTGGCATACAATATACGTGGAAACCACTTAACAAGAAGAATATGCATATTGTATATTGTCTAATAAGTCATTCAGCTCTCCCTCGTGGGAAATGGGGAACTGTGATACCCAGATGTGTTATATGGGGAACTGTGATACCCAGATGTGTTATATGGGGAACTGTGATACCCATATGTGTTATGTGGGGAACTGTGATACCCAGATGTGTTATATGGGGAACTGTGATACCCAGATGTGTTATGTGGGGAACTGTGATACCCAGATGTGT
Source organism: Siphonodentalium dalli (assembly GCA_032622095.1). Classification (NCBI taxonomy): domain Eukaryota; kingdom Metazoa; phylum Mollusca; class Scaphopoda; order Gadilida; family Siphonodentaliidae; genus Siphonodentalium; species Siphonodentalium dalli. The sequence continues at coordinate 18,881,522 of CP136064.1, forward strand.
TATATGGGGAACTGTGATACCCAGATGTGTTATATGGGGAACTGTGATACCCATATGTGTTATATGGGGAACTGTGATACCCAGATGTGTTATATGGGGAACTGTGATACCCAGATGTGTTATATGAGGAACTGTGATACCCAGCTGTGTTATATGGGAACTGTGATACCCAGATGTGTTACATGTGGAACTGTGATACCCAGATGTGTTATATGGGGAACTGTGATACCCAGATGTGTCATATGGGGAACTGTGATACCCATATGTGTTATATGGGGAACTGTGATACCCAGATGTGTTATATGGGGAACTGTGATACCCATATGTGTTATATGGGGTACTGTGATACCCAGATGTGTTATATGCATATGATACACAGATGTGTTATATGGGGAACTGTGATACCCATATGTGTTATATGCATGTCAGGTGCTATATTTATTCTGATTATTGTAAACTCAACGCGATACTCGGCGTGACCACATCCCGTAATCACTGCATGCATCGTGTTGGTATTTAACAAAATCATCGGACACTTGCGCGATTATGTCCTGTTCCGTTTGAATTTTCAGGCCGAGAAAAACGTCCCAATATATCTGTCCACTGTAGAATCGTGTGACATGCGTTTAACTGCTATATATAACAGTGCTGTCCGTTCGTCTTCCCAACATGTTATAACTAACCTTTTCAGGTCCATGTCGAGGATAGGAAACTTGGAAAGTTAGGAAAACACAAGATATGGGCCTCTGCTGCTGTGCTTGTATCGCTGTTGGTCGTCGGTGGAATCGTCGCTGTCGTCGTGGTGGCCCTGCATTACACACAGGATAGGGTCAAGGTTTATCTATTTTTATCCCTGCCATGACTGGATCTTTCCCAAATTTAGAGAAAACCCTGTGCCAAATACATGCTCTATTATATGAGAGTCGCCCATAGGGCGTCTCGATTATATAAGGGAATGCACGACCTAACAGTATTTACCTTGATCCAGTAAGCCAGTACATTCTCTTATACTTCTTATGTTAGATTCGCATATACAAGAGGATACACTGACACATTGTCGTTGATGCTGCACCAGAGCTGCCCCAAGCCTTGAAATAGTGTGCCTGTCATTTGCAGAATGAGGTCCCCAGAGGGTGAATTTAGCATCACCAAATTCACCCCCTGGTGACCTCATTCTGCTTACACCTCAGCAGAATGAGGTTCCCAGAGGGTGAGTTTGGTAATTATAGCCCTCTATGCGGGTAGCATCACTAAATTGACCCTCCGGGGACCTCATTCTGCAAATGACAGGCACACTATTTCAAGGCTTGAGCTGCTCCCGTCATGAAATTGTTAATTTATATTCAGCGAAGCACATTCAAGTGCGAATGCCACTTCGTGTAGGTCGTGGCATAGTTGATTATCTTAGAGCTAAACATTGACTTACTTGTTAATGTATCTTGCGATTTGTGGATAGTTTGCGAATAGGCGTGGCTTCTGACTCGAGATGTAGTGTATATTATCTACGGTATTTAAAACAAAATATCTGAGTTTAGAACAATATGACAATTGGGTGAGTATTAGTTGCGAACTGTTTCATTCTTATATTATAATATAATTGTTGAAAGTATCCATAATGTTACTGTTTTTTTTTAATAATACGCCACCAAGCAACGCCACCAAGCAACGCCAACTGTATTTCCACTTATAAATTATAAATATAAATTCAGGAGCGGTCTGTGATTCTGGAGCCTGAAAGAGGAGTCAAGATAAACGAGACCATTCGAGTCAACGTCGATATGAGAACGGAGGAGTTCGACATCAAGGAACAAGGGATGAAAATCATGCATGACTTCGAAAAAGTAAGTATGCTTGTGTATTGAATATAGGAGGGGATACTCAGGAATAAACCCATACGTGTTTGGTGACACCTCACACCTACCGCTATTCCTCAACTGAGGATCTCCTGATGTCATAATATTCCTGACTGAACCCTTACAATTAAAGTAAACAATATACGTCAATGACAAATGATGAGTTTCATATTTGGTATTGCTGACGTCAGTAAAAGTGACTTGAAACGAGAGACAATTCGGTTGAATAAAACTATTTACTATGAATACGGATGATTTTTCTTTCGGGTAACAACGTAGCATAAGCTTAGCCTACGATGGGTCCACATCTGATTGGTGGGTTCTTTAAACAGATTGGCAAATTCTATGTCAGAAATAAGCTGACATATTGTGTTTGTGCGTTGTTCTAATATTGAGAAACATAATATTGTATAACATAGTGTCTTTAGTGGTATGGTATAGCGTGGTACAATGCGAGGTGGGACCAATACCACCGGATGCGAAGAGGAGGGTGGTGTTGGTCCCGCCGAGCCTGCTACCACGCTATATCAGAACACTGTGGACATTGTTACGTATTTACCATGTCGATAATGTGATATTGCATTAGATACATTTAACCGCGAGCTAGTTCAATGTAGACTGTAAACAAGCAAACAGAACACACCACACTTTAACAGTAGAATTGGCACTACGACAAAGGACACTTGAAATTGCACCTACATGCAAATTAGTATATGACGTTTCTATGGAAAGATATTCTATTGGTGCCTCGTTGTGAAATTATATATGCGGAGTAAATCTTTTTATTGGCAGCCATTGTTTTTAAATATTGTTCAGACTTATACATGTTAGCGAGGTATGTTTTTGTTGTTATTTCTTTCACGTGCATGTCCTACATGAACTTTTACTCTTGCTCAGTTTGGAATCACCACCAATATTGATCAATTGATCTTCATCTTGTTTAATCAATATCCGTTTAACTTCGGGTGATTGTGGTGATTCTACTCATCACGTCATGACTCACGTAGGACATGCAGAAGAGAAAATGCATACGTTGGTAACAGTTAGTCCAGTAGTTTAATGCTCGAGACATGCGGGGTGTTGGATAGATTCAGCTGTGACATTTTAACGCCAATACATTTTCGTGTTCAGCCCCACACATTCAAGATGTTACACAACCCAATCATGAAAGTGTTACAATTCATTTCCAACACATAAAGAGTGTTAAACTTCTATGGGTGCTGTTCGTGCACGCAGAATGCTGTCACTGTACAAATTCGTGGAAATACACAGAACGACACGATGTGTAAATGGGTTTGTTGATACGGCCCGAGTGCTGATGCGGAAGGATAGAACGAGAGGCGCTTGCGCCTCGAGTTCTATCCTTCCGCGACAGCACAAGTGTCGTTTCGACAAACCCATTTACACATCGTGTCGTTCTGTGTTTATTAAACGCTTCGCGTCCTAGAATCCGTGCATTCAAAATACAGGATTAGGAGGTTTATTTAGGCACAGAGGGTGTGTTTTGTCATGTGTGATGCTGTTATTTAAATAGTTCCAGTTTTATGCTTAAAGCGAACGTCATGTACGTCATTTTACGAGATACGTATGGAACGTACGTTCCATTTGGATTTGTAAATAAGGAACAGCAATAATACTGTACTTCTAGGAACAAGCATGTCATAAAGTGTTGTATATAACACTTGAGTTTTAAGAATGATGTTTATCGTATGTCTACTTGAAATGTATTGGATTGCAATCTCCATATGACCGATAGTACAGTTATCCAGGCGTATTGATATCTCAACCGTTTCAAAAATTCCCAAGTGTAAACTGTCCATGTTGTTCAGAGTAAACCGTCCATGATGCTCGGTGTAAACCGTCCATGGTGTTCAGATTCTAGTGGTTTGGGTGGTATATGTTTGTGTGCGGAGTGCTGCATTATCAATGGCCAGCAAGAATCCTTAGATGTTTAGAGTGTGGAAGTCACTTTTCCGATTCTATTATTCATTAAATTTTATAATATTTGGTTCGAGGAGCAGGGAAAAGTCCATCGTTTCAAAATTGTGGATACTAGTCTGGTATAATGACAACTTATGGTTTAGTGACCTGGTATAGTCACATACCAGGTGAGTAATTATGGTCACTGAGTGGACGATTTTAATTGGAGACATGGTAATACCATGTTCGGGGATCCCAAAACAAAGCGAAAATATATTCGATGATGAAACTTTTTTGAATTGTCTGATTTGATGTCCACAGCTGTTGTACATGTATGTATGGAGCTACACAGCACATAATGATTCGTGCCGTCGCTACAAATATAAATTTCATATGTAGAATAACATTCTGCCTTGTGGGAAACACTATTTTGTAACATTAATGTCATATGTTGGCATAGAACTCCATATCTGGTGTTTGTCAAGGCACAATCATTGTATTTATTCATCGTGATGTTGTATTTAATTCCAGGGTTTGTCTGTGTATCGGATGCCGGCTAGAGATGGGTCTCATTACTGTGCTCTCACCTGGCTTGAGAAAGATAAGGTCCGGAGCCCAGATGATACATACTCGGCTCTGAACGAGGTGAGCTAGAAGAAATAACTTTCCTCAAACCTTTCATTGTTTGCAAACAAAGTCATTCTAACCATTTGCGCATGTGTTATTTTAATGCGGCAAAACCATCACTAATTT